>JANBVO010000010.1:0-600000 GCA_030052745.1 Pleurostoma richardsiae
CTGAGGCTGACTCGACCTCGAGAGGCTACCAATCACGCAGGCATGACTGAATCTCGGTCGTACTGAAAGATACGACATCCAGCCCCATAAGGCTGTCGATCCCATCGTATCAGAGGCGGTGTCCTGCGTAGAACGCTGCTAGGCTACTTGGATTGATGTGTAGCTTCTCGGAGAGGTCCGTTGTATGCCTAGATGCTGCTGATCTGACCAGGGGCGCATGGCCGAGCAACGTTGCCCTCGCCAGCGTGGGACCACTCGGATGTCGGCACGTCCTGGCACTGACCGGCAATGGGGCCAGAATACGAACGCCAAGAGCGAAAGATGACGCTGTTTCAAGAGGTCACAGCCGCACGGCAGTCATACTGCTTATTCTGGGCGAAGATCTGGGGTAATAGGCTAACGTCCTTGGGGCTGACATGTCAAGCCGCTGCTCCGGCCGCTGTGCACGTGGATGGGAGACGGGAGGCCCGGCTCCTCCAGAACTCTACTGGGTGTCGGAACAGGATGGGTAATCACAGAGAGGACAATTGACAGCTCTGCCTTGCCAAAGGAGCATTCAGATGCCTCCCAACGAGGATTAAAAGCACAGGGGAGCCAGGCAGGAACAGCACCGTCGAAGTAAAAGGGTTTCAGGAGATCAACGACACCACTCACGAGGAAATTAGGTGACGGTATTAGCATCAGTCATGCTTTATTGAGGAGTTGACCCAAACTAAACAGTGGTCCCTCGGGAACACGAAGTTCGTAACCTACAACAGCAACGTCATCAGCCTGTTCCAATCCTCTTCTTCACCCGCAAACTCCTGCGCGCCATCCTTAGTCTGCACATAGAGCTTGTCCCCCTTGAAGTACCCCAGGACACCTCCCTTGCCGTCTGCACGCGCGGTAATACGATACAACGGGCCCTCGGTGTGGACCTTCTTCCGCTCGGGTATGAATTGTAGGTCATTCTCCTGGCACCAGTCTTCGACCACATCCCGGAAGGAGGCCTTCTTCTCCGGTTCCGTGATGACAGGCACTGCGTGAGCGGGGCGTTGCTGCTTATGACGCTGGCTCTCTTTCTTGGTTTCGAGCGCCGGCCCCTTCTTCGGCGGTGCAAGCTGCGTCTTGGCGTCTTCGCCGAGGGTTATCGCCTCGTCGATCATGGCTGTGCCCCTGTCAAACTCGGCGACGATAGACGGCAACTCTCTGATTTCAGGCGGCAGAACCTGTTCCTGCCACCACTCGAACCACTGTCCGATCTCTTCGTAATTCGGGTCCTCCATTATAAGCCACTGGTAGAGCACATCGTGCCACATCGGGAAGACATCGGCCACGATGACTTCAGCAATCATAGACGGCGATACGAGGTCCAACCAATCGAAGATGCCCGTGAGCATGGGCAGGTACGGCTCCTGGCCGCTCGGGTCGACGCGGAAGTTCTTCCGCAGGTAGTGGGCCATGCTGGGTAAGACGTGGTTCATGACGAGAGGATGCCACTGGTCGCTCGCCCTACTCGGGCGCAAGATATCTTTCCACTGTTTGAGGCCGGGAATGACACCGCGGTCGAACTCCCAGACATCGATGAGCTGTCTGAACTTCCTCTTCACGTCGGCGACGAGACCCGTCGCGCTCTTCGGGTCAAGGTGGTGATGAGGAAGATACTGCAGCCACGGAAACAACCAGAGATGGGGCAGGTTTTGGTGCTTCTTCCTCTTCGGCTCCCATTTGGCGACCGCTTCATCGAGCTTGCGGATGATGTCCTGCTCGAGGAGCTGCGCTCGAATGAAGCCAGGCAGGAGTGGGTTCCACGCCTCGAACACCGCAAGCAGCTTGTCTGAATCTCGAACATTCCATTCACGAACGGCTCGGGATACCTGTGGCAGCCAGAGTTTGTACATCATGGCTTCGTACGGGGAAGCAACCGAACGTCGGTGGTGTTTCACCGAACCGTCCAGGCCAAGCATACCCCTGATCGATTGCAGATCCGCAGCAAAGCGCGGGTTTGGATCCTCCAACGGGTCCCAGGCCTGGAGGTACTCCTTGAATAGGGGGTGAATGGCGGCCACAGTGATAGCAGTCACCTCATCCCTCATGGCCTGGACGACTAGGTCGGTAATTGAGTCATTGGCTTTTCGCAGGAGAGATATAGCCCGGTCCCAACGCTGATCCAGTGTACTTCCGTCGTCTAACGACGAGTTGATATCGGCAAGCTCATTAAAGATATTCGCAGTAGCCTGGTGGGAATCGAGTCCGGTTTGTAGCTCGTCCAACTCCTGCCGCTCTTGCTGCAGTTGTAGCTCGGCAAATGCCTTTCGTTCCTGTAAGCCTTGCCATTCCTCCAGGATCGCCATGAAATCGTTTTGTGCTCGCCTGACCAGCTTTCGCGACTCGGCCTGCTCCACCGTTTCGGCTGTTGCACCGCTCGTTGGTGTCATCAAACCAGAGGACGAGGTGAGCATCTTTTTGCCGGGACCCGACAGGTCCAATATCGGTGTGAACGCATCAGGGATGTTCAGCCCAGGGGCGGCTTTTTTGACCTCATCTAGGGTCATGTACTTGGGCTTCTGACGACGAGGTGTGGTTGCTCCACTATCGCCTCCGCTGCTCAGCCTGCCTGCGAGGGATCTCCTTTTTCGGGCAGCCTTCTTCTTCTTCTCTTCCTCGTCCGAATCGATAATAGTCTCCCCGCGTAGCTTTGCTTGCCTCTTCTCCTCCTGTCGTTCCTGTTCCGTCTTCTCCTTCACAGCCCCAAGGCCGATGTTCTGTGGCCGCAGGTTTGCCTCGATGATAACGTTTCGGCCCTGACCTTCTTTTCCCAGACCTTGGCCCTCCACATAACCCATCTTTGCCATCATGCGTGCGCCGAAGGACCCTGCGTTGATCTTGGGCTTCCCAGACTTGCCGGCCTTGGCGCCGGAGAATGCGCTTGGCCTCGATATCTGAGGTGTCGGTGTCGGTTCGTCCCGAACTTTGAGAACGGGGTCGTTGGCCGAGGAGGGGGTGAACGCTTGGCCGAGCGGTGTCGCCACGTCATATCTCGTCTTCATGGCAGGCTTCGACGGCGTGCTCGCAAGATGCGGCGGCATTTGCTGTCGGGTCGGAGGCGCCCATCCAAGACCGATACCACCAGAGGGCGCGCCGAACCCCAGGCCAACGCCACCCATATCTTCATCATCCTCGTCCTCTTCGTCTTCGTCTTCGTCCGCTACATGGGCCTTCATTGTGCCAGGCTCACTAGGCTCGTCACGCTCATGTTCGTTTCCATCTCCCTGCTCGCCGTCATTGCCGTCTTCGAGCTCCTCTGAGTCACTAGCTTTCTTCCCCTGCGAGACGAAACTGACGCCCTTGTTCCGCAGCGTCTTGCGCTTCCACCGCTGACCCGGCCGCTCATCTTCACTCTCAGAACCGAAGATACCCAGAGCGGCGCTTTCCTTGGCGTCGCGACCGGTCCTGCGGCGCTTTCTGGGGTTGAAATCGGCGAATTCGTTCGCGGTCGGATCGGTGGACGGCATCAGCAGGTCGTCGTCGTCCTCGCCGTCCTCGTCAGACGAGGAGTACTCGGCTGCAAAGGACTTCATCTTCGAGGGGTCGAACCTGGCTCGATCCATCGTGGGACCAAACGTGGTGCTAATCGCGCACGGCGGCCTTGAACTTGTGAAAGATGGTGGCGACTGGTGTTGAACAACTGGAGCTTTGAAATTCCGTGCTAAGCAGCGACGCGCTTATCTCTTATCAGCACGTGGATACCGTCACACCTCACGTAGGTACCTTAGGTATGTACCTAAGCTACATAGATACCTGTCGTCTTACGTAATCAACCGCTCGGGTGCCGGTCTTGCGACGCCATTCACAGCTTGAGGTAACAATTAGATACCGCAGGCAGGTGGGATACACATCAGGACAGGTAGATGGTCGGGGTGTGACATGCCGGCGCTCAAGGAAGAGCGCGTGTAGACCCTCAATTCTATCTATTCCGTGCATATGCACACTTCTACACAGAGATGGCTCTCGTGAATGCAGGGCTCTCACTCCCCTCGAGGACCTTTGCGATGGGGATCAGATACGCATCTTCGTCGCCCTCTTGCTGCTGCAAGCGACGGACGTAAGCCTGAGCCACCTTGAGCCATGACGCCTTCTCTGCCCGGCTGGATTGGAGCCCTTGCCACACCCAGACCTCCCTCTCACCGTCGTCGAGGATGAAGACGTCGCTGCCGTCCAGATCAGCCTTGGAGACGGCGGCTCCTTCACTGGCCAGCTCGAACGACAACATTCCCGACGCGTCGCTCAGCCTGAACAGCCGCCGCGGACGGGCGCCTCGGCTCCTCGCCGTCAATCTATCTGATGTGGATGCTACCGGTCTCGAGTGTCTGAAGGTCTCCGGGCCGCCGGCTTCCTCGCCGCCGAGCATACGGACAATGACGTGGGACCTCGACTCGTTCTGAGACAAGACCTCGACGTCGACATGCTTGGCGATGGTCATGTCGTGGACCACTTGCGCCGCCTTCGCTTTCTCCATCGGGCTGCACTTGCTCCCCTGCCAGACCCAGATCTTGTCGCCCTTGTCCAGCACGAAGACGTCCTCCTCGTCCAGGCTTTCCCACGTCGGCTCCACCTCCACGACCACGACCGAGCCGCTCGCGTGCTTGGACACCCGCAGGAGCGTCGTGATCGGTTCTCCCTCCTCCCGCTCCACGTGCCGGAATCCTGAGCGCACGCCCCCACTCCGGACCTCAAGCCGCGGGAACAGGCTCACAAATTCGTCTGAAGGGCATTGCTGTAGCTCCCGGTGCTGCACAGCCGCCCCGCCCAGGAACTCGTCCAGCTCCACTGTCTTGTACGCCGCGGTGCCCGCCTCGTCCTGCGAGGTGTGGGCGCCCAGCCAGAAAAAGACGTCGTGTGCCAGCTTCTCCTGCTCGCCCGCGGTCCCGACCTTGCGCGAGCGCAGCACAATGAAACTATCGCCGTCGTAGAACCTGCCGTACTGCTCTCGAGGCCATGCCACCACCTCAAAGTCCTCGATGCGCCAGACGAACAGGCCCGGGGCGACGCCCACGCGGCCATCGTTCCATGCCGGCTCGGAGGCGGCGGAGGCGTGCTTAACCTTGTGGTCGATGTTGCTGCCGATGAGCTCGACGTTACTGTCCTTGATGTCGTATTCCTTCAGGTGGACGAGGCCAGCGTGAGGCGCCATGGTGAAATATGAGCGTGACTCGGCGAGCAGGTCTCTTAGACTCGATCTTTCAGTGATATCCTTGGCCGCCAAGTTACCGATGAGTCTCTGACTGAGTACTCTAAGTCGAGACGAGAGCTGAGTGTTGTGAGGATGGGGCGTCGTGGCCGTGGGGCTCTTATGCGGGGATGGTGTTTCAGGAGTGCCCCTCATTCTTCAAACCGCATCTTCAGTCGTGTAGGCCACTTCACTTGCACCATCACAAGGATGTAAACACCACTCATACGCAATGTCAGAATCTCCCGGTAAGTGACAAGGCGTAAGAGCATCAACCAAGGTTATTTAATAGATGTGCCGTCGTCGGCATAGACCATTTTGTTAGAGCAGTTCCTCTTTCACTGTATCGTATCGTATCTACATATATCAACATAGATCGCACCACCTGTGCATCCAGCGCAGCGCATCCATCACCTTCGCCTCATCCGCCCTCGTCCTACAAAGCAGCCATCTCGCATCCGTCGACGTGCTACCCGATGGATGCCTCCCTAGCAGCGTCCGTCCATGCACCATGGCGTACATCAGACCTGCGACTCCCGTCCACTCCGCTTCCTCCACCTCATCCCGGAGGTGGTACCCCTCGAACAGCCGCTTCTTCCGGGCATCGTCCTCCTCCCGTGTCGGCATCACCAGCGGCTCCATCGGGCCGATCCCCACAGACTTGAGCGTCGCGCCATCGCCGCACCGCGCCTGCACCACCCGGTCCAGCAGGGCTTCCAGCTCCGCCTCCGAGCCGACTTCCCATGACTCGTCTGCCCCGCGGTGGTGACCCGCGCACTCCCCACCCTC
Organism: Pleurostoma richardsiae; assembly: GCA_030052745.1. Taxonomy (NCBI): domain Eukaryota; kingdom Fungi; phylum Ascomycota; class Sordariomycetes; order Calosphaeriales; family Pleurostomataceae; genus Pleurostoma; species Pleurostoma richardsiae. The sequence continues at coordinate 5,999 of JANBVO010000010.1, forward strand.
CTTGCACATGCGCCACGCGCTGTCTGCCTTCTGGTGGTAGGTGTGGAACGCCCGCAGCGGCAGGTTCCACGCCCGGATGCTCTTGAGCGGGCACGTCCGCCTCGAGACCCTGTCCTCCGCCGTGCCCAGCCGCTTCCCCTTGCACGCCTCACACACCCCGCCCGTGCCCATCCCCTCCGGAAACGGCCGGTAGACCTCCGCGAGGTCCAGCGCGTGCACGTACGGGTGCTCGGCCGGCTCTAGCTCTAGGTGGGCCGCAATCTGCATGTGCAGCTCGGGCGGCAGGCGAGCCGCCGTCGCCGCGAGCCCGAGGCGCCGCTGCTCGCGCATCTTAGCCCGCGCCGCGACCCTGCGCGCGTCGAGCACGAACTGCCGCGACCGCCGCAGCGCCGGCCGGCCCCGCCAGGTCTGCTGGCCCGAGCCGTCGGCGTCGGTGAGGCTGTAGCTGTAGTACCCGCGGACCGGCCCGTCGGAGCCGAACTCCTCCATGATCAGCACGCGCTGGTCCTCGCCGGGGCCTTCCGGCCCGGATGCGGGCGCGTAGCACCACCCGCGCGCGTCCGGGTGCCGCTGGCGCGGCGCCGTGTCGCCGTCCTCGCGGACCCAGACGCGGCGGCCCTGGACGCCGTTGGCGGGGGTCGCGTCGGACGGCCGCGTGATGCAGGCGGCGCGGGCGCGGCTAGCGTTCTCTTCCTCCGCGGTCTGGAAATGGCCGTGTTCGGGATTGTCGCATGAGGCCTCTCGCTTCTGCACCTGGTAGTCTGCGAAGACCCAGGGGAGGTCGTCGTGGCGCCCGCCGGCCTTCCACAGCCGGCCCAGGCGCACCAGCAGGGCGTCGTCCAGGGCGGTGAGGAAGTTGAGGCGCAGGGCGATGGGCGCGGCGCTGGACGGGTGAGCGGAGAATGTACTGGGGAGGTGGTGCTGGTTTAGGAAGCCCGCAGCGAGGTAGAGCAGCATACGTGCGGACAGGAAGTCGCCGTGTGGGTGGATGAGGGTGAATCGCTCGATGGGGTCCATGAAGCTCGTCCATGCGGCCATCATCGTCTTGTCTGACGCCGAGACCTGGCCGCCATATTCCGAGAGGTCACTAATGCGGGTGTAGAGCTCCGCAAGGGCCTCCTTGGTATCCTCGTCTGGCAGATCTGCACCATTTTGCTGTTTGCTGGCAATCAGAGACTCAAGCTTCGTGGTCAACTGCTCGTTGTCCTTTACGACGCTCTGGAAGGACAGCTTGAATCTTGGAGCCCTCATATCGCCAGATCACGTACGTGATGATCCTTACGTAGGCAAATCTGCTCGCTTTTGCATGAGCACTTAGACTTACATGAAATGGATCACGGCCGACAGACAGAGTGCTTGGCAGGGTGCAGATCGTCAATTGAAGTTTTAAATACACCATCCCTGCAAGGGGCGCGCGGCTGCGCCGTAAGCTAGCAAGGCACCAACAAGCACCGGCGCTGTCGCCTAAAGAGGGGAGGAGGGCTTGCGCCGTGGTATCATGCTACGGCATTGTGTTATCACAAGCGCGCGACACCCGTTCGATCGGATCCATACACAGTAGAGGACAAAGGCACGAAGCCCAGATGGGGTTCGTGCTTGTGCGTAAACAGTGCAGCGACATCCCACATGGGTCTCTCTTCACCCAAGCTCATGGTCCGACGCAGACAGACACACACTGTCCAGACTAGACAGCTCCTCGAGCGCAACAAGGCGGCGGCAATATAGTCATCGGCATCGTAAACTCCTCGCTCATTCGACATCGACATGGGGTACCTATCTGTTGTGGCTTGTTGGTTTAAGGCCCCAAGAATGTCCGCTCATCAATCTAGAGTCTCAGCATTTGCCAAGGGCGTGGAGCGACGCTGTGATGTCTATGCTAGTTCACTGGGTGCCTTGACGCCAATCTATGCGATATGCTGAACTGGAAGAGTCTTCGGACAGAGATCTGTAGGCCCCACGACTTCTCGTTCTCCTAAGGCCCTGCACCACTGCCTCGGAATCCACGATGTCGAAGGGCTGTAGTCGCCGACGTTTGAGGGCGGGCCGGCCGGCCGAAGGTGCAGCATGTAGCAAGCTCGTGGCGGCCAATCGTAGTACGAATCATGCTGCTCCAAGCCAGGAAGGCGGCATTTGCTTGTCTCGTTCTCTTATTGGGTTCATCATTCCTCAGTTCGCAAAGATGCGGACGTTGAAGTCCACACTGCCCGTGGCAATCACACACCGGATCTGGACATCCCTCGGCGGTGCTGCAGCGCCCTTCTTTGGCGTCCCTGCCCCATTCGCCGCCCCTCCGTTCTGTCCATCGGCGACCGAGCCGTTGGCGGGCGCGGGAGCCTCCTTGACGATGCTGGGCGCCCACCGCAGACAGCTGATGAAGTGGTCGTGCGACTCGGCCAGCGTCCGCACGCACTTTCCCTCCTGACTGAGGTCCCAGCAGCGCAGCGACTTGTCGTCGCTGACGCTGAGGAGATACTTCCCGCCCGGGTGGAACGCGAGCGCGCGAACCCAGTTGTCGTGTCCGACGAGAGTCTTGATACACGTTCCTCGAGCGTCCCATAGCCGGATTGTCTTGTCCCGGCTGCCCGTCGCCATGTACTCGGCCGTCGACCCGGCGGGCGGCGCCTTCTTGACACCGGCGAGCTGTGCAAGATGCGGGTATGCCGCGGGTGGCGCGATGGCGCAGCACTCGATAGTATGCTCATGGCCGATCAATGTGAGCTTATTCTCTGGGTTGGAAGTAGAAATGTCCCAGAGACGGGCGGTTTGATCGTTGCCGGCGGAGAGAAGGAACCTGCCATCGGGAGAGGGGTCGACGTCACGCACCCAGTCGGCGTGGCCCCGCAGCGTCTTCACACAGTATCCCGTGCTGACGTCCCATATCCGCAGCGTTTTGTCTCGACTGGCAGACACCAAGAGATTGCCCGACGCCGGCGCACCTGCGGCTCCGGACGGGATGAATCGAACAGCGGAGATACTATGATCGTGACCGGGCAGGGTTCGAATGTTCTTGTAGTCGTCTGCGGGGTCCCATAGCTTGATCGTCAGGTCGTTGGAGCAGCTAGCAAGCAGGGTACCTCCTCGCGGGCCGCCAAAATCGACGTCGAGTACGGCCTTGGTGTGGCCTTTTATTGTCCTTTCAAGTTCGCCCAATTCCCAATCCCATATCTTGATCGTGTAGTCTTCGGATCCGGATGCTAGAGAGGAAAATATGGGGTGGAAGGCGACGCATGTGATTGCCTCTCGATGCGACACGAGCGTGTGTCTAGGGGGGGCCTTTGGAAGCCAGCTTTGGGGGTCTTGATTCCTTCTTGACAGAGAGGTGGGGGTGGCATTGTCGAGTTCGGACTGAAGGGCGGCATTTCTCGACTCGAGGTCCATAATCTGTCGGCAGCACAAAACACCCGTCAGTCGCTGCTCAGCCTCCGAAGACAACCTCCAAAAAGCAGCCGGGGATCAGGCACCTTCTTCTGCAGACGCACGACACTCGTCCACTTCTTCTCCAGCAACCCCTCATATTTCCGGGCGGTCCCAGCATCGAAAGTGTCCTCACCGAGGTTCAGCTCTGCCCGTAATGCGGCGGCTGTGCTAGGCAGGTTGTTTGCGGCGAGGTATGCAATGATCGCCTTGTGCCTGCCGGGACCGCAGTCAGTTTCCAAGCTCTGGACCGCACCTCCTGCAACGCAGCGCCAGAAGCAAGACACGGACGAGACATAGATGCAAGGGTTTGTTGACGTACAGCTCCTCGGCCTGCCGGCTCGTCAATATTTGGCTCATGACTTGTGGATCTCTCTCGCGCGGTGATTGTAGCTATGTGAGGGCATGGATGCCCGACTTGTGCAAGAAAGGAGTCGAGCAACGAATTCTCGAACACGAAGGAGCGTCGATAATGCGGAAACGGCGCCGTCGACCTTCTCGTGGAATAAATGTGGAAGACAAATGCTGAAGGGATACTGGGCAGCAGTGGCGCTTCTTATGCGATATGCCGTCGTCTCAGGGGGCGGAAGCTTGGGTCTAGAGGAGGACCGCGTCGCTGTCGGCGTCGGTGTGTTTTGTTTGAAGGGTTTCGGATGCGGTCGCTGGTCGTGTCCGGGAGGAGAGATTGGAGAGATTGGAGAAACAGGCAGGGCACCCAGATATAGATAGATAAGGCGTAGGAAGATGCGCTGTTCTGCCGGTCGAATTCAGGAAGTCGTGCCAAGCACCAGACGGTATGATGGAACAGGCGGCGGTATGTCAAGCATCATAAAACCATTTCATCTGAACATCGCCCACCCGGGGGAACATTGTAAGGGGTCTGGTTTCTATGGAGAACCTAACCCAAACCCAGCCAGCCTGGCGGGGCAGTTTGTCGTGGCGCACGGATAAAAAAGATAAAGAAAGCAGGGAAACATGAGGCTAAAAGGACAGGAAGCCCATGTGAAAATAGCACGGTATTCGGGCAACCTTCAATCTAGACGAGGTACTGAGTGAATTTCCCAACCAAGAACAGGAGGCTGACGCCAGGTAGGTAGTAGATCCACATTTCGAGGACGCCTATTTCTGGTCTGCATTCTTTGGACAAGATACAAGGTGCATAAGTAGTTGAGAATTGAGGTTCGTACAATTTAGATAGTGTAAGGACCAGCTGGCCAGCACCTTGACGGGCCGTTCTTTGATAATATGCGGTGCTCTTTAATCTCACAACGAACGGAGTTGGACAGGGAAGCCGGCATCGAATACGATACAGGTCGAAGGGAACAGAAAACAGGGAAGGAATCCGAAAAGGTAAAGTTCGTCTCATACGTTCTCTATACAATGTCGCCCAGACAGCAGATGTCTTTATGAGCCAAAGTTGCCGGGTTGTGGTTCAGAGAGAATGATGCATCAGGCTGCCGGTGCGTTTACGACTGAGTGGTTAACAACACAGCGGCTATCCCCAAAAGGGACTGACAGCGCCATCACCCTGGCAGCAGCGTTCGTGCCTTGTTGGCCCGTGACAGTTGTTGATTCCCCTGTCGGCCCACAAAAAAAGGGACAGCGTGCCTTGCTTGCCAGTTGCGGCGGGAAAGGGTGCACGGACTGGCCCATGTCTCTCCTCCAAATAAACCCGCCCAAACACCGCCATCATTATCACCAGCCCAAAGTCAACATCAGGCCGCGACGACCGCAAACGAGCAGGCGCATTCTGCAACTCCGCCCTTGGAAGCTTCCCGGCACCCAGAAATACGCGTGGAAGGCAAATCTTCACCTCGTCCGCATCTTCGCCCTCGATCTGACGCGATCCCGCTCTTGACGCCTGTCTTGCTCGCTCTTTGACCCTTGCTCGGTATGCCGTCCCCTCCCCCTCTCTCGAAGTATCACCACCCCTAGATTGCTTTCCTATTTGCCATACATTGTTTTATGTTCTCATACTCCTAATATGCCTGCGCCCTCTCCCCTGGGCACACCCTCCGCCATGGAGGGGCCGGCCGCCGGCTATACTGTCAAGTCACTAATCAAGCGACTGGCAATTGTAGGATATTATCTCGACCGCAGCTCCCTCCGCGTCACCACACACGTCGACCCCATCGTCGCGACCCGTGATCTCGACGGTTACTCTACTTGCAGCTCATTCGCCTCTCTCTCGTACCCTTCGCGCGCTTCGTCTCCCGCGTCAACTACCCGCAGCCTGGTCGCAACCATGGCGGACCAGGAGGAGGACTACAGCTCTCTTCCTCTCACGGATCGCTGGGTGCATAAGGTACGCCGAGCTCTCTTCTTCAGGCGGTTGGCATGGGCGCCAGTTCCCAGTTAGAATTCCCATTATTGACGGCCGGGTCTACAGATCTGGAAGGTCCGGAAAGCAGCCTACGAGGAGGCAACCAAGCAGTTCGAAGGCACGCCAGATGAACACGACCCCTCCTTCAGGCCATTTCTCAACGACCCCGGCTTGTGGAAGTCTGCCGTGGCCGATAGTAATGTCGCCGCGCAACAGGACGGTGTTGCCGCTCTCTGCGCCTTTCTCAAGTTCGGTGGTAAGGACCATTGCACACGGACGCGGGGGCAGACAATCACCCCTATTGTCGAGAAGGGGCTGCCTTCAACTCGAGCGGCGACCAAGGCCTCATCAATCGAGGCTCTACTTCTCTACATCGAGCTCGACGTTCCCGGTCCTGTCATAGAAGACATTCTCCCGGTGCTCTCTGCGAAGCAGCCCAAGGTCGTTGCTGCCGCTCTCGCAGCGCTCACAACCATTTTCCACAACTACGGCTGCAAGACTGCAGACCCCAAACCTGTGCTCAAGGTGCTTCCAAAGGCATTTGGCCACGCCGACAAGAATGTCAGAGCCGAGGCGACAAATCTCGCCGTCGAGTTCTACCGGTGGCTGCGTGAGGCGATGAAGCCCATGTTCTGGGGCGATCTGAAACCGACACAACAGTCTGACCTGGAGACGCAATTCGAGAAAATCAAGGCCGAGCCTCCACCCAAACAAGAGCGCCTCCTACGGTCGCAACAGGCCGCTCAGGCCAGAGCACCTGCGGCCGGAGAAGCAGACGGGTATGATGAAGGCGCAGGGGAAGACGTCGAGGAACCCGGCGAGATCGACGCGTTCGACTTAGCCGAACCCCAAGATGTGCTCAGAAACATTCCCGGCGATTTCTATGATAATCTAGCCTCGTCGAAATGGAAAGAGCGGAAAGAGGCGCTGGAGGCCCTATTTGCACTCCTCAACGTGCCCAGAATCAAGGACGGCAACTTTGACGAGCTGAACCGCGGTTTAGCCAAGTGCATGAAGGATGCCAACATTGCAGTTGTCACTCAAGCAGCAAACTGCATCGAGGCACTAGCCAAGGGTTTGCGGAAGAGCTATGCAAAGTACCGTTCCACCGTGATGCAGCCCATCATGGAAAGGCTGAAGGAGAAAAAGCAGTCTGTTGCAGAGGCCCTCGGTGCAGCGCTCGACCAAGTCTTCCTCGCTACCAGCTTGTCTGACTGTCTCGAAGACATCATCTCATTCCTGACACACAAGAACCCACAAGTCAAGGAAGGTACCATGAAGTTCCTTGTGCGCTGTCTTCGGACGACCAGGGACGTCCCCAGCAAGCAGGAGATTGGCAGTATCGTCGAGGCAGCAAAGAAGTTGCTTTCGGAGTCAAGCGAAGGGCTACGGTCAGGTGGCGCCGAGATTCTCGGTACTGTCATGAAGATTATCGGCGAGCGCGCGATGAACCCTCATCTCGAGGGCCTAGATGACATCCGAAAGGCCAAGATAAAGGAATTCTTCGAGACTGCTGAAGTTAAAGCCAAGGACAAGCCGAAGCCCCCTCCTGCTGCAGCTCGTGCCCCCCCTGGCGGAGCCAAGAAGGTCGTGGGTGGTGGTCTGAAGAAAGGCCCGGCCGGTGTGAGGAAGCCTGTCTCGGCAGCTGCACCATCAGACACAGCACCCCTTGCTCCCCAGCCGACATCCCGTTCCGCCCCCGGCAGCAAGCTCGGCATGCCTAAGCCTTCAGGGCTCGGCGGCTTGAAGGCCCCGCAGAAGCGAACGCTGCCAGGGCCTGGGAGCGCGTCGCCTAGGAGGCCCCTCTCCGTGATGCCTCCCCAACCCGCCGAAGAAGAGCCGGCCGCCCCTACACCTCAGCCACGCCTCGGACTTGGACGGGGTGGTCTGGCCGGTCGCTCGCTCGCCAAGCCTACACCGGCGGCTTCTTCACAGCCGTTCGAACCTCCCACGCCAGCGCCTTCGTCTGGTCTTACCGCGCTAGAGCGTGCGGAGCTAGAAGAGTTGCGTGCCGCCAATGAAAGACTTACTCGCCTTGCCGAAGAATCCAGGCAGGATCGGTCCAAACTCATCTCCGAGATTCAGGAGCTGAAGAACCAGAATGCCGGGCTCATCGAGAATCATACGCGCGACGTGCTCAGCATCAAGGCGAAGGAGACACAGCTCGTCCGGGCACGCAGCGATGCCGAAGCCGCCGAGCAAACAAACGAGCGGCTTCGGAGGGAGCTGGAGCGACTTAAGAGGGCACTCGGTAAGGCAGAAGCTCTCGCAGTCTCCCAGGGTAGCGTGGGGAGCCCCGGCTCCACGGGTCTAGTGAGTCCGACGCACGACGACATGGGCATCTTCCGCGACGGCGCGCCAGACCGGTATCGGCCAGCTAGTGCGAACAGGAACCGCATCAGCTACACGAGCACCCTCTCAGAAGAGAAAGAGAATGGCGACATCATTAACCCGTATCCGCGGTCCAAGCTCAGCCCGGAACTTAGATATGCCGGGAGCGCGGCGAGCAGCGGCAGGGGGTCACCCGCCAGGGGTTTCCGGCGCGATAGAGATCTAGTCGGTGACGACATGGCAGCCTCAACGACCACCACAACAACAACAACAATGTCCTCCGGCGCCAGCTATGCTCCCTCCTCTAATGGCGGCAGCGTGGAGAACTGGAGGCGCGCCGCAGAGGTGACTAGTCAGCTGAAAGCGCGGATAGAACAGATGAAGGTGAGCGCTCTCTCATTCCCAGCCAGGCCGTTATAGCATCTGAGCACGTTGTCCCCAGCGAGACTCTCGCCGCTAACACTCGAACCAGGCAAAACAGGGATTTGCGCGACATTAAAATGGCTTTCGCCGGATGAAGCGATCTAATATCCTACACCTCCCAGCGTCGCACTTCCTTGAGAGCCGGTGAGGTGGCAGGCGATCAGCTCGTCCTTCTGCCTGCATGGGCCTCACCCTCTCTGCTCTTTGATCCTTGGAATTGAATGAAGCATCTTCTGGGCGTCGGCGGTCGAGAGCATACCCCTTGTCTTACGTTCTTATTCGGCCACCGCCGGTGGGAGATGCTGAGCCTGCTGGAGGTTACCACTTCTGTATTGCGTGGCCCAACGAGGCCACCTTCTTGTATGAGGTTATGGACATAAGTGTTACTTGTAATGATCCAATCCGGCTGATGAACTGGAGATTGGATTTGTTGACATGCTCGCTGTCTTCGCCGTGCGCTGCCGCTTTTCCCTGTCGTTGATTACCGCCTTGACTGCACTACATCCTAGAGTCCTGACTAAAGGCCGCAACGTCACAGTACCCTTTCGCAAGACAACCCTCTCGCCTATCGCATTGATATCGACTGGAAGCAGTGAACGTTTTCTCCCATTGACACATACCACCCATTATTTTCCAGCGGACTTCACCTAAACGTCATTTACGTCGATGTGACAAGTGAAAACAGGCGCCGTCTCCTCTGACATCATAGTTGACACGACGATTCGCCTCTGTCTCATCAGATAGACAAGAGGAGTCGACCATGGTAGGAGTAATGATGTCCGAACGGCCGAACTAGATACACATGACTTAGATCCCAACCATCACATGGAGGCGCTTCGTCGCCACTGCCAGTCCGCCTCGAAGAAACTATTCGCACTTATCGCCGCCATGGAGAAGAAGACGTCGCTCTCGGCCTCCGGGCCGAAGCCCTACAATACTCACCCAAGATCCGTCGACGACTACGCCGGGCTCGCTCATCCGCCGCACATCTCTCGCCTGCCGCGCTCCGCAGGCGGCAAGAAAGCCAAGGTCGAGCCGCTCAGCATCCAGGTCGAGGACGGGCCCGATGGGTTCGTCCCAGGCTTCCTGCACATGCCGCCGGACTTTGTCTCCCCCACACCTGACACACACCACCGCACCGCCGCGATCCTCCTGTCCGGCGCGGGCGGCGGCGTCACGGGCCCGAGCTCCATCTACCTGTCCATGGCGTGCAAGCTCGCGACGCTGGGCTCAGGCATCCCCACTTTGCGCCTCGACTACCGGTACCCAGCGCGGAACATCTACTGCAGCGCGGACGTGCGCGCCGCCATGGACTACCTGGGCGACATGTACGGCCTGGACCGGTTCGTGCTGGTGGGCTGGTCGTTCGGCGGGGCGCCCGTGTTCACGGTGGGCGGGGCGGACCGGCGGGTGGCGGGGTGCGCGACGGTGGCGAGCCAGACGGCGGAAGCGGGGGGGATCCGGTCGATGGCGCCGCGGCCGGTGCTGCTGCTGCACGGGACGGGGGACCGGACGCTGGGCCACAGCTGCTCGGAGAGGCTATATGGGATGTACGGTGGCAGCAGCCAGGGGGGGAGCAGGAGGCTGAGGCTGTTTGAGGGGGATGACCATGCGTTGAGCCGGAACGCGAGGGAGGTGGAGAGGATGTTGTGCGAGTTTGTAGCGGAGTGCGCTGGCGTCCGAGTCGAGGAGGAGGAGGAGAAGCGGGTGGTGGGGGTTGAGCTGGTGGAGGATGGGGAGAGGAGGGAGCTGATGAGGAGGGGAGGAGATCTCAGGGGTCCTGAGGAGGTTGAGTAGGACGAAACGGGGCTCCCGGCCCGCAATCGGGTGCTTAGGATGGCTGGGACACAGTGGGCCGGCAGGTAGTATATCTATCAATGGGGCACGTTCCCGAGTAGACGAGATGCAGAGTGAGATATCAAGGGAGCAACACCTTCCTTTGATTCGAGCAGGAGAGGAGCCAGTTTGTTATGGGGTGACCAGCCTATCGTGTGACATTCTCTATGTTGTGTCACTAGTGTTAGTGGGATCTAAGCCATACAGCTTCCAATCTACCTATACGTCAGGGATGGAGCAGCATCTTCTCAATGTAGTTGCACTGTCACGGTAAGACCTAGTCGAAGTGCGACGCTTTCTTGAACTGACTAGTAATGGACTGGCGTCAGGAGCATCTTCATGATGAATAGCTTCATTATATAAACAGCACAGACACAGAAATCAGCTCGTGGCTTTCGAATAGGACGTGCTTTTGGAGTCACGAAAGATAACCCATGACGCTCTCCTTTGATCTCCCAATAGACAGAAGCACCGGTATCATAATATCATAAACTGCGCCCGCGCCCTTCCAGTCGTTCTCCCATCGTGCCCTGGAGCATCTTGATGCTTATGCCCTTTGTCACAGTGTAGTATCATCTGAAATCTCCTTGGTCGTAACGGTGGTGGTATTATTACTGCCGAACATGCTCCTGACGCTGGCGAAAATCGAGGCCCTCCTCGACGTAGCAGGGGTCGAAGGTATGCTCCAGACACTGCTCCGGCGGCGCTCGTTCCCTTCGCCTGAGATGTAGTAGTCATGCACGGTAGCCTCGGACACGGTGCCTAGAAAGACTGGTGTTAGCCAGCAGAGTGGCGAAGAAGCGCTTCTGAGCAGCCTGCTTGCGCGTACGGATGTTTCCTGCGCCGCCGATGCCAAAAGACATCTTCCGCTCGCCGGGGTTAGTTCCCTTCATCGTCACTGCGGTGGTCCTACTATACTAGCAACAATAGGCGGTTCAACAAGGCTGGGAGGACTCCGCAAACATGATCTTGCCAAGGACTGCACCGTGGGACTGCACCCCACGAGCCGTCTTTATAGGCCCAGACAACAGACAGACACGCAGAGTGACACCAAGCCCCCTTACTCTCCCGCGAGCGTCCCTCTCTCACGTTGTGCCCTTGCCAAGATAAGCAGATGGCATCCCATTGGCTTCGGGGCGGAGGTCTCCCACCCAGCAGCGATTTGTGGAATATGTGGCGTGACGCAGGGCGCACCACCCCCGCAAAGCTTGACCTTTTAGCGGTCTCGATCTGCAGAAGCGAACCGGGCTGCCGCTGAGCTTACTGGGCAGGCTGGAAAGCTTGATTATGCACCTGGTCACGTCACTCGTCCGGGGGAAAAGGTGGTCTGGCCTTCGGGAACCTCCTGGGTCAATGTCGTGCCAAGGATCTAGGGTACAGGAACCGAGCGGTGACATTGCTGATAAGAGAAGCTCGGGGACGGTGTGCAACTGGTGTGACGGGGCTTGGGGAGCTTGCTTGTTAGCCCCAGCCTGCGGGGTGTTTTCTGGCTCACGTGTCTCTTTGAGAAGGTGATCATATCCCCTTCTAGGGTGGGATCGATTATGGCTCAACATGGCAAAATGATTCGACCTTTTTCAGGCATTCGTGAGGTCTATTGTCCGCGGGGAGAGGATCAACCCACATAGTTCAGGAACGTACTATATGCGAGATGCATCGCTAGCGCGCCCTACAGTCTTGATGAGCTCTACCTAGTTAGGTCGCTCCCGCTCACGTTCCCAGGTATTGCACAGCTGTCTACTAGTGGGCTGGTGAATGTCCTAACAAGGAGCTGGATTTCGTACGTCGATGAAATCAATATTCCAGTCTCCAACATCCTGGAGTATAAGCTACACATGGTACCCCTAAGAGCATACATACCCTCGGTTAGACCGCCATACAAGGTCCTGAGGCAAGCCGCCAATGTTTCATCCACAGCTAGGAGAAAACCTGTGCTTCAGACCGTTCCCAAAGTTTTTAAGATATGATTGTCTTCAAATATGCCTTCAATGGGTCTCATCAGGCAGAAGAGAAGTACATTGCAATCAGCATTACTGAGAGTCGGACCATATCTCGGTCGGTATATAGGATAGTAACATTATTCCTTCCCGGGTATAGACCCGATCTACAAAAACTGGGGTTCTTATTGATATGTAGGTACCAAAGTGGAAACCTTGCATCTATCCTCTCTGGCGAGGCTGGTAGAAACCTTCAATAACTGGAAAGAAGACGGCTATTTTAGGATGCTCAGCCTCTGTAACTTCAGTTTCCGGCACCTGTAGAACTGACAGATGCATTGTTAACGGTCATGAGACATGCTTATCCGCTATATTCTACCAGGCCACCAACATCCAGTATTGCAGTACTTCCTGCTACCGTTCGTTATCTCATCTTTCAATCGAGTAGCAATCCCCGAGGCGCCTTTGCCAGAGGTATGCCCGTCAAGTTAGGCCTTTTCTACGGCCTCACCTCCAGAGTCTGCACGTTGTCCACCTTCTCGTCGATGCTCGCCTCCTTCGCCTCCTCGTCGCCCTCGACGGCCCCCATGCTCGGGTGCCAGTGCATCACGATCTTCTCGCCGGTGAAGAGCTTGTCGATCTGCTCGAGGGAGAGATTCCTGGTCTCAGGGTAGAAGAAGAAGATGAGAGGCAGGAAGAAGAAGTTGAAGATGCAGAAGTACACGTAGGTGCGCCAGCCGATGTTGTCAATGCTCACGGGGGTGATCTCAACAACGAGGAAGGTGAAGATCCCTGCATTGACGAAGACGGTTAGCAAACACGACATACGCAGCATGTGTGACAAGGGGGGATGGGATGGTGCAGCCGTACAGTTAGAGGCAGTGGCCAGGGCGGCAGCACGAGTGCGGATGGCCAATGGCGCGTACTCGGCAGGCAGGAGCCAGGGAATGGCAAGCAGGCCGACCGCGAAGAAGAAGTTGAAGAGGAAGAGCATGACGATGGCGACGACACCCGCGGCTCTGCTGCCGTCCGAGACCGTACCGGCGAGCACAGCCATGCAGACACCCTGTCCCGCCGCAGCGAATAGCATGAGATTCCGGCGTCCGAGGCGGTCGATGATCCAGATGGGAACGAGCGAGGAGAAGAAGTACGCCACGCCGTTGAAGCCCGCAAGCAGCAACGAGAGGTTGTGCGACATGCCGACGCTCTCTTGGAAGATGACCGGAGCGTAGTAGGTGATCAGGTTAATACCGCTGAGCTGTTGCATGAACTGGCCACCGATACCGAGCATGGTGCGGTAGAAGAACTTCTGCTCGCCGTTCTTGAGCAGGGCCCTGAAGCTGCTGCCGCTGGCGGCCTCGCGCTCCTCCCGGATGGCCAACTGGATCTCGACGAGGTGGCGGGTGACGCGCTCGTCGTCAGGCTGAATGCTGCGGGCGTGCTTCTCCACCGACCACAGGACCTGGCGGGCCTCGTCATGGCGGTCGTGGGCGACGAGCCAGCGGGGGGACTCGGGCAGGAAGATGACGCCGGCGAAGGTGAGAACGGCGAAGAGGCACTGCAGAGCCAAGGGGAAGCGGAACTGGGAGTCGTTCTCGACGAAGGACATGCCGTAGTCGACCCAGTACGCGGTCATGACGCCGAAGATGTTAATAGCCAGTTCAATGCAGAGCTAGTTGAACCGTTAGCAGAGTTATTTACTATTCGTCTTCACTCGGATAGGTAAGTTGCTCACTCCTTGTCCTCGGTTCTTCGCTTTCATGAGTTCCGAGTGCCACACAGCTGGTTTGGTTAGTAAAAGTTAATTGAGCACACCCTGGACGGGATAACTCACGGATCGTACTGGTGTTGAGACCGTTTCCCAACCCAGCAACGATACGCCCGACTATCAGGTGTGCAATGGTGCTAGCAGAGGCTTGCAGAGCACCCCCGATACTGAGGACGGCACAGCCGATCATGATACACTTCCTTCTACCCAGGATCTCACCAAACATCAACGCAAAGATGGCGCCGAAGAAACAGCCCTATATTGTATACAATGGTAAGAGGCCTGGTTCCGGCGGCTGGAGTTGTGATGATGGCTTACAATTTCGTAAATAGCAACACTGAGAGATTGGTTAGCATAGCTCCTTTGACGTAGAACAACGTATTTGGGACTCACACTGTTCCTTGAAGGGAGGAGCTCCCGTTCCCCGTATCTGTTGTGTCGATCTGCGGGAATGTTTTCGTGAAGGCAACCCCTGTGAGGAGGCCGCTCATAACTCCCTGGTCATAGCCGAACCTGTAACTCCAGTCAGCAAATCCCGAGTGAGTGCACTGGAGCGTCGATGACTAACAGCAGGAAGCCAGCGCCGGAGGCAGCCGTGATGGCCCAGTTGAGAGGCTTTCCAACGAGGAACGTCATCTTGCAGGTTGTGATCAACAGGTCGAGCTCAGAGAAAGGACAGGCGCAAATGGGTATCAAGGCAAAGCTGGTCACAATTCTGAAGGCAAATTGCCAGCCGCAACTGGTATATATGCTCGGATTGCTGTGACATACGGAACGCCTTCCGCAACTGTCAGAGTTGCACCCGAATCTTATAGTGTCTCTCCCGCCGAGGATGTAGCAGGCCCCCCGACTTTGCGGAGACCCCACAGAACTGCTGATCCCCACGAGGTGCTGCCCTTAGCCCATTCCCCGCAGGTTTTTCTCCTCTGCCAGACTGCCGGTTGCTGCGCCGGCTGCTTATGCGTGGGGAGTCAGGGGGACCATCTGCGGAGGCGCTGGTGGGTCGGTTCGCCGAACTAACCTCCGAACGAGCAGCTGCAAGCGCATCTCGGACAGAAACGGCTGCGATCGACGGAATGCCCAGCACGCTAGCGGCTCTGGACGAAGCGAAGTGTGTGCGCGGCTCAGGATAGGCAAGTTCAGGCGCAGATTGTGACTCGTGAGTAACGGTCCGTAAACCGGCGGCTCAAAAACCGTCGGGTGGCTTACTAGCTGCGAGTACGATATACAGTGGAAAAACCGAGGAAGCGGTTCAGGGTCGTAATGGGCCATTGCTAGGAGGATCTGAGCTAGCTAGAACTCGCAGACTTCAGTGCCCACGTGAGGACCTGCCGCGCTGAAGAGGATAATCTCGAAGGGGTTCTCGGGCACTTGGCATGCGTATCGTGTCGAGTTCCACACCTTCTTCAGGGTGAGAGAGCAAGTGCGCTATAGCGGGCTTGGTTCCAGTTCTACAGTGTACTCGGGATGCACCTCTCTGTCCCGGGAATAATGACTTGTTTGAGGCTTTCCGCCGGTCTCAATCCTCTAGATCGCCCCACCATTCTCTCAAGTCGTCAGCCCTCCACTTAGTTGCCCAGCCGCTTTCTTGCTCTATCCTTTCTAGGAGAGCCAGGATTGTCCGGTGCTCCTCCGGACTGCTGAATAGCCTGCCTGCAACCCAGAGCGGCTGGAGGCTGTTGGTCCAGCACCCATGGTGTGTGTTGGAGTTGGAGATGCCCACGATCCGGCGAGCGTGCCAGAGTATCGGTCGGGGCTTGGGATGGAGTACGATCTGGGGAGGCCTGTGCTGCAGCATGAGCAGGGCCGCTGTGTGGTACATCTGGTTCCCGGAGATGGCAGCTGGGTTGCTAAACAGGATGGTGGGGAAGGACCCTGAGCCGGAGGCCGTGAAGACGGGGTGCATTTCCTCGGGCCTCAGCATGTACCATTCCTCGATAAAGTCCCATAGCTCTGTCCATCTCCGAATGAAAGTGTCATGATGTGGGGACATTCTAGCGAAAACGCCAGGGGTGGTGTCGGCCCTGATGTCCGCCAGCAGGTCCACGACGTGCGCCGCCAGGAAGATGACCTGGTTGGCATGCATGTCGGAGGCGGCAGACGACCTAAAGAGATGGACCGCCGCACGGAGATCGCCACCGTGAGGGGTCCATGATGAGACGGGGATGAGCGTTTTGGTTGAAGATATGAGACCGCCGCAGACATCCATTCTGGCAAAGCACCAGAACAGCGCCTGCTCCAGCCCACCTGAGAAGCCGTGAATGCCGACGGCCTGGAGCAGAGTGGCACATCCGTCCAGATGCCGCCGCCAGGCTTTGGGTGAGCAGCTCAGCATCTCGAGCACACACAGCACCACGCAGGAGGCAATGACAAGTGTGCACCGCGTAGCGAGCTGCGGAAGCAGCAGGTGGATGGCTTGCTGGTAGAAAGCCAGGCTGCTCGGGACTGCCTTGCCCAAGACGCCTCTCCTCTCCATCTGTCGAGCTGATACCGCCATGATGGCGTATTTCAGATACGGGTGTGACTTTGCCTCGAGAGAAAGCGTATGCTGAAAGTGCTTCTCGTGATCGAACTTGTCCAGCTAGATGTTGCGTTAGAATAACCAGTTTTGACGTTTGGATAAGGGTTGTTCCTGAACCTACCCATGTAGCCACTTCCTCAAGCCAATTCACCCAGAGCAGATACTCTTGCTCTTCTGTAACAGCCAGCGCCGGGTCATCTTCTGCAATGATTTCTCTTCCCAGCGCAAAGGGGGTACTCTGAGACAGCTGCGTGGCACTGGCCAGACTCGGCTCGTCGACATGGTTCGTAGTGGGTGTTGCACATCTGGTCGGGCCGTTGGATCGGCCCTCCCGGATGAGGTGATTGCGCAATACTGAGTGTAGATCGAGATATGCGGAGCCAGGAAGGAATAGTCCGTCATCAAGAGCAGGATACTCGGCGAAATCAGGTTCGAACTGGTCAGTGGTAGTCAAGTTTGCTCCCGGTACTGTTTCTACGGGGTCTGGTGCAATGGCAGGCGAGGGCGTGACCGGAACAGTCTGCCTGAGAGACAGCAGATGCACGGCGGCGTGCTCAGTCTGTTGAGATAGGGGCGTTGCGGCGTTGGAGCACTGGTTGGATGACGAGCGAGCTTCTGGCTGAAATCCTGTCCTGACACAGTCGGGTGCTGTAGATGGAACAGATTCGAGAGACCACGACTGAAGAAAGCGATGGTCTGGGACAGCCGTGCTCAAAGAGGACCTCGCCAGGGGAACATCATGCTGGTCAACGCGGGTCCTGCCCTGGTCGTCTGCTGGTCGGCTCTGATACTCTCTGACCACTGAGTCGGTGAGATCAAGAACATCAAAACGGCGCTGCTCCTGTGTCTCGGAGAGCGATGACCTTGCGGGCGAGGGAATTGAATTCACAGGCCGAAATGTTACGCGCACGCCCCATTCGCAGGTCGCTCCAACCCGCGAACATCGCGCACAGACGGGCCGGCACTCATCGCCTATGCGATATAGTGAGAATGATAGACATGACGCTGAAGAGAATCGCAGAGACTTACACTTTCTCTTCTTGCGGCGGCATGTCAGACATCCCGACCGCGTTCTCTTCCTCTTCTTGGATGCCGGCTCGCCTTCACTCTCCACTCTGCTCTCTGACGATGACATCCCCGCACCTCGTATGCCGTTTGCTCCCCGTTTCTTTCTTTCTCGATTTTATATGTTCAGTTTCAGTTTCAGTTTCAGTTTTCTGATCAAGTTCAATTATAGACAAGAAAGATCACATAGAAAGTGGCGCAAACAAGGAAGTTCGAAAACCGTGAGGGGGGGCATCGAGACGCTCCGAGCAACACAAATTGGGGCACCAGTCGGGTGGAAATGGCGGAGGAGGCGGGGCACAGAACGGGGGATACTGGAAATCTGGGGCAGCGGAGGCTTAGGTAAGCCACCTAGGAATCCCATTCAAATGGCCCTGTAAAAATCACAGAGCGGTTCGTCACAGGAGGCAGTCTAAGGTCGGCGCACTAACTCCAGTACCTGATGCGCACGCTACTCTACTATAGGTGCACAGGTAGCTAAGATACTCTAGGATACTCTATCGTCTATTCGTGCACTCCCGATCCGCGACCTGCCCTCCACTCTCTCATGCCGACGCGCAGTGGCCGCCGTCCACCCGCAGGTCCGCGCCCGTCATGAAGCTGCTGCCGTCTGCCAGCAGGAACACCGCCGGCGCTTTGAAGTCGTCGGGCACTCCCAGTCTGCCCAGCAGTGCGCCCGCCATCCACGTCTTCTCCACCTCGGGCTCGGCCGCGAGCAGCTGGTCCGTCATGGCCGTCCGGATGTACTACAGAGGAGTCAGCTAGTCGGTTCGACAGCGAAGGACAAGAGGAGAGACTCACGCCTGGAGACAGCGTGTTGACCCGGATGCCGTACTGGCCCCATTCCTGCGCGAGCGACCGGCACATCTGCTGCACGGCGGCTTTGCTGCTGTTGTACGCCGTGCACGTCAGCCCCCGGTTGGCGATCTGACCGCTCATGCTGCCGATAAGCACGATGCTGCCCTGTGTCTTGCGCGCGATCATGATCCGTGCCGCGTGCTTGGCCGTGATGAAGACGCCCGTCGTGTTGACCCGCAGCACCCGCTCAAAGTCCGCCGCCGGGTAGTCCACCGCCGGCACCTTCTGTTGGATGCCCGCGCACGCGACCACTCCCGCGAGCTCGGCGCCCTTAGCCGCGCCGTCGTCCGCTATCGTCTGCAGCACCGCCTCGACGTCGGCCTCAGCCGTGACGTCGCACCGCTGGTACGAAGCGGTCACCCCGGCGGCTTTGGCGGCCGTCAGCAGGCTCGCCCACTCGGACGCGGCCGGCTCAGGGAGGATGTCGAGGCATGCGACGTGTCCGCCGGACTCGACTACGGCGTGTGCGAGGGTGAGACCCAGCCCGCGCCCGCCTCCGGTGATGGCGACGGTCTTGTCGGATAGGCCGAAGAGGGGCGAGCCCGACGTCCGCGACGCCGGGGAATCCGGGGGGCTGTTGCTCAGGATTGCCGGCGACATCTTCGGGACGGATGAGGAGACTTCGGCGGTTTTCGACCTTCTACAGAGCGTTAATGGAGGTTTCTTTTGAGCGAGTGAAGCCGGGAGAAGATGCAGGGCGGATTGAGGAATGGTAAGATGGGCTTCTCTCCTTTGGACTTTCCCTCGTAAGAACCGACTCGTAGGTCGTCTACAAATCTTATCCCGAGCATCGGGAGTCGTCTTTACCGAATATCCAGACGCACTGCGCTTCTACGCGCACTCTCTCTCCTATATCTCGTACACAATCACCTCTTCTGAAATGGGAAGCCCGAAGCGCTAGCGCAGTCGCGAAGTGTCTTCGTGGAGTTGCAACTCTGGGGACCGGCTGCGATAGGCTCCCCCACAATGTCATGCGGGGGCGGCGATCTCCTCGCTCCTGATCCCGTCTCGAATGGGCAAGCTTAGGCGCATGCTTCAGCTCAAGGCGAGCCTTCGTCATTCTGGCCTAGTCGCCTCCGGCTTCCATTACTTGAAGATGGATGCTCTCATGAGGCTCCTTGTGAGGTCGGCTCGTCTTCACAGCTCAGAGGTCATCGCTTTGCACGCACACCGATATGGCTCCAGCTCTCGTCGACTCTCCTCCTGTGGCGTCCACGGCCGTCGTGGCTTCGAAGAAAGCGAATGGCACTGTCAAGCTCAAGGATGAAGACAAGATTGACCTCGTGCTGAGGACGTTCCGTTGTCTCATTGCGGACCTCTGTCAGCAATTCAATGGCGGGCATCCAGGGTAAGTTCAGGGTCAATTGGACTTTGGCGAGATCCTCACTCTTTAAGGCATGATGGCTAATCGCTCTGATGCGCAGAGGCGCCATGGGTATGGCCGCCATTGGCGTCGCCCTCTGGAAGTACGTCATGAAATACTCGCCAAGTAACCCTGACTACTTCAACCGCGATCGCTTCGTCCTGTCCAACGGACACACCTGCCTCTTCCAGTACAGCTTCTTGCACCTTACAGGCTACGAAGCTTTTACGATGGATCAGCTCAAGTCGTACCATTCGGCACGGGCGGACTCGCTGTGCCCGGGACACCCTGAGATTGAGCTTCCTGGAATAGAGGTGACAACGGGGCCTCTCGGGCAGGGCATTTCAAATGCTGTCGGCCTGGCCATGGCTTCCAAGCACCTCGGTACGGTATACAACCGACCAGGCCTTCCAGTCGTGGATAACATGACATGGTGCATGATCGGCGATGCGTGCCTTCAGGAGGGCGTAGCTATGGAGGCGATCCAGCTGGCTGGCCACTGGAGACTCAACAATCTCGTCGTTATCTACGACAACAACCAGATCACATGCGACGGCAGCGTGGATCTCTGCAACACCGAAGACGTCAATTCCAAGATGAGGGCGTGCAACTGGAACGTGCTGGAAGTGGAAGATGGCTGCTTCGACGTGGAGGGCATCGTGCGGGCGCTCGAGCGGGCGAGGGCAAGCACTGACAAGCCCACCTTCATCAACGTCCACACCGTCATCGGCATCGGCAGCAAGGTGCAGGGCGATGCCAAGGCGCACGGTGCCGCGTATGGGGCGGAAGAGGTGGCGAACATCAAGCGGAAGTTCGGCCTCAACCCAGAGGAGTACTTTGTCGTGCCGCAGGAGGTCTATGACTTCTTCGCGGAGGCAAAGACCAACGGCGTGCGGCTGGAGCAGACCTGGAAGGAGAGACTCGATGCCTACTCAGTCCAGCACCCGGACTTGTACGCCGAGTTCAAGCTGAGGCTAGAGGGCAAGCCCACCTCAGACTGGAGGGAGATCATCCCGTCCAAGGAGCAGCTGCCCACGGAGCCGACCCCGTCGAGGAAGTCGGCGGGCCTGGTCTGCAATCCACTTTCTTCCAAGCTGCAGAACATGATGGTGGGAACGGCGGATCTGTCACCCTCTGTAAACATGATCTGGAAAGGCAAGGTGGATTTCCAGCACGTAAGTCATCTCGACATCAGGCCAACAGTTACCAGGGCATAGATGCTGACACTTGCTGCCAGCCCGACCTGAAAACCAGCTGTGGCATTAACGGCAGCTACGCCGGCCGATACATCCACTACGGTATCCGGGAACACGCGATGGCGGCGATATCCAACGGTCTCGCAGCCTTCAATAAGGGCACCATCCTCCCGGTGACGTCCACTTTCTTCATGTTCTACATTGTGAGTCGTGCCTAGGACATGTGCTCCCTTCCTACAGCTACTGACGATGCACTCACAAAAGTACGCTGCACCCGGTGTGCGAATGGGCGCCCTCCAAGGTCTGCAGCAGATCCACATCGCCACCCACGACTCCATCGGCACCGGCGAGGATGGGCCGACGCACCAGCCCATCGCCCTGGCGGCGCTGTACCGAGCCATGCCGAACCTGCTATACATCCGACCCTGCGACAGCGAGGAGGTCGCCGGCGCCTTCATCGCCGCGCTGCAGGCGACCTCCACGCCAAGCATCATCTCCCTGTCGCGCCAGGCGCTCGAGCAGTACCCGGCGCACTCGTCGCGGGACGGCGTCCTGCGCGGCGGGTACGTCTTCATCGAGGACGACGCCGCGGACGTGACGCTGATCGGCGTCGGCGCGGAGATGTGCTTCGCGGTGCGGACGGCGGCGCTGCTCCGCGAGAGACACGGCGTGCGCGCGCGGGTGGTGAGCATGCCGTGCCGGCGGCTGTTCGAGCGGCAGTCGCGCGAGTACAGGCGCGGGGTGCTGCGGCCCGGGGCGGCGCCGGTGGTGGCGATCGAGGCGTACGCGGTCAACGGGTGGGAGCGGTACGCGGACGCCGGGTTCGGGATGGCGTCGTTCGGGCACTCGCTCCCCGGGAAGGAGGCGTACAAGTACTTCGGGTTCGACGAGGAGGTGATCGCGCCGGCGGTCAAGGGGCTGGTGGAGGACGTGAGGAGGGAGGGGCTGGAGAGCCTGCGTGGGGAGTTCAGGGATCTGAATCCCGTCAAGAGGGGGCACTTCGAGTACTAGGTATCAGCTCTACAGTGTGTTAATATAGACCCGCGTATGGGATATTCTCTATTTTCCCCCTCAGACTCCCAAGCCTTGCGTGGCGGCAGGTAAGCCGAGCCAGAACGGGGTATCACTGTGCAAGGAAGCCGAGCCTGCAGCTCGCGCGCTTCCTTATAAAACATGAGCTTCCGGGGCAGGAATATCGCGATCCTGGGAGGAATAGCGCGATCAGGCCGGATATAAGAATCCATTCCGTTCATACCGACCTTACTGTGTCCGCACTTCGTTCGCATTACCCCCGCTGTGCTCACCCCCTTTCTCGCTTCCTTCCGAGGTGGCCAAGCAGCCCCTACTAGGTGTGTAGAGGATTCCGTATGCTCCAACTCCGTAAGCTATCAAGCTATCTTGATCAGGGGGGCCAATCATGCAGGCAGCTCGGCGAGTCAAGATCCACCGCCCTGCGCGCGTACATACGAGTCAGCCGAGGTCGGCCCCACGTGGTGCCTTGATGAGCCGGAATCTGATCATCTGATAAGATAAAAATTCTGTGCGTACGTCTTTGTTTCCCGCTTCTCGCTTTCCCGCCTTGCGCGACTCGCGACTCCCGGCTCCGTCGATCCGGACATACAGATGCTGCTGCATTCAGAGACCGGATTCGCACCTCAGCGCGCCCGCCAGCATCCGCCATCCGCCATCTGGCGTCTTGCGTCGTCTCGCCTGCGGCCATGCGACGACCTCTGCTCCTGACGCTCCTGCTCCTGACGCTCCTCTCGCTATGGGGCCGCGGGGCTCGGGCGGCGGGCAGCCAGTCCGGCGAGATGTGCTTTGCCGGCTGCCAGATGGCCCTCCGGCCCCCTCACTTCAACGACACCGGCCGCGACCTTGGCAAGCTGTCGCAGTCGTGTGTCAGCCGCCTTCACATAGCGTCACTGTATCTGTGCATCGACGTCTACTGCCAGGGCGGCCATGAGTCGGAAGGGCTTGCCCGCCTCAACGAGACGTGCACCAAGTACGTGAAGTCTCCCCTGCCGCCCTTCGACGTCATCGCCAACTACACCGCCGATGACATCGCCCATCTGCGGCGTCTTGAACGGGAGGAAGTGGACGATACCATCATTCTTAACGAAGTCGTCGTCCCGTCCGAGAGGCTGTTCCGGCTCTCGTATGGCACCCTTGTATGGTATCTTGTCCCGCTCAGGCTCGACATGACTGCTAATGGGTTCACTAGGATGCCTGGGCATATGTCTACGGCCTTCACCTCTCCTATGGGTAAGCATCGACTGTCGTCCTCGTCGCCGCAGTGAGTGGTTGCTGATCCTCGCAGGGGGGCACTATTTATTTTCTGGGGCGTCGTCGTCCTCGTAGGAATATCTACCCGTATCCTATCAGCCATCGGTGCTGCCCGGCAAGGTGGCTATCAGCCGCTCATTAGCAGCGAACAGGACGTCGACGAAGAGGTCTCGGCGTACAAGGGAGTAGGCCACGTCAAGCGCCCTCACATGTGGCTGAAGCGGTACATCACTGTCCCTGCGACTTTCGGATATCGGTGTGCGCAGAATGTTGGCTGGTGCACGATACCGCCAAGGATCCAGAGCCTCACCATCCTCGCTTTCATTCTTCTCAACGTCTTCTTCTGCGTGCATGGCTACCGCGTGTTCCGGGGGAACATGTAGTGCGTCTTCCCGTGCCTTGCTTGCTTCGTGCTCACCGCCCACTGACTTCATTCGCAGCTGGCCGGACTTGTCGGGCCAGATATGGCGGTACGTGTCCGACCGTACGGGCATTGTTTCATTCGCCAACTTCCCTATCTTATGGCTGTTCGGCATGCGGAACAACCTGCTGCTGTGGCTCACCGGCTGGGATTTCGGAACTTACAACAACTTCCACCGCTGGGTCGCTCGCGTCGCAACGCTGCAAGCAGTAGTCCATTCTGTCGGCTACACCGTGCTAGTTCTCCAAAGTAAGTGATCAGAACTAACCCACTGAACTTTCGCTCCGTTTCTGACTGGGAATAGACGGTGGCTGGCCGTACTTTGTCGGGTATTGGTCCCAGTTGTACTGGTGGACGGGAGAGGTGGTGAGTTGCAGCTCATTTCGAAGGCCCACAGAGGCGACCGGTATTAACATTCTTGCAGGCGACCATATTGATGTGCTTGCTGCTGGGGCTTTCGGTCTTCTGGATGCGCCGGAAGGTGTACGAAGCATTCCTGATCTTGCATATCGTCCTCTCCGTCGTCATCCTGTTCGCCATGCTAGGGTGAGTACAGCAAACTGCTGGAGCCAAGGAGCCGCCCGACTAACCGCTGCTCAGGCATGTTTCCATCTTCAAAGGCCGCTTCGACGGCATCATCTGGGCGTCAGTCTTCATATGGGGCCTTGACCGCGTCCTCCGAGTGTCCCGCGTTCTCGCATTCAACCCCAAGTTCTGGGCGACGAGGGCCAAGGCGACGTACAATCCGGATTCCAACATCATCCGGCTCCTCGTTCCCTACTCGACCAGCCTGTACCAGCCGAAGGCGGGAACCTTCTACTACCTCCACGTCCTGAACGACCGGCGTTTCTGGGAGAGCCACCCCTTCACAGTGGCCTCGGTCACGCCTCGCCACGACGCACCCGCGAAGCAGACCGAGGAGCGCGGCCCTACCCGCTCAGACGAGGTGTCACTGCTCCTGCAGGGCGGACCGGAGTCAGCAGTCGACACGCCGGCGGTGCAGGCCCCGGCGCACTCGACCATGACCTTCCTCCTCCGCCCCTACGACAGCTTCACCGCCCGCCTGCGCGACACCGCGGCCGCGAGCTGGCCAGGCGCCGTGTCGCTGCGGGTCCTCGTCGACGGGCCCTACGGCCACACGCAGCGGCTCGACCGCTTCGACAGCGTGCTCTTCGTCGTCGGCGGCAGCGGCATCGTCGTGCCCCTCTCCTACCTCGAGCTCCTCCCCCGCTCCCGGCCCGCGCGCATCGTCTGGGCGGCGCGCGAGCGCGAGCTCGCCGCCGACGTGGCGCGGCTGGACCTGGCCGGGGCGCTGGGCGCCGGCAGGCTGGCGCTGGACGTGTACATCACCAAGGACGAGGCGGCGGTGGCGGAGGCGGAGGCGGGCGACGGCGGTTGGGCCGGGCAGGGGGTCCGCGTGCTGCCGGGGCGGCCGGACGTGCGGGCGGAGGTGGAGTGCGCGGCGCGGGCGGCGGGCGGCGGCAGCCTTGCGGTGGTGGCGTGCGGGCCGGCGAGGATGGCGGACGACGCGCGGCGGGCGGTGGTGGACGTCCTGGGGAGGTGGGGGTCGAACATAGAGTACTTCGAGGAGAGCTTTGGGTGGTGAGGCGTTCAGCATGGACGGGTGGGATGGATGGATGGGATTTACGGTCATAGAATAGATCGGGCATTTAGGAGGCATCATAGCGAATGCATTTACCATGGGTTAACCGACACAATGTCCTTCATGATCGCCGATAATGAGTGCTGCAGAGGAAATGGCGGGAGTAGAAGATACCGTTCTGAGGCCAGCAACAGCCGCCATGGACGGCACGCCGCTGGAAGGTGTTCACTTGGTACACAGAAACTGATGGGTGCTGTCGCGTGAGTTGTTGAGCTGTTGCAGCTAAAATCTGACCACGACGTGACGTTGCAGGGGGAAATGCGCTGAAGCGCCGCCAAATGTGGATCGATTGATCAACCTCAAGTTCCAGCTTCTCCCTCTGTCAACGAACACCGCTAAGCGCACACATCACCCTCTTCAACTTCAGCCAAAAGGCTTTCTCCGGCGGAATCTTTGCGTTCTTCGGGAGCTGCCAATCGCGCAATGGGCTCCAGCGACGTCCCCCCGCCCGGCGCGCCAGCATGGCTGGTGCCGCTCTCCACGGCGTTGCTGGCGGGCGGCGTGTCCCTCTGGTGCGCGACCTACGTGCTCATGACGCGCCGCAGTCTACAGACCAGGTCCTACGGCATGCCGCTGCTGGCGCTGGCCACCAACCTGTCCTGGGAGGTCGTCTACGCCGGCTACGTGACGGAGATGCCGCTCGAGCTGGCCGGCTTTGCCGCCTGGCTGCTGCTCGACGTGGGGCTCGTGTACACCACCGTCCGCTTCGCGCCAGAGGACTGGCGCCGGAGCAGCCCCGTCGTGGGCAGGCGCATGGGCTGGATCCTCGGGGTCATGGTGGCGGTCGGGTGCGCGGGCCACTACGCGTTCGCGAGGTGGTGGCTGTCGCGGCCGGGGGTCGGGCACGGGGACAAGAGCGGGAAGTGGTGGTTCGGCAGGGAGGGCTACGACACGACCGAGCTGGCGTACTGGTCTGCGAGCATCCCGCAGGTTGCTCTGAGTGCCGGGAGCGTGGCAATGCTCTTGGTCCGGGGCCACTCTGGCGGAACGAGTTATCCTATCTGGTCGGTCTTCTTCTTCTTTGTTCTCCCTCTCCCCAAAACACGGCACCGAATCGTTTCTATTCGAAGTCTGTGGGGAGGAGCTGTTGCTCGGCTCGTGCTTCCCTTGCGAGTCCCATAACTGCGGCGGTATTGTTCTCCATGCCTCTTCTAGGGCGGTTCAGGTGGAGGAGGGCACTCGTTCTTCCCCCTGCTCCCACTCCAAATCTCACTATACAGTCCTACTGTATGGGACGACACCCTTGATTTACTTCCTTGAGTCCGTACTGCCTATTCTCTTGCACCTCGAGGCCAAGTCGAGGGCTGGATCTTGCAACGTCGACTTCCTGTTTACGAACAACGTCTAGCGTGGGTAACTGATCTCCCTCTAGGCTATGCAGGATGCTGGGCTCTATCTCTGGGCTGCTGCTCTGCAACGGTGCCTTGTGGTGGTACTGGCCCGAGGCACACGGCTACTTCGTCAACCCGTTTGGTATCTTCCTAGACCTCACTTGGCTGTTGTGCGATCTCGCCTACCCCTTCCTGTTGTGGAAGGTCCGGCAGACCGAGAGGGCCTTGGCAGACGGCCGGCTGATCAGTGGGGAGGAGTACGAAGAGCTCTGCAAACAGGGTAAGAAGGAGTTGTGAGCAGCTCTGAGCCGGACACCACCAGGACGAGTCAGATGATGCATGCTGCACGCGGTGCAGCGGGTGATCGTACATAGATCATCATCCCCGAGGTCGCCGAAGTCGAACCATTGTCCAACAAGTTTTGGTTGAAGAAAGCGCCTCGGCAGCTCTCTCTCGAACGGAGGCATATCGAGATTATTGATTTGCGTTTGTCACACCCGCATTCTCTCGATACGCCAGGCATGCTCATATTCTCGGCGTGGGGGTCTCTACCCGGCGTATAGTCTTTCAGCCAGAATCTATTCAACCTTTTGAGACAACCTCGACTGTCAGATATCAACGATCAATATCGGTGACTGTCCACGGGATAATCCGAGACCGTTACCACCTACCGGGTTATGACACCCATCTTACGCTAACCCTACATATCAGCCCTGCTATGCGGGCTTGCTCCAAGTCGCTGTCAACTTCTGATTTGCTGCTAGACTATATGCAAGAGCCAAGTGGCGTCTGCATGCTTTTCGTCCGAAGACATCTAAGCTGGGGGATAGCATCCCTTCTCCGACCCGCCGCTTAACGGGTCTGTCACGCCTCCTACCCTGGCAACTAAGGAGTTGCATCTTCCACACTACCCGCCTGTACTCGCTTGTTGTGAGACCAACCAGAGTGGCGGCAAGATGACACTGAGTTATGACAGCCAGGACAAAGCTGACGCATTTGGGGGCAGTTGGTATCGGTTTCTATCTGGCATCGGGCGGCAACAAGGGCTATCGAGGGAGACGAGGGAGGACACGGCAACTCCGCACTATCCGGAAATAACTGTCCAACAAAGCCTTTTGAGGAACGGCTAGCGTAACGGTTGCAGCTGTGAATGAGGCATCGCAAAAGCAATGTGGCCCGATCTACAAATCATGTATGGCAGCCGGACCCGACACAGCGGAACCGAATGAGATCCCTGTCCGACTCAAGCCTCTTCTGTAACTCTCTGCAGGTGAGCAAACCAACAGCAACCAGAAACAGAGAAGGTCAGAGCCTTGTATCGTATACTTTGCTCAGAGACGGGTCGATGTATCTTCTACTTGTGTATGGGGTTGTTGGTTGATCTGTAGAGTTCGGGAATGCCTCGCCGGAACGTCCCCGAACCCCATCACAACGCATCCCAATATTGCTTATTTGAAACAGCGTTCAGGCTGTGCCAAGCCTGAATTGGGAAATATAGCGGTTCCAGAGCTATTTCCGTCCCCCCAAACATACGACTTTGGCCGGAGAGTTACCTGATGAAGTCCCCGCGCCAAGTTGTCACCCCTTGCGTGCAATCACTAACAACTAAGCACCCGCATCGTGCAGAGGCACACATCTTTCTCCACTGTGACTCGACGCAAAACTCCATAGAGATGATGATTCGGTTCCAAAGTGACCTAGGAAATATTTTTAGTCTAGGCCGCGCTGTTCCCAACTCACGTTTCTCGCACTCGGTTGCCTGAAAGCCACTTAATATTGACGCAAACAAAGAGGAATAGATTGAGCAGTGAGGGGAAGCGGGTCTCCCCGCCCTTCCCCGGCCTTTCAGTCTTTCATTGTCAAGAGACCTCAAGGCCTCTCAAGACTTACTGCAATACGTAGCATAATATTCCCTGGAAGGGCTGTACAGAATGTCCGCCCCGATGATATGTGGTCATTCCTCGGCAATGTAGAAGGGCAACACCGAGACCCGCCCAGTCAGACGAGTCCCTAGCCCGCAGTGGACAATATGTGACCTAGAAAGGGCCGATCCTCGTCTGTGGAACCCCGAGTCCCGCTCGGTGAGGAACCCATTTCATCGTCCGAGGAGGGGATGGAGTAGTTTGATCACATGCCCACGGCGGCATGCGGGTTTCCCTTGTAGGTGACGCCGCTGCAAGGGGGTCTGCGGTCATAATTCTGGGGCTGTCAATCGCCAACGGCACGCCAGGTTGCCTTGGGATCCTCTTTCTTTACGACGGGCCGGGCCCCCAGTTCCGGGAACCCGGACCGTGGCTCGAGTAAGCCGGGCGACCAACAGACCGAAGAGTGGAAACTTTGTGCATTGGGCGGTCTTGGTGCCTCCGCATCCCACGCACAGATGCATATTTACTAGAACGAAGCGATGAATTACGAGGGAGACTCTTACCGTAGAGTGCAACGGTCCGGTAATCGCAGTCAGGAAGTGGTATGATGTGGCGTTCCTCGACTCACAGCCCTTGCAAGCAACGTCGACTCTGCACAGACGGCGGTTAGGTTCGGCCGAGGAGGAGGGGGGGGTGTTCATTGCCGGACCGGTTGCTCCCGCACTTCCCGCTGAAGATCCCGCAGCTAGGGCGACGTTTCGAGCACCCGAAGTGTGCGTTTCGCATACGGGATTTGCAGCACAAGCACAGTCTCAATGCTATCCGCGTCGCTCCCTTCGTCGAATCTGGCAGCGCAGCCATGAGGCAGCAATGCCTGGCCTGATTGGTTCGTCAAGTCTCTTGCCCTACGACAGTGTCCACCAGCTCGGTGCTCAGATGCATACTCTTTTCCGGATTAGGTGCTCGGTGAGTCGAAGCTTGCGTCATGTTGCTCGGCAGGAGTTATCTGAAGCACAAGGGCCGCACATCCCTCAGTAGTGGGGAAGGTTGGGCAGCGTAATCTTGCTACAAAGCCAGGAGGGCTTATGCAACGGGGAGAACCGTTCGGGTGCTGGTGGTGCGCGGGAGCGGAGATATCACCGATATCGTTGAATGATCTCACACGGAGTCACACCCCACAAACGACCTATCATGGCATCAGTAGAACAACGCTCCTGATTCGTACGAGGAGACAGGTAGCTATTCGAAGAGCCCGACAAAACGGTGTCATTGAGTATCACGTAATTTGCCAGCTGTGACAGCCTGAATAGCCCGGCCGGACCTCTACTTCGATTCGGGCCAGGAGAAGCTCATCTCCGGGATCTCCGTTATTCAGCTGGCAGCGGGAGACCAGCATTCGTATCTGGATCTCCATTTAGACTAGGGCTAGGCTTTCCTTGTACAAACCAGCGGGTAGTACGGACCCGTGTCAGGGTCATGATAGATCCCCAGGGGCGTCGTCATTGCAAGCATTCTACCGCTTAGGGCGGTGATCAAGGTGCTCCTAGAGGCGATGTGATGTTCCCGAAAGCCTTCGGGTTATACATCTGGTGACTAAGTGCCGCCTTTGAGCCGAGACGAAGACAAAAGACTTCATGGAGATTGTCACCGGCTTGGTGAACCGGCTAAACGACAATGATGGATTCGACTGCATGAACGCCTACGACGGCCAGTGCCGCACGAAATTTCGCGTAATACTGCGACGTTCGCCTGGCGTCTCATGCTGAGCAGCTGAGGCGAGCAGGTCCAGGCGAGCAGGTCCAGGCGAGACGAAGGGAGCAGCATGCGCACTGGATGCCTTCATTAACTGCTCAGCCCACGCTGGCATCCCGGTCGTCGCGGGTAGCGAGCAGAGGAGCCATGAAACGATACTTGCAGGGCTGGAGTTTTTCCCTCCGCAGCTGTCTTCCATGCCGCTTACCTAACTCTACACTGCGTGCCCATCATTTGCCGCTCAGTCAGCTACTTCTGCCGCGTTGTAGCGCCCACTCCAGCCGATCTGGCTGGTCCGCCGGCACGGCACGGCACGGCAGAAGCAATTCCCACGTGCTCCTGTCACCGCTTGCCAGCGGCGACGTCAATCATTTTTCGCCTCACAAGTCCCCCTGCGCTTCCTCACCGGCGTGGAGCCCGGTCTGGCATTTTGCAGCCGCTGTGGTCCGACAATGACGGCTGGTTCCAAACGAAGCACGGCAGGCCGTGCCGGCGCGGGGGAGCATGTGAAGGACGATCACGAATCGTCATCGCGGGCGCGCGAAGATAGCTTCTGGACATACCATGTAGGCAGAGAGGAGTCATTGCGATAGCAAGGTGACATTATCGCCACGGCTGAAGTGCGGGATGTGAGAGGCATTTAGACATGGGCGGGCAAGGTGGGATATGCGCAGTGTGCACGAATATATTCATCAGGCCCCAAGAAGAGGTGTTAGCTGAAAGACTCCTAGCGGTGATCGGTACCGGGCTCGGCGGCGTAACAGCCATCAGTCTTCCCAATGTGGAAACTTGTTGCCGCTCTCTGCACCCCCCTTCAGTCTAGACATGCAGCTGGTTTGGGGCAAGACGGTTCGGATGGGCCCTTGAAGCACATGGCCCCCTTGTTCCGCTGTGATCGCCTTGGCTGCCTGCTTCTTGCAGAGCCGGCCGAGACCGGTGAGCGACGCTGTTCCAGAAATCGCCAAGTGCCGGCCAAAACGTCGTCGGTTAGACGTATCAGAAAAGAGGAGAAAGCCGGTGAGGAAGGTGTTGCTGCAGAGGAAAGCCGGTAAAGGCCCGAGTACTCCCATGGACGCGGCGGTCTTCACTACCTGACTACGTATGTAAGGAGGCACACGCAGATTCGTAGTCTGCATAAGGAACGAGTCTACAGATACGCGAGGGACTTTTGCAGATAATGAATGCATGGGCGGTGCGGCTAACTAATGGACATTTCCGAGAATCCGACACCCACAAGCGAGGGGGCCCATTGAGGGGAAAGGGGGCAGGTTGACGGACTGGGCCACAGGCTGCCTCCGTCACCTGCCCTGTTCGCTTCCGTAACTTGCTCTCGGTCTTGACGGTGCATGACCGGAGTTGTGACCGCCTCCGACTCGCAAGGGATACATCCTCAGAGCCGCTGCTGATGGAGTAGGATCGAATATGTCACCGCCTGGCCGAGCATCAGATCATGACATCCCCGCTGTGCCGCTCACTCCTTCCACTACTGTGTTAGGCAGACCCGAGCATCCTTTCCTGCTAATCCCACTGTCCGCTGGGGTCTGCTCCACCACTCTAACTCCGGCCTGGCAGCAGAAGCCCGCTAGAAAGGGCGGGAAATGGCCTAGGCCGTTTCGTATCGGCCCCGGACCAGAGGACGGGGTCCGATCACGCCTTCTGTCATTTGTGACAGATTCTGACTTTTCGACCCGCGCAGCCCGCGCAAACATGTCCGTGTGCGTGTCTGTGTGTGCGTAGTAGAGCTGCGGGCGTTTCCAAGCAACGCTCACATCACCAGCTGGACGAAGTTGGGCCTCGATGGTGCTGCTGGGCGAGTCTGATTGTCCCCTTACTCCATTTGCATTCGCGCTACCGCATTCCTACCGCGCTGTCAGCGCCCCCGGGGGGGGGGGGGGGGGGGGGGGGGAGCAATACGAATTCACTGCCCTTGTGCGCCTCAGCGGTGCTCTGGAATCCGGAAGCGCCCTGAGAGAGCTGATTGATAAGAAGGATGCCGTCGGAGCTTACCTATCAGTCACCTCTATCTCTGGAGTCACTGAGAGCGAGCGCGGCGGCACGCTTCTGCTGCAGCACGGGGGTCGCAGAAGCCACAGGGGAGCGCTGCCGAGCGGCGCGCGCACCATCCAGACGGGGTATGTAACCCGCCTGGGAATAGGGCAACCCCCGCCTCGGACCGGGTACTGCAGCCAAACAGGCGGGCACGTTGGCTGTTGATGTTGCGCGGGACATCCCACCGAGTGCACCACCATCACCTGTAGAAGATTTGACTGATGGCCATACGAAAGAGCCGGGAGACGCACGCAGCTGCGCGCTAGCTTCAATGTCCGCTGAAACACCGATACGTGTGGCCGGAGGGATAGTCCGCTCAAGACGACCGCCTCGTCCGCCCTTTTTTTCTGGCCCATCACCAGACAAGCAGATAGATGGGCTGTGGTCAAGACAACCTGTCAGGGTTACTCGACGACTGGGAGCTGGCGAATCGAGGCGTCTGAAACCGTTTAGATCTGTGGCGGTCAGGGTGGGGGGACTACAGCAGATCGAGAGGGCAGAGGGCAGCGAAAAAGCAAAAATGAGGGCAGCTAGAGATGTAACCACTCGTTAGGTACAGGAGAAAGAAGGACTAGCAAACGTCAAACACCCTGGACGTTATGCACGAATGAATGCCACATAGATCTCGCGATTCGTGATTCGATGAGAGAAGCGAAGAGCAGCAGACGAGGAACGAGAGAGAGGCGAGAGAAAACGAGAGTCGAGGCAGGGCGAGGAGCGAGGAGGGAGAGCGCAATTAGGCGTGTCACGCCGTCCAGAGGTTCCTGTCCTACGTCGCGTAGGCAAGAGGGCAGCACCTGGCCGTGATGTGTGTCTCCGAAGGATCTGACCGGTCAACCAGCTGGCGTGCCGACAAACGGTCACCGCAGTCACCACCTCATCGCTTGGGCACGCCGGCCGCAGCGGGCGGGCCTGAAGAGGAGATTGTGAGTTGGCGATGAGAAGGGACGGGAATTGTGGGCAGACTGGCGCATCCCGGCGATGTCTTAAAAGGCGAGACAAACGAAGAGATGCAGCGAGACGGGACTCGCAAATCGTCCCACGTGTTCCACAAGTTTCTTCTGCCTCGAGTGACACTATCATGATGACGACAGGCCCGGCGATGAGACTTCAAGGCTTCATGGGCGCTGCAGCTGCCGGTCGCCATGTCTTAAGTGTGTCGTTGGAGAGCGGGCACGAAGGAAACTGTGGACCGTGTCATCCGCTCCCGCACTCTGGGTGACGTGCAGATGCGAATCATCCGGTCTTCGTCTGACGGATTTGACAGGAGGCTCCCGAGTAATTTGCGGGTAGCAATGCAAGAAACGTGTTGATGCCCATTGCTGGCCGCGGACGGTCGCTGTCACCATGGGATTCGACGATGAAGGCAACCGCTGGGCAAGGTCGCGCCGCACCGCACCGCACCGCGCACGCACGCACACACACGTACGTCGTACACCTGTGCGCCTCGGCAGTCGCCAATAAGGGACGTGCCGTCCCTGGCGTGCGGCAGGTGTCTTGGGGCACGGCACGGCCATGGATGAGGCGGATTGTGGACGGGCCAGAACGGCTCTTGCTCTGCGGGCTAGGATCAAGATCCCATCTCAGACCGGCTACATGTCGAATCCTCCTGCAGATGCGCCTGCATCTTGCAATCTGATAATCAATCTTCTCTAGCAAGGTGTGATCTCTTCCTCCTACTGCCGCCTGACCTATTACGTTTCCCGTCCCGTGCATCATGCTGCTAGACCAAAGTGATCCAGGCGGGCTCGAGGCCGCCTCCTCGCGCCTCGTCCAGGGGGTGACAGGAGACACAGCTCGACTCGGCCGCTCACACATGTCTCGGCCGATGGTTACACAGCAGCTGGGATGGAGAATTTCCCTGGCGGCTGAGTGCGCGCACAGTCTGGAGACAGCCACAGTGACACTGCATATGTGCTGAGGCTGCTGACGGCCAACGGTGCCCATGCTGCCAAAAACGACCTAGAAGTATTGAAGACCGGTCAAGTCAAGAGCATCAGCGCCCGACCGACCGTGACGGTGATAGTGACAGCACAAAAGCTCACGGTGTCCAGGAAGAAGTTAGTTGAACCGATCTATCACCTCGTATCATTCCTTGCCCTCTGGACCCAAGTCCTTGTGTGAGCAGACTCGTGAGATCAGGAAGAATACAGCAGTAGTCATCTGGAACTGGATGAGCTAAAGGGGACAGCCAAAAGCAAACAAAAGGCACCATGCCCACCCGAAACACCCCATACGCAAGGTATCAGGCGCCAATCCTCCCTCCCCAAAAGTGCCCCCCCCCCATCCACTGTACCCCCGCCAGTTCCCATCCATTACCCACAAACCAATTGTAATTTGCTCTTCGACAACCCCCCCAGAGAGAGAGCGGAGGGTGTGGTGACAATTCGTCCTCTGTGAGAAACTGATGTGTCAAATTCTCGCCGTTTGGCTTCTGCTGCTTTTTTTTCCAGTCTCGTCCAGTGTGTTTTCTTTGCTTTTTGCCCGGTCCTGTTGTCCTCTTGTGGCGCCTTTGGCCGATGGGTCATTGTGAAAAAGCATACGGCGGCCGATAAAACCAGTCATCCAATGTCCGAGAAAGCCAATGAAGCCCAGAGGGTTTGTCCGATTCGTACCAATCTCGCTGGTCCATTCCTCCCTTCCGGCCTAACTTCCTCCCGATCTCTCATCTTGAAGCCAGCCATCACATCCGAGGCCGCAGCTCAGACCGATGGCGTCGATAGCAAGCAAGCCATCCCGTGCCAAGCTCGTAACCGTTTCCCAGTAGATGTAGATGAGTGCCCAGGGGTATGAGGCCAAAGAGGGAGGAGTCCTGTGCTCGTAGTAGCAATGAAAAGGGACTCTACGCTTGTGGAACTCGCAACCAAAAGAGAAGGACAACTTGAATGTCGATATTCGATGACGGTAACCGTGAGCAAAAAAGTATGACAGCGCCGTCGAGAACGCCAGAAAGCCAAACCATACTCCTCTCCGCTGCCTGACCCAAAACATAACGCTTTCAAAACACAAGACTGCGAAAACAAAACGCCCGGGTTTGCACCGCAGTACGGTCTTGAACGGACGCGCTTTTCTGTACTCCATAGTTTCTTGCGTGACCCCCAGTAAAACGCAAAACAGCTCTCATCCTTCTGTAGATGCACAGCTCAAGCGCGTACTCTCCGGGTGACGATGTTGAAGGCTAGTCGAGCTTCCCCGCTCGAGGCATGGAAGCAGATGGGTAGCTCTCCGCCGACGACCACCAGGAGGCTCAGGAGTCTCCGTCATTGCTCGTTATTAGAGCACCTCCTCGTACGTGACCCGACATTTCTGAGACACGACGATGCGCGGGCATCTAATAGCTGATGCGGTGCTGCTGCTGTCCCTGTCTGGGTTGATTGAGCATGTTGTGCAGCCACGAAGGCTGCGTGCGTGGCCGGCAACTACCTGTTGCTTGCTGTTAGCCGCTGCCCACTTTAACGACTGTTTCATAGAGCGCGGAAGAGGAGCAGGGAGAGACCGAGATCTGGACAATGGATCCGCAAGGTTCTCGGCCCGGCTCCGAAGATAGCGATCGGGTATTGGACCCGAATGTGCAGGGGGGCTTCGGGATGCATCTGGGGCAAACATACTGCACACTTCGTCTCCTCTGCCCGAATAGTCAGCATCAGAAGATCGGACCGCTGCTTGCTCTTGCAAGTGAGAGGGAGCCTACCTGTACTCGTAGTGTGTGACGTGCACGGGACACCGGCGCTGGCTCTTGGGATACTCGGGGCACCACTTCCCGGCGACGTGCTGAGTGTGACCGCAGGAGAACTCGATCTACAAGAACGAGCATGTGTAAGTGGGAGGACTGCAGAAACGCCGTGAGGTGAGCAGACGGTGTTTCGTACCAAATTCCAGTCGCACATGGTGGGCAATGAGCACAGCCGGTCTGTACAACTGAACACCGCGTTGAGGGAGATTTGAGGGACAGGGGCACGGGGCGATGCCGATACCGAGGGTCTTCTCTTTCTATGGGGACGAGTCGTCGATGCAAGGAGAGAGGAAAAGATTGTGGGCTGTAGAAGATCTCGTCCGGTTCGGGATTGATAAGGCGTTTACTCTAGTAGGTTCGACTTGAGCAGACCGAAGAGGGAGGGGAGGGATGCTGTATTTAAGCTTCAAGCGACACCGGAAGACAGCCACGGCACACACTAGACTACCGTAGGGCAGAAACGGGGGGGGGGATGTGGCAGCGAGCCGGACAGCAGACAGGACAGAAGTATGGGGGTACTTGGAAACGCCAGGAACGAGGTGAACAGGGTGCCTGGGCTGCTGCGTCTGGCTGTCTGCGTGGGCACCTCATGCAGACTTATAATCGGAGATATATGTACGTCTGTCTGGGCCGGCTAGTGCAGTGTGTGGGCTTGACTTCATGATCCTTGTCTAACATCCCGGAACCTCCCATCATCGAAACAGGGAGGAGAGATGCCAGGATACAATGGCGAGGCGACAAGGGTCTCCAGCTAGGCATGCGGGACGGACAACGTTCGTCGTCTAGTCCTGAGCCGGGCCGAGTGGAGGGACGAGGGCGTGGGAATGGGAGGAGGGGGGCCAGAGGAAGAAGACGTTAGCGGGAGGGGTGTGGTTCCAGACCTCTGGGCAGCGTGTGGGCACCTCTGAATGAAAAGAGGACGGACCCCGGAGCGACACAAGGCCGCGAGCGCCAGAAAAGGGATGGTTCAGAGTCGGAGCCACAGTCGCAGCCGAGGGAACGGCCGGCGTGGAAACCGAGCACCTCCATCAAGGCACCGTAACTCGCATTGGCAGGTCGAATTACCGCTACGCGGCCTATCAAGGCGCTCGGGACCGTCCATGGCGAGCCTTTTGCCGCCATTCTCGAGGCCGCGGCTGCGATTGGAAGATGCGGTCTCTGCAAAAGCAGTTATCTGCTAGTTAGTCGTTTAACACCATAGCTCGGACATTGCTGTCCGCTCAGGCGATCGAGCGAGAAGCGCCGAACAGGGCATTCCAATCGTAGGTACACAGAGAAGACGGTCAAGACGGCGCTGACCCTGTTGCGCTCGCCAGGGACGGCGTCTAGTGGATGAGTTAGTACTCCTTTCAGTTACCACTGACGCTCTCTTCACTCCCCAGTCCTTGTCATTGGAGCGACTGTGTCTCAGGCGGCACCAAGACCAAGGCTCCTACGCACCGCAATTCGACCAGCGACAGGCGATCGCATCCCCACTCAAGGCGCTAGACCGTCCCTCTTCTCCGTAATTATGGCCCAGCCCAGCTCTGCCTCCTGTGGTTAGTTAGTGCTCACTGCCTGCCAGTCGATGTGTTTTCGCTTCCTGCGCTTAGAGGCCAAGCCGAAGAGGTTCAGGTGAACCTGCGCCCCCAGCGACACTCTCAGCTCTGCGTCTCCCGGAGCAGCAGCGATGGCGATCTGGAGTGCGAGAACTAACTAGCAGATTTGTCTCACCGTTCCAGCTGTGGCCCCTCTGCCTGCCATTACTCAGGGCGACTTCGCTCTAGTCTCGACGGGGCCGGCATTGCTGCTCAGCGCCACGAAGACTGCAACGCTATCCGGAAGGATCAGTTACTGCCGGAGGACCCAGCAAATCATGAATGCCTGTTTACGAGAGTCATAACAGCGCGCGCTATGGAGTGAGAAATGGGGAGAATGAGGAGAACCGAGCGTGGGGAAGGTCTCATGAACAGGCAGACAAAAGTCCCTCTCGAACCCCTCGCCATGTCAAGCACGTCACAGATCCTGGCAGTTCTGGTTGCTGATGAGAGGCGCTGTACGTTGAACGTTGTTGCTGGACGACGTTGGCAGAATATGAGTGTGCACAAGACCTGGAGCAGTCCAAGCACCTCGGTACTGTGACCCGACCGTGTGCATGGGCTCAGTACCCAATACAGAAAACGTTTGTACATTGTACGGCACACCGCGTCACTACTTCGGGGGATGGCCAAGACGTCAGAAAAGCCTCTTGTTGGTCGCCCGACGCCTTGCAGGCCTCCCGCCATACACAGGCCATCCAAGACACACCTTAGATAGGTGCTTGGACTTTGCGGCGCCCATCTTGCTTGTTCTGGACCTGTCAAAGCCGGGAAATTGTGGAAACAAACCATAGCAAAATACTTGAGTCACTGCCGCGTTGGCGGCACGCATGAAGCTGCTTCGTCCTGCCCGCGCTCTTCGCCAGCGCCAGCTGCCACCGTCATGATCGGGAACCGGAGACTTATGGAGCGCCAAGGGCTTGGCTAGACTGTCACGGATGCGGCCGGAAAACGGCAGCAACTACCGTTGGTGGTGCTGTCGCGTCCTGCAAGCCCTGAATCCTTCGCAGCACTGCGCCGCAAGAAGCCGCGCTGAAAGCTCGGCATCTCTCCGGCCCAGACTGTCGCCTGAAGGAGAATAGCCGCGGGCGAGTCCATCACTCAGCGTGCTCCGTGTATGCCCGCGTCTTCCGGCGGTCAGTTTGAGCTGCGTCTAGGGCGAGCCGGCACGCCGTTGGCTCCGGCCGTGAGCACCCACAACAAGTGTCAAGCCCGCCGCCAGAACATTCTTTTTCATCTGCCTAAAACGCCCGCGACAGCGACAAGGACCAGGCCGCGTCCGAACTGCGGCGTAGATGCCCCTTGAGGGAATGGAGAACGGTGAACAGGGGGCGGACATGTCCTGTGAGTCGCCGCCCCAGCAGATGCGCCCGAACACGTGGGATTTCCCCGTGGTGACAGCTACTGTTTTAGCCCAGCATTTAGCCAGAGGTGCCCTGACTGGTGTCGTTTGCCCCTTGCAAGCTACCGGCAGCCGAGAGCCCCCGTTAGAACTTTAGCATCGGAGGGGCTCTTGTCAGCGCACAAGCGGCTCACAATATCCCTCATTCTTTACGCGTTCGGTCTGATGAGAGAGCACAATACGTACAGTACAGTTAGTGAAACCCGAAGAAGCTGATGATGCCCTGCAGAGGCAAGGTGGAGTGCGCTGGAAAACAGGGCTGTAATGCTCTGCCCCTTGCTATGAGACGGATGCATGCTTCCAAGATCATTCAGTCTGAATCTCGTACAACAGCGGAGCGGCGATCAAAACGAATGCAACGGTACACCCGATCCGCTGTCGAGCCCAGTTGCAAAGAACGCAAATCGTCACCGTTTGGGCCCCGCCAGGATTGTTAATGGAAAGTCCGTCTCGGTGCGCATATCACCCTGGCCCTGCACTGGAGCACGCCCCTGGGCAGGGAGAGGGGTGGGATAAAGAAAGCCCGCTCGAGTTCTTCCGTCATCTACCCTGACCGGACCGGTGAAGCATGATCCCTTCCCCTTGCAGTGCTCGGTGATGATACCATCGTTCATCAATGGACCAGAAGAGTAGCTTTGGTCGAGGGCTGGCCGCTGAGCTGATAACGTCGGGAAGCGCCGACGGACAACCGCCGACGGGCCACCGGCGGCCCCCTCGGGATATCTATTGATACTTCGTTTAAGGCACCGTGACTGAGGACGAGCCGAGATGAGGCAATCCCAATGAAGATCATCTGGCTTTTGGAATAGCTTCATCTGCAGTCCTGCGCGGCCTTTGCCTCCCGCGGGGTATTGCCATCCCATCCACTCTACGGAGTACTTGGTGCAAGTGCTGTTACAGGCCTTACGCGGGTTGACTGACATTCACGACTGCACCCCCCACACCAACTCTTGCCCGTCCAGCAGGGTACCCTTCCAGATATCTTATCTGCTTATGCTGTCGCTGTTTCATGTCACTGATCAAGCTGGTCATTCAAACTCAGATATGATACCGTCCCTGTCCCTTTATCATGCTGGCAAGTGATGCGAGATGCCTTGCTCCCTTCTTCCCCAAGGTTGGCGGCATGTCATGCGTCATGGAGACGTCTCTCCCGAACCGCAGGTCGGGGGACAGCACGGATCGGGTGCTGAGGAATGCTGCTGTCTTTGGTCCATGACCGCGGTTCAGCTGGTCTGGCCAGGCCCCCCGCTGCATCGGAATGGATATCGGAATGGCCATGGTGTTTCGAGTCTAGTTGAGCCCCGCCATCCCGCCATCCCAAGACGAGCATCGCCATGTGGTTCGAACACGCGTCTTGAGCCGGAGGCTGCTCCGAACTGTGTCTGCTCCAACCAGGAGTGTCGCCGCCGACGGGGGCAGGCTCACGGGATTGTTCCCTTTTGCAGTCTAATTAGCGGTGAACCTAGAGGGTTCGAGAGAGACTCCACCCAGAGAGTTCTGGCTCAACCGGCGGATGACCCACGTAGCCGATGGAGCGGGTACCGTTGCCAAAATCCCGAAGTCCAAGCTGGGACCGCGCTTTGCGCCAGGCGGAGCTCTCACTTCACAGTCCTCTTTTCACCGGGTTTTCCGCTGTGCATGTTTTCCGTCTCTTCATTTCGGCACTCGGTAGCTGATCCTCCTGCGCCTCCCACCCGGGTCGACGCTACAGATAACGGACTGCATCGCCGAGCCCTTCTGGCATGGCGCGGTGCGAGTGGGAGTCCGGCAAGCGCTGCGGCCCGCCGCGGGTGCCGATCTAGGGACGCACCGAGTCAGGCAGTGAGCCTAGCGTGCCGCCTAAGACCCCTAAGACCGTCCTGACTTAACTCACCAGAGTAACAGGAGTTTGTGGGACTCAGACGGGTCCCGTGGACATTAGCAGGCTTGTCAAAGAAGGGAGGGCGGGACTCGTCGACGATGGCAGCTGGAACCCCTGACCACCCCTTTCACGATCCTCACTCTGGCGTGTTCGGGACGAGGGAGATCACCCCCGCCAAGCGAGCGCCCGGCCAATCATGTTGGTCCCGGCAGGATGCCTCGGGACTCCCAGCAGCGTGGAATTGGGAGGTGCTTATTGCTCGGTTGTAGGATTAGTCCCCGAGACCCATGGCGCGCCGTAAATTGGGGGGGTGGGCGGCCTGCATGGCCGGGCTCGAATTCCTTATCACTCCATCCGGTGGTCACCACACGGCCGTCCGTCTCCGTTTCGCCATCCTCACACAATACGAGCTGCAGTCTGCATGTCAGGTATTTTGTGATGGTCCATTCCTGAGCCTCGGTCAGGCGTGATAACCGTGTCCTCACCGTGACCGCCCATGGCGTGTTCGCCATAGCTGATAGTTAGCTGCCTTTTGTGAGATGTGATATCTTAAAATCCCACACTTCACGCCGAGCCGCGCCTAGCGGTCGAGAAAGACGGATACCTGATACTGAGTCGGACCACGGGGAATTGTGATGGACCCAGGAGCATGAGAAGCGTCATGGGGATAGCTGCCCTTGGTGCTCGCTTCGAGATCACGCTCCATCATCCAGCGCTTGGCCGGCCGGTGAGAAGCACGCCCCACATGCGCAACAGAGCACGATCGATGCCACAACTCCTCAAGGCTCTTCTTCACAAGAATCTCGCAAGAATCTCACGTTCTAGATCTCCGCCAAGATACAGGTACTCTCGCCCTTTCAGGGATGACCTTGCCATAAAAGCCATCATGCCTATATGGCAGAGCTGACAGCTAGTGTCAGCCAGCTGCATGTGCCTACGATGTCAAGGTGCGAGGATCCGGGGTGAATGAAAAAGCCCTTGTCTCGACCGTTACTATGTTTAGTGTTCTCACCACGCGTGACGATGTATCCAGTACTTGCCATTCGATGAGTTCAGACCTCTTTCAACCCCGACCTACTGCGCATCAGTGGTCTATCCTTCACGAAGTATTCAACACTTCGAAGTCTCCGAGAAAGGTCCGTCTTGATGTGGTCTTGCCAATTGGAGAACCCGTCCTCGGTCGCCAATCTCGCGGACAAGTTGGGCAGCAATCGGAGACCACAAATGTCGCTGATCCCTGGGCCCTGCCTGCTCAGGGTACCCTCCTGTCCCAGCGGCCTGACAGTGAATGACAGCACGTTTCGGACGTCTCCGTAGGCCTAGGTCGTCCCGACCATCTTCCAGCTGCGCCGCTGGCTACTCCTGCAAACAGCCACCTTCCTTTGTATTTTGCCGAACTTTTCAAGACCTAGCCCCTCTCTCTCGGGCGCCAACACAGTCATATCTCATCCATGAACAGCGAGATCAGCCTTTCTAATGTATCGTGTAGAGTATGCAAAGATAGAATCCCGGTCTACACCACGAGGGCGAGTCTTTAAGTCTCCACAACGGGTCAGCTTTACCGGGCTCTTGCATTATAACCCCCGTCAGGGGAATGCCTGTGCCACGTTTCAGGGTTAGGGTTGAGAGTTCAACCGCAGTGGAACCCGCCCGACGACGTCCAGGCCACAAGGGTGTTTAAGAACAGTAGAGAACGCCTGTTGAGACGTATCAGACCTATTCTTGCATCTATGCGTGAGAGTCTTGAGGGCTGCGGAGCGTACACTGCTTGTTGTCCTTCCGAGCCAGCATTGCCCTCTTCACCACACCCTTGGAAGCCGGCCGCTCAGATCGAGATCAGCGCAGCTTTCTTATCGTTCCTTATTGTCGCTAGAACCAGGCGAGCTGAGCCCGCCGCATTGTAGCCTCTCATGACAGAGCTACCATAACCGCGACTGATCGTTAGCTCCGTCAAAGCTCTCGTATCGGCTCGCGCGATGCTACCCAGCAGCACTCGACGATGGAGAGCCCGGGTCTGATCTTCCTTGGGTGCATACTTCCTCTCCTGACCACATTCGACTCGTCGTTGCTTCCAACAGCCCGGAGAATGTACAGCTAAGGTATTCATGGCGTGCAGACCGGAATCAGAGTCTCGAGAACTTCGGAATAACCCCACTAGCAGCGTCGTATTCTATCGGATATATCCACAATATGCTGCCGATGCTCGAAGAATACTGGTTCGCAAGGTTTCCCAAGCTGGGCGTCCGTTATCGACGCGGTCAGTACGTGCAGCGTAGGAGACAGTCGAACTAGCGCTTTCGGGCAACGGGAACGCCCGTGGGCTTCCCAACAGGTGCATACGCGCCGCCAATAGACAGTTTGAAAGGGGGCGGCGTCGAGGGGCTGAACTCGCCAAGGCTGTTGCAGAATGCACACCCTAACGGGGTCTTAAGTACTGTACCATATAATGGTGATCCTCTATGCGCTTGCATACGCCATGTGGGCTAGAAGGGGTCTCAAATCCTGTCAGTGTTACATTCGGCCTCTTGTCTGAAAGGCATGCACATGACGGATAAGCTATGCAGCAACATATAATACAGACGGCATAAGTATCCAGGATAACTAAGCTTATGGATTGTGCCGGCGAACGGTTGGGGAGGAGATGAGAGATCGATCCCGCGGGAACTGGATAAGTGACAGAAGCCACAGTAACCCTGGTGGCTTCTTGTCAGCCTTCCTTCTGTCAGCATTCTCATTCTCGACTCTGACGTAGAGGGGGAGGGACAGGCCTCAGCACAGGCAAGGATTCGCGTGGAGCCCCGTGGTATGGTAAAGTGCAGGCGGCAACACAACAACAAGTGCCGACTTGCGCGCGGCAGCGGGGTGTGTGAGCCAGAAAGGTGAAAATCGCGAAGAGAACTTACGCCACTTCGAAAATCAGCTCGCATTTGCATGCCTATCTCGTCAATATGGTCATAATCGCAACGGTGGGGCTGCGGCGATATACTCTGGGTTTGTCAAATCGTGCACCAAGCGCCAAGTGCGAGATAACTTG
This sequence comes from Pleurostoma richardsiae, assembly GCA_030052745.1. NCBI lineage: Eukaryota > Fungi > Ascomycota > Sordariomycetes > Calosphaeriales > Pleurostomataceae > Pleurostoma > Pleurostoma richardsiae. The sequence continues at coordinate 50,005 of JANBVO010000010.1, forward strand.
TCTGCTACCGAGATGCTTCAGGACCAACGCCCATGACGGCCACTTTCCATTGGTTTCAGTGTCGTCTTTCACCGTCGATAGCAGACTTTGACCGGTGAGAAACGGGCTGCAAGTCCAACCACTAGGAACGAACTGTAACAGGATATTCAAGCCCCTGACAGTCCGAACAGCCAGTGGTACGGTAGCTTTGGCACCTACCCTAACAACCACTCCATACACAGTAATTATAACCCGGAACAACAGGCATTTTCCTTGATCAATGCATTGCCGGTGAGGTAGGTTTGACCTATTATAATTCGCCGGCATCGAAAGTTAAAAAGGCCGGCAAATGGCTGCTACTCCAGAGGGACACCGTCGAAGAAAGCTGCCAACCATCTCGGACAGTCCATAAAGCCCATTGGGAGGATGAGACCTTGCCTCGAAGCCTAGAAAGCAGCATATCCTGTTCCCATTCAACGAGTATGGGACGCACTGTAGAGGGCAAATACTCCAGACCTATGTACATGGCGTTCAGTACAGTCAAACAGTAAAGCATATGAGAGACACCGCTCGAACAGTCCTGAAGGGTCTCGTGATCTCTTGACAGTTTGTGGGAAGCCGACGGCGACCTTCAAACACTACTCTTCCAGTTAAGTGTTTCAACAAGCGCAGGTATCCCTACGAGCACATGTACAATTCGGTTATGCCACGAACAACCTCACCTCCTTGCGACAGGTCCAGTGGCTTCCATCGCCAATACCGACAGACAGCCGAGAGAGACCACGCGTTCTTTGAGAAGATTCCCTATCAGGGCACCGCAGAGACGCAAGAAGCATGCATCCTACTCCACCTTCACCTCTCCGACCTCTAGCCTTTTGCAGACTTTCGCAGACTTGGTGGGATCCGTTGGCAGCAGCCATGCATGGCGAATGGACAACCACAGCACCTTACAGAGGGGAGCACGAGTCAGATTCTGCTTTCATGGGATTTTGAGGCCGCGATATCCGAATTGAATGATGGCCAACCATTGATCCCCGAGGAAGGCTTCCAAGGGTGGCCCCAGTCAAGGCAGCGTCTTGCAACATGGCAATCAATGTACGGCAAGAATAATCAGACGCGAGACTCGGATATTTTCTGGATCAGATAGACAGGCAGCGAGGAGGCGTGGAACGAGCACGTCGGGGACTGGTCAAGGCGAGCTTGATATCGCAATGCGGGAACGTCGTATTCGTCCACGTGTGATCTTCGGTCGATGGGAACCGTGAATACGGGCGTTTCATATTGTTTTTGTTGGTGATGGAGAGTATTGACCATAGATCAATTTGAATTGTCCCCCTGACAAGTGATGATGTGGCACTACATCTGGCTAGGAGGGTGCCTCGTACGGACGCTTGACAACAAGAAATGATACTCTTCCTGAAGAGATAGCACCTACGGCTCCCATTATAGAAGCATTGCCAACGTCCGGTGGGTACGTGGACAGCTGAGAAATTTACGGACGACTGCAAATGGAAATATTGAAGAGATTCGAATATGGTCTATAAATATTACCGGGATCCTGACGGCAGCCCAACGGACCATTTCGAGCCCTGTCCGGTAGATGATCGGGCAGCAATTCTTTGGGGAAAGCCCACCCATTCATGGGACGGTCATTTAACGGGATCAAGGAAGGGATCGATTACTGCTGCGCAGTTACTGTTGAGTTGGTGCACAGGATCCCCATCCCGGAGACGCCTCCAATCCTGCGCAGTCCATCTCTCCAGGCTGCACGCTCAGATCACCCCCCTATCTTAGTAAACGTTCTCCGGGTGGGAAAGGACTGGTGGAGATTTGCACTTACCGCGCCGAAAAGAGCGAGATTCTCGAAATGGAAGTCCTGGCAGTGGTTCGCGTCTTTACAGAGGATGTAAAGAGCTTTCGAAGGAGACTCGCCTGCCCACGCCACGAGTCAGGAGGTCGGCAATGGAAATCGGCATCGCCAGTCAGGAGATCCAGCTTACTTACCTGCGGTGTGACTCCAGCAGGGGCCCGAAATGCAGCTCCCGTCTCTGAGCTCCTCGCTCGCCGTCGCCACGATGTTCTCCCACCTGAAATTCCTGGCGTACGCCGCTAAGCTCAGGCCAGCACCAGCTGCCGGTCCCTTCTCCTGATCAGCAGGTTCTCGATGAAGTGGATTGAGTAGTTGGTGTTGTACATGCCCATTTTCCTCCAAGTGACAGCTGACAGGTTGCAGGTTGTACCCAGCGAGCCCTTGAAGCGGGCGCCGATCAGCGAGTTGTATATCATCATGTTTTCGAACGGGGACCCGCTGCCGGTGCCACTGGAGCATGACACAGCGACTCCGTGTGTTCCATAGGCGATAGCATTCCGCCTCGTCAGGTCTGCGGCCGGAGGAGCGACATTGATCACGTCGCCGCCGTTCCTGCTCGTCCATCTATCGATGACGAAGTCGCTTGCGCTCAGGTCAATGCCATCTATCGGAGATTTGGTGCAGTAAGTAAGGACTATACTGAGCTGCACTGTTCTATTATTTGGCTAACGCTCAACTGTGTTGAAAAAGAAACGGTCGCTAGACCGCGTGTCGAGTATCGTACCCGTCATATAAACATCCTCGCCGCCGATCGAGAACACCTACGCAACGGGGTCGAGGACTTTCACATTACGCAACCGCGAACTTGTCACTTTAAATGAGAAGAAGTGAGGCCGGGCGTCGTTATTGCGGTTGTTAGCCATCGGCCACCACAACTCGCCATGGCCGAGGAACCAGCCTGCCCAGAGGTCCTTGCTGCCCGTGACGGTGACCCCCTGGCTGCTGGACACGGTGATCCAGTGGCCAGGATACACATGAGTGTTATTGATAACTGCCTCAGTTACTTCAATGTCTCTGGGGAGGGAGATGTTGCCCTCGATCAGGAACTCTACGCTCTCGAGCTTCGAGAAGTGGATAGGGGCCAGGAGGTTGTAGGTCTGCCCAACGGCGAAGACAAGACGGTAGTTGTTCCAGCATGCCGCACCAACGGACATGATACCGGGGCTGTCGTCTTCGCCGGTTTGATTTTTGGGTATGGTGCAAGTGTTCTGAAGGCGCCATTCTCTGGAAGCCAGTAGGCCGACGCCACCGTCAGGAAGAGAAGCACTGGAGCTACTGGGGGAAGCGTCTTGATCGGGGCTCAGCTCTAGACAAAGAGAGGCTGTAAAGATCAGTTCATAGAACTTGAATCATTCGTGTTTATTCTACTGCACCGTCCTTATCGAACAACGATGTGTACACATTACATCCCCCTCCTGGCGATGACATCCTCAACCATGTAGGACATCGATTGGCATGTTTCCGTTTAAGGTCGATCACCAGATGCAAGGGTACCAGAATATTGATCGGCTCGATCGCTCATACTCTGTTGAATCTTTCACACCTTTCCTTTCCATACCGTTTGGTGGAGGAATTGGATCTTGGACAACCGCCGGCTTGCTCGACATCCCTGCAAAGCGCCCGCGAAATGCCAAGCCTAGAAATTTCCACGAACCGTAGCTTGGCTCGGGAATCGGCCCCGAAGCGTATGACTGAAGCGTAGCCGGTCTGTTGTTGTCTGACCGGCTTCGATAGCTAGAGAGAAATAAAGAGTAGGTAGGGTAGAAGTGGAATGGATCAAGAATCTCGTTTATATATCTAATTTATACTGAGTAGCCTGGACTATATACACTCGCTTGATGACTTCATATCATGCCTCCTTCAGAGCCTCTTTGACTACTCCGACCAGCGTTGCCAGCGTCTCCTCTCTCCGCGGAGTCTCCTTCACATCCTCAGCTAGCATGACAGCCACCCTGGCCAGCTGGTCCGGGAGGACATTGTCTCCGACGGTGAATCCGACGCGCTCCTGGAACGCGCTCCCAAACGCCTGGTTAACCGTTCGGAGGAGCGCTAGGCTCTCGTCGTACAGCTTGAAGTAATCGAGCGCCAGTAGCCCCTCCAGCTGGTGGGTGACAGCCTCCTCGAGGATCTGCAGCATCTCAATGGGTGTGATCTGGGCGCGCATCGCCCGGCGCCGCAGCTCCTCCTCCACGGTCGCGTCGATCTGCATGACGCCATTCCCAGCGGCGGAGGAGGAACTACTACCGTTCTGCTTGACAATAGGGCGATTGTAGCCGAGCGGCACGGCACCCATCTCCTTCTTCTTGGCTTCCATCAGCGCCTTCTGGTGCTCGCGCGACCCGAAGGCTTCTAGATCCAAGTGGAGGCGGTGGCCAATGATCTCCTGGATGTACATCATGAAAACCTCCCGGTTCGCAGGGTGGCTGGCGTACCGCTGGTAGAGGCACTGGCGGATGCTGACGGACTGGTTGAAAGACTCGCCGTCGATCTTGGACATGCCCTGCGAGCTCGCGTCAGCAGAACTCAGTGCTCTGGCTACCTTCTCGTAGTTGCCGAGGATGGCGAGGGGGTCGCCGCCGTCCTCCAGGATTCCCTGCTTGAACTGGCTGTCGTCACCGTAACTCGCGAGGAACTTTTCCATCTCCGGCCAGCGGGGCACCTCTTCAGGCGTGGCGGCGGCGGCACGCGCGGCGTAATACACGTGCGCCGCCGCCTCGACGATGAGCGACCTGCTGGTGAACTCGTGGCCCAGCTCGCTCATGGCCACCTTGGCGCGGAAGTCCACCAGGCCTGCGAAGACCGGGTCGCACTTGAACAGCGAGAATCTCTCGGTTTCCTCTTCGATCCCACCCAGCCGGTACCGCCTGATCTTGTCCTCGTACAGGATGTCGTTGAGCATGAGCACCTCGACCTCGTGCTGCCTGTCTTTGATCATGCGCTTAACGTCGCGGCGCGGGCCGATAGCCTGATCCAAGTGAGAGTCGAGCACGCCCTTGGCGTGGTGGGCGGTCTCCTGCAGCTGCGTGAAGCCGTCGGAGACGCTGTCCTCCATGATATAGCGTATGTCCACGTATAGCTGGAGCGCGAAGATGAAGGCGGAGCTATACTGCCTGGTCTCAAGGGCGCCCTCGAACAGGAGCAGCAGCTCGGACTCGGCGGGCAGGATGGGGTCTATCTGGCCATTCTTCTTCATCGCCTTGAGGATGGTTACGTCGTACATCAGGTCGCTGATGACCCTCTGCTTGAAGTCGTTCAGTTCTTCCACGGTGGTGCCGCCGTACTTTATGGGGCGCCTGTCCGACGGCTTGACCATGGGCACCTTGCCTGGCGGGATGAACTCGAGGATCTGCTCCACCGACTGGTACGCGGGCATGGCGAGCCAGTCGGCCTCGTCCTTCCACATCCGCTCGTCCTGCTCCTCCTCGGTCAAGTTCTCGTAGGATTCGTAGTCGATGTGCTCCATGCCGTACTCCGTGAAGAGGAAGTACATCATGAACTGATAGTTGGCTATGCGTCGGTCGATCTTGCGCAGGGCGTAGACCACGTTGTTATCCATCTGCTGAAAGAGCTCGAACGCAGCGTTGGTGATCACAGCGAGCGTGTCCAACGGCACCGATCTGTCAAAGTAGTAGTCGCACCATCGCTCGCAGACGTGAGCACGTACAGCGTTGAAGTCCTCGAAGAAGCAGTAGACCATCATGTACATGTCGAACTCGTCGTCATCCTTGTCTTCCGGTATGCCCCAGTCAAACCTGTCAATCCACGACGGGCCTGACGTCGCGGCCCGCTCGGGTTGCCGCGGGGTGGTGACATTGGCGTTCCTCGCCTTTGGGCCCTTACCGGCCTTCTTGCCCTTCTTGCCGGACTTCTTAGTGCGCCTCGAGGCCTGGCTAATGTGGCTCTCGGTGTCCGAAATGCTGGCGTCTTCCTCCTCCTCTGCCTCTTCGGACGATGCCTGAATGTCGAGGTACTCGAACATGTTATTCAAGTCATTGACGTCCATGCGGCCCGTGCTCTTCCTAATCGGCTCCGTGCCCTTAACCCTTGACAGGACGGACTCGAACTTGCCCAGGACACGCTCAAGGACTTTGATGATATGTTCGTGGGTCGCGTTCCTCTCCCTCAACTTTTCATCGTCAGACTCCTTAGACATGCGGCTGAAGAAGCGGGCGCTCCTCTTCCTCAACCCGACCACATCACGCAGGATGTTGATGGGCGTGGTCGGGATGTCTTCTGGCCGCGCGTTCTCCACTATCGTGTCGGCCATGCCCTCGAGTTCCCGCCAGTGGACGACGACTTCATTGTTCGTCTCACCATTGGCCTTTGCCCTCTTCTTCTCCCTTCGTGAAGGCCCTCTGGGAGTGTCTTCTTTCGTCTGTGCCTCTGCCTCCCCGTTTTCGTTCGCCTTAGAGTTCTTGACCTTCTCGGCTGTCTGTTTCAACCATGTAGTGAACTGGGCCTGGCCCAGCTTGTAACGTTGCCAGGTGCCGCCGACGCCCCCGAACTTGCCATCCATTTCCGCGAGCGTTGATGATTGCTATCCACACGACGATACCTACATTTGACTAGAACGATGGCCACATAAATATTCGAGTAGACAGCAGCTGGGAACTGGCTCTTCTAGAGCTTTCCACACCGACTGTGATGTCGCGCATCCCATCGCGGGGTTCGCGTCCCCCGGCTTCGCGTCACAGCCCAAGCCAAATAGTGCCCAATGCACTAATTATATGCACTGTATCCTCCAGTGCATCTAGAATACTTGCACAGAAGCAATAGGTTCAAGCCGCCTAACGCTAACAATCCAAAGATTCCACAAGTCCGCAATTCCTTACAGTCTTGCCTTGTTCGTCTGATGTAGTAGAGTGACCAGTAACAACTTCGTTTCACCGCCAAGGCCTCGGTTTTGTCTGGAGTTGCTAGTTGGAGGAGACACTCAGACGCTTACTCACATCTGAGTGACACCAGTCCACGTTAAGGTATGATGGTCTTCACCCTGTCACGGCACTTGTAGGTATGCACAAGAGCGGCTAATGTCGTCGGCGGCTGCGTTGAAGAGACCCTCGAAGGGTCGGTCAAGCCCTCCCGGCGAGATCATACGCCCACGTGGATTCAACGGTGATTGGTGGCGCCGCGGCCGGCTGATCGGCAGTCAACCCCTGCTACGGCACTTCCGAGTCTGTGGCGACCCTGCAAGATGATGATTAACAAGACATTAGCGGACCACCTGTACATAAGTATGAAGTCATATCGCAATAACCCGGTCTGCCCAGTTTATGAGACGCATCCTTCAGTATCGAACCCTCCCTAAGCAAAACCGGATTTCGTGATAGTTCTGTCATATAGCCGGATTCCGCCTTTCATCAAGTTGAAGTGTCGCAGGAGCAAACTCAAGAAGAGTGCCAGCCATACCATACAATACTACCAAACATACTATACGCAGACTCAGAAGGCTCAGAGTCACACATCAGCATAGCGCCTATCCGCAGCGCGCCTATCCGCAGCCATGCCACGCTCGCGGCGTTACTCGGACACGTACGATTCTCGTCGGCCGCGCTTCGTCGAGGACGCCCCTGCATCACGCAGTAGCAGGCGGTACGACGACGACGGCTACTACTACGACGACAAGTATGCAAGGAGCAAGAGCGTCTCCCGGTACGGCGACGATCGCCGGCGCCCGCGTTACGACGATGACTATTACTCCCGCAGCGGCAGCTCTAGCAGCAGGCGGGGCAGGAGCAACAGCGAGGCAAGGTGGGACGATAGAGACAAGGAGAAGCTCAACCAGGCCGTGAAGGCCGGGCTTACAGCCGGAGCCGTCGAGGCGTGGAGGCAGCGCAAGTCGCGCGGTGACTGGATCGGTGAGAGGGGGGCCCGCGTGGCGACGGCGGCCATCGGGGCGGCGGCGGTGGACGCACTGGTAGACAAGGATCCGACGAGGAAGAAGAAGAGGCACGTCGGAGAGGCGATGATCGGCGGGCTGGTCATCGATCGGCTCCTGAACGGGCCAAAGAGGAAGTGAAGTGTCTGATGTGGAACTTTGTGTTCGAGGGCGTTGTTTCTCTGGGATTCGACTATATGCGGGCTCGAAAGCTGGTATTCTTTCGATATACGATATTTTTATAACTAGTTTACTACGATATCTACAAGTTTAGATGGTTTTGTGTTTGCATGTTATAAGGGTAATACTACGGAAACATTTTGACATCAGCCATGAGGCCTGGGTTGGCCCTGTCTACTCTGCTCTAGTGCCATGATGTACTGGGGCCTGTATACCAATCTGACAGCCATGTGATGTGATGGCTTCATATATGTGACACTCTTATCGTCGAGTTCTACACTGAAAAGGGACGGTCTGTGATATTGTGCGAATACTATTTGAACAGCAGGTGCGCACCGAAATAGTCCTTTTGTTTCAGCAGTCTCTCATGATGCTGACAGCAAAAAAGCCAGAGATATCATGCAAGAGTGAACTGCACAAAATCAGGCAAAGTCGCTTCTACCAAGCGCACTTGACAGTTGCCAAGAGCTGGGTTGCCGAAGGTCCCGCTCGCTTTAGTCGTACCTGCGCGTTGTTAGACTTGGAAGCGGGCCGCTTGTGCAGCCTGAAATCTGACTTCGAACTATTGGACCACTGCTCTCCTCGTCGTCCCCTCCCCTCATTTCATCAGAAGGAACTTCCTCGCATAGCCGCACGATATATCAGGAGGGAGTCGGTCAAGTTCTTGGGCCGAACATCAGTTGAGCGAGGCAGGTCGCCCTTTAATGCCAGAATACCGAGCATATACGATATGGAAGAACTTAACCGCATTCTGGGTAGCTACGTCGTCTCCAACGAGGAGACCAAGGGCAAACTTCCTGGTGCAGCGCTCGTAGTGGTCAACAAAGACGGTCAGGGGCCCCCAAAAAATCTAATCCCAGTTTCATCGGAGCCGAAGGCTAACTTCTCCCAGAAGTACTGTGTCATGCAGCTTCTGGGAGGATAGGCGTGTCTCCTGGCTCGGCAGGCTTCACACCCAGGTCATTTACCTGGATCGCCTCGTCTACCAAGATAATCACAGCTACGGCTTTGATGCAGCTAGTCGAAAGAGGACTCGTCGGACTCGATGACGATGTGAGACCGCATGTTTCGCAACTGGCGGAGATGCAGGTCTTAAAAGGCTTCGACGGCGACAAGCCCATACTAGAGAATAATACCAAGCCCATCACTCTGCGGTGCGTTGGAGCTTGGCTTAAGTCGAGATGACACTGGGGGCAAACACTAACTGTGTTCAAGACAACTTCTCACTCACACAGTCGGTCTGGGATACGACATCGCAGACCCCGAGTTGATAAGGTGGTCCAAGGCCGTCGGCCGGACGTGCACAAACCTCGGGTACACACTAGACGGATGGTTCACTCCCCTGAAGTTTGCACCTGGAGAGGGATGGTACTATGGCAGTGCTGTGGACTGGGCCGGGCAGGTGCTCGAGAAGATCACTGGCAAATCCCTGGGGGAATATATGGCCGAAAACATCTTCAAGCCTCTTAGCATGGAGGACACGACGTTCTATCGAGAGTCGCTTCCACATACCGAAGGCCGCCAAGTCGAGTGTTCCTACAGAGACGCCGAGACAGGCGAGCTGTGCGCAGTTCCGCACCCAGTTCCCGCGAATCCCCCGATCAATAGCGGCGGCGCAGGGCTATACACTACCGCCTTGGACCACGCGAAGGTCCTGCAGGCTCTGCTAAAAGCCTCGGTCTCCGGCGGAATCGTCAGGAAAGAGACGGTGGATGAGATGTTCAGGCCGCAGCTATCCGAGGTCCAACATGGAATGTTGAAGTACCTGACCGACATGTTCCACGATGGAATGGTTCCGGACTTCCCTCCTGGAACGTCCATTCAGCATGGGATTAGTGGCATTATCAACTTGGAAGATGTCCCTGGTAAGCGCCGGAAGGGCAGCATGATGTGGCTGGGGATGGCGAACAGCCACTGGGTGAGTTCAAAGTTTCGTGCCCGCGTCTCCTTCCCTCTTGGTAGACTAACAGGAACTCAGTTCATTGACCGAGAAACTGGAATTGCGGCGACGCTCATGGTGAATGTCATGCCTCTGCCGGACCAGGTGGTGATCAAGCTGTGGGATGAGCTTGAGCGTGCGATATATAACGATTTACTGCCTGCTGTACGCTAGTCAGTTTAATGCTCTCAGATGCGCAATAGTATGTAAGTCTGTTTCTATTAGCTCATTCCTGTATTGAGCTTTTGGCAAGCATTGCCAACATTCGCTTCTCTCCGCGATGCTTCTCTACACGCGGAGCTCGACTGTAGGGATATAGTAATTACCAGGCCTGCGGGACACCTCAGCCTGCCTGGATAGGTAGGTTAGATGCGAAGTGGCAAGCGGGCAGAAGGGATTAGACGAGATCCAAACGAGACCAAGTCCCGCAATGGACCGATGTAGTGTAGCACCAATCTTCGTGATCAGACTAGTAGACAGACACCTACAGGAACGGATATGGATTTCTAAGCGATAGATCATCTGGTCTAGCTCTTATTGAGTCGAGATGTCGCTTAACAGATACAGCAAACGAACAGGGTGTGAATGGCGTTGACTCGCTTTCCGAATGGGGAACGAGAGCGGCTGCTGACGCCAGCCCAAGATGGCTGACTTAGCAGGAGCCACAGCAATGGCACCATCACCACCTGCTCGTCCAGGAGCCGCATACCGTCAGGCGGCGTTAACTGCCGGGTTAGACGTCTAAAGCCCGGTGCGCAAACCCTGGGCCATGTATCCCAAATCATCGCAACATATATATATAGCCTCACTCGAAACCCGTACTCTGGGTGTTCAAGCCAGTTGATATCCCCATCCCCCTCCCATTCTAAACGTACACAATTATCATAGCACAACCAAAGTCTCACAGCAACAATGTCGAAGCATCCTCTCACCTGGCTCATCACGGGCAGCTCCTCCGGCTTCGGCCTGCTCCTGACCCGGTACGCCCAGGCCCATGGCCACAAGGTGATCGCCACCTCGCGCAACCCGTCCCGCACGCCCGAGCTCGTCCGGGAGGTCGAGGACAAGGGCGGCCGGTGGCTGCAGCTGGACGTGGACGACCAGCAGTCGGGGGCCGTCGTCGACCGGCTGGAGGAGGGCGGTGAGGCCATCGACGTGCTGGTCAACAACGCGGGCTGGTCGGCGCACGGGCCGGCGGAGGCGTTCAGCGAGCCGGAGGTCAAGGCTCAAGTCGAAACCATCTTCTTCGGGCCGTATCGGCTCATGCGCGCCGTGGCGCCATATATGCGCAAGCGCAGGTCGGGCATCATTGTCAATATCAGCGCCGCGGGCTCGCTGTGGGGGATGCAGACTATGGCGCCGTACTCGGCTGCGAAGGCGGCTCTTGACGGTATGTTAACTCAAAGACTATCCCGACTCATGCGTATACGGGGCTCGATCAGTTCTGACACTGTCTCTGGTAGGCGTTTCCAAGGTGATGTCGGACGAGCTCGCAGACTTCGGCGTCCGCGTGCTCATCGTGCAGCTCGGCGGCTTCAACACCAACATGCCCAACGTCATCCGAGGCGTGGAGAAGCCGCTGGACGAGGACTACAAGGGCAAGACGCTGGACTTGATCCTTCAGGCGCTACAGTCCGGCAAGTTTGAGATCGATGGCGATCCACACAAGGCGGCTAAGATCATCTACGAGGTCATCGTGGGTGAGGGGATCGGAGAGGGTAAAGAGAAGGAGCTGATCCTGCCGCTGGGCAAGGAGGCTGCGCAGCGTGCGAAGAAGACCATTGAGACGTGGACGCATGTCATGGAGGTGTTTGGCGACGTCTGTACGAGCGTCTCAGTCGACAAGTGAAGAGAGTTGCATGATGACGGGATGGCAGCCTAGCCGCAGGATTAGCACATGTAGCAAGGTGTGTCAGACAGAAACGAAGATGAAGATCTCATTCCATTCCACCCCTCCGGGCAATATAGCTTAGAGCTGCTGTCCTACTCCCTCAAGCTCCTCAGCCACCACCGACTTCATCTTGCCAACCAGGTACCAACGAGCCAATCGCGTTCTCGAGCACCTTCCTGCACTGCGTCCGATACAGCAGGGCGAGTGCCTGATTCTCGTTCACCGGCTCGATCTGCACCTCCTCCCCATCCTCCCCTGTCCCAACAGGATCCGTCTCGCAGAGCTTGTCGTACTCATACCCCAGTTTCGCCAGCAGAATGTCCTTCACCTTCTGCACCACAGCCGCCATGCCCTCTACCCCGTCGCTCGCCCCTGACAGTATCCGCCGCAAGCACTCGTGCTCGCGCTGTTGCCGCAAAGCCGTCTCCGAGTTAGAAACCTCTGGCAGAGCCGAGGCCGACGGTCCCAGTGGCGTGTCCGGCGGGACGGCCGTGTCAAGGAGCTGGTCCTTCTCCTCGGCCGCCAGCCCCATGGTGCATAGGTCCCAGATCAGCGAGTCCTCCACGTGCGAGAACTCGGGCCGTATCCGGAAGTCCGGGTCCCTCGCCACGCACTGCCTCGCGCGCCCGACGAGCGAGCTCGGCGCGTTGATCGGGCGCAGCGAGACGAGGAAGTCGCGCGGCGGCCCGGCGCTGCTCCCACCGGCTGCTGATGCTGCTGATGGTGCCTCACTCGGGGTGCTGGCGGTGTCCACCCTCTTCCGCAGGTGGAAGTAGTCGTTGTGCAGCTCCTCCGTCTCGGGCAGCACGAACCCGTACGCGAGGAGAAGCTCGCCGTTGGTCTTGCGCCCGTAGTTATTGTAGACCTGTGCACCGGGGCTGTACGCGTCGTGCGTCACCAACCTGCAGCCTTCGGGTTGTGAGGAGAGGTCCCACTGGATCCGGGAGGTGAGGGAGTGGTTGGCGAGGTCAAAGACGGGGAGCAGGATGGAGAAGTCGTCGAGCCTACAGCCCGGCGGTAAGAGCGGCAGGACGATGTCCTGAACCTGCTCAGAGAGCACGAGCGACGGCCGGAAGCTGCGGCTGGTGAAGATGCTGAAGGACCAGTTGTAGAGAAGCCGCGTGTAGTCCTGCCAGCCGCGGACGTCTAAGTCCTTGAGGAGCCGCCTGGCATGTTTGAACTCCCGCTTGAGATTGCTCTGCATTTCTTCCGTTGCGACGCCGGCATTCGTCCCTTCGAGAAAGGAGGCATCGTCATCGGGCCAGAAGACTGGAAGGCTCCAGGACTGCACATTCTCCGGCTGAGGCAGGGTCCGGATGTATGGCCACCAGAAGGATTCTTTCCCTTGCAGGTATTGCTTCATGAGGTAGAAGCGGCCGACGACGTGGGGCGGGACGCTGTTAATGAACTCTGAGGGGAAGCGCCGAGTGTCGTCAGGCTCATTGATTTCCGTCCGGTGGCTCGTGAGAGGTGCTCCAAGTAGCGCGTTGATAAAGGAGAAGCTAGTCGCCATGTGGCACGTCATGACAGCATCTCCAGGGCTGAGGTGATGTCCGCCCTCCTTAACCCGCAGAGAGAACCTCGTCACCGCGTCATCGTAGACTTCCACGTTCGGATCCAGCCCGGATCCCAGGCGCTTAGCCCAGGAGAGTAGCTCCGCGAAGCGTTCCTGGTCCAAGCTTTTCATGGCGCTTCGTCCGTTCGCTATCGTGCTGCTCTCAGCATTCGATGGGTGAAATCCAGACGTAAGTATGGCCTTGTCCTATGAGAAGATACTACGTCGACGTCATGTTGGCAATGGTGGGCGTGAAGATGGGATTTTCGCTGCAACCGAGTTTCACTCAAGATTTGCATCACTGTCAAGATTTGAGCAGAGCATGTCTGCCTGTCTTAGTCAGCATTCTACGGGTGTGACAATCCTCGTTAGGAAGAAGATGAGAACGAAGAATATTATGTGTCTCTGACAGGCACGTCTGTTGTATTGACCCGGCATCAATTGTCGGTGCTCTTACAACTGTTGAGGCCGCAGAGATTCAGGCCGTTGCACCCCTAATATGGCATGTTTGTGCTCCGAGCGTGTTCTGGACCTCTCTCTTGGTCTCCTATCACCTTAGAGACTCGTGATAATTCAGAGAAAAGCTCCATATGCTTACGCCAAAGAAATTATGCAATGGAAATCGTAAAATTGCTCCGATCTTACCTGGGAAATATCTTTCCCGGGCACGGCTCCGCGACCTCACCACGTGCGACACCGAGAACCTCGGCGCCGGAGCCCCACCTTTGAGGACCGGCGCCCCGCTCGATTTCCGGCCAGGAGGCCAAGACCGTGAGGGCCGTGGTGGCGAAACCGTCAGTCTCACGTCATCCAGTTCGTCCGAAACAGCGGGAGCCGTCACATCCGGTATTTGAATGCTCTCTACCTATGTACAGACCTCCAGCACACAAGCCCCCACGCCCGTTCCTTGGGGGCGTGGCGGGTTTCCTTCTAGTGTATAGCGAACGGATCGCGAAGCCCTAGCACAAGACGACGTGTCGATGCAGTTTGACGCCTGCGATCCCGTATCCGACACTGCCGCCGGAGGCACTTGAGTTCATGAACCGCGGCCAGGACAGTGGGCCCAACTGCTCGACGGCTCGTTACCCTATTCTTGGCGTCGCCGATAATACGGCGATGTAGGGTACAGGAGCGAGTGCGGAGGATGGAGGATTTGGTGGGGAAGCAAACATCCCCTCGCTCTGAGGACAGCGGATACAGTACGGCGTGTACCGCAGTACTTGTGCTCCGCACCAGACATACACCGGAAATGCTGTACTCCGTACACCAGCCGTGAAGCGGACGTCCTCGGGGCTTGCTAGTCGGCCCGGGAGAAGGGCGACCCGAATAGGTGGCGGGGCACGGCGGGGTTGTGATAAGTACCGGTACGCTAGCCAGATACAACTTTGAGCACCGGGTCAAGGTCGCCCGTTGTTTCCGAAGGGCCCCGAGGGCCCCGGGGGCCCTCATCTCTACTTGGTGACAGGAAGTCTCGGCAGTCGAAAATTCAGAGAACAGGGAAGATTTTGCGAAGCTCGAGATAGAGCCAAACTCTGGACTCGAGTCTGCAGCTGTGTCGTATGCCTTGATTAGATAATCCACCTGCCTGCGTTGGGCATTTTGATATCACGGACTACAGTCACGAGCTCATATCATGACATTAAAACATACGCCTGGGAGATAAACCCCCACCAGCCTTTTTTAGAAGGAGGGGGTCATCAACAAGAAAGGAGGGGAGGCATGAGGCCATCATGTGCCTGGGCTCGGGACTTTCTCTAGGCACGCCGTGACATGACCCCTACCCCTCTCTGAGTTTGGATGTTATGGCCCGTTGGAGGTGATACGACCAACAGCAACAGGCCATGATCCCTCGTGTAACGACCTTTCCGAAGGTCCAGAGCTGTCGAGGAGGGCGCAACGTATTGCGCGGCTCTGCAAACGGAACGGCTGGGGAACGAGGGAGGACGCCCATATCATGCCACAAGGCAGCGGCGACGGATAATGATCCTGGTGAAGCACCAGCCAGACAGATCGCTGCTGGCTGCAGCCTCGCACCTGACCGCCATCCATCCGTCGTAATCGTAATCATCATCACCACCACTATCATTTGCTGTGCCCGTAATCCGCAATCTGCAGTACGTCAGCCCCGTACGGCGAGGGCTTACCTAAGGCCCTCTTCATTAGGAACAAATGCGAGAAATAAGGGAGAAGGCGCAGCCGGAGAGATGAATTATTGTCGCACGGCAGGAAATAGGAAGCGCCTTGATGACTGTGCACAGGGTCGCATCAGGGTCAGCTCGGCCGGAGAGGAAGGAAACGGCGCGGCTTTTGAATGATCAGCAACTATCAGCCCCGCAACGTATCGACGGATCAGAGGCTTGTTCGAGGGGGCACCGGAGCCGGGCGGAAGGGCGTCGGGCCTCTAGTGTCGTGCGCGAGACGTCGCGGCATCGTCGGTTTCGCAATGCCCAAGGTCATGAGATGGCAGTCTGATGAGGCTCTGTAGAGGCTGAAGCAGCGGCCACGTACGACGCGTGCGTAGTGAGGCACCCGCAGGGCAGCAAGGTATCGAGGCGTCAAGGTTGGGTGGAACGAGGAAAATCCGGGGCAAGCAATCAGGACATCTGGCATCTCTTTAACTGCCTGACCGTCAATGAAAGAGTCCTCAGCCACATGTCGAGATGCCGTACCGGGTACGCGGGTTGAAGATGTCGAAGTACAGGTACCGCCTCCCCTGGTGTGCCGGAGAAATCAGTGGTCAGCAGAGGAAAGTGCGCGATTCGTCGCTTCCCGCTCGGACAGCTCCGGAAGGGAAGGAAGCTGACTCAAACGCACCTTCCCATCCTGAGATTCTGGATCTGGAAAGAGAGACCGATACACATAGGATATCAATCTACCGCAGTATTACCGGTAGACCGTTTCTGCTATGTTTTGCCATCGACCTTGATTCAGGATGCCGGCTGTGTGCGGCCTTCGGTTGAAAAGGCCCGTCTCATCACTCTAACGTCCGCCAGCGCGCCCTTGGGAGGCGGTTCCTGTATATCCAGCGACCATCACGTCACAGTGACCGGCGACCAGCGACCAGTGAACAGCGTCTCCGGGCCATCGGGCAAAGACCTGTCAAGATCCGATCGGCGACACGCGGGCAGATTCACCAGATTTGGTGCGACAGGTGTGCACGCGTATTTCAGCGAGAGAAGTTACACCAATATCAGTCTGCATATCTCTCTGTGCAACACATCTCACCGCTCCTGAAATGCCTGCCGTGTACACGTACCAGCCAGCAGGATAAGCTTAGGTCAAGCGCCCGTAGCATCCTCATCATCCAGTTGCACTAGAAAATAAGAAAAGGAGCGCAACCTCCATACGTGTATAGCATCTCGTCCGTCAGGTGGCTCTTCCCACTGCCGGCACTACAGTATCACGGGTTTCCATCATGCTCCTCGGGTCGTCTCTCTTCCGGGAATCGCGCATCCTGAGCCCCCGGACACCCCTGACAGGATCCGACGTCATCACGACATTTACCCCGTACACTCTGTGAGCCAGTGCTGCAGCACCGCAAGATGTGACAATCCCGCTCTGTATCCGGTTGCATGTGAGGTGCCGCGGGGGAAGAAGAACGAGCGAAGAAGAAAGTGGCATCTATTGCATCATAGAGCCCACGCCCCCGGTGCAGTGCCATGCAGCAATCGATCCCGCATCCGCCATCCATCCAGGCCATCCTTTTCCCCATCGCCAGGGCCCGCCTTTCTGGTTGAGGGATAACGCCACGCGACTTACCGTCCCTGTCAAGCTGTTCCGGGAA
The DNA here is from genome assembly GCA_030052745.1 of Pleurostoma richardsiae. Lineage (NCBI taxonomy): Eukaryota > Fungi > Ascomycota > Sordariomycetes > Calosphaeriales > Pleurostomataceae > Pleurostoma > Pleurostoma richardsiae. The sequence continues at coordinate 67,081 of JANBVO010000010.1, forward strand.
GCCGAAGTCCTTGCGAGTTACCCATTCAGGGCGCCACTGATCAGATCGACGGGGCGACAGGCTACTGGGAGGGCAACGATCCTCCCCGCAAAACCCTGATTTCCCCCAAATACCGAGAACCTCGTCACCTTGCAGCAGAATGTTTCCGTACGTTGCATTTCGAGGATCTCAAGCAGCGTCTGTCTGCGTCAGACCTGGAGACGGCCCGAGGCAACTCGAATAGGGAGAGCAAAGTATTTGTGGTAGGCCCTGTCTTTGCAGGGCCCCTGAATTACGTAGAGAACCAGGGGCACAAAGAGACAAAGGAGGCCCATCAGTTGCCGAGTCGCTCCGAGGCCTCTGATTCCTCCAGATCCGATGCGACAGGAGGGCCTGGAATCTTTCCATAGCGTCATCGGTCTGTCGACCGCCTGCTGCCACCTACCTATTTCTGTGTACAAAGGTACACCGCCAACCTTGCCGTGGCCCGCAGTCGCCGCCTCAGCCTCTGAGAGAGCATTCGGAGGCACCTCCGTATCAAAAGATATCGATCGAATGGGCCAGCCCCGGCCATCTACTTGTGTTGATCGATCTCTTGGTTTCCTGATTTTCCGGAGTCCTTTCTTTAGATATTAAGTACCCGCGGGATACATATAGCAGTAGCCTTCCTACTTTCTGACACGGGAGAGGGAAGACGCACACCAGCGTTTACAGCATTCGCATCGTACACGTATTTGTCGGCGTCTATCTGCATACACGGGAATAGCACACGACGATACCACCTTCATCACGACTCTCTGTGCTCGAAATAGGTACACAGGCTGCCGAAACAGGATCCGAGCATACTCAGTACCTCGAATATCAGCGGCTCATAACCTGCACCTGGGGGCATTGGGGCAGTACAGTATCACGTAAGGCCGGGCCGCCCGCTTCATGTACATGTACATGGACGCCGCCCGTACCGGTACATCAGGCGCACACACAACACACACACAACGGACATTCCCTCGGGCGAACGCACCGCGCAGACTGATCGCATCTCGACACCGACACTTCTAGTCTGGGGCTAACAAAATCCTGCCACGAGGCGAATTTCGGGCCCCATCAGCGGACGGTCGCAACGCCTCGCCAGGCGAAGCAGATCCCCATATCCACCGTACCGTATATAACCACTGCCGGGTTGGCCTGCCTCGCGGCCTTCGGACGCTCTCGCGACCCCCTTTGACAAGACGGTCAGACACCAGCAGCCCACGTCGACAACAACAACAAAAACAAACAACATCAACAGCATCACCATCGTCACCGTCCATCACCAACATCAAGAACTCACACCAGCCTCCCACACACCGAATCGGAGACTGTCGTGTCGTCCTGCAATCCACATCCACATCCACACACCGTGTACATCCACATCTCCACGTCCCAAGTCCGCGGCCACGACCACGAGCCCCTCCAGGCGACTCGCATTTCCCACCACTCACGCTCCGCTTCCCCGCGATCCGACTGTTTACCGAGACGGGGTCCCCCCTCCCTCCTCTCGCCCTGTCAACTGCGTGTGTCTTACACCCACTCGGCATTGCCAGCTGAACACGGGCTTCCCACACCGTACACAAGACGCGGGTCACGTCCAGCCACCGGGATTTTTGGGGCTTCCCGATACTTTGAAAACCTTGTTCCCCTCAATAAAAATAATCAACAAAGGCCTCTTTCTCCCTTTGTTGCATCCTTTGCTCTTGAGCGTTCTCGCGTCTGCTCTTGACTCACAAGTCTTCCGTCCTCTGGACTCTCGAGCCTCCCGGTCTTCAACCTGGATTCTTTCCCTCTCGAGAGCCGCAACAGCAAGAGCAACCTGAGATATCCCCCATGACCAGCGGGCAGCCTTCGCCCCTGAGCAAGACACAACAGCACCACCACCACCACCACCACAGCCGCGACCGCCACGGGAGCTCTTCTCCAACAGCTACCCCACACTACGAGACGCGCGCACACGGAGCTTCAGCGCCAACTTCTCCCGCTCCTCACCATCACAACTACAGTGTAACTTATCACCACCGACCCGCGACGCCGACGACCTCGCCGCGGCCTGGTACTCCAAACAGCAAACCTTCGCGCCCTTCAAAACTCGCCACCATGACCTCCTCGTCGTCCCACCACCACACCCACTCCGCTCCTTCGCAGCAGGGCTATTACTATCCCTCCTCCTCCAACAGCTACCAGCAGCAGCAGCAGCCGTACTACCTGGTCCCTAATATGCAGTCCCTGGATCCTACGCAGGGCTCCGTCGACTTGCACTCGCACCCCTGGATGATGGCCACCATGATCGATGATGATGACCTCACCTTTGGTGGCAAGCCCCTGAGCACCTGGTACGAGGAGGACCGCCGGCGGATGAGCATGGGCGACGATGACGGCGTCGCTAGCAGGAGTAGCAGCAGCAGCAGCAGCAGCGCCCGGGATTTCTCGTACGATGAGGAGGAGACAAGGGGTCGACAGCGCGTCAGGGAGCAGTTGCCGGAGCCGAAGGCACATCGCCACCACGGCCTCGGGCACGGCCATAAGAAGTCGGAGAAGAAGCACTGAGCGACTCTATCAGATGCGCCCATCTTTCCTCTGCGACGAGAGAGAGGCGGTAGAGCTGTTGATGGACGAGCCTGTCTTCCAAATTCCCTGTTGGCACCCAAGCTCGTCTTTCTGCAAACAAGAGTCAGAGCCCTGAAGACCCGAGTTGTACACATTGGGCTGGGTGGATGGGTGCACAAACTCGGTCATTGTGCCTCTGCGACAAGGTCTGCCGCTCCATACGAGAGACCATGCATCGATCATCACCATGAGCGACGCTACTGCGTCCATCTACTTCGACCTTCCATTCTGAGTATTATACATTTACGCATATACCCCCCTCTGACGTTGTGAAGAATTCACGCATCGCTGGGTCGCCGAGGCGATACAGGCGTTTCTGGGATCCATGACCGGCATTTTATTGCATTTGGGCTTGCTCTGCACCGACGCAAGGCGCAGCGGCCCGCACACAGACATACCAAACACGACAACGATGTGTTACGGGAATTCTGTTCTTCATATACCCCCCGTTTCGCACGCAGATACGGCGTTAACATCCATCTACAACGGGACTACGGATTGGGCCTTCGGGAAGTGTTATGACACCCGCTTCACTCTTCAGCTGCCTTGATGCCTCGCATCGGCGGCATTATGATACCATCTTGCATTTTACACGGATTTGATGTTGCTGTCACACAATGACTGGCACTCAATGGCGTTTCTTGCCTCTGGCTGGATATGCATGCCCTCCTGCTGCGGACAAGCAGGAGCTGGTGAAATTTTGGGACTATCGTTTTGGCACTCGGGCTACTACAGGCTGCATATCACATTGGCATCGCAGTGGCTACTGCGAAGGAATAGACATGTATCTAGGTGGGAAGGGGCAGGTTATTGCTCCCTAATTCGGACCCTTGGATCAATATCACTGCTCACATGCGCATTAATTGCGACATGGCACTTGCATTTCATCGAACTCATGCGTTCTCCCTTGATGCACGGTGATTCTATTGCCTGTATTGATAGCTATCCTCTCGTCCTGGTAGGTCTCACACAATACTGTTCTGCTGTACAGACAGACCTCTAGACAGGGATGTCTCAACCTCGTAGGTAAAGCCACCCCAAACTCCTTGAAGAGGTAGCCTAAAATACCTTGACCCTCTCATTATACCGTGAGCCTGCCCCTGTACGTGAAGTGACCCCTCGGGTCCTCCGCCAGCACTTTCATCGCAGCCACGTCTGGCGCCTCCTCCCCATGCTCCCTCGCCGCCGCCTCGGCCGCCAGCCGCGCATACTCCGCCGCCCGCGCCGCGTCCCCCAGCAGGTTGAAGTTCAGCGCCGCGAGCGTGTACGCGCCCGCGACCCGCGCTCCCAGCCGCTCCGCCCTATACAGCCTCAGCAGCCGCTCCACCAGCGCGGCGTCCACCACCTCCAGCCGCTCGCCGTCGCGGGGGGCCGGCCGCAGGTCCGCCAGCGCGGCCTCCACGCGCTGGATCTCCGCGAGCCGCGCGTCGCTGCGGTCCGCCTGCGCGCGGGGCAGCCGGCACTGCGCGCACGAGCAGGCGAAGCCCCAGGCGTCCCGGGCGCGGGCGCGGCGCTCGGCGCGCGGGGCGAGCGGGTCGAGGTAGGAGATGGTGACCTCCTCGCTGGGGCTGATGGCCGAGGCGGCGAGGGAGGCGGGGGCGGCGGTCGTGGTGTGCAGGAGGGTGGCGGGGGAGATGTGGAAGGCGGCGTTGGGGCGGCAGTCGTGGTTGAGGCGGGAGACGAGGGGGTAGTTGGCGTAATGGTGGTGGGCGTCTGCCTCTGCTGCTGCTGCGGCTGAGGAGGAGGCGCCGCCGAGGGAGACCTGGAAGGAGTTGGTGGCGAGGATGGCGGCGATGCGGTGCTCGCTCGGGACGTGGGACATCTGGTCCATCACCATGGCGCGGGTCCGGGCCGGGAGGGCAGCGGCGGCGGCGGAGAGCAGGGCCGCTTGGGAGGAGTCCGGCGGGAGGTCCTCGAGGAAGGCGCGGTGGACAAGGAGCGCTGGTGGGTGGACCATGATGGTTGCGCCGCGGGGGATGGTCGCATTTGCGATGACGCCGAGGCCCTTGCCCGGCACGGAGGATACGTAGAAGGGCTGGGGCTCGCCGGCTCGGCGACCGCTGGAGGTGAGATCTTGCGACAGGAGGAGGTGGCCTGCGAACTTGACCCGCTCGATGCTGGCGGCCGTGGTGATTACGGCGATGCCGCGTCCGGAGGCGAAGCCTCTGTTGGAGTAGAGGCAGTACTGTTCTACGCAGCCTGAGGGACCGTCCCATCTGTACTCGTCCTGGGTCTCCTTTTCGTCGTCGTCTTCGTCGTCGTCGTCGTCGTCGTCGTCGTCGACTATGATCTGCTCAATGCTGGCAGTTGACTCGTCAACGGGCTGGACCACTCTCTCTGCTGCCAGGACAGCGGGACATGTCAGATCCGGAGGCATAAAATTCCAGTAGCAGACTTCTGCGCTGGCCGCCACCCCTTGTGGGTGCTGCTGGGCGACAGCAACAGCCAGCAGCGGCGCGAGGCATAGGTGCAGGAGCGAGAACAATCTCTCATGGCTGCGCATCTTGCCCTTGAGGTGTATGATTGATATTCACCACACGTGCTGTCCTAACGTGAGAATTCAGGGCTTTTTGGGATGGAGGTGCGGCGCAGTTCTTGGAAGATCGCCGTGTTTCATCTGTGCCCCTGAGAAGGTCGGCAAATCAAGTTGCCCAGCCCTTGGCCGGGGCGGCGGAGTCACTGGACTCCGGGTAAGTGGCCTAAAGGCAACGAGATGCAGTACATTGCCTTACACGATGTTCTCAAGTCGTCGATGAGACTTCCGACTGACACAGTCCGGGAAGTGGGGCGTACGTTCCCGGCTCCGGAGCTGCTGCCGGTGACCGGAGCCGGGGATGTCCGGGGTGACAGGCCCGTCTGTCGGGATCGTGCCCCATACACGAAAACTCTGTAGGATGGCATGCGTGGGGTAACTCTCAGGCGATAATTGTGGGCTTCGAGAACGGGATAGAGGGGTCAGAGGAGTGGTCAGCAGCTTGCAGGGAGATGTGGACAGGGAGATGAGCCGAGAGCTCCCAACCGGCATCCGGGGTGTAGTGTCACACCATTGAGTCTGCGCCCTCTGTATCAACGGAACATCGTGCCTACGTGCCTTTCATGTGAAGCGACAGTCTCCAAGACAACGGACCAGAAGCACATGATGGACATGATGGCAGAAGATCATGATTGTGAGAACACGTGATGCTGACGGCCTCTCGGTGTTCTGCTGAAGATCGAGGATGACGGGCCTAGGCCTTGGTGGACGCCCCGCTGGCCCGCAGGCTGCAGACTCTGGGGGACAGCAAATCCGGGGGGCATGTCAGCAATAGGATTACATTCTCGTGTTGCTGGTTGAATACGGGCTCTCGCTGAAATGCTGGCGGCCGCCACAAGCATTCTAACGCCGCCTGCATTCTGCTCTAGCCGGGGACTGAGACCGCGTCGGTGATTTTCTCTTATACGGCATCGGGCCACAGTAGGATGCCCTAAAGAGAAGAGACGACGACGAAAAGGAGCAAAAGCCCAATACTAGTACTAGGCCCCTGCTAGGGTGTTTGAGCATAATGCTTATTCGGGCCTCAACAGCGTAAAGCCCCTAACAGACTACACACCGCTTGACCTGCCGGGACTCGACTGCGCAGTTCGTATTCCCGTTTTGAGCGGCCGAAGGTGTCTGCTGAATCCGCTTCTTACTCAAGAGAGAATGAAAGCACTAATAAGACCGCCTGGCCTGTTGGACCACCGGGCCAGCAGCGAATGCAAATACCGGACCGGATGGCCCGCCTGAGACGCGTAACGGTCCTCGGCCCAGTTTTTATTTGTAGGACGTCATCACTGGCGTCGTCGACCACTCAAGTCCCGCGGTCGAACGCAGGAAAAAGAAGAATGATGGACCTCCGCGTACGTGGCTCCAGACGCCGCCCTGGACTGGCGTGAGACCGCCTGGGTATTCTTGGAATGTACCTGTGGAGCTAAGTCTGATGGCCTCGATTCGGTCGCATCGCATCGTGATCGCACGCATGCGGATTCTGAGAGAGACTGTGCGTGTGTGCGCCTGTGCGTCTCTGACCCCTTGAGGATGCTGCGCTGGGCCTCTCCCACGTCGTGCTGCATCACCGGCGTGTCACTGCCGGTAGATGGATCCGTGGTTCGCAAATTGGCGGATGATGGGCATTATGCCTCTACTATACCACACACGTTATCTCAGTTGCGGCTGCGGTTGGTTGGTTGGTGATGCCGCGTTGTCCCAGACGCAATATCTGACCAAGGCACACCCAACCTTGTGGGGATCCGTTGTCATCAGCAGTGCGTCACTCCTTGGAGCTTTACTGGGCGGCTAAGCTGTCTAGGCCAAGTCTAGCTGCGATCCTGGTACGCTATCCCGGCGCAAATACAGACTTGTACGGCACCTACGAGCGGAAGCGGGAAGACGGCAGGATTGCAGTGGCTCGGGCTTATCCCTAGCCGCAAACCGTCTCTGCGCCTCCCGTCTTGGACAGACTAAGGCACACCCCATGTACAGGAGAGTGGACAAGATGAGAAGAAAAGAAGCTTCTCAGGGGGGCGAGCCGCGTGTGGCCCTGCTTATCTTCCGTCTACCTCCCTGTTGGTGAGTCTGTGGTAGGTGAGATCGTGCTTCTTGGGCTCGTCATTCCCCTTGTCCGACAACCTGAAGCCCTCCCCTTCTCTGTTCCGTGCTGTTTCCAGACGCCTTCCTCCGTTGTCTCGGCCCTTCCGTTTCGGTGTCTCACCGCTGGGGAAACTTTATGAGGCGAGAGTGACGTCGTGGATATCGTACATACGCCGGTCGAGAATCGAAAGGCTAGTCGAGATTTTCTTGGACGCAGAGGAATGCGTGTCGGGCCAGCAGCGCACAGGCATAGACTCCATTTGGCTTCAATTCTCTAGATTTCCTCGTTGTCTTGATCTTCAAGAAAATCTAGGGCTCTGCTGCGCTTGAGAGCCTCCAGAGCCTCAAGATGCCGAGACGGCATGCCATCAACCTCGCCGTTCTCTTCTCCTTCGTCTGCCTCACGCTGCTATACTTTCGAACAGGCTTCACCTCGACAGTGACGGAGGTACCGTCCCAGCCGGTGGTCCAGGAAGACAAGGAGAAAGGGGAGACCAAGCTGCCACCGACCCCGAAGTACAAGCCGACCCCGACATACACTCCTCCGCCGGTTCGCGACCCTTTCCCTCTGCTGGCCACATCCACACCGCCGCCTATACCCCAATGGAACGTCCCACGCGATGGCCTGCATCGGGATTATGACCTGCCCGTGGCGCCGCCCCTTCTAATCGGCTTCACACGGACGTGGCCCATCCTGCTGCAGGCGGTCGTCTCGTACGTCACGGCGGGCTGGCCGCCCTCGCAGATCTACGTCGTCGAGAACACCGGCGTGCAGCAGGCTAACGCGCGAGACCAGCTTGGGTTGCAGAACCCCTTTTACCTCAACCACACGCAGCTGCGCATGCTGGGCGTCAACATCGTGCAGACGCCAACGCTACTTAACTTTGCGCAGCTGCAGAACTTCTTCCTCTCTATGAGCTATAGCCACGGCTGGGACTACTACTTCTGGGGCCACATGGATGTGCTGGCGCTGAGCTACGAGGAAGGGAAGGAGGGTCTGACGCCGGCGTACGACCAGCAGGGCTACAAGACGATCTACGAGCTGTGCTGTCGCGCTCTCGCCGAGGCGCGGAGGGACGACCCCCGCTGGGGAGTGCGCTTCTTCGCATACGATCATCTCGCGCTCGTCAACCCCGAAGCTTACGAGGACGTGGGCGGCTGGGACACGATGATCCCCTACTACCTCACCGATTGCGACATGCACTCGCGGCTGCTGATGGCGAACTGGACTATGCTGGACGCGCAGGCCGGCATCCCCACCGACACAAGCGTCGTGCTCGACGACCTAAGCGTGCTGTACCGCGTCCCTGGCATCACGCCGGACTTCCAGGACCCGAACCCGCCGCCGCCGCCCAAGCCGGAGGAAGAGAAAGAGAAAGAAGGAGAAGGGGGGGGCGATCAGGTGAAGAAGGACGACGGCGAGCAGGCGAAGACTAACAAGAGGGACGAAGGAGGAGAAGGACTTGCACAGGCGGCGGGACGCAGCGAGGAGGACCGGAACCTAGCGTACTGGCGGGCGCTGCGCGACGTGTCGGACCGCATGTTCCACTACAAGCACGGCGAGCGGGGGCGCAACACGTGGCAGCGCGGGCAGCGGGGCGGCGCCGGCGAGCCGTTCTACTACCCGGCGGACGGGCTCGCGGAGGCGATGGACGTGCTCACCGAGGCCGGGCGGGAAGTATATCGCCGGAAGTGGGGCCACCGGGACTGCGACCTGATCAAGGGGGCCGGGCTGCAGATCGGGGACCAGTGGCTGGTCGAGAAGGACTGGGAGTGAGTGAGTGGCTGATGACGCCGGGGACACCGAGTCGAGGGATTACTCAGTAATAAGTCGAGAGGGGTGGAGAATCGTTTCATGCCAGCGAGGCAATGGATGCGACTGGTTCTGCCCCCTGATGAGCTCTGCTCAGTTGGTTGTAGGGCATCCGAGACGCCACGGGATCATATTGATTGGGTTGCCCCTACACGACAGGGAAAGACTTCTCCGATCTTAAGGCGATCCGTTCTGGAGGACATCAGCGCTGGTCTGGACTTGGAGGGCTGATAGCGCGGCATACGCTCGGAGTTCGCGGTTGGTTTCGGTTGGTGGCATCATAGATACACGGATTATAGAGATGCCTGCACAAGCAGTCGGCAAGAAACCACTTCTTCAATGCGACAATACTGTTCCACCCTCCCTCCTTGTTGTGTCGCAGCACTTGCTACGGCGGTTTAGCATACCTGGTATAGAGGAATCGAACAAACCGTCCTTGCTGCCCGTTCGATCCTAGAACTTAAGGTGCGAGTCTCCTCGTGCAGCAATGAATGCAGGGACGCACAGAGCCGAAAGAGGCAACCCCGACATGCTTATCCGTCCCGAGCACGCACATCTAGAGGGCAGCTGCGGAGGTGATGCGAGAGAGGGGGCCGTCAAGGAGGGGGCTCACAGTGGTGCAATAGGACGAGGAGGGTCAGGAGCTCTTCAGCGTCTGTGGAAAGCTCGCCTACCGGTGCTTCAGGCGGAGATGAGCTGTTTGTGTTCCGCATTATCACCGAGAGGTCGTACCCAGATAGTCTCCAGCGTAACACCGGTGGTCACGACATAGCTTTGCTCATGCGCAACTGCCGACGTGAAGACATCCTCAAGAGGGAGCGCGTACCAGGCCCGGCCCGCATCGGCCTTCCAGCTCGCTTCGCTCATCACCAGCTGTGCTACCGGAATATGCAGCTGCGACTCCGTTTCGGCTCCGAGGTGGTGTAAGTTGTTGCTTGACTCATTCCGGTCCGTTTCTTACTCACGGCTCCTTCTGCTCGCCAGTCCATAGGATCACTGGCGGGCTCCGGGTAGAACGGATAACGCGGCATCCTGCGCAGAGGTGGAGGTCCGAGGCGATCGGGGCATAGGCGGGCGGATCTGGGAGCGGGTCGATCACTCAGCGTCGCAGCGAGCGGCATGTCACACCGCTTCAAGGCTCTCTCTCGCCATGGGCGTACTGTACCCGAGCCTGCTGCGGTATAATCTATGCGCGGACTCCATTGAGCAGGCAGTTTCGCACCGGGTCATGGCCATCGTGCAATTTGTAGAGTAGCATTTCCCTCCTTACCATGATGCTCTCGTCACGGAAGAGGGCGATGGTGCCATCGACATGCATATCGGTACCACAGGCACCCCCCAGCTTGTTCCTCAAGGGCAGCGTCGAACTAGAGCAGTGGAGAGACATCCGAGCGCGAACTACCGCTCAACTGCCGGCTGCCGGCTCCGGACAGGCTACAGCAGCAAAGGCGGGTGCTGTCGATCACTCAGGCGAGTTATCGGCCGATCAAAGCCTGCACCGCAGTCGGCAGCTGCCGTTCGGGTTACTGTTTCAGGCAGGGCGTCGCGCGCGGAGAGGCAGACACCCATCACCGCATCGCCAACGGTCGGGTGGAAGCGGGGGATTGGCGATGCATACAGCACTAAGTGCACAATGAGCGAGGACTGGCCAGATAGCGAGCGATAAGGGAGATGGAGATCATCCTGCCAGATCATTCCCCAGACAGTCCGGCTTGGCCTGCTTGGGCGGCCTGGGTGTCAGAGGTGGTTAGGGCCAGCTGGTGATGGTGCCAATGCGGTCACACCACCCCCCCTCCTTCTCCGCAGACGAAGCTGGAGACGGCGTCACGCAATGCAGCGCACGACGCACCACTGTCTCTTTTGGAAGTCAGACTATCCCGTACATGTGCTCCGGATTACATCTCCGGTGACTCAGACAGATCTGCTGGACTCCTGCTGGCAGACCTGAGCAGCTGAGGGATCTTCAGTCGTGGGCAACCTCGGCAAGGAGGGGGAAATTTTAAGCTTGGTGAGGCCGTCGATCGTCGGGCAAACGCCCTGACACACATCACAGATCAACTCCGTAATCTCACGATCCCCGCCTCTGAGATTTCACAGGTGACTCCCGTACTTGCACAGGGGCCCACGATTCAGCCGTGCCCCCTCCCGGGTACACGGCGTTGTGTATGCAGGCATGTGCTCCCTGGCGAGGCTAATATCAACACCCTGGATGGAGGCAAAAAAGAGCCAGAAAATGTATTTTCAAGGCCAGCGACGAAAGGGGAAAATAAAATGGAATATTCCCGGTCAATCGCCGAGCATGCCGTCCGTTGCGGGGCCGCGACTTGCCGTAGTGTCATGCCAGTTGGCTGGCAGCAGCAAGGGGGTCTCTTGAATTTTTCATTGGGAAATTTTCACGATGGAGTCAAGAGTGAGTGTGAGCACCCTGCTGGGTGGTGTCGACGAGATAGTAGGGCTGCCGGGCCAGGGGCGCCTGAGATCGCTCCTCGGGGCCGGAATCGGGCTGATCGCCATGAATCCCTACTGTATGGAGAACCGTCGGAGGTGGGAGAGTGACCGCGGATAACGGCTTTTGGTCTCGCGGCTGCCTATCACGGGACAACACGCAAGAGAGGAGGCCGTTTGGGGTGTCTTGGAGGTATGTCTTGGATGGATCACAGCCTCCAAACGGGGTCTCGGGAACGACGCGTTGTCGGGAGACCCAAGACAGGAGTTGCGCATGTGCCCAACTATCACTGCCGTTTCCTGCTCAAGGCGCCTCTAGGCCAAGAAACACCGCCGTAGACTGTCGCTTGGCCCCTTTCAGCCCCGTCAAAGCCGGATGCAGCGGGCAGTGATCCGTAAGCGAATGTACGTGGCCCCGTACTCAATCCTCCGCAAAAGAGCGCCGTAGTTGTCCTCTTTGTTTCTTTTGCTCGCTTCACGACCACGGGGACAACGGCGCCCTTTTTCCACCCTTTGATCCTTCCCGCCCAGCCCGATCCAGGTATCTGGACCCTGAAAAGAGCACAAAGGCCAAACTTTGAGGGCCAGACCAGGGGCTACGGCAGAGTTCATGACGGCAGCGGTGGAGGCAACCACACCATGCCACACGCCATCCATGGTGGTGGTTCCTTTGTCTCTAGTTACACGCACCTCCGTTATGGCTGTCTAGCCAAGAGCGGTGTGCGTAAGTCGGTAGAGCACAGCCCTACTTACACACACAGGGGCCGCTAGCCTCGAGGTGGAGGGACCCATCGTTCCCGTCAGGAAAGACACGGGAGCAGGGAGGAGAAAGAAAGAGTTTGCGGCTAGGCGGTCTGGGCTCGCCCCACGGCATCCACCACGTACGTGTTGAAAGTCCGTCCCTGTCAACCCATGATTCCCATGACCACCCTGCCACCTTGGCCGAGCAGGCCAGCGGTTCATTCCGGCGCAGGACCATGGGTTAGTCGGGTTCCAGGGCACATCCACTTGGGCAGACGTGTACTTTCTGTTTTTCCTTTTAAGCCCCGCGCTGCCTTGCCGCCGTGGTCGTGTGTAAGTAACTGCAGCAAGAACTATGCGCGAGTAATAAGCACCACCCTCCTCCCCCCTTGAACCAGGACAACACGTATATGAAGAGGCGTCACTGCCTACCCAATCTAGGACGAGACCTTACTCATGCAAATCCTGCTCTCTGACGAAGCTCAATAACACGTCAAGCCTGTTACTCATATAACCATCCGTCTTGTCTCATCTAAACGTCGACAACTCCTACGGTCTTACCGCACCCACTTACACGCAAACCGCACTACCTGCCTACACACAACACCATGACATCGCTACCAATGCCTCCAAAGCGCTCATCGCGAATCATGTCGCCCAACCGCCGCTCCATGATCTCCACCGCATCGTACAGCGACGACGAAGATGCCATTACGCCGTGCCCCTCGCCGCCTCCCGCGGCAGTAACCCATGAGGCGCCCGTCACAGCCGCCGCCGCTCCCCCGGTAGCAGCACCAGCAGTGGAGACGCACGAGCCCATCAGCCACCCGTACTCGCACCACCGGCGGGGCTCCGCGTGGTCCGACCAGCTGGAGGCGTGCAAGGACGGGTCCTGGCACTTCGACCCGGCGGACGGCCAGCGCATGGACGACGAGCACCTGTGGCGGCGCATGCTGGCCATCCAGCGCGCCTTCCACTGCTACAACAGCGCGCGCATGAGCGCCGCCCTGGCGGAGCTGGAGATGGGCGTGGACGTCGGGAGACGTGTCCGTGAGTACTTTTCCCGCCCTGTGATCTGGTAGGTGGCAGCATGTCGTTGACAAGCCTCTCACAGCGTCGAGGACGTGCCTCAACCTCATGAACGACAGCATCTCGGAGCTGCCCGAAGACGCCAAGCGCCAGCTGGATGTGTGGCTCCACGGCGTACCGGAGCCGGCGGACGGCGGCAACCAGGCGAAGCACGCTGGCGGCGGGTGGAAGAGGAATTTCCACGGCAACGCCGGCTTTTAAGTCTTCTGAAAACTAGCCTCCCGGTGGAGGTGATGCCATCCCTCATGGGGGACGCAGAACTGGTATCTGCTCACCCGGGATGGGCCGGCCTTCTTCATGCCGGCATGTACGCATTTATGGATGTACGAGAGATGATGGAGCGATGGAGAGACCTCAATGAAGGAAAGGGGGAAAAGCGTTGCCTGCTTTGATTCACTGGCGCGCTGCGGAAGACTCGCTGAACTGCTTGGAGTCTGGATCTGCGGCCAGATTGGACCCTATTGATACCCTAATTGCTACTACGCTGGATCTTATCTGTCAAGCAATGACAGAACTGCCTTATCATATTCATATCTAATATATCACGCACTGTTATCTGATAAACTGAAGCCAGTGGCACTCGAAACTGGCAGAGCAAAAAAGTCTATATGATGTTGAAGGTGTGTCGACAGAGACCGAAAGGTTTACCCAATTTTCCACCGGCATCACCACCAGCATTGACAGGCGTCGCCTTACTAAGGGGGCGACTGCAATGTACGGAACTTGCACCTGCAAATGTTGGGCTTGATAGCATCAATATTATTTATTTATTTTTTTTCTTGCCTGTCCCGGAATGAACCGCCCACGAACGCATCCTCTCGCAACGATTGAGCGAGAAGACTAGGTCAGCCATTCATCCTCCTTCGCATCACACCTGATTTTTCTTCCCCTGAGTTATTCCAATCTGTCACACCTCACGATCATCCCTGGAGACTGACTTGTCCGGGGACACGTGTATGATGGCGGAAACAGTACTGCCTTTCCCCGGCAGCCCCTGAAGATAACCCGACAAAACCAGTCATTCGGAAACCCAGACATGAACATGAACGAACCGGTTCACTCCTCGCTCTCAGCAAACAGCCAGTGTCCGCTGAAGTCGGTCTTGCTGTCATCCTCTTCATCTCCGTTCATCTCCGCCACCTCCGCCGCGAACCGTACCGAGGCGCTCCCTCAATGCTTCTGCTGTTCCTTCTTGTGGTGCTTCTGGTGCGCCCCCGGCACGGTCCTGATGGCGACGGTGTAGTTCTCGCCCGACTGCGCCACAGCGTGGACGACGACGTCCTCGCCGAACGGCCACTCCCCGCTCATGTCGGGCTCGTCCCGCTCGTCGTACTGCGCGAAGTCGCTCCGCTTGACGTCGTCGTCGCCGCCCACCAGGGCCGCCCGCGCCGCCTCCAGCGCGGCGGACCGGTGCGCGTAGCAGCCCTCGACCTCAGTGCTCTGAGCGGCGCCGGTGCGGTCCTGGTTGTAGTCGACCGTCGTCTGCAGCACGTAGTGCAGCCGGTCGACACCGTCAGGCAGCACCACGCCGCCCTTGCCGTCGGCCAGCAGCTGGTCGTTGTTGGGCGAGGTCTGCAGCCCGACCAGGAAGACCTGCCCCGCGAAGGCCTTGGCGTAGACGAGCACGCCGTCGCCATGGGGCCAGGTCTCGTCAGCCCCGGCGGGCTTCACCTCGTAGGCGGCGAAGTCTTCAGGCGCGTAGCCCAATGTCTGCAGGGCTGTCCTGGTGAACGCCTTGGCGGCTTCCAGGGTGGAGTGCGTGCCTAGTACCCAGACGGTCTGGGTGCTGCCCGAGTTGTCTTCATGGTAGTCGATCACGGTCAGGGTGGTGTGGTAGATCTGCTCTGGAGTTTCTACCCCCGGAGCTCCTTCAGTGACTGGGTCGATTTTGCCTTTCATTTCGAAGTTTGTGATGATTGCCGTCTTGAATGTGGTTTCCCTTCCAGTGAAGGATCAGTAGTCTTTGTGTGTGTATGACTGATGTGTTTCGTTTGTGTGTGTGTTTGATGAGTTGTCAGTGAGTTTTGCAGAGACAGCACGGCGATTGGATGACACACGGGGTCCCGGGCGAGGCTGTTAATATACCTCCGCGCGAGGACACGGGATCCAGTCCCCATTACTCAAGGCAGTGGCTTACTGAGGGCACATGTCACCCAAAGTACGTGACACCCGGGTGAGCGAGTTGCGAGATATCCTCGCCCGGGCGCAACCGTCTGGTCCCGGCAGTAGCCATTGGCCACTCACAGCTCAGCTTGCCGTTCCTGATCCTCATTTCCGGGCGCGGAGCTCCCAATGTCTCACTCCTCCACTGCTTTCTAGGTCTTGCCACGGAAGGTTTTCGCCATGACGCGCCATCCCGTGACCGGACTCGTCTACCTGCTTCTAGGGTAGCCGGCAGATCCAGCGAGCCTCGGCGGAGAGAGCTCCGGGGACTCCGCTCCGCCAGGACGACGGAAGCCACGCAAAAAGCATAGCAAAGCCAGAGCGGCAAGTGATCGTCCAGTGATCTGATACCCTTCTTTGTCCGGGCAGCTGCCGCCGCCGTGGGCGGTAGGCTATGAGCAAACGTTAACATCACTGCCGACCAGGCCATCCTTCACGTCACTGCTTGATCGGTTTCGTCCTTCTGCAGCGCTGTACGTCTGCAATGGAGCAATTCCAGCGTGCGGCATCTGACAAGCCCCCAGGGAACCACCGAGAACAGCCGGGCCAGCCGCCATCCAATCAGGTGTTACCGAACCCCGAGGCCCGTGGTGTGATATTAAAGCTCCGCACAGTCAGCTGCATGAGGCTCACCGGGCACAGCCCGCAGAGCGGCGGTCTCGAAACAGGGCATGCCCTGAGCATGGCCTGATAGCCCAGAGTGCGTGCCCGAGACGAATCATGGAATCAGAGATCATGGGGAAGGGGAGGGGGTGGCGCTTCCCGTTCGTCACTGTGATCGATCGGGTGCGGAGCCCCGCGGTTGCGATGCAACCCCAGCAGGTGGACGCGGATATCAGGAGAGAGCCGGCATAGGGTTCGAGACTGGGCGGTGGTTGGGAAACCTGGGGAACCTGAACGCGCGCCACCTTCCGAACCGAGGTGCACGATCAGCTGATGGTTTCATAATGGGTCTGGGCTCGACGTCCCAGCCGACGTTGAGGCTGCGGTTGGGGGGCCTGTCCTGCGAGTGGATGGACTTTGATTTATCCGGGATCCTCGGGTTGGCCAGGAGCAAAGCAGATCGAGACGGCTAACATGGTGATTCTAATAGTGTACCAGGCTCACTTAAGGCGTCAACATTGTTGACGTTGCGTTTCAGGCCGACGGAACGGTCAGCCAGGGCGACAACTCTTATCCTCATGATGGTTGCCCTGTTTCGTCCACACACAGTGTGTGGTGTGACACCTACTTGAGAGCGTGGTTTTCTACCTCTCAATATCCTCGGATGCAGATCAGCTAGACTGTGTGTATACTTTGCAAGCTGCACTATATGAACCCGAGTTGTTCCTGCTTAGTACCTCTGTCTCTCAACTCAAACCGAAAGAGGTCGTCAACACCTTGTTTATACGTATTGTGAACTGGACCTTACAACCACTCTTTCCGTAGAAGCCGTGAAAGTGTCTCTTGTTCCATCTCAACCACGGCTTCACCTACCACAACTAACTCTGCCGTCAGGACGTCTTCTACAACCCCTAGACGTCCACAGGCGGGCCCCCGCGAGCTTTCCGAGGACACTTTTCTGACTACAGCCTTCGGCTCCCTCTCCCCAGTAAACCTCGAGAGCGCCTTCGACCCGCAGTCCTTCGTAAACCCTACCGAGAGCAACACCAACGCCGGCATGTCCGCCTACTTCACCACCCACCACTTTTCCCCGCGCTTCACCTCTCCGAGGCAGCACGAAAACCACGAGGGCGAGCACCAACCCGTCACCGCCATCACGGCACCTGCTCCCCCCGCAGTCGAGGCCGGCCGCGCCAGCCTGGAGCAGCAGCAGCCGCCTCCTCCGCACCTGCCGGCCCAGCCGGCGGCCCACCACGGCGGCGGGCTCGACGCGCTGGCCCGCTTCCTCCACGCCTTCAACACGCACTACGGCGGCGGACCGGGCGGCGGCGGAGGCGCGCACGACGTGGTGCACCCGCACTTCGACCTCGTCGAGACGGGGACGTCCTACGCCATATACGGCGAGCTGCCCGGCCTGGAGAGGGAGGACGTCAACGTCGAGGTCAACGACACCCTGTTCACCGTGACGGTGTCGGGAGTGCTTCAGAGGCCTGTGCCGCCGGGCGCCAGCGGCGCGGAGGAGAAGGGGAAGGAGGACGGCGTCGGCGTCGTGCACAAGGACGCCGTGACGGCTGCTGGGGAGCAGCCGGCGGCGGCGACACCGGAGGCACCGGCCGCTGAGGGGGCAGAGGTGAAAAAGGAGGAGGATGCGGCAGCTCCGCCCCCCGCGGAGCTGCACTGGCACGTCACGGAGCGCCGCGTGGGGCAGTTCCGGCGGGCGTTCCAGTTCCCAATCGGGCTGGTGGAGATGGGCGCAGTGAAGGCGAGCATGCGCGCGGGCCTGCTGACGATCGCGGTGCCGAAGAAGGCGGGCGGGGACGGGGAGGAGGCCCGGAGGAGACTGGCCGCTGCGAGGAAGCTGGAGGTCGTGGAGTCGGGGGTCGAGGGGCAGGTCCTTGGGACCGTAAACCCCTGATCAAGGCTGGTTAGCTAAGGAAGATTGACAAGTAGTCGTGTGGCCGTAGTCTGGATGTGAGGCTCTCAGGGCCGTTCAGCCGGCGCATGTGGTGGTTGCCGCCGCTGCTGATGGCCGCTTTTCCTTGATACCCGTATCATCTTTCCTCATCGTTTGGATTGTGGTTTTGCTGGATGGTCGTCTCTTGGAGTCGTCTCTCAAGAGCAAGGATACTTCGTTCTTCTCTTGTCGTGTTGCTTGGAAAGAAACTTTGAACATCCTAGAGCTTCGATGATTGACGTTGTCGGACTGCAGGAGCATCTCGGTTCCGCTCTCACTATGATTTGCCCGTCGCGCACCGCCGCCGATGCGCCGAACTTCCGATGAATGCAATGCGCCTACTGTGCGGTGCTTGTAGTTGACTGCGCCCATGTTGCCTAATGGCCAAGGAACCGGCCTCCCAGCATAGCAAGGCGCTACTGCGGCTGGGGCTTGGTCTGGACGATCCAGACCTCAGCTGAACGCCCAGTTGCGGGGAGAAGTGCGCCGTCGTCGAAATGAGCCTCAGATCCTGTACCGCCTGGATGATGACGAGTACTTCCTCCCTTCGCGTTACTCGTACCTTCGTGATGAAGGTCCGATCTAATCGCCCTCGCGACCTCAACTTACAGGCTCTGGCCGGCGACAGTTGACGAAGACATCGAAGTTGAAGGCCACAGCTTTCCACGCGAGCATGGCTGACACCGCTTTCACTGAGCTCCCCAGCGAGCGGTCCATACGCCTGCTCAAGCTCTTCGCCTTCGAAATGCCGGATATTGACCTCCCTGAAGGATTCGGACCGCTTCTCGGCTTCACAGTGGAGGCCTTTGAGCTTGACAACTGTCCCGACTTCACAGCCCTGTCGTACACATGGGGAAACCCCATGCGAGAGCATGTGGAGTATCGGGAGATGGAGGAAGGGCTACACAGCACTCAATACTTCGATATTCCGCTTATAAGTATCCCACGCGATGACGCGAGCCGCGTGGGGGCACAACCGTTGGAGACGAGTGTCCGAGTGAGTGAGAGGAGTTACCAGGTCCCAGACAACCTCCAGGCGGCGTTCAAGCAACTGTATCGTAGCGGCCTGGGCGGATCATGGATCTGGGCAGATGCACTTTGCATCGACCAGGAGAACAAGACGGAGAAGGCGGTGCAGGTGGCCATGATGGACGAGATCTACTCCCGGGCGGGCATGGTGGTGGTCTGGCTCGGCGAGGACACCTCGAACCTCGCGAGCTTCCTCTGGCTGCATGAGGAGTTTGTGATAGCGCTTAACTCATATATAGAGCGGTTTGGCCTCGAGGAGCTGGGCAGGCAGCGGCCGCTCGACCCGCGGTTCACAGAGAAATTGGGCGTTGTGCCCCCCGGCGGCAGTTGGTACGCCTGCTGGGAAGAGTACTTCACGTTCCTCCGGCGGCGCCGCTGGTTCTCGCGCTCGTGGGTCGTCCAGGAGGTGAGCCTGGCGCGGGAGGTCGCCCTACAGTGCGGACCCCAGACCATCTCGTGGCAGGTGGTGTCCCAGCTGGGAGACTTCATCGCCAAGGTGGGCTGGCAGCCGCAGCTCGCGCCGAGCGTGGACCGCGCGTCAGGGCGAGCGATCGCGGACGAGATCGTGCGGCTTTCTGTTGTGCGGAGGAACCTTCAGTCGCAGTATCTGAAGGTTGCAGATCGTGAGCAGCCGCCTGCTGTAGGCGATGACGACCTCCGTCAGAAGGCGATGCAGGACTGGCTGGAGTTCTTCCAGGTGCTGCTCTCTAACACCGCGGTCTACTCTTCCAGCGACCCCCGCGACAAGATCTACTCCGTTCTTGGGATGGCGAAGGCAGCATTGCCTGAAGGGTTCGCCCTCCCGATATCGCCAGACTACTCTGAGGAGTGCACGGCGGTGTCGGTCTTCACGTCCGTTGCCAGTCTGTTTCTCCGCAGCCTGCCGCGCCTCATGGGCCTGTCATTCGTGCGAGACAGGAGCGGACACCGCATGCCCGGCCTACCCTCCTGGGTGCCTGACTACACCGTCACGCAGAAGGCAACGGAGCTGGTGCTCATCCGCAGCCCTGAGAATGCCTTCGACTGCTGCCCTGTGCAAACCCCTGCGGCTTCCGTTGTCATCGTCGGGAACAGGCTCCATCTCCAAGGCGCCCGGTTCGACCGCGTCGCCGCCGTCTGCACCCCCATCCTCGATATCCTCAAGACACAGGTCATCGACGACCTCCTCGAGATCTGCGAGGGCCTCAGCGCGGAATACTACGCTCTTCCGTTCGGCAATAGCGGCCCCGGCGAGGTCCTCTGGCGGACCATCGTCGCCGACACCGACACCCTCGACCGCGCGCCCGCTGCGCCAGAGGTCATAGGGCCGAGCTTCAAGAACTGGGTCTGCGCGCGGCTCGCGCGGTGCCTGACGCCCGACATCGTGCAGCGCGACGAGGAGGGCAGGCCGTGCCTGGGTAGGCTGGACCCGGCGGCCATCCGCGCCCGCACGGCGGTCCTCTCGCGCCTGGCCGAGCGGGAGACGCGCCCTGCGGCGGAGCCGTCGTGCCTGCCGACTGCCGACAACGTGCTCGCGATGTGCCGGCTGATGTACTCGTACAGCCTGCACGGGTTTATGGCGTCGTGCGGGGCGGTGATGGACCCGGGCGACCCGCTGCCGACGCCGGAGCAGCAGAACAACACGGTGGACGGGGGGTCGGCGGCGTTCGTGCGGATGCTGACGCCGGTGGCGCCTTGTCGGCGGGTGTACCGCACCGAGGCGGGGTATCTGGGCCTGGGGCCGGCGTCGATGGAGGTCGGGGATG
The DNA here is from genome assembly GCA_030052745.1 of Pleurostoma richardsiae. Classification (NCBI taxonomy): domain Eukaryota; kingdom Fungi; phylum Ascomycota; class Sordariomycetes; order Calosphaeriales; family Pleurostomataceae; genus Pleurostoma; species Pleurostoma richardsiae. The sequence continues at coordinate 87,891 of JANBVO010000010.1, forward strand.
AGGTGTGGATGGTGGAGGACGCGAGGGTGCCGTTCGTGCTGAGGGCGAGGGAGGGAGAAGGAGATGGGGGGTATGCGCTGGTTGGGGAGACGTATGTGCATGGGTTCATGGACGCGGAGATGAAGAGGCGGATTGGTGATCGGGTTGGGGATATATGGCTAGAGTAGGTGATAGTAACGTTGATAACCCTGACTCCCTACCTCCTTCTCCGTTTTTCTGCATCTGGTCTATCCTCTACGCGTCGGAGGATAGGATGCCGTCCTAGTTTCGCTCATAACTGCCCACGCTGATAGAGAGAGAGTCTGGATGATGGACAAATTGAACACGGAGCCATATGCGAGAGGCTACCTACGCCTTGGCTGCCCAAGCGAATCGACGGACTACAAAGCAAAGATGCTGGAAAACCAACCGTGACGCCAAACCCGCCGCCTGCTATCCCATCTCCGAACTTGATTGAGGACGGAAGACTTATATGGCTTTCACTTCTTCTCCTCGCCCTCGCCGTCCTTGTCATCATTCTTCTCCTCGCCTTCTTTCTTGCCACCGCTGTCCTTTTTGTCATTGCTCTCCTGCCTGTCACCTTCCTTGTCATTGCTCTTCTTGTCGTCATCTCCCTTGTCGTCACCCTTCTTCTCGCCGTCTCCCTTCTTGTCATCCTTCTTATTGGCACCCTCACCACCCTTGTTCTTCTCGGTGTCCTTCCGCTTCTTCTCCTCCTGCTTCCGCTTCTTTTCCTCTTCCTTGCGCTTCTTCTCCTCTTCTTCTTTTTCCTTCTTGATCCTATCCTTCTCCTCCTGCTCCAGCTTCGCCCAATTTACGTACTTCTCCGACTCGCTGCCCTTGTCCTTGTGGAACCTCTCGCGCAGGTTCTCTAGCTGGGGCCGGTCTGCGCCGATCTTCTCGCGACCGACCAGGCTGATGAGGATGGCGCTGCCAACGATGAACGTCAGGACGAAGCGGTAGGTCGCGTACCACGGCGGGGCCCAGCCCCGGTAGGTGGCGCGCGTGTCGGCGAGGTACAGGCCGATGAAGGCGCCGAACTGCGCGGTGAGTGCGAACTGCACCGGCATCAAGAGGGTGGGCCAGGCCACCATGGGAGCGAGCACGCCCAGGCCGTAGCGGAAGCGGGTACGCTCGAGGAGGGGGGTCTTCTCGGCGTATTCCAGACCCTACGTCGCGGCACTGTCAGCATTGCACGGTGGGCTGTGAGCCTGAATCCTGCACGGCTAGACTTACCCAGTGGATAGCGCCCAGGAAGGAGATGATGACGGCACCGTATCCGAGCTGGATGGGCTCAAGGAGCTTGAGCCAATAGTCTGCTGTCTCGTGCGACACCATGATGGAGCTGAGAAAGGTCGACTGAGCTGGAAATTCGGTGTTGAGGTCCCACCCAAGATAGACGGTCGCGATCGAGGTGGCGAGGTAGGGGACGGTGCCCGCGATGCCGAGAGCATAGGACAGAGGAGGCACGGTCTTAAGTGCTAACGTGTCCTTGATGGTATTCTAGATGCGCAATGGTTAGCAACCATCACCAAGAGTGCTTACACTGCGATGTGGGGATGGGTCTGCGACATACAACGTCCCGTTTGAGGCTCCCTGTGATATCCTCATCATCCTGATTGACCGGCTGGCTCCGGTTCTCCTCGAAGGCGAGCCGGACGCTGGAGGAAGTCGTCACCTCTTCTGGACGGGATTCGAGCTTCTGCTTGGCGACCTCCTGCTCGTGCTTCTTGTCGACGCCTACGGGGGGGATCGTCGCGTACCGCGACCGCTGAATCAGCGAGAAAGATACTGGGGAGAAGGTGGATATTGGCATCTGACGAGGACGTGGTAATGAAAGTGATCGGGAGAACCCTCGAGAAGCGTAGGAAGCAACCGAGCGTCTGGTGGAGGCCAGAGCTCTCGGGGCCTTCGGTATGGCGCCCAGGAGGGGCTGTGTGCTGCGAATCATTGTTCAGCTGTTCAACGAGTGGGAGTGGCGGTAGGGCAAGTGATTCTGTGTTGTGAGTGAAGCTATCGCGAGTTTATGCGAGGAGCTCAAGTCCAATTGACTTCTCGGGAAACGTGGGAGCTCGGGGTATCTAAGTATTTACAAGGCGGACACAAAGCCCAATTTTGTGACGTGAGACATCCAAGAGCTCCCATCTTGCTTGCCCTCGTTGGTTTCTCAGCGTTGGAGATGCTGCTGGAGCTCCAAGCTCTCAGTGACGTAATGATGCTGAGGTGAAGGTATGCTGCTCTCGCGCTGCAGCCACACCACAGCCGATCAGCCACACGCCCCAGCTGGCATCACCGAAGCGACAGGCGCAACCTCCTGAGAGGTACATGACGTAGGTAGACCAGAATAGCAGATCTTCGGCGATTCTGTCGGCTCGATTCATCGCCAGCGCAGCACACATTACAGTCTCTATGTCCGCATTCTTCAAGTTATATGGGGGTCTAGGTATTGTTTACGGATGTCCTCTGCAAGTATCGAGTAGGAACACTTCAAAGCTGCAGATTAGGTAAGCTCCTGCTGCGCTCTGCTTGTGATAAAGCCACACCCTGCGGTAGACCAATGAGATCATATCCCTGCTCTGCCCCGCCATTGATTGGCGTCCATTGAGGGAAAAGAGGGGACGGACCGGTACGTAACACGGGCCCAACGCCGAAGAAAGCAGCGTCATCCTGCGAATCCAGGCGGGAGGAGCGACGCTGGGCTGGGCTGTGCTGGGCAAATGCCAGCTTTTATTCCACGACCTCGACCTCTTCCTTATGCCACGCAGCACGACCACGACGCCTGTCTCGACTGCTGTTTTCTCCTCAGCAGCGAACATCTCCTGCTCGACGCGTCCGAGCTGAAGAGACCACAATCACGGTTCGGCACTGCCCCAAAGAAACAAAGGCTCGGAGCTGATCCTAACCCCGTGTGCTACCCCACAGCAACTGCCTCGACGCCCTACATTCATGACGACAGCGCCGGCACCCTCCCCCAACTCTGCGAGAATCCGAGATATCAACGAACACTGAACCGGCCGAAACACTATCGCCGATTGTGACCCTCTGTCCCCTTTGCAGATGAGGCTCTTTGCCGCCCGACGACCTTGATAGCCTCTTCGGTAGAGACACGCCCACCACACAGACTGGGCATCCGACCCATCTCCCCCTCGCCCCAGGCCCGGGTCACGGCCGCAGCGACTGCCCACCATGCTCGAGGGCCTCGTGGCGGGCCTGCTCAACCGCTTCCTGGGCATGTACGTCAAGAACTTTGACCCTACACAGCTCAAGGTTGGCATCTGGTCCGGCGACGTCAGGCTTCGCGACCTCGAGCTCCGTAGGGAGGCGCTAGACCAGCTCAAGCTACCCATCAATGTCGTCGAGGGCCATCTTGGCCAGCTGACCCTCACCATCCCCTGGTCCAACCTGCGCGGTGCTCCGGTCAAGATCTACATCGAAGATGTATACCTCCTGGCGAGTCCGAAGGAGGAGGCTCAGTACAATGAGGAAGAGGAGGAGCGCCGGAAGCAGCGCATCAAGATGGAGAAGCTAGACTCGGCAGAGCTGCTGAAAGAGCGAAACCAAGAAGGCTTGAGCCAGGAGGAACAGAAGAAGAGCCAGAGCTTCACCGAGAGCCTGGTCACCAAGATTGTAGACAATCTGCAGGTCACAGTCAAGAACATCCACGTCCGATACGAGGATGCCATCTCCGCACCGGGCCACCCATTCGCCCTCGGCGTCACCCTCGAGGAGTTCAGTGCGGTCTCCACGGATGGGGAATGGAAGCCGACGTTCATACAGGACACGACCAAGACGACGCACAAGCTGGCGACACTCGGTGCTCTGGCGGTGTATTGGAATACCGATACGAAGCTCCTGGGCCCGGGACGCGAAGTGGAAACCCCAGGAGAAGAGCATGCCTCACACTCCGAAATGCTGGAGGCGTTCAGGAGCATGATCGGCACGGGCGGCGAGTCCGATGGCAACGACCCTGGCCACCAATTCATCCTACGGCCCGTGAGCGGCCAAGCCAAGATCGAGTTGGACAAGACAGGCGACTATCGGGTCCCGAAATTCAAGGCAAACCTGCTCTTCGACGAGATCGGCCTCGTCATCGACGATGATCAATACCGAGACGCGCTGATGATGGTTGACCTCTTCCACTACTTCATCAGGCACCAAGAGTACAAGAAGTTCCAGCCGAAGGACGTGACGCCCAAGGAAGACCCCCGTGCATGGCTCAAGTTTGCTGGAGACGCTGTCCTTAGTAAGATCCACGACCGGAATCGTCGCTGGACCTGGGATTACTTCAAAGAGCGGCGCGATGACCGGAGACGGTATATCGAACTATTCAAAAAGAAGAAGCAGAACCAGCAGCTCACACCCGAAGAGAACGACGACCTCGCCAGGCTCGAGTGGAAGCTCGACTATGAGGACCTGCGTTTCTGGAGATCCCTGGCGCGTAATGAGCTCAGGAAGGAGAACGCCGCTGCCTTGAAGAACCAGCCGCCGAAACAGCAGCAGCAACAACAGCAAGGATGGCTCTCGTGGGTCTGGGGCTCGAAACCGCCGGAGCAGTCCACGAGTGAAGATGAGAATGTCGAGATAACCGAAGAACAACGGAAAGAGCTGTACGAGGTCATTGACTGGGACGAGAAGACGGCCTTGGCGGCAGACGTCGAGACGCCCCGGGACAGTGTCAAGCTGCAGCTCGAGGCCTCCTTGAGTACAGGTAGCTTCACCCTGAAGCAGAACCCACATGGTGCCAACAAAGATCTCCTCAGTCTCCACTTCGACGTATTCAAGGCGAAGACCCTCGTACGGCCGGATTCGATGCTGGCGGATGTGAGCCTTGGCGGGCTTCGCGTCAATGATGGCACGACGCCCGACAGCCTTTACAAAGAGATTGTCCGAGTAAAGGATGCACCTGAGACCCGGAACAGGAAGCGCTTGTCCATGGCCGAGCTCGAGAAGAGCAGCGACAGTGAGGAGGCATTCTTCCAGTTCCAGGTCGAAAAGAATCCCCTCGATGGGCAGGGGGACATTGCGCTGACTGCTAAGCTTCTCCCCCTCGAGATCGTCTGGAATCCCAACTTCGTGGTTGGAGTTGTCGACTTCTTTAGACCACCGGAGCGGCACATGGAGTCCATCACTGCGTTGATGGAGACGGCCGGCGCGACCGTAGAAGGACTGCGGGAGCAGACGAGGGCTGGCCTAGAGTTTGCTCTCGAGGAGCACAAGACTATCAACGCAAAGCTCGACCTACAAGCGCCCCTTATAATTGTTCCACAGAGCATAAAGACCGACACGTCCACCTGTCTCATTGTCGATGCTGGTCACATCAGTGTCAACTCGGAGCTCGTGGACAGGGAAACCATGAAGGAAGTACAGTCGCGACAGAAGCAGGCCTACACCGACGAGGATTACAAGAGACTCGAATCCCTGATGTACGACAAGTTTATTGTCAAGCTCACATCCACCCAAGTATTGATCGGGCCGTCCATCGAAGAGACCAAGGCACAGCTTGTTGAGAAAGACGAGGCGGCGAATATGCACATCGTGGAAAAGATCAACGTGGACTTCGTCGTCCAGATGTCCATCTTACCAAAAGCTCCTAATCTTACGAAGCTCATCGTATCGGGCCACCTGCCCCTTCTTCATGCCGCCATGTCGGATACCAAGTACAAGACGTTGATGAAGCTCATCGATGTTGCTATTCCGAAGCTTGATGCTCCGCCCGAGATGGAGGCATCGCAGGAAGAGCAACGGCCGAGGCGCCCACGACTCGCTAGCAGCGCGTCGAACCGCTCAGCACGGTCTAATGCATCTAGCAGGTCTAACCGGTCAAATCGATCTGGAACCAGGCGCCGGAAGAGGAGTTCCTCGCAGTTTCTACCCTTCGCCACCCAACAACAAGCTATCATCCTGGAGGACATCGACGAGGATGGCGACAAGTTCGAGGATGCGCGCGATGGCCATGGCAGCGAACAACTCAAGGTCCAGCAAAAGACCTTTGAGTTCAAGTTTGCCGTCGACGAGCTGCGCGGTTCACTGTACAGGAGTGACCCAGACCGCAAGAAACCTGATGCCCTGTTGGTCGAGCTTGTCGCGCAACACTTCGACCTTGACTTCTACATCCGGCCCTACGACATGGCTGCAGAGGTCTCGCTCGGTTCAGTGAGCGTAGATGACTTCGTCGACAACCCCCCAGCAGAGTTCAAGTCTATCGTCTCTTCTGGTGACGCCGAGGACCTCAAAGCACAGCGCGATCTCATCCATGTTAAGTTCGTCAAGGTCAAGAAAGAATCTCCCGAGTTCATGCCTGTCTACGATGGTGTGGAAACGAATGTTGACGTCGCCATTTCTACCATCAATCTCGTGGTCACTCGCAAGACACTACTCACGTTGCTGGACTTCATCCTCGTCACCTTCACGAATGATAGTGGCCCTCCTCCCCAGAAAGCCATCACCGACGACGGCTCGGAAGTCGACATTGGTGTCGAGCCTCCGGCACCCTCCCAGGAGAACCAGCCAGGGGCCATCAAAGTCAAGGTCGACCTGAAGAGTATCCGACTCATTCTGAACAACGATGGGATCCGCCTGGCGACCTTAGCTTTCAATCACGCTGACGTCGGCGTGTTCCTGCTGGGCAAGACCATGCGGGTTGCGACAAAGCTCGGTGATCTTAGTCTCATCGACGACGTTAATCTTGGCGTCTCAGAAGACTCTGCGTTCCGCAAACTTGTAGAGATTCAAGGCGAAGAGCTGGCGGATTTCCGGTACGAGACTTTTGACTCCAGCAATCCTAAGACATATCCTGGCTACGACTCGTCCATATATCTGCGAGCGGGTTCCATTAAAGTCAACTTCCTCGAGGAGCCTTACCGGAAGATCATAGACTTCCTTGTCAAGTTTGGGAAGATGCAGGCAATCTTCAATGCTGCACGTCAGGCAGCAACCAACCAGGCGCAGCAAATGCAGCAGAACCCGAGTCGGATCAAGTTCGACGTTGTCATCAATACGCCTATCGTCGTCTTCCCCCGCGTTGTCGTGCCAGGCCACCCGAAGAGAGACCTCATTACCGCATACCTTGGTGAAATATATGCTCAGAATAAATTTGCCCCGTTGGATGACTCCGAGACCGCCGAAATAGCGATGAAGATGTCTGCTGGCATCCGAAATATTAGGATGACTTCACTGTTCCACTACCCGCATGATCTGTCAGAAGAGCTGGAGCTGATTGACCACGTCGACCTGGGATTCAACATCACTTATGCTGAGCACAAGGATGGCCACAAACGCCCAGAGCTTGAGATTGAGGGTAACATGTCCGACTTGAACCTCAGAATCACACAGTATCAGATGAAATCACTACTGGAGATATCAAGATCTGTTCCAGCTGCATTTGCCGGAGATCCTGATGCCAAAGGCGAAGAAGTGGAGCAGGAAGTGGACGATAGAACCGTGGAGCAGGCGAAGGCTGTGTCACCTTCGAGCGAGTCGACTCCGGATGAACAGATAGTAGATCTGGGCCCTGAGTTGGGAAGCCACTCCGATACCTGGACAAAGCTCGACCTGGCCTTTAAGATTCACACCATTGGACTCGAACTAATAAATGCACCCGATGATGAGCCTGTCAACGATCCGAATAGCGCAAGCCTTAGCCGCTTCAGCTTAGATGACAGCCAGTTGAAGCTACGCATGCAGGCAAACAGCAGCCTCGAGGCGGAGTTTGTCATCCGCAGTTTCACCATATACGATACCCGGACGCGGGAGACAAACAAGTTCCGCCGCATCATGACGAGCAGCAACAAAGAAGTCCAGCAGCTCATGGCTAGCGTGTCGATGTCCGGCGGTAAGGAGCGGGACATCATCGCTGTTGTCGCTATTGACTCTCCAAAGGTCATCTTCGCGTTAGACTACTTGTTTGCAATCCAGAGCTTCGTGAGCATCGGTTTGCAGGTTGACGAAGTTAGCCCAATCGAAGACGAGGATATCGACACGCCCACCGAGAGTGACGCCGACAGCATGCAGGTCACCTTCACCGGCAAGCGGACTCAAAGCAGTGAACGAAGATCAGAGGTGCCTCAGAAACAAGAAGACGAAGACGCACCCGAGAGCAAGACGAATCTCGCCTTCCGCGTCAATATAGTCGATGCACAAGTCATACTTATTGCAAATCCACTCAGCTCCAGTAGCGAAGCAATTGTCCTGGGCACGAAGCAGGTTCTCTTATCACAGCAGCATGCTCTAACGTTCCAAGTTACCGACGTCGGCATGTTCCTCTGCAGAATGGACCGCTTCGACGACACTAGGCTGCGAATCATCGACGACTTCTGCATACAGATGAGCATGGACAGCTCGCGGCCATCTATCACGAGTATCCACGTCGAGATTGAGCCACTCATCTTGCGATTGTCACTGCGAGACATTCTTCTAGCGCTACAGATCATTAGCAAAGCATCAGAACTTTCCGGCAAGGACGAAAAGCAAGAGCACTCATCTAGCGCCGCCGACCAGAAGGCGAAGGAGCTGCGGCAAGCCGGGCTGAAACAGCGTACCGCTAGTGGCAGGGGTCCTTCAACAGTCGCAGCAAATAAGTCTAGGACGGCCAAGACGGCAGATCACAAGACTCAACTCCAGAAGGGTGTGGGAGAAGTTCACGATGTCGTCAGACAACCACCAAGGCACGAGGAACTTACGGCAACGATTGACGGCGTTCGTGTCATACTTATCGGAGATGTACACGAGCTGCCAATTCTTGACCTCAGTGTCAAGAACTTCACGGCGTCCGCCGAGAACTGGTCTTCAAACTTGAAGGCTGAGGTGCCCCTTGACATGTACATCAACATCTTCAACTTCGCCAAGTCGGCATGGGAGCCTCTGCTCGAACCGTGGCAGCTGGGATTTGGCGTCGCAAGAGAGCAAGGCTCTGGTCTTCTCTCGGTTGAGGTTGCTTCCAGGAAGACTTTTGACGTCACTGTCACTACTGCGTCCATTGGACTCTTGTCAAAATCGTTTGCATTCCTATCTCAAGAAGAGGATGTCCTCGGCAAGCCACGCGTTGCAGACGCGCCGTATCGAGTCCGGAATTACACAGGCTTCGACATAGTTGTGACGAGCAAGACCCCCGCAAGCGACGAGGACATTACCATCAGGCTCGAGGACGGCCAGGAAGCTCCCTGGAGCTTCGAACACTGGGAGAAAATGCGAGAGACCATGCTTAGTGAGAGCCACTCTAGCACCTCAGTCGCCGTGCAACTCGAGGGCAGCGGCTTCGACACTGTCAAAAATGTCCGTTTCAGCCGGGAGGGCGAGTTCTTGTACGGCCTGCGACCTAAGATGGACCAGGTGCTTCATCGCCTCCTCGTCGATGTCAAGCTAGGCAGCGACAACGTCAAATATGTCACTCTGCGCAGCCCTCTGCTTGTCGAGAACGAGACACAGATCCCGATCGAACTTGGTGTATACGACGTGGAAGAGGGCCACCTGCTCAAGATCGAGAAGATCCCTCCCGGCGAGAGCCGTCCTGCACCAGTCGGTGCAGTGTATATGCGCAGCCTGCTCGTCAAACCCGACAGCGGATTCGGCTATGCCTGGTCCAACGACACGCTGTGGTGGAGGGACCTCCTCAAGCGCCCGACGCGGACGATGGTCTGCAAGGGCGAGCATGGTGGCGAGCCCTTCTACTTCCAGCTCAATGCCAGGTTTGATCGCTCAAGCCCACTGACGAGGTGATGACCCTGCCCTGTCAGGAAGATGATAATGCTAACATGACGTAGGAACTATCCGTATATGAAGCTAAAGCTCTCCGCGCCGGTCGTTCTCGAGAACCTTCTCCCATACGACTTCAAATACCGGGTGTATGACAAGAATACCAAGAAGGACTGGACCAACTTCCTCAGGAAGGGAGGCATCAGCCCCATTCACGTCGTGGAGCTCTCGCACCTTCTACTTCTCAGTGTGGACATGCAGGATACTATGTTCAAGCCGAGCGAGTTCGCAATCATCAACGCAGGCGATACAGAGGACTTCAGAAAGGAGTCGTCCCTAACATGCCGAGACGAGCAAGGCCTGAATCTTCGCCTGAAACTGCACTACCACAAGATCCCAGACAGTGGGGGCGCCTTCAGGGTCACGGTCTACAGCCCGTACGTTGTGTTGAACAAGACTGGTTTGGAGCTGAATGTCCGGTCCAAGGGCTTCATGCAGCAAGCAAAGACGGCTGCGGGTCAGTCGCTTGTGGATACGTCAAGCAACGATCGCAAGACGCCGCCTTTCATGTTCTCGTATCCTAATGACGACCAGCGGAACCGGGCTCTGCTGAAGATTGCCGACTCAGACTGGAGCAAGCCACAGAGTTTTGATGCCATTGGAAGCACCACAGAGGCAGTCCTGCAGTCGCCCGGCCGAAATGCAGAAATCCATGTCGGCATCACGGTGGAGAGCGGCGAAGGCAAGTACAAGATGACGAAGGTTGTCACCATTGCGCCGCGGTACATCATCAAGAGCAGACTGGATGAAGAGATCAACATCCGTGAGCCCAGCTCCTCAAGCTTGATGCCCCTGAAGCCGGGACAACTCCAGCCATTGCACTTCCTCCAGAAGAGCTTGGCCAAGCAGCTCTGCTTGTGTTATCCGGGCGTGGACAACCAGTGGACTTCGCCGTTCAACATTTCGGACTTGGGCACGACACACATAAAGATAGCGAAGGCACGCCAGCGGCAGCGCCTCATCCGTGGGGATGTCCTCATGGAGGATGCTACGATATTCCTGAACCTCAGCATGGAATCGAAAGCCTGGCCATTCTCGATGCGGAATGAAAGCGACACGGAGTTCACCTTCTACCAGGCTAACCCCAACATCGACGAGGATGGCGTCGAGGACCGGTCCGGCTGGCGGCCAATCAGGTACCGCCTACCGCCGAGAAGTATCATGCCGTACGCCTGGGACTTCCCCGCCGCGAAACACCGTGAGGTCGTCATCGCCGCCTTCGGCAAGGAGCGCCATGTCAAGCTGTCAGAGATAGGAAATTTGGTGCCGATGAGGTTTGTCTCTAATTCAGGCACCCAGAAGCTCATCGACATCAATGTCGCTGCGGATGGGCCGACGCAGACTTTGATCCTATCCAACTTCAAGCAATCGAAGAGTCTGTACAAACAGAAGTCGAACACGGGATCGCGAACCAGCATCGCTGGCACCGAGGGCTTTGAGGTCAAACATCAAGACCTCGACGTCACATTCCGCGCGCAGCTCAAATTGGCAGGCATTGGAGTCTCGTTGATAAACTCCCAGCTGAAGGAGCTCGCATACATCACATTCAGAGACGTCAATCTCCGTCACACGGAGTCGCCTCTGTATCAGACCATAAGCCTAGCGGTCAAGTGGATACAGATCGACAACCAACTGTATGGCGGCATCTTCCCCATGATCCTCTACCCGAGCGTCGTGCCGAAGAAGACGCAGGAGATTGAGGCACACCCTTCGCTGCACGCCATGGTCACCCGGGTCAAGGACGACTCTTATGGTGTACTGTACATCAAGTATGCCACCGTCCTGCTGCAGCAGATGACGATCGACCTTGATGAAGACTTCATTTTCGCCGTCTTGGACTACGCGAAGGTCCCAGGAGCCGCTTGGACGGAGTCTGAGGAGGAAGGGAAACTCTGCGATGACGACTTGGAAATTCCAGAGCCGAAGCAGCAGCAATCCGGACAGGACATCTACTTCGAGCTGCTCAACATTCAACCCATGCAGCTCGATTTGTCGTTCGTCCGGACGGAGCGTGTCAATGCTGAGGACAAGACATCGTCCAGGAATCCTCTAATGTTCTTCCTCAACATCATGACCATGGCCATCGGCAACGTGAACGACGCGCCCATCAGAATGAATGCGCTGATGCTCGAGAATGCGCGCGTTTCGGTCCCGATGCTGACGCAGAACGTCTCCAACCACTATAGCCAGGAAGCGCTATACCAGATCCACAAGATCCTCGGATCGGCCGACTTCCTCGGCAATCCTGTCGGTCTGTTCAACAATATCAGCTCTGGCGTGGCAGATATCTTCTATGAACCGTACCAGGGTCTGATCATGTCCGACCGGCCTGAGGACTTCGGCCTGGGCGTGGCCCGGGGCGCTGCTTCGTTCGCCAAGAAGTCCGTCTACGGCTTTACTGACTCCATCTCCAAGTTCACTGGTGCCATGTCCAAGGGCCTCGCAGCTGCCACGCTTGACAAGCAGTTCCAGGACCGCAGGCGCATTACGAGGGCGCGCAACCGGCCCAAGCACGCGCTGTACGGCGTCACAGCTGGCGCCAACTCCCTCTTCACGTCCGTGGCCTCTGGCGTGGGCGGCCTCGCGCGCAAGCCCCTTGAGGGCGCCGAGCAGGAGGGAGCTCTTGGATTCTTCAAGGGCGTAGGCAAGGGCGTGCTCGGGCTGGCGACCAAGCCGGCCATCGGCGTGCTCGACTTCGCCTCCAACGTGACCGAGGGCGTGCGCAACACCACGACGGTCTTCGACGGCTCGGAGCTGGACCGCGTGCGGCTCACGCGTTTCATCCCGGCCGACGGCATCGTGCGGCCGTACAACCAGCGCGAGGCGCTGGGCCAGTACTGGCTCAAGCAGGTGGACAACGGCAAGTACTTCGACGAGGAGTACATCGCGCACCTGGAGCTGCCGCGCGAAGACATGGTGGTGATGGTGACGTACGCGCGGATCCTGCTGATCCGCAGCAGGCGGCTGGCGACGGAGTGGGACGTCCCGCTCAAGGACGTGCAGACCATCGCCAAGGAGCGGACGGGCCTGAGCCTGACGCTGAGGGGGGGCCAAAACGGGCCGTTCATACCCGTGGGCGAGGAGAGCTCGCGGACCTTCTTGTACCGGATGGTGGCGGTGGCGGTGGAGGAGTTCAATAGGAGGTTTAGGGGGGAGTGAAGAGAGCGTATGGGCTTTGGACGGGTTTACCTGGTCGGCTTGGAGCTGGAGGACGCCGGGTGAGGGTAAGGGCGAGGGCGGCAAGATTGTGCAAGAATAAAACGGATGGTGAGGGGGTATGAAGCCGGAGTCACGGTATAATACACATACACATATCTATATCCCTGTGTTAATGCTCAGTGTCAGAATACGAAAACTGTTCTTCAAATCTCTTGATGGCTGACAGGGACGTCCTGCCATCGTCTGTTGCGTGTTCTAAATGGCGAGCAGCCCAATGAGTGCCGGATCTCATTACTTGATTACCATTAATATATTAACCCCGGTGAATGTCTCGTCGACCCCCAGCGGACCCCATCTCGACCTGCTTCTTCTCCATTCTTGGTGCTGCGTCTCATCCTTGACGGTGCTCGGCAGCTTTTTCTCCACCTGTTCCTCGTCGTTTTTCCTCCTCTGCCACGGGTATCTTGACCGCCTGCTTCAGCAAGTTAGGCGACTAAGTCATCCTTCGGCCTCAGCTGCTGATAGAAGAGGCGGACCGTACGAGCAGCAAGCCTGAGCAAGGTGAACGCCCTCGATGATAGATGAGCCCGAATCCGGAGCCTCGCAACCCCCGTCGTACATCTTCGGCGCTCATCACAGAGCTGCGAGGGCGAACACGCCGAGGCCGAGCAGTGCCGCTGCCGCGCCGGACCTGGACATCTCAGGCCTGGCCCCGGCGCCCTGGACGAGGTCTGGGGGAGCGGTCGTTGGGGTGGACACGACGGAGGTCTCCGCCGCGGTCGAGCTGGCGGCGTCGGTGATGGTGCTGTTTGCTGCCGTCGTGGATGCGTCGGAGGCCGTGGAGAGGTCTGAGGCGGACGAGAGCGCGGCGGTGCCGGAGACGGTAGAGGGGGAAGTGGTCGTTGTAGACGTGGAAGCGGCCGTGGAGGCGCCAGAGACTGTGTGCATGCCGGAGACGGTGAGGAGGAGGAGGAAGACGGCGGTGAGAGGAGGCATCATCGCGGACGTTGAGAGCTCGGAAAGTAGAACGACTGGTGGAGGGTAGCTGATTGTAACTTGTCCCTTGAGTGATCCTTTGTAGCGAAGGTCAAGACGAGCTCGTGGGGTTTGAAGGCCTGTCCGGCAGGCTGGTGTCAAGAGAGGAGCGAGCGAATGGTTTGCTTAACGATGGTGATGCTCCGCCGCAACGCCTTCTGTCTCAGAGATGCCCGTGCACTAAAATCCCAGCAGAGCCATGACTAGAAGTGCTGTATAACTATGCAGTGCTCAAGTAGCGATATGTCAGATTGTGAGTGTGGTTAGTAGCTATGCTAATGACGTTGAGTGTTCGAGGGCCCAGTTTGTTGACTTGACTCGCCGCCAGACGAGGCTGAGCATTTCCATTGCCCTCGGTAACCCATTCCTGGGGAGATGGATGTCTTATCTATGTGCCACCGCAATTCACATGCCCCCTCTGCCCAGTTACCGGCTTCGTGTGGCGGGTTTATACCGGAGAGTGGGAGTGCCGGCGGTCTACCGGCGCAAACGGCGGTGCACTGCAGGAGAGAGATGACGAGGCCTGGGTGGTTAGCGGAGGGCTAACAGGCTTTTCTTGGTGTCAAACCTGCGGGACCGCGCTGCAAAAGCGGCATCTAAAATAGGAGCAGCATCTACGGATCCGTACAACGGCGGGCAAATTACGAGAGGTGACGCGTACGATACGGGGGGCATGTGGGGGAGGCCGGCGCCCGACCACTGAGGCGCACTCCGTGACATTGTGTGTCCCTCTGGGAGGTGAGAATAGATACAGATCGATCATAATTCATCCAACGTCAGCTTCGTACATAGAGGAGGTAGGTAGGTGAGGTAGGTAAGGTATCCAGCCTACCATGACAAGAAGTGAGACGGGGGAAGGCGAATGAGGAGGACAGGATCCGAAGCTCCATCTCAGAGCCGCAGATACTCGTCGTCCAGACCCTCCCAGCTCAAGATCCCCGACGTCCACGCCCTCCCTATCCAGCACGCCAGCAGCGCCTCCCTCGTCCTCTGCGGCGCATCCCTCCCCGCCTGCGTCAGCTCCAGCCTCCTCCCGTCCTCCTCCTCCGTCGCCAGCACCGCGCCCCGGCCGTCCTTCCACCGGCGGCCCGCCCGCGACGACGACGACGACGACGACGACGACGACCCCCGGCGGTGGCCCAGCAGCAGGCCCGACGCCACGGCGCCGGCCCCGCCGCCCTCGGCGTGGAACAGCAGCACCCGGTCCCACTCCTCCTCGGCGTGGTACCCGCGCCGCTGCATGCGCCGCTGGTTCTCCTCGCGCATCGAGTCGCGCGCGCGGTTGCGCGTCATGTGCCAGAACTTGCACGCGCCCCCCGCGGCGGCGGCGGCGGGCAGCAGCAGGGAGCGGTCGAAGCGGATGTGGCCGGGCAGCGTGCGCGAGTGCCGCAGGCCGGTGATCTCGACGCGCGAGCTGCCGACGATGCCCAGGCTGTGCACCATGTACAGGCTGGTGTCGTCGTCGTAGGGGACGAGGTCCAGCGAGGCGAAGGGGGCCGAGGCGCTGAAGGACCGGGAGAGGCTGGCGCCGGCGAGACCGCCGCCGTCAGTGGTGGTGGCGGCGCCGGCGCTCGCGACGGAGAGCCGCCGGCTCTCGCTGGGGAGCAGCGGCCGGATGCGCAGCTGGTACGGCTTGCCGGCGTGGGTCAGCCGCTGCTGGAGCTGGTACCGCGGGGCGCCGGTCGTAGTGTAGATGAAGGGCGCGCCGAGCACGAAGCCGGTGGCGCCCGGGTCATACCGAGCGTAGTCCGGCGGCGGGGGGAGTGCCGATGGCGACGACGACGGGCCGGCACCGTCGGCGGAGTCATTGCTGTTCACGGCGGAGAGAGGCCCATCCTTGCCCTCTGCTGCGGCAGCTTCTTCTGCCCGCTCTATAGAAGGCGGTTCCTCCAGCGACTCATCGTATGAAGGGAGTCGTTCCAAATCTTCACTCATGGGAGTTCAGGTGGACGGACGGCTGCCGGCGCTCACCGGGATGGCCGGAGGCATCTACAGGTGAAGCGGCAGAGTCTGCGGATTGAGTAGTTGTCTTATCCTATGCTCCTAGACAGTTGCTTGACGCTGTCAAGCGTAAGCGGCTCTTGCGTATAACTTGGCACGTTGATGCTGAGGAGACTCAGTCAACTCGACACTGCTGGTGGTGCCGATGATCGATGACGTGAGCGAGGCGGAGTAATGGGGAGGCGGGCGGGAAGCGGAAAGTTGCCGAGATTGTCCGAGTCAGGAAGATGATCGATCAGGCATAAGTTATACGGAGGAACTGCCTATACATGTGAGTGCTTCATTTCTCTTCTTTCTCTTGTTTCCGACAGACTGGCTGGCTGTGTGTTCTTTATGCACTTCACCCAGGTTATACTGTCGTGACTTGCTGTTGTCAACGGTGGGATCATATCATGGCTCTAGAACCTTGAATGCATCCAACAGGGCACGCACGTCAATAGGCCGTTTACATGATCTTTAATTGGCTATCTTCTGTAATGGCTTCAACAGCTGTGACAATAGGACAGGCAACGATAGTGTCACACAGGTGCCAAGATAACTGACGCTCTGCCACCACAATATGGCCACGCCGGTTCCCGTTAAGGGCAGGTAAAAGCGGTCGCTGCGCCGCTGTATTGCATGATGACAGTCTCCGATTGATCCCCTCTATCAGCGCAGTCTCCGCGAGCATCCTCGGGGGATTGCGAGGTCTAGCACGAGGTTCGGGATGCCCTCGAAGTCGTCCGGCATCACGTAGGTGAAGTTCCAGAACTCGAAGTCGCGCAGCAGGGAGTCCGCGCCTCCGTACTCCCCGGCGAAGTTCAGGTCGTACGTCTTGTTCACATTGCCCGAGATCTCGACGTTCAGGCCCTGGACGTCGCTCCAGCCGGATATGGTCGTCTTCTTCTTGAAGGTCCCGACCACGAGCGTGAAGATGGACGAGGCATTTCCCCGGGGCAAAGTCAGGTTCAGCCTACCCGGGGAGACGGCTGCTTCCAAAGCCATCTCAGTCGGGTACAACTAGAGGATTCACACCTGTCAGTCTTGAAAGTCGTTCTTGACTCTACATTTCTCAGTCGATAAGTGAGTCAAACTTACCGAGATGAACCCAATCTCGTCGCCCGTCGTCCACTGAACGACAGCCGGGTTGAAGGACTCCTGCGACGTCGACGGTCCGCCTATGACATTTTCATCGAATGACTCGCCGCCGATGGTCAGGTTTGCGGAGAGCCACGTCGTGATGTTGCGGGGCGCAAGGTCGTAAGGCGGGTAGATCGCCTGGGCCTTGAAAGTACGCTCGCCGGTGAAGGAGCTTATAGCCTCGATGGTTCCGTTGGGGAGGAGAGACGCATGGAACTCGGCGAGGATCGCCATCAGGGGTGCCCAGGCATAGTCTGCCATGTGCGACATGACGAAGGGCTGCAGACACAGGTTAGCAACAGTGCTTTTAGCTCAAGTGAGGTCAGCTCGTCTTTCACCGTCAGTCTTACCTTGGCAATCATGGACGAATTCTCCTTGCCGATCAGGGTCCAGAACCACAGCGCCATCAGGCTGACATAGCGATTCATGTCGTACCCGTACGAGCGGTCCCAGGGCCCGGCCATGTTCTTCATTCCTGGGTGCCACAGCTGCGACACGGCTGACCAGGTGTCCTGCAGCATCTTGGGGCCGTACTGCGCCATGACGGAGTCGGACGGGAGGTACTTGCACCAGAGCGTCAGCCCGAAGAGGGACACGCCCGTGTAGGTGCCGCTGTTGAACTCGGAGAGCGTGTTGAACTGCGTGAAGAGGTCGATGATCTCCTGCGCGTACATCTCCCCCGACGTGGTGAAGTTGGCCTCGTTCAGCCGGCGGCCCGTCCACCCCGCGACGAAGGCACGCATGATCGCCTGGGATTGCCGTCAGTTCGCGGGCTGGCGAGTCGGGATGCTTGGGAGAGCGGGACTTACCGGGTTGCTGTACGACGGGTAAAGGTTGTCACCGTCGACGCCTCCGACTCGATAGCTGTCGCCCACAGTCGCGTTGGCCAGGGACTCGAGGATCAGCTCCTGGGTGCTGTTGCTGAGGAGAGAGGAGAACTCCTCCATGGCCATGACGAGCGTCGTGCCCACGAAGCCACGCCAGTTGGGGTCGAAAGAACCGTAGATCTGCCTCGGGTAGTGAGGAGAGCCGACGTACGGCTCTTCAACCTCCTGCTGGTAGTCGCCGTACCTGAGGGGCTTGTTCAGTAACTGCGCTCAATACTGACTTTGGGAGGTTCTAAACAGACCATTGCTCAGATACGTTCTTGTACTGCCCCGCGATTGTGTTCACGATGATCTTCTCCGCCTCGGCGACGTCGCTGCCCTCGTTCCGGGCGAGAAGGCCGAGGGCGTACCAGACAGAGCTCCGTGTCTCGTGGCGGAGGGCCGACCCGCCGCCGATGTCATAGAGGTAGCCGGCGGAGCTGTCGTACCAGTTGTCCATCCACTGCATCGACTCATTGAAGAGCTGCTGGGCGTTGAACGACATGGACGAGACGTAGGACGCCTGGCACAGCCCCGCAGTGAGACCGGCCGCGGCCAGGACGGTTTTGAGAGAAGGCATCGTGAATACGTCACGGTCTCAGGCGAGCAACCAAGTTGAGGGTGACTCTCGACGCGTCGATGGGATGTCGCGTGGCCGTGCCGAGAGCCCAGCCCATGACGAGCTTTTGGAGGGTGGTATTAGTACCTGCATGGGAACCGGGCAAACCGGTCGTGATGACCGGCAGTTCCCTGGCTTATCTGCCAGCCTAACGTCCCAAGGTCATCGGTCCCTGGTCCGGATCTGTGAGGCAATACCACGTTAAGCGCACAATGGTCGGGATCGGGCGATGCGCTAATAACGCTCGTGCCAAGGAACCAAAGGCCTCCCCCGCAAAAGGTTAATGATACCTCTTGATAAAGCGGTCTGAGATCGGCCGCGATGACACCGACGGTCCCCGGCGCAGGCAGGAATTGACGCCGGCATCAGCCGGGCACCCGGTCTCGGGTGCGGAGTTGTGCTCTCTGCGCGACTCTGAACTCGTGAAGCAACGTGTCGATATCCCGACAACTGTAGGGCCGGTTCAGCCGGTGAGATTAGACATCAGTATTTACCCCGGGAATCAGGCCGGTGCGCAGGCTTCGAAGTCGACGAGAAGCACGAGATCCGGCGCGTTGATAAGCATTGAGCGGTTGTCACCTTCATGTGGAGGTAAACCGACTCGCATGGCAGCAGCTCTGGATCGCCATTTTGCCGGCGCCATTCCAGATGGCAGACAACTAGACAGGCGATATCGAATAGTACACTCTTCCCCTTTGAAGACCTCATTATCATCCAGCCTGCGATGACGTCGATCGCGCACTTACGCAGACGTGAAGATCGCCGGCAGACCGATCGGGTCAATGCAGTGTTTCGATGGAATCATCGAGGCCACAAAACATCATGGCAAGAAAAGGCCCATTGAAGGATTTTAGTTGGGCTTTCCTCATTACCTAAGGCTGGTGTGATAGTTGGGGAAGGTCGACGATTCCTTCGAGACTGCGCCTGACGATCTGTTTTGAATCCTTGCTGCGCCACCACCACCAGCGAGCCCACGCAGGAAAGGATTCAAGGGTATATCAAGGATCTCCACCAGCTTAAAAAAGGACGATCGATATCTGCTACGGTTGCGCCGCTCGTGACAGATGGCCAAGTTCTCGCTACTATGTCGTCCGTCTACCGACAGCTTGACCCGGCGCGGCCAGAGATTCGCCTCCTGAAGCTTCATCCTGCCGATGACCTCGACGCCGAGATATGCTGCAGCCTGATACAGACGCCCGTGGACGATGCAGTTCCTTACGAGGCGCTGTCCTACACCTGGGGCGGGGCCGAGTTCGACCACCGCATCAAGCTCGACGGACATCCCTTCTCCATCACGGCCAATCTGGACTCGGCGTTGCGTTACCTGCGACAGCCGGCTGGCGACCGCGTCCTCTGGGTGGACGCCATCTGCATCAACCAGGCCGACGTGCCCGAGCGCAACCACCAGGTCACTCTCATGAAGAGCATCTACCAGCGGTGCCGGGCCGACCTCGCCTGGCTCGGGCCCAACCCGTCCGAGCTGCAAGTCGCCCCGCCGCCGCCGCCGCAGCAGCAGCAGCAGCACGGCGACGGGCAGTCGGACCTGGGGGAGAGAGTCCGGGTCGCCCAGGAGCGGCAGGCGAAGCAGGTGCTGCAGATGCAGGAGGGGATGGCCCTGATGAAGAAGATGTGCGCCAGGGACGTGACGACGCTAGACATCATGGCGGAGATGTGGAGGGACAGCGGGACCGAGGAGATGGGGCCGGATGGCAAACCCCAGGACGGCAAGGACCGCTGGATGCTGTCTTACGCCGAGGAGGCGGCGCTGGCGGCCGTCTTCCGCCGCGCCAGCCTCTGGAAGCGCATCTGGGTGATGCAAGAGCTCTCCTGCGCGCCGAAGGTGGTGCTGCTGGCCGGACGTGAGGCGCTGGACTGGGACCTGGTCGCGTCCTTCCTCGGCGACACGCCGTACGCCGACGCCTTTCACATCTCCTGGTCTCATGGGTGGGCCACCCCGATGGCGAGGCACGTCTTCGGGCACGCGCAGACCATACAGCACCAGAGGGGGATCGTGCAGGCCATGGCCGAGGGCTACAGGTCCACGCTCATGGACGTGCTCGCGCGGTTCAAGCACGCCGCATCGACGGACCAGCGGGACAAGATCTACGGGCTGCTCGGCCTCGTCTCGGAGGACCACGGCATCAGGGTGAACTACGGGAAGTCGGTGGGGGCCGTCTTCGCCGAGCTCACGGAGCACTTCATCAACTCGTCTGGGACCCTCGACGTCCTCTGCCAGAATCCCTGGCAGATCGACGACTGGGGCGAGAAGACGGAGGGACTGCCCTCCTGGGTGGCAGATTTCGCGCACGGTAGCTTCACTAAACCGTCGCCGAACGCGTTCTCGACCCTCCTGTTCGCGCAGCGAGGCATCTTCTCTGCTGGGAGCCCATCTCTTGCCACCCCTTGCCATATCTTGGATGGGTCCATCCTGCGGGTAGAGGGGACTATCATAGGGAAAGTCGGCCCCATACTGCAGGAGGAACACCACTACGCGCAAGAGGAGGCGAGGAAGCATACGCAGACTCCAACCTACTTGCTGCCTAAGGAGTGCATGAGCCTCTATTTCGGAACCGGGCTGCTCGACGACCCGAGCATTTCGTATGCCGCGACTGGTGAGTCGGCTCTTCAGGCCTTCTGGAGGACGCTGGTGGCCGACTGCAAAGCCTATCCCATCGCGCGCCTGAGCGGTGACGATTTGGGACCTGGAGGGGCTGTGTTCAGTGAGGTCCTACGTACGGTTCCTGAGGCCGACGAGAAGGAAACGGATCGCAAGCTCCGGGAACTCTTTGGCAGGCTTGCCTCGGAACGCATGTTACAAAGGACCCGTTCTCGATGGACGTTTGCGGTCTCGGATAACGGGCTGTTTTTGCTCCTGCGGAGGGGTACCAGGGAGGGTGACATCCTCGCTGTTGTAGACGGTGGAAAGGTGCCGGTCGTTCTGAGGCCGACTGAGGGTCCGGATGGAGTGAGATATGCCTTCGTTAACGTGGCATACGTGCATGGATATATGGACGGCCGGGCTGGAGAGGAAGTAGTGAAGGGTAAACTGCAGAGGCAGGAGTTCCTCTTGGTTTGAGCGCTCTGCTGGCCTCCAGCGCAGATACATCTCGGAGTGCTCTGGGCGAGACTACGAGCGTATCATGATGGGTTGGATCCTATTCCGGGCGAGTATCAGAAGAATTGAGGACGTTGGTCCGTGTATGGCTACGACGGTGGGGCTACTACATCGACTAGATTCCTCGGTTCAAGGGTCCGAGGCACGCTGTGGGAAACAGGCCAATGTTAAGAATGATGCTTTTCCATCGTGGATTCTGCTCCAGCTGCGATCTACAGATGATATCTTTCGCTCCCTTTACGCAGGACTGAATGGTCGAAGACAGTACGCGAGACCCAAGCAGCTCAGACATACGAGAAATTCGACGGGTTAACATGCCTGCCGGTAAGTCGACGAGAGGATGATGCCTGAAACAAGACTCACGGGGCAAGTCTCTTGCTGTAGACTATGGTGGCTGTAGGATGCACAGCGCTACGAGGGCAACAGGAAAGGCTTTGGCGAAGGCACCGACTGCAAACAACCTACCACGCAACTCAGGGCATGTCTCCCGTCGCCCCCGTCTGTACCTATCACGACACACTTGATGACGATAGATGGCAACAGACTTGCCAAGGCAAGCTCCGAGACACCAAGCGCCGCTATCCGCCGGCCACATACACAACCGTCCGTGTCTCTCCCGGCACTCTTACGGTTTTCTTCCACCTCCCACATCCCGACTTGAGTGTGCATCCGTCCCGGCGAGCCGCATATACCTTGCTCACCCAGTAGCACCCTCGGCAAGCCTTCCCCTTTTTTTCTTTCCTGTCGGCCTCCAGTTGCGCCATCGCACAAACCGCAACCCAGCGGCGACGCACAGTCGCTGATCTGTCCAACGAAGGGCTGACGGATCTTTCCGTACCGGGGCGGAGCAGATCTCAGGAGCAGCTATTTCTGGCATCAACAGGGGGTGGACAGCCCGGGTGTAGATGCCCACTAACTCCTCCCGGCGAGGACAAGCTGGAGGCCAATGGGGAGATCGACGAGCAGCTACCCGCGTGGGAGCAGATGTGAGTCCAGCTGTGGCCTCCCAGGTAGACCAACCACGTATTTCAAGTTACCGCAAGCCGCGAACATAGAAAGGGGAGTTACAGGAGAGGAGCAGCAGCTGGGGAGCAGCAAGTGGAGGCGAGGAGAGCAAACGACAGAGGTGAGGTCGCCGGCGGTGCTGTTTCGATCTGTTGCGCAGGGGGCGACCGCCTGCAGCGAGACCTTACCGCTACGGGACACAGGATGCCCATCGCCTGAAGGGGCGGGGAGAGTTAGCAGCTATTTTGCAACTCTACGATTAATGGCCTACTCTCTGTCCGTGAGGGGAGGTCAAGGCCCTCGTCCTCCAGCCCCTCGGAGACAGATGGCGCTCTGCCTCTACCGCACTCCCGGACTGCAAGCCAACGGAGTCGGAGGCTGCGACGTGGTCTCACACAGGGTATTCGAAAGCTGCTTTCTTTCCTCTCTCGTTTAGATGCGACGAAGGGGCGCATGGAGTGGACACCTCCTATGTTTAAGACAGCACTTTCCGGCGCCCCATTGCCGCGAGTGCGCCGCCGAGTGCCGGGTGCCTGCCGGAGCTGAGCACTGCTTTAGGACAACGAAGAAACTCACGATGACCCCGGCAGCATCTGCGCCCGGATGTGGCGGCTTTTCCGGTCGTGCCATGGCTCTAGGTTGACGGGATGATGCCGCGCTCCTCTTTCCACTTCTCTAAACCGGTCTGCGTCCAACTACCTTCGGACTTGGCGAGAACAACGTCTGGACGCGGTGATCTGACGTCGGGAACTACGGTCTCACGTCCTCTTACCGACGCCTCCGTATCCTCCAGCTTCAAGGCCAGGCAAAAGGAAAGGCAAGGAGACATGCCAAGAAGCCTGAACAGGACAGAAAGACATCTCACTCAGTCACAAAGCAAGGGCTCGAAGGTAGGTATTGCTTGTACAGTGTTCTGTATTGCCCGCTACTACTCTTGTACATTTTCCCAGGAAATAGTACAAGAATACAGGTTCTTTCGTTACATCCCTCCGCCTCGTCACACTTTTTCCTGCGCCTTTCTCTCTACCCTGTAATATGTAATATCCCGTTTGGGTACCAAACACGCAGGTCTAATCTAGGTCGGTAGGTTGGCTTTTCCTGCCCTCAACAAAACTCCTCTAGAGAATACATAGCTCATAGGCGGGGTCGTCGTCATGTTCCGTTTCTCTTCGGGACAGGTAGAAGAGAATAAAAAAAAGAACCGCTAAAAAAAGAGAGAAATCTTTCGCAAGTCTATCTTTCGATCCGTAGATCCTTTTCACTTCCGCAGCCCGACCTTGCCCGCCAGGTTCTTGAAGAACTTGGACGCGCCGTTCTGCTTCTCCTCGGGCCCGGCCGCGCGCACCATGACGGCGTCGCGCATCATGGGCCCGACGATGTCCTCGTCGCCCAGGTCAGGGAACTTGCCCTCGGCGTCGAGGATCCGCGGCACCGCGGGCGGCGCCACGTCCTCCTGCAGTCGCTTCCGCTGCAGCAGCTCCGCGGCGGCGGCGCCCTCGCCCCCGCTCGCCGCGAGGCGTCCAATGGCGGCGTCGTGTGCGGCCTTCCACTCGCGCTCCGTCTCGGCCCACTTGGCCTCGGTCAGAGCGTACGTCTTGGAGGTCGTGCCGTAGTGTTCGCCCGTGCGCACCAGGTGCTTCGTGTAGTTGACTCGCGCCTGGTCCCAGTCCGCGCGGAACAACTCTACAGCCGCCAAGTCGGCGATCTCGGGTGTGTACGGCTTAGGCAGGATGGTGTAGTTCGCGTGCCCCAGCCGGTCGGACCACTCGTCGTGCTGTTCCAGCAGGTTTGGGATCGGTGGAACCATGCAATCACTAGTCGCAACGGTGGGTGCCGAGAAGCTGCTCACTAGCGGGGGCCGAAACGAGGAAAGAGAAGGCTTTGTGCTGAGCGGCGGCGTGGCGTAGGCGGTTGGAGTGAATGCTTCTGCGCTGGGTGATGGTGCGACGGATGGTGACTGTAGAGGGGATGGTGGGCGAGACGAGCGGGACTGGGCCGAGATCACCGAGGCGGTCATGAGAGGTGGAAGAAGCGGTGTCGTCGCGAGCGCTCTGTCTCGCTCCAAGCTCTTCCTGACCTCCGGCTTCTCGATATCCACGGGACCGAGGCTTGCGATGCTGTCCGTGCTGCCATAGAAGGACATGGCGGGTGTCGGAGGCAGCGGGGGCTCGTTGGCACGGTCGAACACGTAGCGACTTGGCCCCGACACGGACGATGACCGGCTAGACGCAGCATGGGAGATGCTATGCGAGAGCGACTGCGCTCGCGCGCGTTCTAGTGACGGTTCGGAGGCGGGTGTGAAGGTGTGGCTGGGGCGCTTCACAGATCTCCAGCGTGTCAGGCTGGTAATCCTGGATCCGAACCGAGAGGAGCGGCCAGACGCAGAGTTGAGAGTCCCCGCTCGGCGTCTCTTGACAGTGTTCCCCGGGGTCGCGTCGAAGTCGCTATCGCTTAGGAAGTCGACGTCGTAGTCGAGGGAGTAGTTGGTTGGCGGCCATACCTCGCTCTGCACAAGGTTGGGCTCGTTGTGTAGGCAAGGCTCGTCGCCTATAGAAGAAACAAATGTTAGCAGCTGCGTAACAAGGAGAGGACACGAAGGTGGCTTGTGCCACTACAGAACTTGGCGGCACGTACATAGGCAGGTATAGAGGTCCAGCCGGTCGGAGAGGGCGGCGACCTCGTCGTCTCGCTCCAATGGATCCTCCTGGACGTCGGGCAGAGGGCTCTTAGCGGGCACCGTACTGCCGACAGTGTTGCCTTGCGCAGCCTGTGACTGGGGCTGCTGCGGGACCTGCGTCGTCGGAGAGGCTGGACAGTCGGGAAAGAAAGAAAAAGAGGCGGAGGTTGAGGGCATCAACTCCAGCGAGGAGTGGGAGCTGGAACCGCGGAGATGGCCATTGCCGCCGCGCTGGGAGAAGGTGGGCGTCAGAGGCGAGGCGAGGTCGGAGGATGAAGAGTCGGTGTTGATGTAGAGGAAGTTGCTGCTGCTGCTCGGGAACGGAACAGTTGCATTGGTCGATGTGGTAGTCGTGGCAGTCGCGGAGGCGGCGGAGCTGACTATGTCGGGGGAGGAAGTGTCGTCGCCGTCGAATCCCGCCCACTGGTGGAGAGATGGCGATGGTTGTTGCTCCTGGTGCTGTTTCTGGTGCTCGATCTCGGCCTGCTGGACCTGATCCGCCAGCAGCTTCTTGAGGTAGGTCTCCTCCTCGAGCTTCTTGACCAGGGTCAGCTCGCGCAGTCTGGTGTTGTCGGCGGTCATGGCGCTTGCGCCTTCGGCTCCGTCACCTGCGCGTGATCGGTGGCCGTGAAGACGGCTCGCCAGTGTCGACAGGCAGTCGAGGGAACAGATGTGCTGAGCTATAAGTCTGCAGAGTCTTGGGTCTTTACTTGGTCTGTTCCGGTTCCGGTTCTGGTTTTGGCCCTGGGTGGCCGGGTCTAAAGTGTGTGCGCGCGCAGAGGCACCGGTTTATCTGCGAATCTTCTTCCTCTGCTTCCTCTGCTGCTGCTGCTGCTGCTGCTGCTGCTGCTGCTGCTGCTGCTTGCCGTGTGTGTCCTCCACCCCGCGGCGGCGCCAGGGAAACGTTCGCGCGGCACAGGCCAATTGGCTGGCTGCGTGCGGGAAGCCGCTGTCCAACCCTTCTTCCCCTCCTCCTTCTCTTCTTCTTCCTTTCTTTCTTCTCTTCTCTTCGTTCCGCGCTCTCCTGTTCGTCGCTCCGTCCCGGTGGCTGTGAGACACGCAGCACCAAGGTGAGGATTCCCGCTGCGAAAATTCAAGGCGGGAAAACCAAGAGGCGAAAGGCGCACAGGGCAGGGCTGGGCCCGTCTGTCTGTCTGTCGTGGTTACGTAAGGAAGGCAGGTACCCTGTACCTCTGTGGGTGGTGGCTGGACGGGTACACTAAAAAGCGGAAAGCGGAGGCAGCGAGGTACCTGGTACCTGTTCGTCGCTCTCGACTCACTTGCCTGGTTGCTTTTGACAGGCGCAAAAAATTCTCTGCGGATTTGGTCCTCGATGATGAGGTCACACTGTGATTCTTCTTCTCCGTCAGGCTGCTCTCATTACCCTTATGAGTAAAATGCGATCTGAGTCGAAAGGATCGACCGCTGTCTCAGATGACTGCCAGCTGTTCGCCTCCTCTCGCCTTCTTGTCCGTCCGTCCGTCTCTCTGCCTGTCTGTCTCCGTTGTCGCGACAGACAGCGTGGAGTGAATGAGTGGCCGGATGGGATAGGATGAGAGTCTAAGAGGATGAGAGGAGATGCGGTGATGGCCACACCGGTTGGCGGTCACGAGCCCGGTGGTTGGGAGCAGAACGGCCCGCAACTGACAAGGGACCTGCTCGGCCTCAGACGCTCCCCCCAAATCAGAGTTCTCCAAGTCAGGGCCTGTGCCGGGCGGATTGGGCACAATCCCTCCTGGTCACTGTGCGTGGTGGCTCGGTTGCTCAGAATATTGGATTTGCCGGCGTGCGAGTGGTCCACGTGGAGTCGGGCAGAGAACAGAGTCGTATCGCGCCCTGTCCGGCTCGGCGACCCTGCTTCCTTGCTTCCCTGTCTTTCCCTGCTTTCCCCGTCTTCTGCCTGCTCGATTGCCAGCTGGCCGCCGCTGCCGTCGCCGTCGCCTTCGCCTTCGTGTGTCCGCCCCAGCGTCCTGAGCTCTTCTCTAAGAGAATGTGCGGCGTGCGCTGTGCTTGCTGTGCTGGTCTGCGGGCCACAGCACAGGGCAATTGTGTTTCGCCAGCGGGAGCCCGGATCTCCAATCAAGATGTGAAACAGTGCCTCTTCCGTGTGGCCGCTCCCGCGTTCAACGGTCGCCGCCACGTGAGCCACGTGAAGGTGCGCACAGCTGGGCGCAAACAACCGGCGCGGGATGGCCCAAAGTCAAAAACCAGTAGCGTTGCGTGGGCTGACAGTGCCCCCGAGTGACCGCTTCCTGGTCCAGCACAAAGAACTGACTGGCTGTCGCCGTCTTTCGTCGTTCGTCTGTCGTTCGTCTCGCCGTGGTCGTCGTGCTTCCTGCAGACAACAGGAAGGATGGCCCAGTGGTCACAGAGATGCAGGACCCATAAGGGGTTTTGTGGGATGGGAGCAGAGCGGAGGGACGGCGGGTTGGCAGCGCATGCAGTGGGCCGTCGTCCCCCAGTCCTGGGAGGGCCGGACTGGACGGGAGACGTGGGCGCGGTGGCCTGCGATGCGGGGCCTCTGCGGTTCCGGACAGACAGAACTGGAGTCCATGGACCCAGGACAGCTGCCCGTCGGGGTTAGATCTCCGTCCAGACTCTTCCACCGACCGTTGGCGTCCACCTCGCGCATACTGTGCCCCCCTCCATGTCACTCTCAACCCGCGCCTCACGAACAATCTACTTTGTCTGCTTGGGCAAGCCACCTACTCTTGCTCCTCTAGATACAGTGGGCTTGTGGCTTGCGCTAGAGTTCCTAACATGTGTTAGTGGAGCAGGCATTCTCGGCCAGAGGCGATGCCTCGCACGTTGCTTTTCGCTGGATACCGGTCACGCATGACGGCATCTTGACTCTGATCTCGCGAGGAAACTGGAGACAAGATTCCGGCAGATATTCGGACGACTGACTACAGGAACACGGAATAGAGTACTTCCTCATACTGTACGAGAACTGTGCTGTATGAGAACCTCGCGGATGACATCCGGTCGTGCTCCCGGGAAACCGGGGTTAAGCAGCCCTGGTCCATGCGAGCGAGCTTTGTCTTCTCGGGTTGCAACCCCCCCAGCTCCGCGGCAGGTCTTCCGACATTGACCTCCGTCGAGCACTCTGTGTATGGATCCAGGCTGCACTCAATTGAGTCACTTCCTGCTGCTGTCTCTCAGCCGAATTTGACCGCGAAGACAACACGAGACACAGACAATTAGACAACCGGGTACTCTTTGCTGCGAGCAGCACAGGAGCTGCGAACTGACAGGCCGTTTTTCCATCCACGTGTTATGCCACACCTCAAGGCGCCATGCCATGCCATGACACGGCGCGGGATGTACAGTATGTAGTGTTATCGCCAATATTAGCCCGCCTTCGCGGACGCCACATTTGGCTGGACAAAGAGCTGTCAAGGACCTTCCTGCAGGTCTTCGACAGATCTCTGCATGGGCCTCTGCAGATTGATGATATGACAATGTCCGCCGGAAATGCTTGACGCCTCGCCCGGCGCTAGAGCGCCACCGTCGGCCAGACTATTCCTTTCTGCTGCCCCCAGCAGTGGCCGCTACTCATGGCGACAGAGCGACGGCGTCTTTGGAGCACGAGCTCGTCCGCATCGCATCGACACTCCAGGGTTCCCCCCAGCACTTTCTCTCGGAGGACCTGCTCAAAGCAACTGCTCGGTGTTGATGCGACATGCGCATGCTTCTGCAGCAGCAGCCGGCCTGTAACAGAGAGTCCAGCTCTCCACAAGACCGAAGGTAGAAACTTTTTTTTTTTCGGTATCGCATTGTCTCGATGCCTCCGTCGTACGACAGACGAGAAAGCGGGAGAGACCCAGGCAGCAGAAGAAAAAGAGTTTTTCTCTCCTCCCTGACTTCTGGGGCCCCCTCACCCCCCTCCTCCCCCTCCCTCCAGCTTTCAGAATCCTTCGAAAGATTCCAGGCCACCGAACCGGGAACCCGAAGGGAGGGGTCGAGCGTTCCACTTTGCCCCTGGAGATCGAGAGACAAGACGGGAAGAGGGGGACGAGTCGGCCCAGGATGCGCCGGCGCCCGCCACTTTTCCTCTTGAGGACGGCGAGCCACGCTGCTGGGGCCTTTGCAACTCTCTTCTCCACCGAGCCCCAGTACTTTACGAGTAGCTCCGTGGAGCGAGAGCGATCACGGAGCGCAGATGGAAGGTTCCGAACCTTTCTGCAAACCCTAACTAAACCCCAATAGCGTGGATAGGTAGGGTAGCTTTTTCGGCGGTTTGCCTGTACTGTGTGCTCTACAGTATGCGTCGCCGGTCCTCCTACAGTCCTTGATGAAGAGAGCCCGGCACAGTACGAGGAGCTAGCGAGTAGGCCAGGACGGACCTGCATCCTGTCCTGCATCGCCGAAAAGCTGCCAAGCGACGCTGCCGTTAGCGACGACCGAGCGATAAGTTCCCGCGTGCCATGAGGTGCTTTCGCTCTGGCATATCGTGCTGCTCGGGGACCAGGCGCGGTGGTTCGGGAAGCTGTTTGCGGTGCAGCCCAGCAGCAAGCACCCCTGGCCGGTGATCGGCAAGAAAACACGTCGCGTCACGCAGACGCACGCGGATATTGCATGCCCGCGTCGAATGTTTTCCCTACGAGGCGTCTGTCGTCAATTGGGGGATGCAACACAGTCTGCGAGCGCCAGCAGCGACGTGCAGCCAGCCGCCGGTAACACGGTATCAAGATACGTCGGGAATCGAGGTAAAAGCCGTCCTCGTCAGTCCGTGCCCCATATGTCCCCGAGAGAGAGAAAGAGAAAGCGGGGAGAGGAGGGGAAATGCCTCGCAGAGGAAGGGCACGGAAGATCCGGGGATGGGAGCACAGTGGAAAGGCACAGCATTTGCTGGCTGCCGCTGCTTGTGCTCTCCTCGGCCCGCCTGCCGTGCCTGCCGTGTATCTCGTCTCGACTCTCGTCGCTTCGCGGCTTCACCTGCCCTGGAGCTGCTCGTCCCGTCAGTTCCTCGTTTCCGTGCCGCCTTTCACTTCATCTCTGTTTCCTCTATTGCCGTTCTCACCACCCCTGGAGTCCTCATCCAGTCCAGCTGGGTCATGAAGTTTCGTGACCCGGCTGCTGCTGCTGCTGCACCCTGGACCCTACATCCAGGTCCGCCTATCGTTCTTGGTTGTTGCGGTTGCACTTTCACCACTTCTGCAGCAAGGAACCGGCGAATCATCATGAAGCAGCCGTTGTGGTCGTGCAGCATGCGCACAGTCCAGCAACACTCGGCTCTCCCCGTTGTCATCGCACCGCATGCTTGGTGCTCTGAGATCTACAGGATGGATGCTCTCTGCTCTGGCCGACCGACGCACCGTGCCCTGCCACGTCGTCGCTGGCCCTCGATCCCTGCTCGCTGGAGGTTCGCCGGCGCAAGTCAGGGTGGCGCAAGCGTATCACCCTGCGACTCTCGACTCGACATGCCCATTTTGGACTGGGCGAATGCCCCTCGGGCAGCTGGAACGCACGCCGCGCATCTTCAACCGCCTGCCTGAAGGAGTCTCGACGCTGCTCGTGAGGCGCTCGCCCCTGCAGAAGGCGATGCAGAAGCAACCTCTGTGCCCCCGCAACCGAGCTTGGACACGACTGACTTGCTTGGCTGGGACGTCTGCCAATCAGCCGGATGCCGAGCCCGTTGTGCACATTTACCTCTCATCGGAGTCATAGCCACTCATCGGTTGATAGCATCCATCAAGAGCATCCGCCATGGACTGCCATGCCCAGACAGCGCAATGGAGCTCGCCAAAGGGCATCCCCCTTCCCCCTCCTCTCGATGATGGACCAGTCTCCTCGTTCCGCTGTCATTAGTCCGCTAGCATCGCACACCATCTCGATCATGACGGCGGCAGATGCAAGACTGACATGGGATAAGATAGCAACGCCAGGATAACCCGGTTCCTTCGACATCCCCAACAAAAACCCATCATCATGATCGCGCCGCAGTCTCATGCACGTATCGGCGCCAGCTTCAAACGACCGAAGCCATAGAGGGGGGAAAGCGAAGCAGGCGTGTGTACACGCTAACTAGCACGAGCAACCCTCCTGCCGGACCGCCTCGTCTCTAGGTAGGCACAGCTGTATCAAGGACAAGGTAGACCCGTTAGTGCGAGTCTCTCCCATCCTACTTTTCACACCGGTCCAGAGCTCTCATCCACGGAAGCAGCACGTCTGCATCCCCGTCCACACACACACGTACGCACGCACGCACATAGACAGAGATGGCACACGCCGATTAATTCCAACTTTCCCAGATTGCCGTTGCGAACTTTTCTCGTCCCTTGCATTAGCCCGCCCTGGTGGAGGGCCGCCCAGCGCCGCCATTTGCCGCGCGGCATCAGCCAAGCGGCACAGACAAGCTGTGGTGGATTTGTCAGGGCTGTGCATGCTGCGTGACATGCGGATGACATGTGGATTGGCCTAGCGAGTCCCGACCTGGACCTCTGCGCGCCTCCACCTTCCTCGGCTTTCTATTTTCCCCGGCTTCACTTCGTCCGCCTCGCGGGTTGTTGATTACGCCGGCTTAGCACGACAGAGAGAACGAGGTTGCGAGGGGATTCCTTCGGGTTCACTACCGACTTTTGTAGCCCATCTTCAGCTTCACACTTTGCGTCGCGATATCTAGGTTGCAAGGGGTCATGGAAACAAAGCTAGACTGCGGATTCGCAGGGGACGCAAAGTCATCACTTGTATCTATCCGCCACTATGTTGACCGTGTGAATCAAGCCGAGTTCCTCTATCCCAATCACTCCTTCGTTGACATTTAATTAATGCCTCTTTCTACCTAACCTTATCTCCTTCAATTCTGGAACGCGGGTCATGCCGCCGGTCCTGCCGTCTCGCGAGGTGGTGGCGTCGGGCTCGATCCTTCAAAGAGCGTGACACCCTCAGCGTAGGTTGTCCCTTTCGGCAGCGTAACACCGCCCTCAAAATGAGTATCCGTAGGAATGCGTGACCCAGCCGGGATGACTGTTCGGCCAGGAAGGACCGTGCCGGCGGGAATAGAAGTCCCAGCACGGATTATGTCGCCAGTATTGAGTGTTGGGAGGTGAGCCAAGACTGTCCCAATCGGGGCTACTTTGTCTTTGTGGAAACCACTGCCGACCGGACCCGCGGTCCTTGTTGGGAATGTGACAAGCCCGGTAAGGCGTATGTTTTCTCGCCCTACCATGAGGCTTCCACGTCCCACGATGACGCTGCCACCATCAGGGATAGCGAGGCCACTATCGACAGGAAGGCGAATCTCACAAGGCAAAGTCCAGGTGTGGGGTATACAGAGACCTTTCTGTTGTTGCACCGAGCCACTTCTGAAAGTAATGCCGGCGTTGGCAATGGCAGTGACCGTGATGATCATACCGCGGGGTATCTCCATGACGCTGCCAGCGGAAATTGTACCGAATCCGGGTATCCGGAGCCCGAGTCCGGCCCCCAGACATAGAGTCGTGGGTGCCAGGAGCACCGTGTCGCCTGCAGGGAGATTGATCGGACCCCACCCGTCCAGGACCATGGGAACGTTACCCGGCAGGACAATGGCTACGGGACCTCCAGTAGTAAAACACCTAATGAATGTGTTGGTGTTGGTGATGTTATGGCAAGCACCGCCGGGATACGTGAGGACAGTGCCGAGGGGAAGAGGGATGGTGAGGGCGTGAGTATCATCTGCATCGTCGAAGTCATCACTGGCAAGGCGCCGCTTCTTGCTGCTGCGTTCCCGTTTCATCTCCATTTTCTTTGCGTTTGTTAGTTTCGTCTCTACTAAGTCTCGCCCGATGAGTCTTGCCTCGCAATTGTGCCTCGCTATCTTTCCGAACGAAAGAGACGCGACAGGCAAGGCGAGTCGCGAGATTTTTGTGTCCTTGGGGGACTTCCTCCACTCTGCTGCTCTTCGTCGTCAGTTGACGATGAGAGTGACAGCTGAAGAAAACGTGAGCTTTCGGGTGCGGAATCCTCCAGCGCGATCGTTGTTAGTTTTCGGAGAGAAGACGGCAGAAAAGAGACGAAAGTGAGGACTAACGAGGACTGAAGGTGCGCGGGGAGGCAAATCGGATTTGGCAGGCGACACTGACTCAACTCAACTTCATGCAGGCAGGTACGAAGGTATGTACTTAAGGCGAGGCAGGTACTCTCCGTCCTCCTCTGCGTTCAAGTCGGATGCTCCTTCCTATGTCGCCGTATATTTGAAGGTACCTAGGTACCTTAGGCATCTCCTTGGCAACCCGAGAGCAAAGCACCTCAGTTAGTTGGGAAGGTGCTCCTGCGACGTGTTAGAGACAAGAGATGCCTCAGGTACCTTGCCTTAGTTAAGGTACCTTCGTGGGGAGAGGGAACGGACGGCAGCATTTCAGGTTGACAACTGCTGGACTAGTCAATCTGACCTCTTTCCGTCTGTAGCCTCTGCTCACTGTGGCTACTGGTGGCGGCGGGTTTTGTGATTGCGTGCGTGTCCTTTTCCGCTTCAGCCAACGCACCTGTGACAGGAAAGATGTAATTAACCAACAGCGACTACCTTACGTGGGTACCTACCTGTATCTAGAATGACAGGGTCCTTGGAGGCAAGAGAAAACAAGAGAGTTGTCGATGGAGTATGTGAGTAACTACAGAATATTCTATTTAAAGCAACAGTACTCCGATTTCTTCCACTGCCTGTGCCGCATGCACTGTCCCTTTCAGTATCGAAGTCAATTCTTTAGTATTACAGAGACGTATTGCGTTGACATTAAGAGACATGGGGACCTAAGGAAGTGCATCTCCGTAGTTGAGAGGGAATATACCTTACGCTTTATCGAATCGACGATTATAGATAAGGTATCGAGAAATGGAGACAAGATTCCGGGCATGTAGTGGAAGCAGGAGCAACTCAGAAGTGATGGAGGGCAAAAAGGCAAAACAAGATGCTGAGCCCGAGAGTCGAACTCGGGTCCATCCGTTGGGAACGGATGATTCTAACCGCTAAACTAGCCCAGCTCGTTCTTGAACGGAATATATTCGCTTGATTTTGCTTGATGAAAAGCAGACGGATGCACAGGCTGCAATAATGGTTACCATTGCTGAAGGAGAATCAATAAATGCACGAAGGCCCAACCTGGCACGAACATCACAGGCAACCTGAGGTGGTTGGTTGAGGCTATAAATACCAAGCCGCGCATGCACTATCTTAGCACGGCACTAGTAGCAACCAACCGCCATCTTATAGAGTCAACTTGGACCACAGCAGTAGTACTAAATCTCCCATTGACTATACCATTAACTCCAGAGCCCTCAAGCAGGGTCGTGCTCAGCAGGCCAGAAGACCCAGCACAGAACGATGACCAACTTCAGCAACGCCGCCGTCCAGAGCGCACCTGCAATTCCCACCCAACTCCGCGCGAACAAGCCGCCTATAAGTGCCCCCAGCAGGAGAAGCAGAGGCGCAGCGCCCCTTCGGTTTCTCTCGATGTTCCGCGGGGCGAACAGCTCCGCGTCGGAGAACAGGTCACAGTAGATGCTCGTCAGGACGACGCTCGTCAGCGAGTTGTACTTTAGCGCCCGGCTCGCGACCGCCTGGCCGCAGCTCTGAAAAGCCACCAGGGCGATGGGCACAAGGGCGTTCCAGCCAATGTCCTCCTTGCCGGAGGCGGGGCCGAAGGTCATGATGAGAGCCGCAGCGACAGTCAGCGCCATCTGGAAGGTGAAGGATGCGCACAGCACCCAACGGCGTCTCGGCGAGAAGTGGCGGTGGAAGCGGCTAAAGCAGAAGGATCCGATGCAGAAGCAGCCGAGCGACGTGCCGGACTTGATCCACCTGGTCGACTCACCAGGAGCAGCGAGGCCCAGGCCGAGATACACGGTGTTTCCTAATTGACTTTCAGCAACGGCTTAGATACACGGTACAAGATTTGGATGGCGCTCACCTGTCTGCATTGACACGAATGATCCCCATACGCTTATGGCTGAGCTGTCAAGGAGCCCCGTGACGATATAGCAGAACAGGAGCACGACGTCGGCCCAGTCTCGTTGAACATCGGCCATCATGTTCGCTCGCAACCGCGCAGCCACCGATGCGGTAGGGGGCTTGGGGAGCAGAGGCTGCCGTTGCTGCTCCTCATCTCCCTGCGCTGGACGGCCATTGTGGTTCACGGACGCGGAGGTGGTGACACCGGCGATACCATATCCGCCTAGTGAACTCATGTTGCCTGAACTGGCTTGGAGACCGCGTCAAAGTCGATCCGATGAGGAGCAGTGGACAGGGTCGGACATATAATTGCCTGGCCAGGATATGTTAAGCTGCAGAGTTTTTGTGGGGAGATACTTTCGTCTATTCTCTCCCTGCAGGATCACCCAAGGCGTTCGGGGAGTTTCGTTAGTCAAGCAACTTGTTCACTTAATAGCGAAGCTTGTCCCTCCACCATATTGGGAATGCGATTGGCTCTTCGCCATAACTACCTAGACGAACGGCATAAGCGATGGCGCCATGAAGGTCGTCCAGCCCTACGCCGCACCGACTACGTCATACATCACTCAGCAACTCCCGCCATGCCGCTCCAATGCTCCATCTGGCCAGTCATCTCCGTTCAATGACCGGCAGATCGGGCGTTTTGTTTGCTTGACCGTACCCTATAACCAATCGAGCAGCGGCCAGTTGAAGCTCGGAGTTCGTTCGGTACTTGCGCGCTGTGAGAACATCATCCCGACGTGCGCGTCGCTTCGTAAGTCCGTCCTTGGCCTGCGCTGCACCTGCATCAAATCAGGCACTTACCAGCAACTGACGACACATAAGTCAAAAGGGAGCCGCCAATTTGAGTGACGTTCAGCTCCCTTGCTCCTTCCGATTATTAGGTCAGATACAGCGAGGATCGCGGTCAAGATGAAGTTCCCCTCAAGCCACCTGCTCATCCTCGCCGCCAGCCTGGGCGAGCTTGTTGCGGCTGTTCCTGTCCAGGACAGCCCACGCCAGCGCCTGCTGGACGGCAAGCCTCTGCCGGGCAAGTATCGCAAGAAAGCCGACCCCTACACACCAGAGCACCGAGACCCGTTCGATGGCGCTGTCGACGCTATTGGCGAGGACAGAGATCCGCTCCCCTGGCGGAACGGCGACGGCGCGACTGTGCTTGGTCCCTGGAACAAAGACCGGGCACGTCAAAGCCCCGACTTGGTGCGGCCGCCTAGCACGGATCATGGGAACCTAGACAACATGCGCTGGAGCTTTGTGGATTCGCACATGAGAATTGAGGTGCGCGAAGAATCATCCCCTCCGGGCGCTGCTCAAATTAAATTGTAGATGCTCATGCGCGTATAGGAAGGCGGCTGGACGCAGCAAACGACCGTGAGGGAGCTCGGCTCTAGTGTCGAGCTCGCGGGTGTCCATATGCGGCTCGGCGAGGGCGTGATTCGCGAGCTGCATTGGCACAAGGAGGCCGAGTGGGCGTACGTCCTTGATGGTAAGGTCAGGATCACGGCGCTCGACTACGAAGGCGGCAACTTCTACGACGATCTCGAAAAGGGCGACCTCTGGTATTTCCCTAGCGGTGTGCCACACTCGCTCCAGGGCATCGGTGAAAATGGCACCGAGTTCCTGTTGATATTCGACGACGGATCATTCTCGGAGGAGTCGACGTTTTTGCTCACGGACTGGCTTGGTAAGTGTGCCTGCAGATAACGACACTTCTTTCGTCCTCGCCTCCGAGGGGTGGCTAATCCGGGATGCAGCCCATACGCCAAAGTCTGTCATTGCGAAGAACTTCCACTTGGCACCTGAGGTCTTCGACCACATCCCCACGTCGGAGAAGTACATTTTCCAGGGGACCAAGCCCGGTTCTATCTCCGACGAGCGACCAACGGGCAAACACGCCAAGAAGAGCAAGTATCAGTTCAGCCACAAGATGCTGGCGCAGGAGCCGACCATCACGACCGGCGGCCAGGTCAGGATCACAGACTCCAAGAACTTCGCCATCTCCAAGACTGTGGCTGCGGCGCACGCCATCATTGAACCCGGAGCTCTGCGTGAGATGCACTGGCACCCCAACGCGGATGAGTGGTCCTTCTTCATCCGGGGGCGGGCGCGCGTCACGGTGTTCGCGGCGGAGGGGACAGCTAGGACCTTTGACTACGTCCCCGGAGACGTGGGCATCGTACCACGCAATATGGGCCACTTCGTGGAGAACATTGGCGACGAGCCTATTGAGATGCTAGAGATCTTCCGCTCCGACGAGTTCCAGGACGTGTCTCTGTTTCAGTGGATGGGGGAGTCGCCGAAGAAGATGGTTGTCGATCACCTCTTTGCGCACGACGCGGAGGCGGGCGAGAAGTTCTGGAACGCTGTGAAGGACGCACAGAAGGACCCCGTGACCAAAGCTGGGGTGGCGGATGGAGATGAAGAAGATGCTGAAGACCTGTAATGGCGAGAGCTTTTCTCAGCGGTTAATAATGGCCGGTTCCATACCAACCTTATTCTTGTAGTCTCAGAAAGAGGGTGTTCATGAGGCACTCGTTGGTTGGTTCGTTGGTCAGTTGGTGTTCATCAGGCGCTCATGGCGATATGATGCTTCGGATATACTTGAAAAACTTGGTTCCTCTGCATGAAATACCAACATCGATTGACATACGGCCGTTGAGGTGCCTTCGCACTTTTCACTTCAGTTGAAATGTGGGAGAATCGGTGAAACTGTGCTGCGAGAACTTGACTATGATTAGGTTCGATGGAGCTTCACAAACTTTATCAATGTTATGCCTGAAGCTTAGAGGAACAAAATGAAGAACTATCTCTGAGCTTCAAAGTAAGAGTTCTGCATTCGCTCTGATATAGGATGAACCTTTCCCTCTCGTCTCGCTAGCATTGACTGAAGCATGGAAACCCTTTACTCATCTACCCTTTACTGAGTCGAAAGTATTTAGCCATGCCTCGAACACGCGCAATAAATTCAATATTCACTCGCTTACTCAGGAGATAGTCGAAATCATCCTCTCTGTCCATGTGGACAGTTACGCTCACGACCCCGTCTACCAGCGAACCGCCCTCCGGCGCCTCTCGCCCCACCAGAAGCGCCACATAGAGCACCTGTGCGAGACGATATGGCTCCCCGAGCTGGTGATGACCTTCTACGGGTACCACTGGCCGAACCAGATGCGCCCCTACATATACCAGCTTGCGCACGTCGAGAACGCAGCAAACGGAGACGCCGCTCAGAGCGTCGCCGTCCTTGAAAGGATCGCGGGAGGAGATCGCGTCTCAAGGCAGTATCTTTGCGACTACCTAGACTACGATGGAGGGCTCGGCGACCAGGTCGTGGAGCACTTCTGGGGTCTCGAGCGTACGAACCGGGTCAGGTCCGGGCGCATGGTGAGCCAGCGCCGCGCGGTCGCGATGGAGGTGCCGGATAAGTTTGAGGCCGATGCGACTGGCGTGTACATCAGGTTCAAGTGGTGGCCTGTGATGGATAGTTTCATGCGGGCTGAGTTACGCAACAGGCGGCGTCGCACCTGGCGACAGGTTCCGCATCGAGTCGGGAGGATAGCTATGGTGGCTCTTAGCTGAGGGGGACCTCGCCTATGCTCATATGTGCCAGTTTCTGTGCTCTTGCTTGGTCGGTGGACGACAGTCAAAGCTCTACGAGTCAAAGCCCAGGGTTGGTTGTCTATGGGCAGAGTATAACCGGGGATTTATCTTGCGGGCCTGGCTCTTCCACTTTCTTGTTCGTGATTTAAGCTGTTACTGGAGCGTGGTGTCACAACCACGCAAGAATAATGATATGTATGATCCAGTCATGCTGAGGATACATAGAGATAATCTACTGTGATAGTAACGGCTTGGGAGCGTGGCGTGGAAACGCGTCGTGACGTGTCACAACGTCGAATGATGGGCGTTACCCTTACCTATATGTAAGCTCGGAGTACTCTGCATACGATGGCGTCTATGGCTTCCGGCGGTAAGCTGGAATCATTCGTTGGTTGTTGCACCGCCTCCAAACACAGCCTCAATTGTCAAAACAAGACTTATTCCTTCGAGTCCCTCTGACTGTTGTCATCTTCAGACAAACTCCTGGGACCTGCAATTTCTCGCCGAAACCAAACACCATGAACAACCAGGAAAGTCTTATTAACTGATAATCTTGTCCTCACCGTCTTCACGTGTGATGTGGCGAGTATGCAGTAAATATCTGGGAAAGCACTATGTCCGACCAGCAATACAAGTACGACCGGCTCCAGGCAGCTTCTGGGGGAGCATTCAGACTCCTATACCTACAGCCGACCTCAGGGCCGGAAGTTGACGTTGTGCTCGCGGAATCCTCCTTAGAGACGGATATAAGCTATGAGGCCCTCTCTTATACCTGGGGATCAGCCGATGAGGCTCACTACATCCAATGCAACGGCAAACAGCTGCGGGTGACCAAGAACTGCAAGACGGCCCTCCTGAACCTGCGATCTTCGGAGCCGCGTGCTCTATGGGTCGACGCCATATGTATCGACCAGTCCTGCGTCGAAGAGCGGAACGAGCAGGTGAAGATGATGCGGCAGATCTACGAGAGCGCTTCGCAGGTGATCGTCTGGCTCGCCGATAACTCCGCACCGCTGCAGTTCGGCCTCGAAGTCATCCGCATCTTCGCCAAGATGGTGAGGGAACACGATAACGTGCTGCCGGAGCACGAGGGCTGCCAGCGCCTGATGAACGGCGACGGGCGCGTGAGGGAGGCACTGACCGCCCTGGCCGAGCAGCCATGGTGGAGGAGAATCTGGGTGGTCCAGGAGATCTCCGCGGCAGCCAAAGCAGTCGTACGTTGTGGCAACTTGGAGGTGGATTGGGATGACTTCCAGGCCGTGGCGGGTTGGGTCCTCAAGACAGGCGTCAAGCGGTTTCCATACCACCTGGGCCTAATTGCACAGAGGGCACTGTCGATGGTCGTGCTGAAGGGCCGCAAGGTTGTCCTCCCGAGCGCCATGTTGGCGTACGAGAATCAGGAGGCGACCGATGCGCGAGACAAAGTGTTTGCCCTCACAGGGTTCCTGCGCGAGAGATCCGGAATCGAAGTTGACTATTCCCTCCCGGTGGAGGACGTCCTCGTCCTTGCGGCCGCGAAATGCCTGGAGATCACCCAGTCCTTTGACGCTCTTCGACCATGGGACTTCACAGAGGACGACAGGGTGGGCATTTCCCGTCAGCTCCCATCGTGGGTTAGAGATATTTCAATCCCGAGAATTGCCAACAAAATTGAGTCTTGGGCGGGCTATTCAGCGTCAAAACGCAGCAAGCCCCTCTACGCGGTCCACGGACGCGAGCTCAAGATTCGGTGTAAGATTGTTGATGAAATCGTGTTCCGGGCCGCTATGATGACCAGCGAGCTCGAGTACCTCTATCCGGTGTTGCATGTATGGTGGATAGCCATCTGGTCCCTGAAGATCTACCCAACCGGAGAATCATTATTCGACGTATACTGGCAGATGCTTTCCATGCTTTCGTCAAACAAACCCATCTCAGGCTACGATGAGGCAGGGTTGAACCTCACGCGGAACATCTTTCTGAGGTGGCTTAATACGATAGCCTTCAGAAACCCACGGATGGCCTATGCAGCAGTCAGACAAGATCAGAAGCTTCTGCTACTTCAGAACACCCTGCAACTTCCTATCGGCTTGTGTATCTGTACGACGAAGAAGGCTTACGCCGGCGCGGTCCCGCCTATGGCTCGTCCGGGCGATATTATCGCAATCCCTACGGGTGCAACCAAGCCGTACGTCTTCCGGAAGATGGAAAGTGACTACTACCGAATTATAGGCCCATGCTATGTGCATGGGGTTATGTGGGGAGAAAAATGGATGGGTGACGGCACCATGGCGCAAGGCGAGATAGAAAGTGACTTGGTTGAACTCACAGTTACTTGAGACTTCTGGGTGCACAGATAGACCAGATTATTCAGGTTTCGAGAAGCACTGAGGCTATACTGTTGAGGAAGTTTTTGAGAGAGTAACTATCGCGCAATGTTGGACGAGACTGCGAACAATCCCGATCCCGCTGCTCCGTACATCAGAGCACTTGCTCCATTATCATTGACGCGTGGATTAGTGCAGAACACTTTTGCTCGTAACCCGTATTAGATGATATAATTAATGGTACTGCTTTCCACAGCAGCACAAGAAGAGAAAGATGGCCCCTTCTGTTACCTGGACCGAAACTGAAATGGAAAGGAAAACCCATGCACAGAACGCTTTTGATGCAAAAATCACTTTTATGTCTACCACGTAATCAGCTCCTTCAGGGAAGATAGATGGTTACCTTTCTCAGCAATATAGACCATTGTCCCTGCAGGTCTTCAGGTGCCGTTTAGACGACGGATAAGCTTCTTGTCAAAGCTAGATCCCTCTGATCCTGAAGCTTGGAGCTGAACTTGCTTGCACGCCGGATGTCCTCGCCCCATATTATGAAGCCCAATGGCACAACACTTAGCACGGCACTGATCGCCGCGAGGAGGGTGCACGCCCAGGCGATGCCGAGGGAGTCGAGCATGTCGTCCACCGCGAGAGGGATCAGCGCTCCAGCCACGCTCCGCGTTGTCCCCATGGCGGCCAGCGCCGACGCCGAGTAGATGCCGTACGCGTCCGCGACGTAGTTGATCATGGCCATGAAGATCATCTGGTAGGCGAAGCCGTACGGGATGGTGGCCAGGAGGGGCACGATCCACGGAATGCCGGACCTCGAGGCCCAGCCCAGCCAGAGGAGCGCGACGACAAACGCGGGACCCCCGGCACAGGCGATCGGGAGGCGGAGGAACTCTGCATGCTTCCTGGGGTACTTGGCGCTCATTCTCGGGCCAACACCGTCGTACCAGACATGGACCAGGCAG
Organism: Pleurostoma richardsiae; assembly: GCA_030052745.1. Lineage (NCBI taxonomy): Eukaryota > Fungi > Ascomycota > Sordariomycetes > Calosphaeriales > Pleurostomataceae > Pleurostoma > Pleurostoma richardsiae. The sequence continues at coordinate 130,045 of JANBVO010000010.1, forward strand.
GCGAGAAAGGTGCCAACGCCGACTTTCTTCGGGTCAGCGCAGGGGTTCAGGAGCGAGTGTGAGGAACAGAGAGACATACTCATCGTGAAGGCGACCCCAGTTAAGCCGCGGCTGAAGCCGTAGATGCCTTCGAAAATCGCGGGGAAGATTTCGAGCAGCCTTTTACACCTGTCAGTACGAAGACCCTGGCGCAAGGAACGACAATGGAGATGACTTGCATGTAGAACACAGAGTACACAAATGCTGTGTACAAGCAGGTGAGAGATAGGATCATCTCGCTGACAAGAAGATGTAGCGGTCTGGACAACGTAGTTTTCTACTCCCAGTCAGCCCTCACGTATACAGGGCCTGTTTTGCCAGGATCACTCACCATAAAGCGTAACACGCTGCCCCGATGTGCGTCTGCAGGGCCCACGAACCGCTGACAGTTGTTCATCTTGTTCAGCTTGGCTGCCTTAAGCCACAAGATCCGGGAGGCAAGGGTCTCGGGCAAAAGGAAGACGGCGATAGAAGACACTCCTCCAATGATGAGGCCGGCCCTTGTGAATGTGGTCAACTAAAGCAGGTCCTTCACGAGCCTCGTGGACCACCGATGACTAACCAAAACGTCCACCGCCAGCCGTAGCGACCCGTAAAACCGGAGATGATGGGCGCCACGAGCGGACCTATGAGGGTGGCAGCGGACCAGAACATGAGAGCCCTCCCGCGTGTCACACGGTCGTCGAAGACATCGGCGATCACGCCGCCCATGACACTCATCGGCGGAGATGCGGACGTGCCGGCCAGGAACCTGAATATCAAGAAGGCGACCCAGTTGGGAGATAATGCGCATGCCATTGTAAAGATGAGGAAGAGAATATAGCCCGTCACGAGGACCCGCTTGCGCCCATAGCTCTCACTCAGGGGCGCGAAGACCAATGGCCCGAAAACGAACCCTACTAGGTAAAGACTGGCCGGCAGGATGGTCTGCGGCCCCGGAGGGACGTTGAACGCGGTTTGGAGGTAAGGGATCAGGTTCGCGGAGAGGGCCGAGCCCATAGTGCTATTGATACATGCCAGCGTCGCGGTGAAGACAATGAACGTTCTCCTACCCTAGGTCGTTGTTAGTGAAGTCCTCACAAGACAGTGCCTCGCTGAGGGGTTCTTGCTCGCCCTCTTCCACTGATGGGGGTCCGAGTCGTCCTGCGGACCGAACTCCACTAGAATTGTTTCTTGATCCACCGAAGGCGTTCCGCTTCGCCGGCTGCTCGCGGCGTCTTCCGCCCGCTCAGGGGGAAAAGGGGGCTGCTGCTCCTTTTCCGACATCGTATCTGGCCGTACTTTGTCACCATCGGTACCGCTTCTTCCGGTTGGAAAAGCAGAAGGCAAGCCGTTTTCAGACGCCAACGAAATAGCGGCCATTATCAATAGCCGTAGTCTCTGCTGTTGACGCCGTCCTCGGACCACAGCGCCGGTCCGGGGCTACGCTTGCAGTTGCGTGGGTCGGCCCACGCAACATCCCATTGGTCCACATGGAATTCCCACATCCGTGTACGGCAAAGTCCACCGGCACGCGACCATCGCCCGGCCACCGGCGCCGACCATCGGGACGGCCTGGGCTACGTGGGTGACCGGCTGTGGCCTCGGTTGCTCGGGACCCCGGTTTTGTGGGTGAGATACGTGTTGATGAGTTTCGGCAGATGGATTCCCATCGAGTCGGTGAGAGAATCTGCAAGGTTGTTGAGCTCAGGCGGTTCTGGGGCACGGAAGCCCACAGATACTCTGTCGAAACAACCGAGTGATTATTCTCGACTCTTCATCACGTCATGGTCCATATCTACGTTGTGGCTCAAACATCATGAAAGAAATTCAGTCCTCAAGGGCCTCAGCTTCTTAGTTGCTGAGCAGCTCAGGAACTAAATCACGTCTCCGCCCGTGGTATCACTTTCGCTGTCACTTGCAGCATGACTTTGACCGTTTACTTTGCCTTCGGACGCTTGTGTTGATTGGGCACCTGTGCTTGAGCTCCAGCTCTCTAACAGGTGCTACTACTCTATATGAGGGTCTAGTTTGACGTACCTTGGGCAAGGTACAGTAAGAGTTATAGAGCCCAAAGATGTAATTATCCCCTCATATGACACAGAGTTATTCACATAGCTAGAACACCGTAATTTTGAGTGGTAGAAACAAGTCAACAGAAGGGTCTGGTTCCATTGAGAGAAGAACGGCTAAGCTTGAGCTACACCGCCTAGAATAGCTGTCTAATCATGGAAATATAAAGTGTAAGCCACCGGCAACTACAGTCCCTCTCCGCCCCTTCGACGCATAACAAAGAAAGCAAGCTGCTCATCACGCCATATGCACACCTTAGAAGGTGACGTAGCTCCGCAGCCTCTTCCACAAGGGCATAGCATAGTAAGAATCCAGTTTCTCTAGCTCCTCCTCCGTCAGGTATCGCCTGCCGCTCTTCAGGTCGGCCGTCTTCGGGTCCTGGATCTTGGTCCTGAACCAGACCTTCCACGAGATGAAGGCTGTGATGAACAGGGGCATGCAGAGCATGGTCTCGAAGAAGGTGTCTGCGGCGGAGGGGCCATCAATGGGGCTGGCGGAGGTGTAGATAGTGCAGGCCAGGGTGAACAGGGTGGTGACGAAAAGGAAGAGGGGCACGAAGGGGTACCAGCGGACGCGGAAGGCGTGCTTGAGCTGTAGGGCAGGGTCCTCCTGCGCGCGCAGGGCGCGGTGCATGCAGAAGTTGGTGATGGGGATTGTCAGCCAGGCGAAGAAGGTCGTCGTGGCGGAGACTGAGGAGAACCATGTGAAGGCAGTAGCACCACCAGTAGACGTGTTGATGCTGTAAGTGTTATGTTAGCGGTTGCTTCTTAAAGTCTGTTTCTGGAAGTCTAGGGTGGCGTGGGGACTCACTAGGTCATGACGATGCTGATAATGGCGCAGCAGATGTTGGAGTAGATCGGCCGCCCAAGCTTGTCGACCTTGCCAAAGATAGCGGGCATCATGCCCATGCGCGCCATGGCGGTCTGGATACGAGACGCAGTGAACATGGACTCAGAACCGATGCCGGCAAGGCCGATTAAGAGCATAACGTTGACGATGTCGGGAAGGACGTTGATGCCGACCTTCTTGAAAGCGATGATGAAGGGAGAACGGATGAGCTGGTTGCCCTCGGCTAGCAGAGCGTCGTCTGTGTAGGGAACGAGCACCGTGATGTAGACGCAAGCGCTCATGTAGATCAACATGATGCGGATGAAGAGGTTCTTGCAAGCACGGGGGAGCTCCCAGCGGGGGAAGGCGGATTCACCGGAGGAGATACCGATGATCTCTTGACCTCCGGTAGCCCATGCTGCTAGGATGAAGACCATAGCAACGCCCTTGAATCCATTGGGGAAGGCACTCAAGTTCTCGTAGTTGTAGCCTCGGTCAATGGCATTGCCGCCGAAACCGCAGCAGATGATGAGCATGACAAAGAGTACGATAAAGGTGATGGTAACTTTCAGTGCACCTGTGTAGAACTGAGTTAGCGTGATGAAGAGTGAAGTATTGGGTTTCGAAAGTCGTACCTGTAAAGAACTCGAACTCGGCGAACACCCTGTTTGGAAGGACATGCTGTCCCAGAACGACGACGAGATAGATCGTGTACCAGGCTGCGGGAGGAACAGCGTCCGTCCAGTCTGCAAGGTATGAAATTAGCCTTGACGCATTCTATGCCATGGCTCCCACGGGTTTGAGTTGTGACTACGCATCTCACTCAACCCCAGTGGTGTCAAGTTAACTCACATTGAGCTACAATGGGTACCACAGCACCCTCGGCAGCGACGACGGTCAAGGCACCGAACCATTCACAGAAACCAATGGCAAATCCCAGGGCGGGATCGACGAAGCGGGTGGCATGGTCGATGAACGAGCCGCTAGTTGGGAAGAGACACTGGGCCTCGGAGAGCAGGTTCATCATGCACATCGCCTGGATACAGATGAGACCGTAGCCGATGAGCATTCCCGGGGCGGAACCATAGCGGAGGGCCTAGAGGGCGGAGATGACAGTTAGCTAGGGGCTCGTGGGTGAGGGAAAGGGGTATCACGTGGGACATGCCTTTCCGCTGGACACATAGATGCCAGAGCCAATGTTGGCTCCAAGGGCAATCATCTGGACATGGCGAGTCTTGAAGGAACGGCGGAGCTTGCCCTTGGGGGCCTCACCCCTGGCAGTGGCATACTCCTCGCCCTGCTCCTGGGGGACGGCCTTGAGGACCTCCCCTTGCATCTCCCCGGAGGACCGGGCAGGGGCCGTAGCGATCTTCTCGACGTCGTTCTCCGCCATTGTGGTTGTGGTTCCGCTTTGTCAACGCGCGAGAGGCATGAGATGATGCAAGAATCGACCGATCAGAGGACGGGCCCCGTCAGATATACAGGGCCGCGGGGTTGACGAGTCGAGATGATGGAGGCATCGGATCTCGCGCCTATCAGACCTCGACAGACTCACCGTCCGGCTGAAATGGGAGTTGTCACTTCTAATATGTAACAGCGCGACATGATTCGTCGTCGGCGCCGAGATACCATGATAACGGACAGGGGGCTAGACGCAGGCTAGATAGATAGCGCGAGTCAGGGGTCGTGGCCCCCGGAAATGACTACTGTAGCTAATGCCCGCAGGTGCCTCGTGCTGCAGTGGAGGACGCCTATCATGGCAGTTGGATCGCAAAGCCATGCGTCGTTATCAGCTTTAGCGATGCCAATGGAGAATCGGGCCTGGAGTCGGTGGGCCAGGACCCTGTGCCCGACGGAGTAGAGGCTCCTAGGCCTGCGTGGTTATCGTTCCCACTCCCCCGCCCTTGGCCGCCCTACGTTGTCTCAGCTGCCCACGCGACCATATCTTCGGCGTCAAGCCCTCTCGCGCCGACTGAACCATTCCTCCGGCGACCTCTCTCGGTATATGCGGAGAGATACCTCCACTCCTGCGCGATACAGCTATTTCGGCGTATATCGGAAACAGCATGGACGGCGGCGAACGAATCAATCGAGGCCAACGGCCAGCCTGGTGAGTCCCGACAATTTGACTGGGAGCCGAGATTGCGGTTCGTGAAGGATCAGGCTAACATTGCAGCCAAGTCGGCGATGCCATGCACGCAAGGTGAATACGGCTGATGGTCCCTCGCCGACTGGATGGCGCCGCTGACACAGACGCTCGTCCGTAGGTGAAATGCGACTCGGCTCCAGGGCGGCCGTGTTCCGGCTGCCGAGCATCCGGCACAGAGTGCATTGCCCACGAGAAGAGGAGACGTAACGTAAGCACGGATATCGAGACCGCCATGGCGAACACTCTGCTCACGTACTCACTCAGCGGGGTCCCCCGAAGCCGGACACCCTCCCGGCGTTGCTGCCCACCCCTGTCCGGGCGCCGGCCCGGGCCCCTGCATCGTTCAGCAGCCCTGACCGGCTCCAGTGGGGCGATGAAGCCACCGCTGTGGATGCCACGGCGAGCCCGGAGCCGGCAACCCCTTGCATCGGATCCGACAGCGAGGTTGGCCGGGCCGCGGCGGCCCTGTCGTCGTTACAAGATGCCAAGGACGGCGATGTGAAGAGACATCTAGTTGAGATGCTATCGCAGGACGATATCGATGATCGTGTCATGCAAAGAGGTATGTAGAAATCGTGCCGCCTATCAGTTCCATCTACCTCACTAGAAGACCCATGTCGAGAGCAGACTCGGGATTGGCCTCCCTGAATATGAATACTCACCCATGTAACCTTGCGGAGTTAAGCTGACTCTCCTAAGGCGTCAGGATTGTTTACGTCGGCCAAGAGTATAGCAATATCAACTATCTCATCCGGCACCGCGCAAAAAGGGACATAGTCCATCACTTCCCTGCCAATGAAATATCGCGGCAGTACATCAGTCATGAGCTCGACAAGATACCGCGGGAGGCCTTCGTGCTGCCCTCCCCGGCTGTTGTTGATGAGCTCCTCGATACCTACTTCCGCCACGTCAACCCCGGTTTTCCTATCCTGGACGAGACTATCTTCATGACACAGTACCGGAACCGGGATCCCTTGAATCCTCCAAGTCTTCTCATTCTGCAGGCCGCCCTTCTAGTTGGCGCCCATGTGTCTCGTCATAGGCCTGACCGAGATGAGCTGAAGAAGGCCTTCTTCAGACGGGCCAAGATGCTCTTTGACGCAAGGTTCGAGTGGAATCGCGACGCTGTCGTGCAGGCCGCGCTCCTGCTCACGTGGCACTCCGAAGGCGTAGAGGATATAGGGGCGAATTCATACTACTGGATTGGCCTGGCGGCGAGGACAGCCCAAGGCTTGGGGATGCATAGGGACCTGGGGCCTAGTACCCTCATCGCCCATGACAAGAGACTGTGGAGACGGCTGTGGTGGATCCTGGTGCAGTTCGACACTATTGTCTCCCTCTCTTACGGCAGGCCCCAGGCAATCAACCTGGACGAGTCTGACGTCCCTGAGCCCAAGGAATCCGATTTCGATCCCAACGAGAATGTCGACGCGGACTTTGTGATCCAGCAGACCAGCTTGTGCTGCATAATATCCAGGACAATCAAGGAGCGATATGGCCTCAAAGTCCCCCCAGCCAGGAAGAGGGCAGCCCTGGTTGAAGCGGACCGGAACCTGGCTGCGTGGATGGCGTCTCTTCCGAAGAGTCTCGCTGTCAAGGGCCTTCCCGGAGAGCCGAACACGTCTCCCTGGGCAACCATGCTTCACATTCTCTATGACAATTTCTTGATCTTGCTGCATCGCCCGCCGCCCCGGCCTGCCTCGATGTCCAGTGTGATCAAGCAAGATGACATGGGTAGGACCTCCTTACGCGCAGTGTCTATGACAAGAGTGACTAGCACTAACATCGTCCAGAAATCTGCTCCACCGCCGCAGCATCCATGGTCGGGCTCTTCGAGACCCTGTGGGCTCGGAACGAGCTCCGGCTGATGAACGCCTTCCAAGTCGACGCGCTGTTCACCGCCCTGATCCAGCTCAGCGCAGAGATGCGTGTCACCAACCCGATCCTCTCCGCCAACGCTATGCGGCGGTTCGACTCGGCCTTGGACATCCTGCGCTCGCTCGCCGAGTACTGGCTCAACGCCGAGATCGTCCTGCGGCTGTTCGAGGACAGCTCTGAGCGGATGCGCCAGGAGCTGCGGATCGGCAAGAGCCTCTCGCGGAGGGACGACAGCGTTACGGAACAGTCCGACTCGGCGCTGGACGTGCACAGCCAGGGCGGGGTGCAGGTCGATGGGTGGCAAGACTTCATCCCCAGCCCGAACACCGCGCTGCAGCACCTCGGCGTACTGAATGATCAGTTGGATTTTGCGAACATGTACTGGGAGGGAGCAGGGTTCAGTCCTTTCACGGACATAGGGTTGTACCCTAATCCTCCATCGTGATGTGAGATACTACGGATATAAAAGGACGGAGTACACGGTGATGATCTAAGCTAGGTAGTTAAGGATAAGGTATGGGACGGAAACTGCCAAGTGAATTTACGTTGATTGGTTTCTTCATCATGCTACATACCTGTTCCGGGGAGAATCAGCTGCTCATCAAAGAAGTCGATGGGCAAAAAGGCAAAATTTTGCGACATGACAGCGTTGCCATCGGCACTTCACCACTGCTAGAATCGTGTCTAGTCATTTGAAACATGTTAATCACTAAGCTACTCGAAATTACAGGGACATGATATCCTTGTGCCTCTGAAGGAACTTCGCCACACACTCGACAAAGCGGTCGAGCTCCTCGTCCGGCGTGTCCAGAATCAGCGCGATCGAGCCGCGCCGCGTAATCCAGTAGCCATCCTCGAGCATCTCCAGCCAGAACAGGTCCTTGAGGTCCCAGCGCTCCTGGATGTCCTCTATCGAGCGGATGTCCTGCAGCCCCGTGTCGGAGAAGTGGATGGCGAAGATGGCGCCGCGGCCCGTGAACGACGCCTTGGTGCCCTTGGTGACCTCCTGCAGCTTCTTCAGGTACCGCTCGCCCTTGGCGTTGAAGGCGACGTTGACCTCCGGCGTCAGCACCTTGGAGAAGCCGGCGTATCCGGCGTACATGGCCATGGTGTTGTTGTTGAACGTCCCCGAGTGGGCCAGCGAGCCGGCGGCCCGAGGGTCATACGCGGCCATGATGTCGGCCCGGCCGCCAAACGCGCCGAAGGCGAAGCCACCGCCCAGGTACTTGCCGAACGACGTAATGTCCGGCTTCAGGCCTAGGATGCTCTGCAGGCCGCCGGGGGCCAGCCGGGAGGTCATGACCTCGTCGAGGAGGAAGACGACGCCCGCCTTCTTGGCGGACTCCTGCACCTGCAGCATGAACTCCTTCGTCGCGGGGATGCAGCCGCCGGCGCCCTGCATGCCCTCCACCATGACGACGGCGAGGTCGGGCGTGCCCTCGATGATCGCCTTGGCGCTCTCGATGTCGTTGTACCGGCCGATGACCCACTTGTCCTTGTCCACGTTGTTGGGAGCGACGGTGCCGTCGCCGAAGGACAGCACGGCGCCGTGGTAGGCGCCGCAGAAGACGGCCATCTTGCTCTTGCCGGTGAAGCGCTTGGCGGCGTTGAGGGCGTGCAGGTTCGCCTCAGTGCCGGAGTTGGTGAAGCGCACGCGCTCGAGACCGAAGCGCGAGCACATCAGCTCGGCGTGCTTCTGCTCCTGGACGATGGTCGAGCCCAGGTTGAGACCGACATTGTCGAAGGTCCAGAAGATGGCATCCCGGATGACGGGGTGCGAGTGCCCGTAGATGCCGGCGGTCAGCTCACCGACAAAGTCAGTGTACCTTGAGAAAATCGGTCAATATGGCGGCGTTGAAGGATCCATGGAGGAGCGTCTCACTTGTGGCCATCCTCATCCCACACGAAGGCGCCTTTGCCGCTCTTCATCACCAGCGGGAACGGTGACGTGTGCAGCAGCGTGCGGGTGTTGCCGCCCGGCAGGTGGTTGACGGCGACTTCATGCTGCTTCTTGGACACTGGGTTGCGCTCAGTGTATCTCGCCTCAGCCGCCGCAATTGCGGCCTTAACGGGATCAGTCGAGGTCGCAGCGGCGGCTTTAGCCTTGAGGTTGGACACGACGTCCGAAACCTGCTCGGAAATCGCGATGGGGGCCATGGCTTCTGCTTCTGCTGAGTATCGTGCGGTTACTGTTGCCGTCAAAGCAGTAGGCCGTGGACATCCAATACTCCTCTCGGAAACAAGTTATCCAGACGTCGTCCTCAAGAATCGGCGCTTCTGCACAAGTGATCATGTGCGGGCCTCCGATCGCCGTCCGCGTTCGGCGTACAGAGCTCGGCTCACAACGCCCCTCCAGCCTATCGTAGAGGGACGCAGACGCGGCGATATGCGCTATACCCCGCTATCGCTGCCGGCGCCGAAGCCGTGATGACTTCTTTCGCCGAGATCCTAAGACGTAATGCTATCGAACCCTATCTTATCAATCTCCAGCTCCGAACTACAGCTTGGTGGTGGAGACGAAGTGCAAGCGGAATGTCTTAGGCGTGCACGGCGTTATAACCCAATCACAGCCAGCCAGCTCAGCTCGCTATACTCAGGCGCTTTTGGGTGTACACTAGAGACATCCTTAAGTCGAGCCGGGCGAGGCAAAGGTTGGCTCTATCTCGAGAAGGCGTTCAAGCCACTTGGTCGGTCACTTATCGTCTGGCACTCTTCTGCAGTCCTGTGCGGCCCGGTAGTTACGACATGGCTATCTTTGACTTGCGCCCTCTGCTCTTTGATACCGAGCTTATGCACCCTTTGGTCGGATTCGCCCTTCTCGGAGCAGCATGCTCTGTCCTGTTACGATTCCTCTTGCCATTGCTAAGCTCGAAATCCAAGCTCGGAGTCGCTAGCAGTCAAGATGTCGCCGGCGCCGGGAAGGAGAAGTCTTCCAAAAATGGAGAGCCAAGCACAGAGGAAGGGTTCGAGTGCATGGGAGAGATAGAGCCCCTGAACGACCTGGACTTGAAGAACGAGAAGCCCATGCGGATATACAAATTCGCGGACAAGTATAACCTGACAATGGGTGAGCCCCAAAGCAGCTACAGTGCAGCCTTGCCCCGAAATCTAACTTGACGTAGGCTTGAGGAAGACTACTGTCAACACCATTACACATATGGACCAGCAGTATGTCGAGCGCATAGAAGAGCGCAAGAAGATCCTGGCTCAGTACCCCGGCGCTCTGGGCTGTATTCCATCGGGCGTGGAGATGGTCAAGGAGCTTTACTCCTTCCTCATCACGACCTACCTCCCTAAGCGGTACCCTACCATGTTCAAGCTCGAAAAGACGGCGCTGCACAACCTCGTACTTGAGGAGAAGCTGCCGCTCGAGCCCCCGGCGGATATCATCGAGGCCCTGAGGATCATCGCCCTGACCGTGGACGAGGATTTCCTGATGCTCCTCCCTTCTCCCGATGGTGATGGATACTCGCTCCAGGCATTTGTGTGGATGTACCCAGTCGGATTCGACCCGGTCGACAAGCTGGGCATCAAGCTCCGAGACGCTCACCGCCCCGTCCCGAGCTACAAGCAGCATTTGGAGATGTCCATGGACCGCTACTTCGCGCGGCTCACCCCGGGCCGCGTCGTCGACAGGGTCAACTGGGCCGTGGCGACGAACTGGAGCCTGTGCGAGCGCGGGGAGTATCACCTGTACGAGGGTCAGGAGCCCAAGCAGACCGACTTCGACCTGAATGACACCTGTGTGCGGTGTGAGCTGCAGACCCTGTTCGCGCTCCCCAAGAGTGCTGGGAGGATCCTCAGCGTCCACCTGTATCTGTACCCGATCCAGGAGATCAAGGAGGTCGGCCTTGCCGAGCAGATGATCAAGGCTATCGACGGTTACGGGGCGGGAAACGCCGCGGGGTTCGCCCGGTACAAGCGGATACCTATATGGGGTGAGAAGGTCAAGGAGTACCTTCGCAGCTGATGTGTCTGGGATATCTGTTGACTGGTCAAACTTGACTCGAGTCACCGGCCTTGACAGTCACGAGGCAAACAACAACATGATTCTTTGTATATAGATTGACAGTAGCATTTTAGAAAACGGAATTTAGTCGGTAAGGATCTAAATCCTGTGTTGCGGAATGCGACTTCAGGTTCCTCGCGAACGGAACCACCTGGGTGTGGTCACACGACGAGCATGACCCCCGCAACTTGTTCCAGGGGTAGCGTGGCAGCGTCTTGCCACTATGTTTGAGGTACCGTTCTCCCTAGAGACACATGACACTTGTTCATCTGCCCTCACGTGGTCGAATACGGGGGCTTCACTAAGCAAAGCTGCGAATGTCCCCAACCTTGCCGTCAACACCTCCCCTTGTCGTGCCCGGAGCCGAGCCGGCGCCTTTCCAACCTGAGCCGGGGTGACCGCAGAGCGAGAGGCGTGATGTTCTGCGGGGGTTGTGGGCTGGTTGCGGCGTGTCTATAATTAGAGAGGCTGATGCGCCGTGGGGAAAAGACGTGTCGGATGGAAAAGCGAATCGAAGTTAAGGGGATACGTTACTCCGATCCGACACTCAGACAGCCAGCGCAGGCAATTAGGTACCTACTTTAGTAGGACAAGCTGGTAAGGTACCTCAGGTGGTCTTTGCCACCTTGTCGCTCCTCTTTCAACGAAAAGTAAAACCCGAAAACTCAGATTGCCAGTTTCGACACATCGAGAAGTGCGGTGCCTTTGATACTGCCCGCCTCCTCTCCACCGGCCCGCATAAAAAGATCATGACTCGAGTAGCGAAGCGGCGAGAAAATACGGGAGCGGAGACCGGGAGAGCCCTGACACAAGGACACAAGCCTGACTGACAAGCAAGACAAGCAAGACAAAGCTGTGCCCGCCCGCGCAGCCGCCCTGCCGCCAAAAGCCCAGGTCCACCAAACCCCCACAGAGGGGCCCCATAATGACATAATGCTGTGTTGTTCCCTGAGCATTTTTCAGTGTCACAACACTCAAAACCAGCGGTGACGCCGGCAAGCTGCCCTCGCCGCCTCACTTGCCGCTCCTGTCAGCAGCAAACAAAAACCCCTTCAAGTCCACCCAAACACTCGCAAGCCGGGCCCTGTCATTCATCGAACCCTCTCTGGTCACAATGGCACCCCTCAAGCTCAACACCGAGAACCTGTCCCAGATCGCGGCGACCGTCACCGTCCCATCCTACCCCCGCCATGGCGCCGTCAAGGAGGGCATCGTCCATGTCGGCGTCGGCGGCTTCCACCGAGCCCACCTGGCAGTCTACATAGACCGGCTGATGCAGAAGCACCGTGTTACTGACTACGCAATCTGCGGTGTCGGCCTGCAGCCCTTCGACGCCGGCATGCGTGACGCCTTGGGCTCCCAGGACCACCTCTACACCCTCGTGGAGCGCTCGGCCAAGGGGAGCACTGCCCACGTTATTGGCAGCATCAACTCCTACCTCTTCGCGCCTGATGACCGCGAGGCTGTCATCGCCAAGATGGCGCACCCCGATACGCACATTGTGTCGCTCACCATCACCGAGAGCGGCTACTACCACGACGAGCACACCCACGAGCTGCAGAGCGAGGACCCCGACATTCAGTACGATCTTGACCCCGCCAACGAGAAGGCCCCGCGCACCACTTTCGGCTTCCTCTACACCGCCCTGGCACGGCGCCGCCAGCAAGGCCTCAAGCCTTTCACCGTCTTGTCGTGCGACAACATACACAGAAATGGCGATATCACACGCCGCATGCTCGTGACGTTCGCGCACCTGCGCGACCCCGAGGTCGCCAAGTGGATCTCCGAGCAGGGCGCCTTCCCCAACTCCATGGTCGACCGTATCACGCCTCAGACAACAGCCGCCGACAAGGCGTCGCTCGCAGAGGCCTTCGGCATCGAGGACGCATGGCCAGTAGTTACGGAGCCCTTCATGCAGTGGGTCATCGAGGACCGCTTCTGCGACGGCCGCCCGCCGTTTGAGAAGGTCGGTGTCCAGGTCGTCAAGGATGTCCAGGACGTCGAGCAGTTCGAGAAGCACAAGCTGCGCCTGCTCAACGGCAGCCACTCGGCTCTGGGCTACCCAGGCCAGTTGGCGGGCTTCAAGTACGTCCACGAGGTCATGGGGAACCCCCTGTTCCACAAGTTCGTGTGGCAGATGATGCAGGAGGAGGTGAAGCCGTACCTGCCCGCCATTCCGGGCGTGGACATTGATGAGTATTGCAAGACCCTCATCGAGCGCTTCTCCAACCCCACAATCATGGACCAGCTGCCCCGCATCTGCCTCAACGGCTCTGGAAAGATCCCAAAGTTCATCATGCCCTCGATTGCTGAGGCGATTTGGGTGACTGGCCCGTTCCGCCGCCTGTGCTTCGTCGCTGCCGCCTGGTTCCACTACGTCAACGGCGTCGACGATAACGGCCAGCCCTTCGAGGTCGTCGACCCCATGCGCGAGGAGCTCCAGGCCAAGGCTCGTGCGGGAGGCACCAACCCGGCTGAGCTGCTCAGCATCAAGAACCTCTTCGGTGACGATTTGCGCACCGACAAGAGGTTCCTCCAGGAGATGACCACCGCCATGGAGGCCATCGCCCGGGACGGCATCATGAAGACGATTCCCAAGTACATTGACTGATCGCCCTGAGCTGGGGACTCTTGGCTTAGCGGATGAGGTACACCTGAGTCTGCGAACGATGTCACATGAAATGGATATGGCGCAGTTGGATGAGGGCGAGCAGAGCCGGGAACAGGCTCAATTGGCTTAGACTAGACTTGCAGCTGATGAGTAGACAGGAGGGTGATAGACAAAGATATAGAGTAAAGAACTCTGGAAAAGGTGCTATAGATCGTTCTCTTTATATAGACTATAATCAAGCGGTAAATTCTGCTTGTGTTGACGAAGGGCACTGCTGAGGGCAAGCTTCGAGTGTGAACAATGGCCTCCTGTAGCAATCTAGGCTCCAAAGATGGCGTCTATGTCAAACTGTACTTGGATTTACTCTATAATGGGGTTTCAATATACAAATGCCTCGTACTCCTTCTCCGGCTGGTCGAAATACCAAGTCAGATCCCTCCCCTCCACCTCGACCGTCGTGAACCCGTTGCCCAGATACGCCCACCTGTTCTTGTTCCACGTGGTCCACTCCCAGTCCTCATACCTGGGCTCCTTCAGGACGTAGAACCAGTGCAGCCGGCTCCCCGGGTGCAGGCCGGTCACGGGCCCCGTCTCCTTGCCGTTCTTGAACCAGCTACGGCACTTGCCGGCCCAGGCCGTGCGGGGCAGGAAGGCGTCGGCGTGCTCGACGAACTCGTCGATGGCGCCCTGCCTGGGGCAGAAGGACTTGTACCCCTCGACCTGGCACTTGTAGACCATCTTGAGCATGTACTTGGTCAGGTGCTCGATGATGGGGATGGCCGAGCCGTGGCCGACGGGCGCGTTGGGGCCCAGGAACATGAAGTAGTTGGGCATGTCGGCCGGGGTCATCGACAGGTAGGCCGTCGCCCGCTCGGCCCACGCATCGCGGAGGTCGACCTTGTTGCGGCCGACGATGGGGAACCGCGGCCGGAAGGACAGGTCGAACCCGGTGGCGCAGACGATGGCGTCGCAGACCACCTTCTCCCCGGTCTCCAGGACGAGGCCGTCCGCCTCGACCCGCGCGATCTCCTTCCCGGTGACGACGCTGACGTTCGGCTTGGAGAGCGCCTCCAGGTAGCCGTTGCCGGGCGACGGCCGGCGGCATCCGACGGGGAAGTCGGGGATGATGAAGTCCGCGAGCGGGCTGTCGGGGCCTAGCCGCCGGAGCATGTCCTCTGTTGAGAACTTCACGGCCGCCTTCTGCTCGGGAGTGTCGGCGTGGAGCATCTTGAAGCGGCTGGACAGCTCATGCTCGACGCCCTTCCTGTACGCGAGGTACTCTTCCGGGCTTTCTTCGAACTTCTTCTTCTGCTCCTCCGTGAAGTCGAAGTTCTGGCCACCGGGAGCTGCGTACTTGCTTCCGAAACCTGCCGTGATCCACTGCCAGAGTCCATGTCAGTCAAGGGTTGTGTAAGTGGGATATGGGGCTGGCACATACCGTCGGCCCTCTGATGAATGTGACGAGGTGCTTTACTTCGGGCTGCAGAGCCGTGACGACCTGAATTCCGCTAGATCCGTAGCCAATGACCGCGACCGTCTTGTCCTTCAGCGACGTCTTCGGATCCCACGCCGCGCTGTGGAGGAGGTCACCCTTGAAAGAGTGCAGGCCCTCGATCTCCGGCCACTTCCAGTTGTTGAGGTAGCCAGAGGCGTTGATGAAGAAGTTGGCCCAGTCCTCGAAGACCTGCCCGGTCGCGAGGTCCTCAATCTTGAACTTCCACACACCGTCGTCCTCCGCCCACGCGGCCTCGACGACCCGGTGCCCGAACTTGACGTACGGCAGGAGGCCATGCTCCGCCGCCGCCCTCTGGAAGTAGTCGAGGATCTCGGGCTGCGGCGAGTAGTACTTGTTCCAGCGCGGGTTGCCGGCCCACGAGTACTGGTAGTTGTGGGAGGGGATGTCGCACGCGCAGCCCGGGTAGCTGTTCTCGAGCCACGTCCCGCCGACCTGGCCGTTCTTCTCGTAGATCTGGAGCGCCACGTTCTTCATGTGCTCCTTGACGTTGCGGGCGATGTTGAGCCCGCTGGCGCCGGCGCCGATGGTGATGATGCGCACCAGCCGCGCCGTGCCGAGCGGCTCCTCGATCACCTTGTAGGAGCTGCCAGGCGCCGGGCTTGTGCCGTTCGGGGTGCCGTTCGGGGCGCCGGTGAGGGGGTGTGTCGACATCGCCATCTCGTTCTTGGAGGTGCTCTCGATGACCATGTTTGCTTGGTACACTGCAGGTCGTCGGCTAGTCGCAGATCGCTCGCTCCCTCTGTGGTTCCGGGCAGCAGGGACTGACTTCGGCGTCGACTTTTTGTGATCCCAGGCCGTGAGCTACGCCGACGGAATTGACCGAGGCTGTTTGACTCGATCATGCCATTCTTCTTCGGGCAGTCCTCTCGGCATCGCCAAGTATTGAAGGCGGCATCGGGAGCCCAAGGAAGTTTGTGGCATACGGCGCCGAGACGACATACGCCGACAATCTGGAAGTGAAGCCTGATAAATGTGACGAGAGTGATTGGTCTACGGCGCCGAGCACCTGGCTCCGGGTTCACGGAGTCCCGGCGTCGGCGAGTCAAGGACGGCGTTTCCTGTGGGGCCGTCTGATAAGGGCGACACGGCGCGGTGACCCAATCGGCGCATCTGCAACACAAAGACACCTCCATCGCCGACGCCGTCACTCACGCCGTCGCCAACATGCCGCCATATCTTTGACGCCACTATCTCGGGCATCCTACGGGCCAAGACCCGGCGGCGAGCCGGTTACTGACACTACGCTCTCAACGAGAAGTCTAGACGTGGTGCGCAACACACCTTGCGAGCTGGAGGAAGTCCGCACAGCCCACGCAGAGGCAGGCAGACACAGGAGATGGGAGACACTTCGTTCGTCTGGGTCAACTCTACCCCAAGTCAGGCGGTAGCCGGCCCAGACATACCGTCTCTCAGTCTCTTCGCGCCCCCAAAGTCGGACATCTACGCAAGTCCAGGCCCGCCACCGCTCTTCGTCTACACGGCTCCAGTCGTGTGCAGACGCGTCAAGAAGTCATGTTTCAGTCTTGCGCGGGTCACCGTATCAGCAAAATGGACCTTGCAATTCGATCAAGGCGGACTTGTGGTTACCATCCCAACACTTAACAACGCCAACCCCGACGCGTCAAGTGGCAATGTTGCCGAGAGCCACCCTGCCTGGGTCAAGGTCGGCATTGAGGTCAACGACGGTGCGCCGTGTGTCAGCATCGTCGGTAAATCCCGAAATGGGTGGTGCGACTGGAGCTTGGTGCCCTTGGAGAAGTCCTCTGAGGCAGTCTCAGCAACCCTGGAGTTGACGAGGTTCAAGAACGCCCTTATGGTGTGGCTGTCTAAGGAGGGAAGCAGGGTACTGATTCGGAAAGTGCCCTGGGTCTTCCTGGACGACGAGGCGTTGAGTGATGACATGCTTGTTGGTATCTATGCCGCTCAGCCGGACCCGGATGACAAGTCAGGGGGCAAGGGACTCGAAGTCAGCTTCTCAGATTTTCGCCTGGAGGAGGTGGATGGGGCATCATAACTTCAGGTTCAGCGCGTATTACACACTTACCGGCCACATCGTGACACAAGGCTAGGCCGAATCAGAATTGCCCGAAAGCAACGAATTGATTCCGGTTGGAGTCATGGGTGGCGTCCGGCCTGGTGATGCCGCTCTTGCAGGAACCCGTCGTTTCAGATGGGCTCAGGAGGGATTACTCACAAGACAGGTGTTTTATGCTAAGGAAATGGGACAATCCCTAGTTGCCCTGATAGATGGCCTCATCAGGATAGTCCTTCGTCTTCTCGACTTCAAAATGTCAATGGTATCTGTCTACATGATAAAGCAACTATACCCAAGGACAGGAAACCGAGTATGTTTTCGCTGATGAACGACATTCCTTGTAAGCCTCTCTTCGGATTCCATGCATCTCAAAGCTTCTCGTCTATATTGATTCTTCTTATCTTATGCGGTCCATTGCTCTTCTCAGGCCGCCAGTTCCTCATAGCAATCCTTCTGACGTGTGGACTATCCTTGTATGAACTTGAAACTCCGATTCCGTCATCTGCATGAGCGGGAGTCCAAGAAACGCAAGGAGGTCTTAGTAGCCTCTTCTTTTCTTTATTTCCTTTACTACCGAATTCCATTTTCGAGAAAAATGTTGAAGAAGGGTTCCTTGTTTCTCAATATGTACGTATATCAGGGCAACATGTTCACCTCCCAGGATTGTGCCAAGTTAAATTTGAAGTCTTGCCCCATATTAGCCTCAGAGGTTTCAGGTTTGTGATTTGCTATATCACATCACAGTTATTTCTTACTACTTATCTCATGCCAGGTTGATATTGTGTGTCCGGGTGAGAGGGTGACGGCATGGCCTTGGCCGGAGATGTCAGCGATATGTAGCAGGATTATTTCCCACGCGTGTCCTCAATGTCGACGGTTGTATCTTGCCTAGGTACCGAATCAAGGAACAACATAATCCGTCATTGACAATAGCAGATGTGTGCTTTATGGCGATTTTATTCTTATGACGTTGTTGCTCAATTCATCCTGAGTTCTACCTGAAGGAATTGTGAGATTAAAGTGAGCTGATCGTGAGCGGCTGCTCTCATCTCGTCTTCGTCGACTACCTAGTTCATCTCAGCCTCAGGATATCCTCTATCACCGGCAATTTACTCCGCGTCATGTAATCCGTCAACACCGCCGATGACTTCGCCTCTCCTGTTCCCGCACACAACGCGTTAACATCACCGACCTTCCCTCTTATCCCGGCCCATTGGCAGGCGAGACACTTGTCAACCACCTCACCTCGTTACTTCCTCCAGCCATTACCAAGAGAAAAAGCAGAAGCACTCTATAATTACTCACTGTCGCCCTTCATCAGACAACACCGCAAGTTACATGATGACACCAGCTAAGGAATCCGAGTCCAAGCCTGCTTTGCCTCGTGGACGAGTTCCACGCCGCGACGGCAAAAGGCAGTTCCCGAACGTAAGTTCTTTCGCCGCTTCTCCAGCAAGTTCACGAATCTTACACAGTCAAGTTCATGTTGAAGGACGCGTTCACTCTCCAAACCATCCTGGGCCTTGGAGCTCTCTTCCAATGCTTCTTTGTCGCCGTTCTGCCTGCTCCTTACGCCTTTTTTCCCACCGCCAGAATCCTGCTCTATGCCCTGGTCACATCTGCCATCCAGACTGTCTCTTCTTCGAAGAACAGCTACATGTCGGACGTCCTGCTGGGCCGCCTGACTGCCCGGATTCCTAAAAAGAATAGCTCCTTCGTCAACCAGCCCTCTTCTGACCAGCTCGTCGTCTTCCTGCTTGGCGTGCGCTTCAACCACCCGCTCGGTTTCCTTTGTCCCGGCGGTGGGGAAATCACCAAATACTTCTTTGCCCTTCTCGACGACCTCGACGCCCACGCCGAAGAGTTTGGTCTACTTGGTCAGAGCGCCTGGCGCGCCGACGAGCGTGGCTCGCAGAACACCCTGATGTACATGTTCTACTTCCGCTCTCTCGAGGACGTCCACGCCTTCGCTCACGGCGAGCTCCACCACGAGGCCTGGCAGAAATATTATGCGATGGTCAAGGAGACGGGTCTCAAGCATATCGGCATCTACCACGAAACCTTTTGTGTCTCGCCCGGCGAGTACGAGGGCCTCTACCTGAACATGCCAAAGATTCTGATGGGACACATCAATGTCAAGGTCGCCAAAGAGGATGTAGACGAGAAGGAAGAGTGGATCAACTCACTGGTATCTGCCAATGGCTCGCTGCGGACGCAGTATGGACGTATGGGCAAGGAGGGTGGCAAGACATTCAAGGCCGCCTAGAAGAGGTGGATGGAATGAACGCATAGCCGGTCATTCCCTACCACAAGCCTGGAGCTTGGACTGAAAAATGCCGCGGTGTCAGCATTCTGATCACATCAAATATTTGCTCGAAGACTTTTAGAGACATGCCTAGAGAGTATGCCATACGGGTAGGGATACACGAACCGTCAGCTGTTGAACAGCAACGACGTTCAGTTAGCCCCTAAAAAACAAAACTTGCAACCATTCTCAGGTGTCCACCGTAAACGTTGTTTTCCATCCGACTACAAGATAATTCAAACTCAGCAGTAGTTCACAGTGTCTCCATGGAATGGAAACAATTTCTCGGGATAGGGAAGGCGCCAGAGCCTCATTCATCGTATAAGGCCCAAGAGCTTCGCGACAATCAAACGTAAGGCACTTTCATCGATCACCATGAGCTTATCGTCTCCTCTTGTCACTCTGCGCTCGTTTTGGCAGCCTCTGATTCTCCCCATTGCTGCTACGTATAAAGCTTTAAAGTACTGGACTCCTGCGACTTCTCCTATCGCAACTCTAGAAACTTCCCCCCCGTTTCCATGCCCCCTTAGTAGAACAGTCAGCTTGACAAGCTAAATAAGC
Organism: Pleurostoma richardsiae; assembly: GCA_030052745.1. NCBI lineage: Eukaryota > Fungi > Ascomycota > Sordariomycetes > Calosphaeriales > Pleurostomataceae > Pleurostoma > Pleurostoma richardsiae. The sequence continues at coordinate 150,028 of JANBVO010000010.1, forward strand.
CGGATTGGCCAGGAGGCGTAGTAAGTCTGGTAGGCCAAAAGGACCCAGAAGATGAAGAGTGTCACGGCTTCACCGAACACAGCTGCTGCACCGTCTGTGGTAAAAGGACGGCAATCTCGATTTGGTGAAATTTAAGATCTTATTACAGTATTATGTGTGTACTGCGTTTGCTGGCGACGTGCCGTCACCAAGAGTCCTGGGAGACGAAAAGGCCTGGCAGGCCAGGAGACCGGCCCCTTGATGTAGCCTCCTGGCTTGCTAGGCTCGTCGGGCCTCCGGGCCTGCCGGCTCTGCTCGGCTACGTTGACCCAGGTAGACTTGCGACGGGCTACAATAACATGCAGCGGTGAGAGGAGCGCTTGCGGGGCTCAGAAAATAAGGTTACAGACGGTGATCCTTGTAGGTCTCCATAACGGACCCCATCCATGTCACCTAAAATTTCATGCTCTGAATGCAATGGCTGATAGGCTCTGACGAGCAAAGAGCTAATTAACACGAGCTCTAATGAAGTGATCAGTCGTTCCGACGACCGGGTGAGCATCATGCAACTACAACTTGTACAACTCTGGAGACGACGGCCACTGTCACTGTGCCAAGAGAAATGTAGTGCCGCAGGAAGGCCACACTGTAACCCTACGCTGCCTTCACCAGAATGGCAGTGCCTGGCGGTGCTGTGCGCGCCAGCGCCTCGACATGGGGTGAGAGAACGGGACCGCCGCATAGTAATTGGAGTGCTGTACTGTACGGGTAGACAGGCAGACCGGGAAGGATGCCCAAGGCCAGCAGGGCAGTCCTTATCGGGAGACTTTACCCGACCGAAGCCCAGGCGGGTCCAGGAACACGATCACTACACCTTGAATAGGCAGGAGATGGCCGTTGCAGTCTTGGCAAACTATTTTAGGGCTGCGTCGACGTCCCCGTCCCTCCATATTCCGACGCTTCAACTCTCTTATCGGGGCGAACTCCGTCTGAGGTAGTACAGAGACACCGCCACGTGTTGGCTGACTGGCTGGCTGGGCTCAGCACAGGCGCCTACGCGCCTCTGGCGCCCAATCGACGAAATGCTTTTTGCATCACCTGTTAGTTAACGTGTATCTTCGGAAGGATCAACAACTTACCTTAAGTTACCACCATCATTTCCGACTCCGGGGAACAATCCTGCTAAATCAACAGCCGTGGGAATCAAGCTAGCTAGAGTTGGGCGCAGCTCCTAAAAAAAAAAAAACATCAGGGTTCGGCCCGAGACTAGACGCAACCCACAGGGAATCCCACGGTTTACAATAAATCGCGATACAGAAATATGAAGAAAATAACGTTATTGGCCAACGGCAGAAAACACGAGCTTCAACGCCTAAAGAGCGTTGAAAATCAGTAAGTATCTCGAGCCACTGAGAAGTCTGATTTACAGGAGCCTGGAGGATCAAGACGTCTATGTACTGTTAATAGTCTGTGTAGTTACGTCTCTCTCTGCAGGCTTGAGGATTCGGATATTCCTAAAACTAACCATGTATTCTACACCTGAGAATTAACCTTTTGGGTCCCCGGTAGGTTGTAAACGGCAACGGGTGACAGGTGGGGTACGTTGTGGATATGCGGGCTCCTAGTGTATGGCGTGCCTTCGAAAAGCTTCGCCCTGCATATGAAGGCTCCATCTAATCTTGGCCCCAGCTCAGACGATGCATCTCCGGAAGCATCAAAGGTCCTCCTGTGGCTCGAGCCAGACAAGCCCGAAGCCAAAACGAGGCGTTCTTCCGCGGAACTAAGGCTACTTGAGCAACCGATCCGGCCTGCGCCGACAACCTGCCAGGGCCTGGACCACGGGTCCAGGAATATGCGGGCTATTACGGGAACTACACTGCCCGCACGAACCAAGTTGGGAACGAATGATGTTATCGGCAGCGTTACATTGTCACCTACTTGATCTATTCCTGTCGAGTGTTGGCTCTTAAATACGACACGAATGGTCGTGGGGTCAGAACTCGTCCCCATGGCTATGTAACTATCGCGAACACGTGCTGTATGACCACAAGAATTGCCCAATGAGGAAGGAGCTTCTTGGTTCTGGAGAAGAGACAAGATCGTGACACTTGCAGGGCTAGGTCCTAGCATTGCGAGAGAGAGGCTCCCTCGCACAATGCCAAGACAGGTCTATTGTTTCACGGTTGAGACGGGTGTAGAATGCCTACAGGGCAAGGCAATGCATGCATCCAGGCACTCGCCGTTGCATACCGGTCGCCGCAAAGAGACAAGCTCTTTTCCTAGGCTCGTCTCGAACAATTCAGACCGTGTGGCTCTTGAGTTGTTTAAAGTCACCGTCTCGTCCGCGAACTGGTCAACATGTTTCTCCGCAGGGTATGTGGTGGAGCACCGAAGCACATCCCATCATGCACAGCAGGGTAAACTCCCTGTGGCTGGCCGTCTCGGTCCTGTCTTTCTTGTCCAATGTCGGCCCTGCGGTCACCGCCCCGGTTATTCCACTCTATGATGACGTGCCGTTCAACTTCACTCATCCCTTTGCGGGGTTTGGCAATACGGGCACTCACAAGCGGGACACCCCTGCCTTGCGCATCCTCAGCCTGGGTGCTTCAATCATGAGTGGCACAGGATCCTCAACAGGCAACGGGTACGTCCATCCTGCTCCGACTTACAACCAGCGTTGTTGATTCTGACAAGTCTATCAGTTGTCGGAAACCTCTTAGAGATGCACTGAGGGCAGATGGTCATGATGTGAACATGGTCGGGAGCCTGCACGGCGGGACCATGGTTGACTCTGTTCGTGCCCACCCCAGAAGTAAGCCGGAGCTCTCTGTCCTAACAACCTCTCCAGGATCACGAAGCAGTGCCAGGAGATGTCCTCACTCAAGTCCGCGCCAGAGTGCCACACTCTACTGGCTTCAAAGTCAGTTCTTCTTAACCCATTAGCCTTCTATCCCGCTCCCCAAATACTCTGCAGTGCTTTGTCTGATGATCCCCAACAGCCGAATATCGTCATCATCAATGCGGGCACCAACGACGGGAACGAAAACGTGGACATTCCTGGAGCTGGCAGCCGGATGAACGACATACTAAACGACCTCTGGGCAGCCGATGGCATGGCAGACACTTGCATTATGCTGTCGACCCTTATCCCCACAACGACCACAAACGGCGTAGCTAATCGCGACACAATCAACGACCAGTATCGCGCGCTCGTGGCCGAGCGAGCCGTGGAGGGCAAGTGCATCTACCTGGCAGACATGGACCCGGGCGGCGAACAGTGGCTCCAGTTCGACACCGACTATGTTCCTACCGAGATCCCACATATTCATCCCAATGTTGGTGTCTTCCCTGTACTTCTAGTATGGCTGGTGTCTAACAACACGCACAGGACGCGGGGCACGAGAAAATGGCTGCCGTCTTCTTCAAAGCCATCAACCAAGCAATAGCCGATGGCGTCATTGTGGCGGCAGGCGACTTCTCTGTCGGTGCCAGTTCATGTGACAAGTTTGCCGGCACAGGTATCGATGCTGGCGGCAAGACCCAGCGAGGGTGGGGGTACGACGATGGCATCTATTCTCACGACAGCGAGGGATTGGGTGTAAGTTGCTGCTTCGTGGCTGGTGAAACCTGGACCATGTTGTGTCTAACCGGGAACTGCTAGATCCTTTGGACCACTGACAGTCAATGGGACCGAAACCAATGGAAGTTTGCCCGTTTGTTCGACAAGAACTATGATGATCTCCTCGCATGGATCAGCACGAGCGATACCGAACAAGTATACGGTGTTTGGTGAGTTCATGCATCTCAATTCATTCTTTGCATTCGTTTCTAGATCGATAGATACCTTACATGTGCTTCGATATGTCTCTGTCTCAAAGTTAGAAGCCAGACGTGCTGTCGTTTCCTCCTCTCCCACCTCCGGCCGACAATGCGTTGACATTTTGAAAAGGGCAAACTCCGCAGACGGGAAGGGCTCCTTCACCGTGATAAGCGATATGAGCCCCGACTTGACGTGTGGGGCAGACGGCGTATATTTTATTGACATGAACGCCGACGGCCTCGACGACCTTGTCTGTGTCAGTCCAAGTGGCGATCTGTATCTGTCCATCAACCAGGGAGACGGTAACCGCGCAGCCGGGAAGCCACCAACATTCAAACGCGTCAGCGACACTGCCCTGATCAAGACCAACGAAGGGTACGAACGGGATCGGGTAGTCCTGGCTGATATCGACGGCGACGGCCGTGGAGACTATGGTGTTATCGATGACTCCGGAAACGTCCACTTCTGGAGAAACGGTTGGGTCGATGATATCCCCAAGTACTGGCAGGATCTTGGCGTACGATTTACGGGCCACACCTCGGGTACACAGTTCGAAGACATTAACGGAGATGTAAGCGCTTTCCCAGACCTCGTCTCGGTATTATGGGGCTGACTAGATGCTAGGGGCGCGATGACGCCTTATACATCGACACCGATGGTACCACCTACACATATACCAACGCCCGGAGCTGCAAGAAAGGTGCTCAGGGTGATGGGCTCAACGTTGCCTGGCGCCAGGGCTTCCACACGGGCGCGACGTCAGGCCCGACGCACTTGGGCATGGCAGAGTACCTAACAGACGATGAAACTAACCTACGAGGCCGTGTTCACTTCGCTCGCATCGTCGGCACATCGACTGTTTTTGGCAACCTGCCAAAGCAAGACTACGTCTTCATGCAGCATACGAAGCTCGACAGTGGCAAGCATCGTTTCCAGATGCGTGTCTGGAAGAACACCGGCGCTGGCGGAACCAAGCTGCTGGCCGACGGCGACAAATACTGCAACATGATGGGCCACACGAACGGCATGATGGACTACGTGTGGGTGTGGTCGACTGGGGAAATGGTGTTGTTCGGCAACCGCGGCAAGGGGACGATCTCGGACTCAGACCCCGCGGGATACTGGAGCTCTGAGGGCACCATCTGGACCCCGCCGTCGGATATGAACCGCCGTGATTTGCACCTGCAGGACTGGGATGGCGACGGAGTCTGCGACATCATCTATGCCGATCCGAACGGGGGCGCCGTTCAGGTCTGGATCAACAACTACCACAAAACTGGCTCGTGGAGCTGGACTCACCTCGACAACCCGGCACCAGGTTTGGGTTGTTCGCAGAAGAGAGGTCTTGCCGTATTTGACTGTAAGCTATTCAGGTCGAATCAAACCGTCATACCCGCGACCTTCCTTTGCGTCATACAAAAGGCTACAGAAGAAGCAATCTTGTTGACGCTTTGTTAGTGGGCGTCCGCTTTGCCGATATTACGGGCAACAAACGCGCTGATTATCTTTGCCTCGAACCTGACGGCCGGACTACCGGATTCGTCCACGGCGATGATGGCAGCTTCGAGAACGTTGGGCAGATCAAGTTCGCTGAAGGCTATGATCGTGCCAACTTGCGCTGGGCCGACGTGAACGGAGATGGCGTGGACGATCTGCTTTGGGTTGATAAGTTTACAGGGGATGGCCATGTGTGGTAAGTGGAACCGCGAGCTACCAAGCCTTAATAGATCACGAGTGGCAGATTCTCACCAACGTAGGTACAACCAGGGTCGGGGTGACCCGGCTGACCTGGCCGGCTCCTCTTTTTTCTGGAAGAAGCAGACAGCCTCCGCCTACGTCGGCAACTCCGCGGGCACCTGTGAATACTTCCCCGACCTCGACGGCAACGGTCGTGCAGACGAGCATTACATATTAGGCACATTCAATAATGAGGCCAGGACATCACTGAACCCGTCATGTGGGCTGACTGACCACACAGGCGATGACGCCGTGATGGACGGAACCTTACCTACAGTACCAGGTGGCGACGACGGCGGCGGCGATGACGGCGGCGACGGTGGGGATGACAGCAACCTTGGAGATAACTCCGACTATCCTTCGCATTACTACCCCGGAGGTGACTGGAACTGCGATGCTGATCGAAATTGGTTCGCCCCTGGGACAGACGTCGGCAACATCGACGGCGGTGACAGCTTTTGCATGGCGAAGTGGAGGGAGGGCATATTCCCCAAACTTCTTGAAGCAACAGCTAATGTAAACGCCCTTTGCTCCGTACGCGTTGTCTTCACCGACGACACGGAGATGACAGTGGGCCAACCGTGTGCAGACGATGGACACCACAGAATGGGCACACTCGAGTGGACTCCTTTTGTGGACACGTGGAGCAAGTTCTCGCTGTGGGATACCGGTTACAAAAATGGCGTCGGACGCCTTGTTGCTGGGATAACCAACAAAGACGAGATCGACGCTGGAAAGTACTTTAGAAGCACGCCAACTAGGTATGATCTAAGCCGTGGCTCGGACGGCCAAGGGGTGTTGCTGGGCTTTCTCGGCACTGCGGGAGACAGAATCGACTCTCTCCAGCCGCTATTCTCAAGCGCTGGCCCGAACATCATTCGGTTGACCAACGCAACATTCAACCCCAGTTTCGAGACGCTGAACACACTGCCCTTTGAGTAAGTCGTCGCATACATGTTGCCTCCCCAGCTGCTGACCTCTTCCGCAGCCAGCGAGGAATGACGGTCATATCATCGCCCGCCGACTTTGACAACAGTCAATCCAGCGTGTCCGTCGAATATTCCCAAAATGTCAAGCTGGAGTATCAGAAAATGTACAAGGTGACAGTCTCAAACGAAGGCGGAAAAGAGCTCGGGGGCGAACTGGCCACTACTGTCGGGTACGAGCATAGTTGGGACATCGGAGTTCCCCAAGCGGCGAAAACGAGCGGCAAAACGAAGGTTGAGGTCCAAGCAAAGTTCGTCGGGAAGCATGTCGACAAACATGTTGACACGGAAGAAAACGACAAAACGCAAACGGTAAGTGATTCTTGAGAACCTTGGCAAAAGGAATCACTGGCTGACGAGGCGTAGATATCAGTTTCCACCCGGATTCGGGTGACTTTGAAACCGGGCGAGGCGGTATCATGCGCTGCAACTATCGTCCAGAGCCAGGTTAACCTCAAATACAGCGCCGTGGTAGGGCTTCTGTCTAATTATCCCGCGTTGTGAATGCAAGCTAACCTCGACCGATAGCTCCAATTCGTTTTCAACGACCAGAACGGGTACGTCGTCGATGTGAACGGTATTTACGAATCCGCGACGGCAAGTCAGGTGGTATCCTACTGCATGGATGGTGGCCTAGATGGTGATATAGGTACTGAGGATGACAACAACATCGTTATGCAGGGCATGTACTGCCAAGATGGCACGTATATCGGGGACTGGGAAACAGATCTGACGGCGGATGAGTTTGCGGCCATCTGCCCGGATGATTGGGCTGCTTATGAATAGAAGTCAGGGTTCCTCTTCGAGTCGACGGAGCGATGGCCAGAGCGATGGCTAGGGCGATATAAGAGAATCTCAACCCCATCGTTTCACACGACTAATCTCTCAGCTTGCCTGATCGGCCGTAGCCAAGGTGGACAGTGCAGGTGCCTAAGGTAGAAAATCAAAGCATGAATTTATCACATCATATTTGTTAGTTAACTCGAAACTCAGCGGACTTGTCACACTTACTCCCATGTTTTCATCGTCACCCTCATAGGTTCCGGGTGTTTGTAGGTAGGGATCAGACGGCTGGTGACATCCTCCCGCGACTGTGGCTGAACCGCAGCAGAGAGTCAAGTGCCGTCGGGGACTACCTCTATGTCTTGAGATCCCTCGTGTCTCCGCAGGTATTGCCCAGATACTTTCTTTTACAAAAATGAAGTAGACTTGGTAGATATAGCTTTCCCATATCGGAATCTATTCCAGCCTGCTGCTTTATCGCCTCACCTTACACCCAGCTCTTGGAACTGCAGCATCTTAGCCATTTTTACATCACGAAACGTTTAACTAACTGCCAGGGTTAGTAGACTATCTGATGATTCATTTAATGAAGTTGCACAAATCTACGGAGGTATCGTTTATGTCTCGATTTAGTCTCAATGAGCCAATAGCCACTATCGGATATTCGCCTTTAGAAGACCTTTGGAAGTTTCAGCAGCTCATACGCTCCGCAGTTTGTCTTGCCCCCTATGCAGATATATGCAGAGATTTGCAGAAGGAAAAGACAATGGAACGCGTCGTGCTCCTAATGCTCGAAAATGACCAAGAGGAGGCTCGCACAGCGGTCCCATGGCGATTAATGCCACCGTAGTCTTTTACCCGCAGTTGCTGAAGCAGCGGGTAAATGAAGCGTCCAATAGCTTCACTCGATCATTTCATATTGCAGGTAAATATTAGCTGGTTAGGATATTGAATGAGTGCCGACACTGTCGACCACGGGTCTGACGATCTCAGGCCACGTTGCAATTATGTATGTCGTCGTCGACCGCAAGAATGGACATAAGGAAAATCTTGTGTTCGATCGCTACATCTAGAGACGATTTGAACTGCAGTAAGTCTCAACACCACGCTCGCTTGTTGTGAACATGGCCCGGCTCCGCTCGTTCCACACGGTAGTAACCCTCGCTCTGGGTCTCCTTACCCAGCAGATCTTAGCGGACACCGAAATCGATGAAAGTATCGTCGCCGAGGAAATCGAAAAGACCGTGCAGTACACCAGCAATGCCACAGAAACGAGCAGCAACACCTCAACCGGCTGGATCGACCCGCACATCTGCTCAGGCCCGTACTGCGTCTTCGCCAACCCCGACATCGCAAACGGCAGAGGCCTCGCCCTGGTAACCACGCACCAAGACCTCGCCAAGATCCAACGCATCGAGGATCGCATCGGCCTCCCCCGACATGACCTCCCGGACCCTCCCCCCTTCCACCTCGACGACTCCCCCACCCGCGGCCCCCGCCTCCTCGCCAACGCGACCATCAAGCGCGGCACGCCCCTGACCGCCATCCCACCCGTCCTCCTCGTGCACAAGTCCTTCCTCGACGACTCCCCTATCCGCTCCAAGCGCCGCCTCCTCTCCGCCGCCCTCGACCTCCTCCCCCCACCCACCCGGGACCTGTACGCCTTCCAGCGCGACCCCCTCGGCCGCCGGTACGACGTCAAGGACGCCCTCCTCGCCCACCCCTTCGAGGTGGACCTCGGCGGCGCGGTGCGCGACCCGGCCAACCCGGACGCCCACGCCCGCCACCACGCCAGCTACCCCGAGGCGGCCGCGCTGGCGCACGACTGCCGCCCGGGCGTGGCGTTCCACATCGACGCGGCCCTGGCGCTGCGGACCGTGGCGGCGAGGCGGATCGCGCCGGGCGAGGCGCTGAGCGTCGCGTTCGTGGACCCGATGCTGCCGGGGGCGGAGAGGCGGGAGTGGGTGAGGAGGTGGCGCGGCGGCGGGGGGTGCGGGTGCGCAGCATGTGCGGGGAGCGGGGACTCGGCGGAGGCGCGGAGGTCGGACGAGCGGCTCGCGGAGATCAAGAGTATCGAGGAGAGGCTGAGGGACCCGCGGGGTGAGGTTACGGTAGACGTAGTGGGCCGGCTCGTGGCGCTGTATAAGGAAGAGAGACTGCAGACAAAGATGGCGGGGGCGTACTGGCTGACAGCGCTGGGGTATAACAACCTCGGGGAGAGGGCGCTGGCGGTCAAGTACGGCAACCTGGCGATCGCGGCGGCGGCAGTAGAGAACGGGCCCGGGTCGGTGGAGGCGCTGGAGATGAGCATCATGGTGAAGGACCCGGAGGGGCATTACTCGTGGCGGGCGAAGATGAAGTGAGTGATTGCTGAGATCATCTCAGTATCAGCAATGAGAAGGAGATGGAAAACACCGGCACAGGGATGGGAACTCATGTACGAAGTAGAAGAAAAATGAATTGTGGTATCTAAAACGGACGCAGTTTGACAACAAAAGCCCGAACAACCCGCAGGCAATCCAAACGCTCATCATCATCATCATCCGCGCTGACCCTGCTGAACCCCGCGCAAGGCATGCTCGTTTATCCCCATCAGACAGCCTCGCTCATATCCGCAGAATGCGTGATGACACTTTTCTGTTGGCCTCACCGAGGCACGAGGTGATAAAAATTGCAACACATATATACAAAGACGGGAGGGCGAGTCGAAGCATGAGCCCGTAGGTGCATCTTTTAGATGAACACCTTGTGGACGAGACGCTTCCAGCCGGGCATGGCGGCGATCTCTGCCCTGTAGGCGTTGATCTCCTCCCAGTCCAGCTCACGGCGGCCGTAGTCGACGTCAATCTGCGAGGTGCGCAGCCAGCCCTGGCGCTTCCAGATGAAACCGCCGATCCAGAAGACGATGACGACGGGCAGCGCTAGGTAACTCTCAAAGAAGCCCTCCGCAGTGTTGTAGCCACCACCAACTGGGCAGACGGCAGTGTAGAACTGTTGCGAGAACTGTCAGCTTTATGCTTCTACTTGGCGAGTGAGAGAAGCGGTGGAGAACTTACCTGAGCAATCAGGACGAGGACGCAGAGCGTCAGGCCCATGTAAGAGCCCCAGATGCCGCCGATAGCCTTGAAAGGAATCTCATCGGTGGTGTGGCCGTGGTACTTCCAGGCATTGCGGAAGCGGATATGCGACAGGCAGATAGAGCCCCAGGTGAAGAGGGCAGCCAGACCGGACAGGGCTTGCAGCCAGGTGAAAATGGTCGGGCCAGCGGAGGCCAGGTTGATGTAGGCGAGCAGGCCGAAGGCGAGGATGATGAGGACGCTGAAGAGTGGGCGCCCGGAGCGGTCGACGTAGCTGAAGATCTTGGGTGCGTAACCCTGCTGAGCGAGGGCGGTGAGGGTTCGGCTGCCACCGTACACGGAGGAAACGCCGATGGAGAGGACGGACACGAGGATGATGACATTCATGAAGGAGTCAAATCCCTTGAGACCGGCGTTCTTGCCAACAATGACGAAGGGTGAGGCGGCGACATCGATGTAGCCACTGCCAAGCAGGCGCTCGTCGTTGGAGTCAACCAGCAGGCCAACAAAGAAGAGACCGAGGATGTAGAAGAGGGTGATTCGCCAGAAAACCTGCTTGATGGCACCGGGAAGAGCTCGGACAGGGTTGCGGGACTCAGCAGCGGCTAGACCGACCAGCTCAGTGCCGGAGAAAGAGAAGGCAGCGGTGACGAAGACGGCGCAGAAGCCGCGGAAGCCATTCTTGAACGCGCCGGGATCGTACCAGAGGCGGGCGCCCCAGTAGTGGTCGTACTGGCCGTTGCTGGGACCGCCGCCGAGAACGAGCACAAGGGCGATAATCATGAAGACGACGGTGGCGCCAAGCTTGATGACCGCAGACCAGAACTCCTCCTCAGCGTAGCCCAGGGTACCGAAGACGTTGATGATGATGATGGCGACTAGGAAGACGGTGATCCAGACGCCAACGTTTATATCGGGATTCCAGTATTGCACAGTCATACCGCAGACGGTTAGTTCGAGAGGCAGGACAATAGCCCACTGGAAGACGTAGTTCCAGCCCATGGCGAAACCCCAGGATGGGTCGACGAAGCGGGTCGAGAGTGTGTAGAAGCCACCGGAGACAGGGTACAGGACAGCCATCTCGCCGAGAGCGTAGACGACGTTGAACATCATTATGCCGATAATCACAAAATCGATCAGTAGAGACGCCGGGCCACCAGTGCTCAGGGCCGAGCCGGAGCCGACGAAGAAGCCTGCACCGATGGAGCCGCCGATGGCAATCATGTGTAGGTGGCGGGGCCGCATGCTGCGGTCCAGCTCAACGACACCGGTGCCATAGTCGCGCTTCTGGAAGCTCTTGAGGTTGAGGCCGTTGCGAGTCATGAAGTCCTCGCGAGGGACCTGGGCCTCCAGGACCTGGTGGTCGCTGCTGCTGTTGGAGTCATAGACCGGCAGCGAGTCTTTGGGGATCGGGATGGGCTCGTTGGGCACGCCCACGAGGCCTTTCTCTTCTCGAGACATGTTGGGCAGTTGTAGGAAGGTAAAACTTCTTTAGTGACAGTCCAACGAGGGGATGACTCGTGAAGGAGAGTATCTTCCAAGGCCAAGAATGTGTGTATCCTTGGGGCCCTCGGGTGGTGAGTTGCTGGGGAGAGTGAAGAGGAGGGGGGACAAGCACTGGCAGAGGGATCGCCAGGCTGGGTGCAACGGCAACTTAAGTACGCATGGGCGTGACCGAAGAGTCGCAACAAGAGGGGAGAAACACCAGACACTCGAGTGCGAGGCAGCAACAAGCAGCAGCGGCAACACCAGAGAGGAAGGCTTCTGGAAGCTGTGGATGCTTCGCCGAAACCGCTGCCATCCAATGGGGGCCGCCGACCCACCACCATGGAGGCAAACTAGGGGGATTTACGCTGCAAGCTAAGGTCGGCCGGGTGCCGGGGAGGCGTAAGGAGACTAGGGGGAGGGGGGGAGATGTGCAGGATGGGTGGGATCGCACCGGGATAGTCGGCCGGATCTCTCCATGAGTGGCCAAGCGGCCTTGGCCCTTATTAAACTCAATGTCAAACACCCCGCCGGTCTTGCCCCCAAGCGGTAGGTTGGAGGTCAATCGGGGCTTGGGGTGCAGCAGGACGACGCATTTTGACTCTGCGCTTTTACTAAACGCAGCAGATGCAGAGCGCAAAGCCCAGGGAGAGGCTCGAGCAGTCGAGTTGGCGGGTCTCATCCGGCCTGGCGCTGCCAGTTGTTCGTTCCTCTGCCTGTCATGAACTCTCAAAAAACTCTCTTTCCCACTTCGCATCGCACCCTCTCCACCGAGAGATAAGGATGGAGCAACCCGTGGGTCTCATCGACGAGATGCGGACCGTTTGCGACAGCTCGGCCCCATTCCAGAGCCCAGAGTCGAATGTGCAGTCGCCCTGCGAGATTGGCCACGTAGGCGGTCGTTCTTGGCCGCAGGCGAGAGGGCGATTCCAGGTCGACGGCTGGCTGGCGATGCCGTGGAATGTGGCTCGCCAGTGACTCCGCCTGTCAAGCTTCTGCCCGCCAAACGAGCGGTACCATTTGGCATTTAATTCGGCTCTTCTTTGAGCGCCCCTATCAGGCCAAGCCGGCCAGAGTGTCTCGGCATTTTCTTGGAATTTCTTGTCAGCTGCCAGTCTGGGTGATCTGCCAAGCCAGCGCCGAGCGCGGATTTCAGGATTCATCTAGTTGGCGACTTGCTATAGGCGAAGCGGCGACAGCGCCTCTTTGGTGCCCGAGTGACACGCCCGCGGGGCCAGAAGTGTTCGCCCCTCCAAGAACGCCTCTCCGGGCCCGGTGCTTCTGTAGCGTCTGTGATGCGTCTTCGATTTGACTCATTATCATGAAGTGTATCTGTCAAGACGCAGCTAAGACAGCGAGCCCCAGCTGTTGTCGCCGTAGCGCTCCCGATTCCAGGAGCTGCGGCGCCGGGAGGACGCAGCTAGCGGAGGAAAGCTGGTGAGAGATCTGAGGCCTTACCGTCTTGGGCAGGGCAGTCTGGAGATCCGACTCGACCGGCAGTGGCTTCATGGTGGAGATTTGTGGGGAGCGACGCCGCACACTAAAATGGCATCACGGCCACAGGCCGGCCATACCAGCCAGTGGGAGGGCACAGAGACCATTATGTGTGTAACCATCTTGACTCAACGACCTCAACTTGACCAACGCGAATGACTGCGAATGGCCTCTCGCGACCTGCCCAGCCCGGTGTCCATTGGCTGCAGATTGTGATGGAGGCCGGCGCGCAATCCTTGACGTCAAGCGGCCCAGAAAATCCTGTGGGCTCGTATAGCTAGTCGGCAAGTCGCCGGCTTCTAGAGTGGCTCGGGCGGTCTTGTCAGGCTTCTGGTGCGCTTCGAAGGCTTCCAAGGCTTCTCAGGCTATGCCTCTTTGCGAGAGTGGCTCTGGGGTTGCGCGCCTTCGGCTGGATGGTTGCATGAGATGGCCCGCTTCGCCCGTCTGACCCGTGTGGCCTTGTATAGTCCGCCTGTCGGCTACGGCTCCGGATAGGAGGAGCTGAATTCAGTGTGAACAATGCCTTCATGTCATCGTCCGGGAGCGCCTTGGCCAGCCATTACCACCTTCCTGAAGCGGTTCTGCGGCCGAGTCAAGACCCTTGGAAGAGACGCGCGGTTTTGATTGAGATTCTGGGTTCTCGGCTGCACGACCGTTGGACAGCGCGTCGCATTCTGGCATTGTAGGCGCGAGACGCAGCAAGAGACGCACGATTCAGGAGGCCTGCCTAGCGCATCCACCGCTTGCTTCATCGTGCGTCCGTTCCTCTTCCCTCGCAACCTCGACTTCGATCTTCATTGGAACTGCGTGACCACCTTGATGGCGCACCGTTGGACCGGCCGTGTCTCACTTGCCAGCCACCCACTCTCACCCCAGCATTCCTGCGAGGCGCAGATGGACGGCAGCCTGCCAGGGAGGGCGAGCAGAGGGTCAGACGGTGCGCGACATAAAGACAAAGATGATCAAATTCTCTTGGAGTGGCCACACGTTAGACACTGCAGGTTGACGCCAGCTTGAGAGGAGCCAGGGGAGCGAGCAGAGGCCAAAGAAGCCAAAGAAGCCACAGGAAAAATGAGTGACGCCCATGATGCCGAAGGAGGCTCTGATCGACCAATCATCAGGCGCCTCATCATGACGTCGGCGTCGCCGACCACCGGCACGTGACGATCTCACCTGCCAAGAGAGCCCGCCTCTTGGGCCAAGACGCCCGTGGCCTTCTGGAAGCTCTGCTCTCCTATCTCACAACGTGAATGCCCTCAGCTGCCTCCCAGCCAAGCTTCCTAGCCTTCAAGCTAAAAGAAGGCCAGGCTCCAGCTTTGTCTCTTGATATCTTGATATCTTTGATATCATCGACGTCGACGGCGTCGCCAAGATCGATAGTCGACAGCCAAAAGATAAGGGAATCGACTGTTACTGCCCTTGTCACGTCACTCGATCGAAGAAGAGATCGCAGCTCCCTTTTGCCTCCTCCCCCATCATCTTCTGGGTCTTGTGCTGGCAATTGCCTCCTCAGTTGTCCGTCGTCATCGATCGATTGATCGAGTGTCCCTCCTAAGCTTTGTGCGAATGAGCGGCTGAGTGACCGCAATGACATCTGGTGTGCTCTCGCCGGTGCCGGCCTACCTCTTCGGCACCGCGTTTCTCGGTGTCGGCCTGCAGGCCTTCGCCAACCCCACCGCTGCGTACGAGCTGTTCGGCGCCCCGCTGGCCTCCAGCTCGCCGGATACGGTGCACCCCGCCGCGGCCGGCAGCGGCGCCGCCCTCTCACCCTTCCTCTATGCGAAGGCCGCCCGGGACGTCAGTATCGGGCTCGCGTACCTGCTGCTCCAGCGGTTCGGGACACCTCGCGCCGTTACGGCCTTGTCGGCCGCCGTGGCCGTCACAGGGTTTGTTGACGGCTGGGCGGTGTGGAAATCCGGAGGCGGCGGGGCCGAGGCAGAAGAGCAGCAGGCGAAGCGCAAGGCGTGGAGTCACTGGATAGGCAGTGCTGTGTTCACGGCTTGGGTTGCGATGAGGGTGGCAAAGCATCAGCAGTCGTGATGTCTCTTTTGAGATCTCTCCCTCTCCTTTGTCTACTCTGGGTGGGATATGTTGACCGCTCGAGCCGTTATTGCGATCCTTTCAGGCCTTCATGATCCATTATAATTTCCTGTTGCTTTCGTTATGCTCAGCTTCACAATATCTTCCAACTTCTCCAGTAGGGGTAGCCGGAATAGGGCACAGCGTCGTCCATATTCAACGATCCATCCTCCAGTTGTATTTAGGGCTGTTGTCGGAGTCAAACTCAGTTCGTTGCTGGCGTCGATGACTGCATCTTCTGTCTAGGGTGACTGTCATATCTTTCCGTGACCATTCCACTTCTTCCACTTCTCTTCCGGCTTTAACACATTCTCACTGCAGCTATCATTGACGTATGGTACCATAATGGGCACCGGGCCAATGGTAACGGTCCCCGCACAGCCCAGAGTAACAGTCAGTTCCAGTCCAACCTCCCCTTCCACGACTCCACTGGTTTCCCGACTTCTATTTGATGCTTGGATCATTGAAAACGGTGAGGGCAAGCTTCTTGAGGCATGCTGACCGCTGCTAGCGCGTATTCCTGCAGAGCGTTGTATCTTGGCAAACTCTTGCCTGCGTACGTGCAGCTACAAGATGAGCTACATTGCTTCGAGAGTGAAGTATGAAATTGTCGACCCTCGAGACACCAAGGGACAAACGGGACTCGGGTCGTGCCGACCTCGAGGACTATCGATGACGTGTAGTGCAGGAATGGCAATCTTACCAGTCTGATCACAGATGGCGCCTCATGTCTATCAAGCCACCGCTTCATTGCCTCTCTTCTGGGACCGACTGGAATGGCTTCTATCAAAATTATAGTCGGGAGGAGGTACTGGGAGAGGTACCTCTCAAAGACTGGTCGTACCAGAGTCTGTGCCAATCTCACACAAAACTTAATTAATGTGCTTTGCTGTAGATGTGACTAAGGTGCCTAGGTACCTTCCTCTGTCTCCATTAGGGTGTGTGCTTCTCATGACATTTAACATCTGACTCTTGACCGTCGACGTTGACGCCTAACAAGCAAAAAAGGAAGGCCAACTATCACCATCGACGTCTACAAAAAAATACGAACGGAGTCGATCCTTGGAATCACACGTCAAATAGCTGGTCTCAAGGACTACGGTGGATTTTGAAGCAAACTGGAATTTTATTTTTGTGCGTTTTGGCCTCGGTTGCCTCAACTGAGACTGCGCCGTTCAGATACTGATCAGATTCCACTTACCTCAAGTCGCCCTGCCGTTTCAATGCCGGTACTCTATTGAGCATTGACCAAGTATTTTTCAGATTTTGCAATTCACTTGACGAGATCCGCCGTCCCTCTCCTTCTTTCTCTTCTCCTCTACCGCTGCAGCTCGGCGTTCCTTCGCACTCTTTCTCTCGGCTTACCTCTCTCACTCGACCTCACAAGTTCACAACTCCTCCTTTTTGGACCGAACCACGCCGTCACTCTTAACTTATCTAAAACGCCGAATTCCACCTCAACACCCCAGAAGAAACAGGGAGCCCTCTTTACCCAATTTCCTTGGGACCTGTCTTGACTCTTGGCAACGTGATCACATCACATCGCTTGTCCTATACAAGTCTGGTATCGGTCTCCTTTGTTTTTCATTATTTCCTTTGTCATATATATTTCTTCAAATTCAAAAAGCAAAGTGGACAGCCCGGCCAGACTCTCCCGCCGGGAAGCGGCCGTCACCCGCGGTCTTCTGGCGCCAGGCTGGCAAGTCGCCAAGGTAAACAGACGAGACTTCCCAAGCCTATCGGGTTAACTCCTCAGACTTACTAGTCTCAACCCACATCACTGGCAATCGCTTCTGACAGGACTGTGACAGATCAGGAAGGAGAACGTCGACCAGCTCACCAGTTGTTAAGAACACGCACAACGCAACAACGCCAACATGGCCGGGATCCGGGGCCGTAGACAAGGCCACTGTGCTACGCCGCGTTCCTTCAGCCCCCATGGATTAGAGCCCTCCCCTGTCGCTCATCCAACAATCACGACGGCAAGGTGGCTGCCAAGGGAACTCCTCGTCAAATAAGCAAAGTCCCCTTGAGGACATCTCGAGAGACGAAACCATCTCCTCGAACGTCCTGTCCAAGTCTAGGGCCTTCAAGCTCCCATCAGGCGTTGGAGGAGACTCTCAGCGTATACCATACCTGCCAATGAAGACAGACTTCAACGCGTCGCATCGCCCAAGGTAAGAATCATGGTGATATTCCCTCAGGTGCTCAAGGCCAGCAGCCAAGCACCATTCCATCCTTCGTCCTGTCATCAGTTTGCTAAGCGCCCACAGATGAGCACACCAGCCTTTCAGGGTTCGGGGCGATATTAGAATGCCATCATCACTGGCTTCCCCGAGGACGGCTGAGCTGAGCCGCGGTCTGTCATGGACTGCGCCCGGCAGTGGCCTGTCTGCAGCGCCGGGCGGCTAACGCTGAGATACTCCGCCCGGTGCCCGCAGTGATGGAGACCTGCGGCGGGCCCATCCGGATGAACCCTGCGTGGCAGGCAGTCTGCCTGCACTTTCTCTTCATCCAAGAGACAGACTTCGACAACGGTGGCTGGCCAAGCCCCCTGGAGGGCCTGTTCCCCCGCGGCGTCACGGACATATACTACAGTCTGGACCTGCGCGGCAGCGATGTCCATCCGCCGCCGCCACCCGCTCGCGTTCCTCTCGCGCTGCGCCATTCCGAGCTGCCTCGCGCGCGTTGGTGCTGTTGCTGCCCCCGGTACCAGTAGCCTCTGCGTGCTTGACTGGCACGAGGATCCCCGCGTTCAGGCCACCTAGTCCAAAGGTCTCCACCGCCAAGACCAATACTAACAATCGTCGGGGTGCAGTCCGCCGACTACGCATCATGCTGGCCGCTCACATCCAGGACTCATCTCCTTCCAGCCGATATATCAATGTCACTAAGACGGGTTAGATCGCCGGGGCGTCATGGGCCGGCTTGGTCGTGTTGTTGTCTGTTGAGGCGCGCGCGTGTCTGGAGGGCAAGTGGCTGCTTTAGGTGGCCGCAACGTGGTCGAGCTATAGACCAAACCAATTGAGCTTCTTACTTTCAAGTATCACCGACACCGAGAGAGTCCGATGTCCACGAGTACTCACAGACGTCCATCCGTGATGTTTATCTGTTCCCACTGGTGACTTCGCATTGTCACTGACACTGGGTCGGTAGAGGCTAGAGCTGTATGAGCAAGCAAACAAAGAAACGTGATTTCTGCTGTGCCGCAGCTGGGCACACTTTGCCCAGAGGCCTCGCCCTGTGGTCCACGCGTCGCACCACGGCGTGATTGGCTTGCAGAACGCCACATCTGCAGATGGCGCCGACGGTCATGCATGCTTACGAGTCCGTCTTACGGAGGCCTGTAGGATGAACTCCTATCCCATAGGTTCATTTTCTCACTTGAGGCTACAGAGATACCTTGTACTCTCCAACCTTAGAGAAGATTGCCCGGGTGCTGGGTAGCGTGTCCGTTTGGATCGCAGCTTCGACAACACGTCGGCACCTACAAATGGTAGTTTACCGACAAAGCACAACACAGAAGCACCTATACAAGGAGATGACAGGATACTGGGCGTAGAAGGGTACTAAATAAGGCGCTACTTCAACAAGCATTGACCTCGACAACGGGAGGTTGGGATTGAGTTCTGAGCAAGTTACCTCTATCGGCCTCCACACACAAGCTGCTCGGGTTCCCTCCCCCCAATCCGACGGCCAGTAGGGCTGAGTCCACGAGACCGGTGGCACGGTTCCTTGCTCAGGTTGGATGGGGTGACGTTGCCGGCAGCACCTTTATCTAGACGACATCTCTCCAATCTCCCCTCCATTTCGACTGGAGAGTCAGTCCAACCTTAATAGCATCTTGGATCCCAGGCAATTCACCTGTCACAGACAATAATTAGGCTGGATACACTGTCCTGCTTGCCAGACTGCTGCTCTAGCTTCATATCACCACGGCTCAGTTGAAGCCATCAGACACCATGAAGACCGATCCTCTGGAACCAGTGGCGCCCTCATCTCCCTCCGCCTCCATGTCCAGCCACCGTCAAACCGTCCCTATCGTCAACGAGTTCGACGCGCCTCCCCCCTACACCCCCAGCACCCAGCCCTCCGTCCCGGCCTCACAGCCCGGCATCCCCACCCCGAGCTCCAGCTCGGCCGGCGAGGACGCACCCCTTCACCGCCGCCGCAGCAGCACCAGCAGCAGCACCAACAGCGGCCACCACCACCACGCCTACACTCCCCAGACGCCGCCTGCCAGCACCGCCCCGCGCGGCCGGTCCCCAGACACAGGAGGGTATGCCGCCGCGCCGCCGATGAGCACGGAGCCGCCCAAGCCGCGCGGCTGCGGCAGCAAGGACTGGGAGTCGCAGCCGGGGTCGTGCTGTAGCTCGACGGGCGGGTGTCTGTTCAGCGACCACGGGGGCTGTTGCTGTAGCAGCTATGGGGGGTGCTGCTTCAGCTCGAACGGTGGGTGCTGCTTCAGCGACCATGGGGGCTGCTGCTTTAGTGATCATGGGGGCTGTTGCTGCTCCGAGGGCGTGGTGAGTAGTTCCCTGTTCCCGCTTTGATTTCTCTGGATTGAGACAGGGTGACTGATGTATCTCAGAAGCCGAGGTGAACGCCCTGCTTGTCGTGAGGGTGCTTAATCCTGCCCCTGGCGTCTGTCACCACGGGAGAACGACCAAAAGGGTGGAAGCTATGTCTAAGTATTCGGGTGCTCTGGGGCGTTGAGGCGTGGCTTGGATGAGTTGTTTGCTGGTTTGTCGAAGTTTATTCTTGGAATTGCGAAACTTTGATACCACACTGAGAGACAAAGATGGATGTCGTCGTCCATGATCGCTAGCTGTTGAATGCCATACGTCCTTTCGTCGACATTGTCTTTCCACGTTCTGCTTCTCCACTCATCTTTCCCCTTTCATCCCATGCCGGCCTCAACGCCTCGGCGCCAGCCTCGCACCCTTCCAGACGCTTCCGAACCATCGACCTGCCACGAGCCTACGAGTCGACAAGAACTCAGAGCGACTAGGTAATGACCTCGAGGCTCAGCAGCAGCAGCAGCAGTCCACCTTCTCTTCTTCCCTCCCATCCCACCTTCCCACTTTGGTACTCCCCAAACACCACCAACACACGCACTCTCCACCGTCTTCAGACAGAACGACGCCGCAGACGACGCTCAAACTCTAACCTTTCCAAGCACAAATCCTGTTCTCAAACGTCCGCAAACGCAGCCGCGAAGATGTGTCTGACCACTTATCGTCACCGCCGCTGCCACGTCTGCTGGGCGGCCCTGGGCACTCGCTTTGTCGGTCAGGACCTCTGCCACGCTGCGCGCACCTCGGCCACAGGCTGCTTCGGCAGCTGTGGCAAAGTATCGAGCATCTCGTCCCTCGAGCCCGGAGAAGTCATGTGCTCTGACTGTGAGTTTGTTCCTTCCATCTATGATCTTTCCGTGCACCTGCCCGGTGCGAGGATGCGAGGCTGCACCTCGTCAGCTGCGGCGACATACAGACACGCCTAGCGTCCCAGCCGTCGATCCCCGACAACCTCCTCCGCCAGCGATCTGGGGTCCTTTTCTGACATCTGGCAGGCAAGGTGCCCAAGGAGGAAGAGGAGCTCGGCTGCGAGAGTCCCGGGGACACCGAGGGTAAGTGATTCGAGTCTTGCTCTCCTTCTTGAATCTACAAACTGACCATCCTGACGTCTCTCCAGGCGGACCGGATACCAAAAACTCCGAGGCACCCCCCGAGGACGCCGTCCTGATCACCAAGAAGGTCGAGATTACCAGAGAGTAGACGATGGCTGACCCATCAAGTCAAAGTCCCAAGGATTGGGCATCGAGTATCGTTATATGCTGCTTCTTCTGTTTAATCAGTTTGTCAGTCCACCACGGCCTTCACCTCCACAGTCATCCCGTGTCATGGCTAACTCCCAGATAGACAGGCACTCCTACCAGTTATTTGCTGTCCCAATATTATTACACGTTTGAGTTAGGTCCAGTTAGCTCATCTGTCGACACATCCGACGCCTTCACGGGCAGAGGAAATATTCATAACTGCCACGAGAGAAAGTGGGGAATAAAACCATCCTTATCTATGTGCTTTTATCCGCCCCCATCGAGAAGTGCTATTTGTCTGCTCCCTCCGCTTATAACCGACGCGTTTTGATCCACGTCCACTCTCTGGTAAGAGCTCATCTGGCCGCCCATGACTGCCTGCCTGCCTTTTCCGTCCGACGGCTCGCGCCTCCAAGGGCTCCTGGTCTATGCTGGCCGGTGACAGTGCCAGGAAAGGGGGAAAGTAATGCTGCTATTACAATAAAATGCCATTCATGCCGCTATCCAAGAACGAAGGAAAAAGACAGTACGTATGTATATCTTGCGCGCGCGACGCTCACCGACGAGCTCCGCCCGACGCGCGTGTATGTCTAAGCTGGTCCACCGCGCTTCGCAGCGCGGCAGGGTGACCGTCACACGTGGCACAGGCGGCCGTTCTGCGTGGGGTAGTAGGCGATCTGGCCGGTGACGTTCCAGTCCTCGGCGCCGACGGCGGTGGGCGCGTAGAAGAGGCCCCAGGGGTCGTACCGCTGCTTGAGGGCGTACAGGCGGTCGTAGTTGTCGCCGTAGAAGCTCTGCTGCCAGTCGGGCTCGTTGGCGTCCGCCTCGTTGAGGTAGGCGCCCGCGCCCGGCGACGCGTCGCGCCAGGTCTGCAGGCGCTCCGTCAGCGTCTTGGACGACGCGGCGATGTCGGCGGGCGTGGCGTCGCTGCCCCAGGTGGCGCCCAGCATCGCGTGCATGAGGGTCGCGCGCCACGCCGGGTTGACGGCGTTGTCCTGGTTGACCTTGGCGTTGGTGGCCGACTTGATGTTGTAGCCGATCATCATGCCCGCGTCGATGGCGGCCTGCTTGATGACGCTGCTCTGCGTCGCCAGCTTGGAGGCGTCGGCCCAGTTGGAGCGCGGGAACAGGCGCGAGCCGGTGTGGTAGCTCCAGCCGCCGACGACCTCGGTCGAGGCCGGGAAGGTGTTGATGAAGGCGTTGTAGACGCCGTCGTAGGTCGTGTAGACCGCGTCGGTGACGTTGATGCCCAGGCTGGTCAGGTTGGCGAAGAAGGGCGCGACCGTCGCCTGCAGCTGCGCGGTCGTCATGGCGTTGGCCCAGTGGGGGCCCATGGAGAAGGAGCAGCTGTCGGCGGACGAGCACAGCAGGGTGAAGTAGCGGTAGTGGCCGAGGTCGGCGATCGCGGGGAATGTGGCCCAGAAGACGTCGACGCCCGCCCAGAAGGTGTCGCTGTCGACGGTGTCGCTGGTGGAGAAGCTGTAGGTCAGGGTGGTGACGGGCGCCTTGGGGTAGGCGCGGATGACGAGCGAGGTGACGACGCCGTAGGTGCTGCCGCCGCCGCCGCGCAGGGCCCAGAACAGGTCGGTGTTGTGCGTCTCGTCGACGGAGACGAAGGTGCCGTCGGGCAGAACGGCCTCCATGGCGAGCACCTGGTCAGCAGCCATGCCGTAGACGGAGGACAGGGGCGAGTGGCCGCCACCGGCGATGTAGCCACCGCCAATGCCAACGGTGCGGGCAATGCCGCCGACGACCTGCAGGCCGAGGCTGTCAGCGTACTCGTAGACCTTCTGAGCCTGGACGCCGGCGCCGATCTTGATGGCCGGGCCGGTGTACTCGCTGGTCGAGTAGGACTTGATGTAGCGCATGTCCTGCAGATGGTGGGTCCAGATGGACAGCGCGCCGGCGCCGGTGTTCTTGGCGTTGAAGTCGTGGCCCTTGTTCTTGACGGCGACGCGCAGGTTCAGGTTGCGGGCGAAGTTGAGGGCCAGCTGGATCTGGGCGACGTTGGTGACGTTGAGGACGTACGAGGCGTAGCCGCCCAGCGTGCAGTCGGCGCCGGTGCGGGCGATGGACGGCGGCACGCAGCTCACGCCCTCGAAGACGGGGAAGTCGACGCCGGTGGGCTCGTTCATCCTGGTCCGGACGCGTTAGTGGGCGCCATGAAGGGAAGCTGTGGTATCGGGGTGCCTGAGTTGAAGACGACGACACAATGGCCATGGGGCTGAGTTGGCCAACAACGCGCTCGACATGGGGCTCCCGAACCAGAAGACAAAGATACAGACAGGACAATAAAGACGTAGGAAGTGGAAATAAGCTTACTGGTACTGGGGCGTCGTCCAGTTGGCAGTGACGACAGCACACTTGGCAGCGTCATAGTTGGGCCAGTCCTCGTAGCAGACGGAGGCGGAGGGCACGCCCTTGATGAGGGCGCCGCCGGTCAGGAGGTCGAGCAGCACCCAGAGGATGGTGCTAGGCCAGGCCTTGTCGCCGGGCAGGACCCTGCACTTGCCGCTGAGCGACGAGCGCTTGCGAGCGGCAGCCTCGGCGTCGGCGAAGTCAAAGACTGACGCGTCGGTCAGGTTGAGGCTGGTCAGGTTGGCGATGACCTCGGGCGTCAGCTGCGCCGACTCGAACTCGAAGTAGTCGGCGTCGAGGTCTGACGAGCTGGGGTCTACGGTCTGCACGGCCGGCGCCACTGTCTCGTTGGTGGCTGCTGCTGGGGACCAGTTAGTCGCGCAGCTCTCGCACAGACTCCCGCATGCACCGTCTGCACTACACTTCCCTACTGAGAGTGTGGTGTGTGTCTGTGTGTCCGTTGTGTGCCTCTATGAAGCACACCTTCGACCATTTGGGGAGAGACAAAGATGGAAATCAGCACTTACTGACGGAGTCGCTGCCGTCATCGATGGTCTGGCCGAGCGCCAGCTGCGGCAGCAAAGCGGCAGCAGCCACAGCCGCGACGAGCATTGAGCGCGCCATCGTCTTGTCCGGGGTTCAATTGACGGAGGACAAGTGAAGACGAAGCAGCGCGACGGAAGGGCGGCTGGTGTTGAGGACGAGGGAGAGGGATGAGCAGGTGAAAGAGAGGGAGGCCCGCGATCCTGGACCCTGAAGAAGTGATGATCGGCGCCCCGAGGGATACTTATACAGACCAGCCGAGGACCGCGCCCGCGGTGATTAATGGAGCCGGAGGCCCTGAATGGAGTCAAGCGCACCCCCTTGCGGCGTCCACTCTCCACGTGGCCGGCACGCGCACCATGCCGGTGGCCTGCCTTGGCCCTCTCGAGGGCTGCCCGTCTCCATAATGGCGGTACCCTATAGTGCTCGAGATTGCTCGGGATGGGGGCGCGGGCGAGGGTCGTTGGCGCTGTGATTGGCCTCGTCCGGCAAGCAGAGGACGGGGAAGAGGCGGTGGGTAAGCCGCGGGTTCGTCAGTGGCTGCTATCAAGCGAAGGATGGGAGAACGGGGGGACTGGCCCGGAACCCAGAAGAAGCAAAGCCTGCGTTGCCTGCATTGCCTGCATTGCCTGGATCCGAGAGAGCCAGAGGGGATGCCCGCCTCGTCTCCACGCAGTGCCGTATCATTGGCATCTCTGCTGTGTCCCACGAGGTGCCTGCACCGCAAGCGTCAATAGTCGCTCAATTCGGTGCGTGGCAAGCCAAACTGGCGGGTCTGCGTGGGTGGAGATACAGAGATTGTCCGTTGACTTCTGCAGTGAAGAGTCCGACCGAAGAGGCGGGGAAAAGCATGGGATAAACTACTACGGTCTACGGTACAGTGTCGGAAGCGCCAGCGACCGACCCAAAGTTTCTCAGCGCCTGGACTCTCCCAAGTCGCCTCAATCCCCTCAGTCTATTACCGTACGGCTGCTTCACTCTTTCCGCCACAAGCGCAGGACAATCGACGCCGATCAGTGACTTGTTACTGTGTTGCGGCATAACTTATCCTGCAAATGGGACTTTCCACTCATGGCCTATGAAGCCACGGCCTGTCTGGGCCGTTGTACTGTACTACGCGTGTGTCGCCAGTGTTTACGGGAGGGGTCAAGAGCGATTGATTCCGGAAATGACGGGACCAAAAGAGTCAATTGCCCGCAATCTCTCATGATGGAGCATGAAGGATAATCTGGACAAGTCCCTCTCCGACCGTTTGCCAGTCGAGGTTGTTGTCATGGCAGAACATCGGGGTTCAAAAGGCCATGGTGAAATTACCGATATTAGGGGCGTCTGAGAAACGTGGGAATGGGGTAAGGTCAGGCACTGGGAGCTGCGCCGCAACGTGGGCGTCGGAACTTTTGCGGCCTGCAGCAAGCAAGAAAGAGGCGTTTTCGCTTGCCTATTCCTGTTCCTGTTTCTCTCACCGTCGATGCTAAGACGAAACAGCGTCTAGTGCGGCAGAGGAAGCCGTTGATTGTGCGGATACGCTGGAGGATCTTTACTCCGTACTCGAATTCGATAATTGCTACGTCCCATTCCTGCGGGGGGCTCAGTCGATTCGAGTAACCGTCTCGTCTTCCTGGTCTTCCAGGGTTTCCGGGCTGCCGTTGCTGGCTTGGTCTGATGCGCCGGTCGAGTCCGGCCCTGAAACGGCCCTTGCAGGCCCGGGCAGGTCCCAGAGAAGGCCCGCGAGCTATGAGGTTCCTACATCGTAGCGCGATCCTTCTGCCGTCCCTTGAGGTCAAGCCCCAGCAGAGTGTGTGGAGACATGTTGCGACTATCGGCACTAGATGATATGCCGGCAGAACCGGTCAGTCTGGCGTCGGACGTTCCAAGGCTACTAGAGCTCCGCTCCGATACTCCGCATGGACAGCGGACCCTCTACCACTTTACACGAGCGGCCGACCTAGCACGAGGAAGGCAGGTAGATGGGCGAGAGAGAAATGGGTGCCTAACTGTGCAGATAATGAGTATGAATGGCCCGGATTTCATCTATCAAATGTTCCTTCACTGAGGTGAGTGACCGGAGAAGATAGGCTGGTGTCTCCGACTACGACAATGCTATGCACGGATAATATCCCAAGCAGTCTGTATAAAATCACCCCATCCTCCTCGCTCTCCCTCCCGGATGGCTGCTGACGTTAGCCCGCGTCCCAACTCCAGCTCGATGCAACCTAGCTACCACCGGCACGACTCTGCCGGACGGAACGGATGAACCGTCCAACGAGATGTACTCCGTACCTGCACGAGCATATATATGAATACCATAGTAAGTAATAAGCGACAGGGGAAGCTGTGGCCAGGCGCGTCGAGGAAAACTGGCTCATCATCCCCCTTGCTTGAACCTGGCCCAGATCGAACCACTCTTCTCACGGGGAGGAGCCTATGGCTGGTCAGTTTAACGAGAAGGATGAGCCATTATGCGGGATGCGTTCTCGAACCCGGTTGAAAGAAATCGGCCGAGGTGGCTGGGGGTCCCTGCACGCTGGCTGGAGGGAAAACGCCGCTGATCATTGCCGGGTTGGTTTCATCGGACCCTTGCCGTATCTGGTGTTGCGCAGAAAAGTTTTGTGACCAAGATCCACGGGGCTTCTCTGATCGACATGGATGATGGGCCGCATTCGGTGCGGGGGGCTGTGGCCCTCGGGGGGGCAAAAGTGCTGAGTACAACGTAGACAAGCAAAGCAGATTGGTAGAGTAGCACTCTCAGCCTGGCAGCCAGCAGCCCAGTGCCCACGTCCAGACCCAGTTGAGTCGGCTCGATCGGTGATCAATGCTCGCGGCAGGGATAATGTGACAGATGATTGACGTGAGCCGCAACGAGACCTCTCTCTTATTGCGAGCTATTATAGACGCGGCACGGTCCTTGACCACAACTACGTCTATTGTTGAAGAACAGACTCACTGACTGTGACAGGCAACCCTCTCGCGTCTTTAGCTCTCAATTCTGCAAGACGAAACACCGATGGTCATAGGGGCCAGTTCGAGTAGGGCCGGGTTGGTGGCGGCGGCCGGGCCTGGCGGAACCCCCACCCTGCCGGCCTTGTAGCAGATACAGATTCCAAAAAAGCAGGCCTCTTTGCTTCTTGCGAAGTGACTAAGACGCGCCTCTTTCTGCATCATAGAGGGTCCCGGTAGGGAGCCGGCGTCTTGGTAGACCAAGCAGAGACGGCCATCTCAGACCATCTAGTCTAGCTATGTCCAAGTCTGCTCGACTACTCGCACTAGCTGAGTCGCAGCGTGGCACACCTTTCTGCCACCATTTTCTGCAATGGATGTCCAAGATGGTGAGGTTCCTTGGATCCTTTTCACTCCCGATCCTACACTACACTAGCTCACTTCATGGGAGTAGCCCTGGCCCTGGTGGCATGCTTCGCCCGTCGCCTAACCAGCCTAGAACCAGCCTCAAACCAGTATCTCCCCGTCGAACGAAGCGTTGCCTCCCGTTGCAACGGCGCTGCGATCAGACTCTCTCTGCCCCCCCTTCGCCTGGCTTGCGAACTCCTTTTCTTGTCTTCAGAAGCGGCTCGCTAAGTGACAGCGGCCGGTGCTAGGGACCTTCCGCGCTGCTCCCGTCTCCCGCGGCCGCCCGTTCTCTGTGCGTTTTTGTCAACTAGTGAAGCAGTCCCCTGGTTTCCCCTTGTCCGCGTCTCTCTGCCAGGGGAAAAAAAAGGCTTGATCGTCCGCCCGTTGCGGGCTGAACTGGTGTCATTGATCTGCGGGAGCACTTCTTCCTGTTGATCATCCAGATCTCACACCATATATGGACTGAGCCCCGTCCCTCTCCTCCACCCCCAGGTCCTCCTCCTGTCAGGTATCATTCTTTGGGAAAGAGATCTTCGCTCGTCTCACCCCTGACTGCCCACAACGCAACCCAGGCAGGCATCATGGCGGAACCCCACGACTGGCTCCAGAACCTGGGGATCGCCATCGAGGTCCTCTGTCCCGTGCTGGCCCTGATCGTCACGATTCTCAGGGTCTACAGCAGGTTAAAGATCAACGGTTTCGGCTGGGGTAAGTCAGAATATGCCTATGCTTCTGCACATACAGAACAACTCGCCTGTTCGGTGAGCACAAAGACTAACTCGCCGACCTTACAGACGATGCCTGCATCATCGTGGCCATGGTCCTGTCCATTGCCATGGGCGTGGGCTCGATCTTGGTGATGAAATACCTGTATATCGGCATCCATGCGTCGGACGCGCCCGCGACCTACGACCTGACACCCGGCCTGCTGTGGACATACGTCGTCGGCGCAGTCTACAACCCCATCCTGGCCATCGTCAAGCAGTCCATTCTCATCTTCCTGCTGCGCCTCGCCAGCACAAAACCCGGCGTCCGCATCGTCGTCTGGATCACGGCCATCGCCAACGCAGCTCTCATGGTCGCCGTCTTCCTTGTCGTTATCTTCCAGTGCAACCCCATCAGGTACAACTGGGATCTGAGCATCAAGGGCAAGTGCATCAACCAGGCCGCGTTCGGCGTGTCCACGGCCTGCCTGACTATCCTCACCGATCTCGTCGCTCTGGGACTGCCCTTCTATATCTTCTTGGATTTGAAGATTAAGAGGAAGAGCAAGATTGCCCTGATGTTTGTCTTCCTGCTCGGTTTGATGTGAGTAGCAGTCCATTCCCACCGAAATACAGCCACAAATTACATGTATTTCTAACATGAATATCCCGACAGTGTCACGGTTGTCAGCGTAGTCCGCCTCTACTTCCTGTGGGTGCACATCGCCGACACGGACAACCCCGACCCCAACTACTCGCTCGGCTTCTGCGTCTCCTCCATCGAGGTCAACCTGGCCATCATCACGGCCTCCGGCCCGGCCCTGTGGCCCCTGGTGCGGGCCTGGATGCCGCGCTTCTTCACCAGCGTCGGCGCCTCGGGCGGCTACAACGGCGGCTACAACGGCGGCCGCGCCGACATGGAGTGGACGCCCAACGGCACGCACCGGCGGCGCACCGACGGGAACGCCTCCAAGATGGGCGGCGTCATCGTCAACAGCAGCCGCGTCGTCGCGGGCGGCGGCGGCGGCGGAGGCACGTCCTCCAACATCGCGCTGAAGGATATCCGCGCCGACCGGTCGTGGGTCCGCCTGGAGGAGCGGTCGCGGAGCGACAACCAGGCCGACTCGGACGAGGAGTTCCTGACGCAGAACGCGGGCCCTGGCATCCTCCGCACGACGGAGTACAGCGTCACCCGCGACGCCGACTCGGCGAGGGCGGTGAGCCGCGGCCGTGACGGCACCGCGCCGTCCGATGGGAAGAGGTCGAGTCTGGAGTCATATTAAGGCAGACAAGTGTTTGGTGTTGGCTTAACCGGGAATTAATTTTTACATGGGATATCAACTGGGAGGGAGCGATAGAGACGAAAAGGAGCCTCATGAGACCCCGAAATCTGTATAGTTTTTAGATTCTTTTTTTGTCACGATACTACAGAGCGTGCGGATGTCGTTTCCCTCCCGTCATCGCGGAGGTCTGAAAAGAACCCTTTCCCTTCTTCTCACCATCCTTCGATCTGTTGCCCCGGCAATTGTGCATTTGAAAGTGGCTTTGTCTCGGCTCTTAAGAGCACACCACATTGTCAATGACTCGCTCCTCGCAAGCCCATGAGACGTGAGGGACGGTTTCTGCTCCTGTAGCGCCCTCCCAATGGGAATGTGGCGGACCCTGACAGTAAACGGTGGGAGCGGTTTCAGCGCTATCACCTTTGGCACCGCACCGTCGCGAGGGCTCACAGAGAGCCTTTTTCACAAAAGCCAAGACGCTCGTCGATGTACCGTGTACTAGACGCCTCGAGCTGAAAGCGTCGTCTCCGCTTCTCGACTCCACACCGCGAAACTGTCTGGACAAAGCCTAGCGCCACAGAAATGAATCGAAGCTACTACTCGAGAATGCAAACCGAGATCGGGTTGGGCCCCTATTCCGGCCTATTACGTACCGTCCTGCTGGGGGAGGGCGGGAACCGTCGTCCGATGCCCCTTCGTGAAGCTAAATGCACCTTCGGCATCCGCCGTCGTTCAATCTCATCTCGGAGCCGGGAATCTGCTCCAGAAAGGACATTGCCTCCCTCCGTAACCAATTCATGGCGTTCATTCACTGGTACTGCAGTAACGGCTTGTAAAAGTATCACTCCCAAGGGCCAGGGACGGGTGAATTTCTCTGCTATTTCAACTATACCAGCGCAGTGTTTCGAGCGTATTGATCGGGGATGACCGTAATTGTAATCTGTACGCGCGATTACTTTGAACCGCTCGGGGGAAGCTGGAGCCGACCGTCCGGGTCCCAAGTACCATAGCAATCAACGTACAGAGCCTAAAGCCTGCTTCTTTGTACGCATCATGTCCGAACCCCCTGTTTCGTCAGGGAATACCGGAGGGATCATAATCCATGGAGTTCATGGCTGAGATTGAAAGTACATCTACCTAGTAGCGAAGGACTCTTCGACTTCTGCCGTTTGGCATATGTCGTACCATTAGCCAGGCCCTGTCCTTATCTCCTGGAAACTGTCAGTAGCGTCGTTAGCGTAGCTAACTTGTACGAATCCCACAGGCCAAGTCAAGCCAAGAAGCGGCAGGTTCCGGACATGTCGCTTCCAGCCATGTCCATGGCGCGATCCGCCCAACGGTTCTGGCGGAGATGAACACACAGCGAGCTCCGCGAGGCAGCCTGTCGGTAAACATGGCTTGCTAATCAAGGTGGTCAACGCGTGCGAAACCCCAAGCTGGACTCAGGGGTAAGTTACCACGCCGACGTTGCCGGCCTACGGCATCCTTCCAGGGGTTAGAACTCGCACGTGGGAGACATGTTGAGCTATCCGACCATCAGCCGATGGAGACTCCCAGGAGGATTAGTATGCATTAGCACATGCACACGTGATGGGACTATACTCAGTGTCGCTAGGATGGGCCGTATAAACTTACGCTTCTCAGTCCGTACTGGAGACAGGGTTTCGAATATGTTCCCTTCTGGGGCCCTTCCGACGTTCATTTCTCTCATGCTCACCCTTGGGGGCAAGCAGGGACGTCGTCTAAGGCCATGGTGGAGTACCAAAATGACTTCCTCTTGAGAGGCGTATTCGGCTGGGTAGCTGCATGGTCGAGAAGACGGAGTGAGTTACTACACTATCCCTTTCTTGGGCATTACCATCCGTCACTCTGAACTGGACGAGCAAGAGAGCACAGTTCTCAACATGGGATAATAGTTCCGGGGATACGTGCATAAATACGGGACAAATCTATCCGTGCGAGTCGTTCCGAATCAGCCGTGTAAGGGAGCGAAACTAGCCGGATCCGCCATTGCTCCCCGTGGCAAGAACTGAGCTTGAACTCCTATGGTTGCTCCGACATCTCTTCACATTTGTTCGTCTATTATCTGGTCAGGCTGAGTCCTCCAAAATCACAGC
Source organism: Pleurostoma richardsiae (assembly GCA_030052745.1). Lineage (NCBI taxonomy): Eukaryota > Fungi > Ascomycota > Sordariomycetes > Calosphaeriales > Pleurostomataceae > Pleurostoma > Pleurostoma richardsiae. The sequence goes on from JANBVO010000010.1 coordinate 181,633, forward strand.
GACGATTTCCCCAAGTTTCCGGCTCTCCCACCTGCCAACTCTCTATAATGCCCGGAACGTGGTTACTATTGCGGATCGAAACCGCGGGAAAGGGCCGTTGACTCTGGGCGTTACACTTCGACTCCTTTCCTTAAGTTGACACCTCCTTGCTGTTATGTCCGTCCAGGCTACGGTCTTTTTTCAGTGAAGGGGCCAGCCCTACCCCTGGCATCCCGAAGTTATTAGGCATTGTGTTTTCTTCTCGCCAGGATAGCGGGATATCTAAACTAGGGCCAGCACAGTGCCATTGAGAGACTCATCACCTGAATATCGCCTGCGAACTATGATATCATCCTGCTGAAGAGCTCAACAAGGCGAGCAACCGTCATGGCTCTCGACAGGATGTTCTCCTAATCCTTTGACGAGAAGCCACGCTTGTGTGTGCAAAACGCCGCCACATAGTACCGTGAAAACCTGATTGCCAGAAACGGCGGTCACAATAAATGCCTTTTGTGAGAAGGTATTCGCGCCTCTATGACTCTATGAGTATCAGCTTTCTTCAGTAAGCACAGCCCTCTCTAGACCACGTCTATAAAATCTATGCATCAAACTGTATCACCACACAGCACCTCACATCGTCACCGCATCCTCCGCGATCGGTACAAGCTTCCCCGGCCCCTTGAACTGCTCCACGACATCCCCCTGCTCCGAGAGCATGAACCTCTCCGCCTGCGTCCCGATCCTCGCCAGGCCCCTCCACCGCTCAAAGTCCTCGGGCTTCCGCTTGTCGCCCCTCGCCTCCACGGCGTGCCGCCAGTGGCCCGCCGAGAACGCGATCACCGTGCTGACCTTCCGGCGGGGGATGTCCCACACCAGCGAGACCACCGTGCCCGTCTCCTCGAGCCAGTTGCACTGCCACAGCTCCCCGGGACGGATGCACTGGTACGTGGCGGTCTGGTAGTTGACGCGGCCGGCCATGGGCCCGCCGTGGATGGCGTAGACGACGCGCTTGTCGGAGAAGAACCACATCTCGTAGCGCCACTTGGCCGGGTTGCCCTGCTCGTCCTGGGCGTCGTAGTCGTAGAAGAGGTGCACGTCGCGCACGTCGGTATCGAAGGAGGGATGGAGTGGCGTGTTAGTCAGGACGAAGGGGAGGGGGGCGTCGCGAGACATGTTGGGCTGCTCTGGCTTCACCGTCTTTGGGCAGTGTGTATCAATCAGAGTGAGTGTTGCGGGATCGCAGTGTTAAAGTAGGTAGCTTTCTCAAATTCTCAACGTACGGTAAGAGGCTCTACACTCGCAGACTGGACTCTCAAGTCAGGAGCACGTCTCTTTATGCTTATCTACACAGTCCCGGCGCCTCATTGACCCGCCACAACGAAAGTTGACGTTTTGAGACATTCGGGTCCCGCTTGTCACGCAATGAGGTCATGATCTCGAGGCGCCCTAGTGGAGCAAGCCTAGATCTGGCCTTCTCATCTGGCTGTGGCCTCGGAAGCTCCCGGTAGTGTGAGTCTAGCTCGGCAACCTGCTGACACCGGTATCAGGGCGAAGGAGAGCTGAAAGATAAAGGGCGCGGGTTGCCCGAGGAAAAGTTATTGCCTCGGGCCGGTACGAGGCATTACGATACTCCGAAGCCACCGCAAACTGCAACATGGAGATCCGGGCGTGATCTTCTCCGTAACACCGGTTTTCCGGGAAATTTGTGGGCCTTCGGACCGAATTGGTGGTGTGTCAGCCCCGTGGAATCCGGAGCACGCTTCTAGTGCTAACGAGACTGCGGCACTCATGCCGGTAGATGACCAGCTTGGGAGCCACCAAGATCTCCCGAATATCAGGCTTCATTCGCGCTAATGGGCCCATCTGTAGGAGCGAACGACTTCGAAGGGCTCACTTCCGGCAGCCAAACACCTGCATAGCCCGCTAGAGGAAATGGGACTTGGGCATTGAGCAATAAGCATTGAGCACGTCACATGGGTCAATAATGTCGTGTGTTATTAGAAAGAAGCCGTCCACGACAAATAACGAGAGACGAGAGGAGAAAGACCACAAGTCCAGAGACTTTTCATACCAGTTGGGTTGACCAGACCGACCTCATAAGTTGCTGAACGACGCGAATGAACATGCCTCCATCGATGTCTGGCTCAACCCAATCTCGTCAGACGAAAATCTCGACCACTCCAAAAGGACCTACAAAGGAGCAACCTCCGACACGGCACTACTGATCAAAGCCGACAGACCGTCTCTCTCCTCGTCAGTCGTCGAGCCGGACCGAGACCGAGCCACCTCCGGCTGTTTAGCTCCGTCTCCTGCAGTTCTCAGCCCCTCTCTCTCGGAGATGAGCTGCTCAGCGATGTCCTGGCACACTGTTGCAAGTAACGTCAGCAGCTGCCGTCTTGTGCTGGGCGCAACTGAGTGGGGGAAAGCAACGATGCAACTCACGTCTCTCGATACTCGCCGAACCTAGTATTTTCAAGACTGGCACGTCCCGTCCCACGGTCTTGTAGATCCACGACCGGACCTCCACAGCGACGAGCGAGTCGATGCCAAGCTCAGCGATACTGTAGCGTCCATCAACATTATCTGTGGGGAGATGCAACAGTTCCTCCAGCCGCCGCGCGAAACAAGGGAGCAGCACTGCCGCGACGTCTTCCACTGTCTGCGCTTCCTCAATCATCTCCTTCACACTCCGCTTCTGAGCGCTTCCGCTGCTACTGTCGCCGGTCGTGTTGTCAGCATCCTCACCCGGAACTGTGTAGTGGCTGAAGCGGGGATCCCGATGCCAGTGCAGCGGGTTGGGATCGTCGACGCGGAACCGGCGCAGGCCGGTGGTGATGTCCATGGTCTGCCCCGAGACCGGTCGGCCTGCGACGATGGCCTCGAGGAACATGTGGTGGATGTCGCGCTCTGAGATGGGCGGGTAGCCCTCACGCTCGAGACCGCCGTAGATGTCGTGCCGCTCACGAGCTAAGAGACCGACCCCGTAGATGACGCCGATATTTAGGACGGAACCGGCAAGGCCACGCTTGCGGCGGTTGGCTGCAAGGCCATTCATGTACTACCGTGGTCAAAATCCTTCCAATCCAAAGCCATAGGCGTGTACTGACTTACCATGTTCGCCGAAGCGTAGTTCGACTGCCCGGCGTGACCGCCGATAGCGGCGAAGGACGAGGTCATGATGAAGAACTCCATGTCAGGCGAATCGAATGTCACGTCGAGGTTCTTGGAGCCCACGGTCTTGGGCCGCATGACACGGTTGAAAGTCTCCAGGTCCATCTGAGAGAAGACGCGGTCGTCCAGGACCATAGCGCCATTCACGACGCCAGCAACAGGGGGCATGCTCTCGACAAGTCTGTCCTTGAACGTCATGACGTCGTCCAAGTTCGTCACGTCCAGCCGCTCGATTCGGACGTCGGCCCCTTGTGCACAGAGCTCGTCCTTCCATACCGGATGCATATCTGGGTTACGGCTAGCCACCACAATGTTCCTTGCGCCGTGCTTTATGAAAAGAGTACAGATGCTCTGGCCGAAGTCGCGTGTCATGCCTATCAAGACGTAGGTCTTCTGAGAGTTGAGGAGATTTTCCTCGATGAGTGGCTTGACTACGCATGGGATAGAACGGTCCGCTCTCCAGTCCAGGAGCTTGAATGGTGCCATTGGCTCATGAGCTTGAAGCAAGCCTGCAGCGGATATCGTCTGGGCAGACCACGGACGACTTCTGATCGAATGCGTCTTTGCCAAGGCCATTCGAATAGCCGGACCCAACAAGTCGCGGTTCATGTAAACATTACGAAGGGCAGCGGGCTGACCTGGTATCAACATCGAGGAGCGCGAGTGGTACTGGCAGTTTTCGGGGAGGAAATCCATGATCTTCTTCGAGAGATCGGCCCCCTGTGGCAAGAAGTCGAACACGGCCGCTCCATCCTTCGAGAAGATGCTCGTCATTTCCCGCGCAGTGGCAAGTGGATGGAAGAACGTCGTCCGATCTTTGTCCTTCATATCAGCTCTTCGAGTTGTACAGCAGACCTTGACGGTGCTGCCGCGCCCAGACATAACCTCGCGAGCACATTCGACGAGGAGCTCGTCGGGTTCGACTAGCACAATGTTCATCTCCTTCACGCTATCCACTAACGTTAGGCTCACGAGATATCTCAAGAGGACGCTTGAGAACACTTCCAGATCGAGGTTCGTCGAGGAAACGGGATACGCTGCACCGAGTGGCACCTTGGCAAAGGAAGCATTCGATTGAGACAGAGCGACAAAGATATTGTCACCGTGCTTGTCATTAACGTCGTGGCCGATACAGACGTGGAATTGGTACGTGCAAGCAATCTTGATCATTTCCACGGAGCTGTAATGGACTTGGAGATGAACTTGGCCAGAGTCTTCAGAAGCGAGGAGTGCGTCATTCAATCTGGCACTGTATTCCATTGAGCCCTCGCGACTCTTGCTCGAGGTTATCTCGATGCACGATTTGAGGCTGTTGACGGTACTGGAGACGATCCTTCGCGGTGTGTTGACGCGATCATTGCCGGGCTTCCAGGGCAGCACACGCGGGACGAGGCGTCTCCCGTCCTCAACATGGATTTCTGGCTCCACAGACCAAAGTAGATCTCCTTCCTTGGACTTTATAGCCACGTCCGTTAAGGCAAGACGCGCAAATGCTTCAGCCACTGTCTGCGAGCAGCCCTTGAGGGTGTCGAGGTCAAGCATCTGGAGGACCAGACCTGGTGTCTCGGCAAGGATCGTCCTGCTGAACCCAAACGAAGCAGCTTGATCAGGAGAACGGTCTCTGGCATTCAGAGTCACCCACAGGATGACCATCTCGGGTCTGAAAAGGGACTTGAGCGTCTCAAGTCTCTCCTCCGTTAAGGAAGAGAGCACGGGCTCGTCAAGGTCAGCTAGGATAATGATACTGGTGCAGGAGGCAGCCAGCGCCGCATCAACGTCATCCAGTGATCTAGCTAGGGAGACCGCTCTACAGGTTCGGGAGAGCTCCTGTGCGATTCTGGCTGATAGAGCACCAATACTTCCGGACTTCCCACCCAGCATCAACAAATGATCAGTCACACCGCTATCGGGAATGTGGTTCAACGGTTGATGGATATGCTGCTTCTCTGAACTACCCGCTTGTCGGACGATAAGGGAGAGTCCAGATGACAGATACTGATCTGAATTCCTCGCACACCTGACAAAGTCACATGTGTCGAGAACGTCGGGCCAGTCGGGGGGAGTGAGCAAGATGCCCGGCCTTGATCCGCGTGGCCCCGTGCAACGCTCAAGCCTTTGCTTCAGGGAACTGATCGAAGAGTTTATCAGGAGGAGAAACCCGCCTGGCTTCATCATGTGTCTGACGTTCTTGAGCGCCACCAGCGTGCTCTGACCTTGCATGAGTGATACAGAGAGTATCAACATGTCATATGGTGGCGTCAGAGCGAGGTGGCTATCCATCCCCTCTTTGGTGTTGAGGTTTTCTGTGGAAATCTTCCTACGCATAGCTTCGGATTGCGGCAACCGATCCCAGAGATTCTTCTCAGAGTCGAATCCGACTGTATATGAAATGAATGCGTTTTTCAGTCCCTCCAGCACGTACTCTGTCACGCCGAACTCCGGATCTGTCATTCCGAGAACTCTCATCCTCGGGTAACGGTGGCTAATCTGCTGCACGACGCGCGAAAGGTGAGTCTGGAAGAAATGGAGCTGCTGGCCTTCGTGCACCACCGCGGGTAGCATGCCTGGAAGAGCATCCGGCAGGTTCTTACCAAGCGTCCGGATGAAATCGAGGGTTGAAAAGTATGGGGAAGTCTTGACAAACCTTTCCAGGCTATCTTCCGTATCTCTTTGCCACTGGTGCTTAGAGATGGCAATACTAGTGTGCTCCTGCAAGCCTAGAAGCGGAGGGGAGATGATAGGAGAAGGAGACGAAGGCTCCAGGCCGTGCGGGAGATAAAACGACGCCACTCGATGGCAGCTTTCGACTAGGAACGGGTCTGATTCTGCCGCAGTGTCCTCGCTCGCAGTAAGAATCTCGTCCTCCGGGTCAACGTCCATCACAGTGTGCAAGTATAATTCATAGTCATTCTCTGGCCGAGTGGCCGCAAAAGACGCGACAACAAGTCCCTCAACTTGGATCTCCATCTCACCGCTGGAATTGAAGATGCACACATCTGTCGAGATAGTCGTTGCCGACGCTGAAGTGATATTCTGAACGTCGGTCAGATGGGTATCAACATGCATAGCAGCATCCGGGGGCCTCTCGTTGCTAAGAGCAACATTGAAACGCATCGTCGAGATTGTCCTCGGCAGGAAAGATGTCCAGAGAGCACTGTTCATGTCAGTCCTGGGCGATCCCATCTAGTTTTCTGGATTCATAGGAAACTTACTTATCGCCTGGAGAAGCAAATGTAGCATAAGCAGACTGCAGGCAGGCGTCCAATCTCGCGGGGCTAGTCCCGAGGGTTGTGGTGTCCTCCCCATGAAATCTCTTCAAAGTCGCGGAGGAGAAGTTGTACCGGCGGTCCATTGCCTCGATGGCCTTAAATGGGCCCGAGTAGTCAAGACCGATCCCTGACATCATGCTGTAGAACGCTTCAGGATCGACGGCAAGAGTCTCCGCGCGTGAGATTTGTCGAGGCGGTAGTGCATCCCGAGAGGGATCGCCAAGAACTATCCGTAGCCGTCCCTCGAAGTTCTTCCGCATAGATGCCGTTCCGTCAGACGTCACAGCCGTGGACGTGAGCGTAAATGTCGCCTCAATTGTGGAGTGCGGCTGGCGCTCTTGAGGTGGCGGCAGGATAGAGAGGGAGAACAACAGCTCAACGCCTTGCGTCCCGTGCTCAAGGGTGATACCGCTCAGGAAATGTAGATGTTGTAGTTCAATGAGGGACGCAGAGCGGTCACCGAGGACGACTTGGGCCGCGTCAAAAGCCATGACGCAGTATGCCGACGCTGGTAGGAGTGCCTGACCCTGGAACTTGTGGCCCTCAATCCAAGGCACCTTCTCCAACTTCAAGATATTCCGCCATCTCAGCTCGAAGTCGTTGTCATCGTGAGTTCGGACGCCAAGAAGCTCATGTGGGCCATGAGTCCTGAAATGATATTGTCGTGAAATTCTTGACTCACGGTAGTACACTTGTGAGTGGTCCCACTGATACGATGGCATGTTGTCCAGTTGACACCATGGAAGCTCGGGTTGTGACGACTTCTCTACGAAACTGCGGATGTTGACTGCGTCGGGCCCAAAGCTGGTCCACATGAAAGCAAGGAAGTCGGAGACTGCTAGCCCGTCGTCTCTACTCCGGCGCAGAAGGCTGGAGTAAGGTATTTCCTTCCCGGTTGTAGCTTTCATCGTCTGTATTGTAGGGCCTTTCAGCACAGGTTGCGGTCCGACTTCAATCGCGCAGTCGAAGGGCTGGAATTCGTGAAGAGCCTCCTCGACTGCTTCGTAGAAGAGAACAGGCTCGATCATGTTGTCTCTCCAATATGCCGACACGAGCTCTCGAGTATCAATCTCCGCCACCTTTCCATACAATGTCGATATCCATGCCGCTCCGTTACCCTGCTCCAAGGGCGAGATCTCACAGGTCGCCAAGGCTCTCATGTATTCTGCAGCCGGCTTCTCCATACGAGGCGAATGGTACGCCGTGTCAACAGTCAAGAGCTTTGCGAACTTTCCTCTCTTGGACAACTCGTCCCGTACTCTGTGGACCGCATCGGCGTCTCCAGATATTGTCACACTTGAGGGGGCGTTGTGGGCCGCGACACAGATGCGACCGCGGTACTCCTCTTGGTTGCACAGCTCCGTGGCATCCGTTCTACTGATTCCAGCGGCAAGCATGCAGCCCTTGACGCCGCCTTCGCCACTAGTTAGACTCGTGTAGAGCCCTCGGTAGTAAGATATCAGAAGCGCGTCTCGAGCAGTCAAGCGACCCGCAGCATATGCAGCGGCTATTTCTCCCGATGAGTGGCCAATGACGCAGTCAAAGGACACGCCTAGGTTGCTCAGAAGGTCGACTAGTGCTATCTGGAGAGCAGTGCATAAGGGTTGTGAGACAGAGGCTATGTTCACAGAAGACATGTCCGGGTCGGCCAAGATCTGCTCTTCCAAAAACCAATCCGGTGGTTGTGGCAAGCCCTTCAGGATAGCGTCAAGAGTGCGTATCGAACGGCGGTAGACATCGCTCAAACAGAACAAATCTTTTGACATAGTAGCCCACTGGGCACCTTGACCAGTGAAGACGCCAAGAATCCTGATCGGTCCGTGGTGTGGCTGTGACCGCATTCCGAGTGCCGGTGACTGAGAGTTGCTGGTGCTCTCGATTAGATCATCTAGGGCCTGAATGACCTCCGGGACTGACGACGCAGTTACCGCCAATCTGTATGGGTGTGCTGTGCGGCAAGCGTACAAGTGCCACGCCACGAGCTCGACAGCGATGGAAGGACATTGCGCGAGCCATTCTCGATAGGTTCGGACATTGGCGAGAAGTGACCTTTGTGAATGAGAGGAGAATAGCAAGGGCAGCTTGATACGTGTCCCGATGATGCCGGCTGACTGAGGTGCTGCCTCAAGACGTTGTTGGGGTCCCTGTAACCGAAAAGCAGGGTTATGGATGGATGGTTCATACCTCTCGACGATTGCGTGGGCATTCGTGCCGCCGAAGCCGAACGAGTTGACACTGGCTCTTAGTGGTCGGTCCGGCGGTAGGGAAGGCCAAGGCATCAACGTCGTCGGAATTCGCAGACAGGAATAGAAGGGTGCGACGCTGGGGTTGAGCGTCTGAAAGTGCAGGTTTGGTGGCACAGCGCCGTTCTTCATTCCTTGTACAACCTTGAGGATGCCAGCAAGACCAGCAGCGCCTTCGGTGTGGCCGATCACGGTCTTGACCGATCCGACAAACAGCTTGCCGGACTCACTGTGTTGCCGGTCCGCAATAGGATCTCTGCGGTCATCTCCAAAGAACGCCTCGTCGATAGCGGCTGCTTCACGTGGGTCACCAGCAAGGGTACCCGTACCGTGGGCCTCGAAGTATTGGCATCTCTCTGAAGGGTCGCGTGGGTTGAGTCCAGCTCTCCGATAAGTGTCTCGGATGAGGGAGGCTTGGGCTTCGGGGCTCGGCATGGTAATTCCCTTGGTCCTGCCATCCGAGTTGACTCCGGTCTCACGAATTACAGCTTCGATCCGGTCCCCGTCTGCAAGAGCACGGTTAAGTGTCTTGACGAAGAGAACGGCAACACCTTCGCCTCGGGCGTAGCCATCGGCTCCCGCGTCCCACATGCGGCAGTGGCCTGTGGGGCTTAGCATGTGCAGATCTGACTCGACTATGAACTGTTCGGGAGTAATCATGAGGTTTGCGCCAGCGACACAAGCCATGACGCTCTCTTGCGAACGTAAACTGAGCACGGCCTGGTGCAGGGCGACTAGGCTGGAGGAGCACGCGGTATCTATCGTCATCGACGGTCCCTGGAAATTGAAGAAGTAGGACACCCGGTTTGACAGGATCGAACGGGCGTTACCTGTGGCGTAGTATTGAGACGCTGTCAGGTCGTCCCGCTGAGAGAGGGTATCGTAGTCGGCTGTCATGACTCCAGCGAAGACTGAGACGTTATTGCCAGCATACTGTTGTAGCGTATATCCTGCGGACTCCAGAGCTTCGTAAACGACTTCCAGGAGCATTCGCTGCTGCGGATCAATAGCCTCGGCCTCCTTTGGAGTGATGTTGAAAAACGATGCGTCGAAGATGCGGTGGTCTTGCTCAAGCCAATATGCCTTTGGGGAGTTTGTTGTGCCATGATATTCGCCGTCTGGATGGTAGAAACCTTTGACATTGAACCTGTTCGAAGGAACTTCCTTGGATAAGTCCTTTGGGTTAGACAGCAAGCTCCAGAGCTTCGAGGGTGACGTGGCACCGCCGGCGAAGCGACAGCTGCTCCCCACGATGGCGATGGGCTCTGGCTGTGAGTGTCTGCACGACATCGGAAAGGCCTTGCCAAAGTCGTGGAGTCGATGGGCTCCTCGGCCGTAATGTATGAGTGTAGACAAGGTGCGGAGGGAAAGAGTTGGAGGAAAAGAAGGAGGTGATAAAGGAAGGTCCCGAGAAGTGAACGAGAAGCAAAGCTTGACAGGGAGATGAGAAAGCAGTCATATGTCCCACAAGGACTGCGAGAGTGTGCAAATTTCATCCGAACTTAGTTGAAAATTTGACATCTGAACGCCAGCGTCACCTTGCTGTCACAACTACAACAGACCCGACCCGCGTCATCACGTACCCGAACCGCACCTTGCAGGTCGGGACCTGGCGCGCACAAGATCATATGGCAACTCTGGAACATGCGTCGGGACTGAATATCTCCCCTTCAGTCCGGACCCTTGTAGATGTTAAATGCCGCTACAAGCGTGGGAATATGGCAGCAGCAGCAACACGACGCAGGTCTCCCGAGAGAGCGGGAAAGGGTGGAGGTGTCTACTCGTATAGAAACAAGCTACGGGCTCGAGGAGGCCTGAAATGCTCGCTTCCAACGTGGAATCATGCTGACTTGGAGGTGAAAGCCGTTACCCGGCAGTTGCTGCAGTCTGGGACGGCACGACTGCAGCGTCTCCGTCCGATCCTGATCTGAATATCGGTAGATCTTGCATGGTGCTCCAGCGTACAATGAAGCAACACTTGCCATCGGCCGTGGCAGCTTTGGACAAGGCCATGATTTGGCTCATGGTGTCATCAGATCGTACCGAATCTGCTCTTTCCTGTCTCGAGCTTTTGAATTGAGACAGTTACCATCCTGATTGAGATCCAGCTGTAGACGGGACCAGACGACAGGCGGTCGCTCGTAAGGAGGGTTCAAGAGGACCTCCCGAGGCTCCAATTTGAAAAGGCGTCATTGCGCCTGTCGAAGTGTGAGAGCCGTCTGCAGGGCTGCTAAGATTCTCCGGAAAAGGGGACAACCGAGACAACGGATAGCAGGGAAAATTGAAACCTTCCTGCGGCACGAGAGTAGGATTCGCCGTTGTGTAAAAGGGCGAGAACCTTGTAGTAAGATTCGAGAAGTCTGACCCAAGAGCCTAGAGGTGATCATCAGCGATGTGCCTGGATCCAGCGGGGGCTCCTGCCAGTCTCCCCAAGACCTCTCGGCTGGGAGCACACCGGGACGGTCCCTACGCAGGTCTTCCAGAACCCGTTTGAAATCTTGTGAGATATGGAAGGCCTCGCCGATGGAGAAGGCCTGTTCACTGCAACTCGTTTTGCTTCCGTAACACGTCTAGTCTAGATGACAGTGTAACGTTGGGGCCCGGAGAGGACGGTACACTGCACATGAGATCCCAGAGTTGGCTTTTGAAGCGGGAGATCCTCACCAACCGCCTCATCTGTGGGTCAGTGTATTCTGCGGCAGATGTTCGTAGCATACATCCGATGGCGTAGATCTGCTGCTCCCATGCTGTGTGACTCAACCGACGTACATCTCTCGGTACACTGCTGGATCGGCAGCTGCAATGGCTGTGGTGGATAGGCATCCGGTAGGGCAGCCGACCAAGAGGTTCTCCCCAGGCATTCAGCGAAGGCAAGGGAGCCTGCCTGTCTGCAGGCGGATGGGTTGTGCAGTATCGGAGGACCGGAAAGCTATGGCTGCCGCTGACCGCTCAATCTCTTTGCTGATCTCGAGGCCGTAGAAATTGTAGACAAGAGAGGGTATAGTGTCATTGCGCAAGCCTGAGTAGTATGTCTGCGACAGCTGGGTACCGAACTCGAGGGGAAGGCATCCAAGTCGTGATGCAGAAGAGTGGAGGTCAGAGGCGTCCGCCAACAAGTGGTCGTTCCACTGTCGCTGGATATCCAAGCATCTCCCACTCCTGACCCGCACTTGCGGTTCGATCAGTCGGGTGTTTTGATGGGACTGTGCACACACCATTGCCACCTACAACGCCCTCCAGTCCTTACGGTTCATTGAACCGTGGCGATTACCTGGCCGAGTAGTCTTGGGATGTGTCGGGCGACGATTGGTTCTGCCAGTGTTCCAAGGCGGACTCGACTTGCATGCATGCAGGCCTGAGCCTAGCACAGTGTTCGCATGATTATCCTCCAGTGCATCTGAAGGTTAGCCTCTGATCACGGTACCTCTTGCAGGCGCTGCGGACAGTGCCGTGTGCAGGCGTCAGCCCTTCCTGGCTACCCCGGGGCACGAAGAAAGCGTCGATCCAGCCATTGCCACCAGGACACAGGGATGACAACCGTTATATTGTAACCTATATTCCAACCCGACCCAGTCACCAGCGGGCCACGAGATAGCTCAACTGATAGGACTGAGACATGCCGGAAACGATAACTGAATCTCGTCTCGGGCGGCGAGGCGCAGATGATCCGGACGGTCGGCAGAAGAAGGCTCAGAAACAACCCCCTGTTGTTTCTGTACAGCTTCAGGTGCAGTCTAAAGTGCACGGAATACCCAATATTACATGGTACTATGACACTGCAGCATCCGTATCGACCGATCCGGCAGTGCTTCGGGACCCATAGAAGCAGATAACGCAGGGCGGGTTCACTGAACTTGAAGCAGCAAAGATGGTTACCGGACATCCGTAACATCGAGGCACCAAAAGTGTGCCCAAGCTAACGCGGTTGCATCTTTCCGCAGTGCCAATTCAGCACAGAGCTTGTGTCTGCCGCTTTTTGTCATCGTTCGGGGACAGAGTTATGAGTCAAGAAGACAATCCGCACAGTAGCACAGCATCCTGAACGTGAAGATCTGGCTCGACGGCTTGGTGAGAGCCAGAGCGGTCAGCTTTAGCCACGCAGTCCGCTGTCGTTCGGGACTCATGCAGCCGCTCTACCGAAACAATAGGAATCCTGCTGCTGGTAATGACATGCCTCCTCGCAAGATTCCATTCAGGATGGAAACCGGCGACGCCACGAGCCCGGTGAGTGGAAAGAATCGTCGGTGAAACCAAGCTGCTATACCTTTGAGCTGCGGTGCAACCATGATGTCTTGAATCGGCTCGCTTTCCTCCAAGCGACGATAGCCAAGCATGGTTTGTGACAGGGATTGGCGTGGGAGTCGGGCACCCACAGCAACACTGTCCACGCCCAATTTGCAATGAGTAGTGGCGGGTTGTTTGTACGGCCTCTGCATTATCTCCTGGGCATTTGCATTCACAAAAGAGCGTCCGACATGTCTCGATGTCTCATCTGCAGAGTTAGTCAGGGGTTCCGAGCAAGCTAGAAGATACTCAACAGGGGGTTCCAAAGATAGCGTTCAGGCGCGCGGTGACAAGCTCTCCGATGTGCTTGCCCCGTAGCTCTGCACCCTGTCAAATGGAAAGTCAGTAGATTGGGAGGTGTATCACTTTGCAGAGACGGCTGCTGTGGGATAAATCACTGCTAACCTTAACGGGAAACCGGCTTCCAGTCTGTGGTGAGGTCATTAAGCCACTCCTATACTACCGTACTGACCTCGAAACAAAGGGCGCACGGACGGGCTCCCGACTGATGTAGCTGAACCGGTAGGTCGATGAGACCTTGCCAACTTCCGGCAGACGTGATGGCAGACAGGCAACTCGTCTTGAGAGTGTTTAGATGACCCCTTGAAGTGGCGTTTCTCAGAGGAAAGCAGGAGTTTTTGCTATCCTCTGTCATCAGACAATGTTCATTATGCCGCCGGAACGTCTCGAGGGAGGCCTGTGGTTGAGAGCCAAGGTAGTACTGAATTGTATCCGCCGAAAAGATGGGGAATGCTTGCGGGCCTCTGGTCTGAACTGGAGAGGGGGGATCTCTGACAGATCGCGTCTTCTTGCCCTTCATCGTTGGGTCCGGACCCAATACCATGGAGCCGAGATCGAGAACTAGGGTCAGAAGAGGAAGCGTCCTGCAGCACCGGCCACTGCTGTGGGATCACTGCGTGTGACACGGGTGAAGGACCAGGTCATCAGAAGAAGTCGCCATCAGGCCCTACAACCAGGGATGACACTGCTTCGGCTTATCGGGGGCGTTTTGCTGTGTGTAACCCTGCAAGCAGCCCAAACTCGTGGGCTGCGTGTTCGGCAACCCGCTCCATCTGATGATCGTGTGCCCTCATTATGGCGTAATCTCAGACTCTTGTGCGTTGAACAGAGATTCCATTGCCCAACGCGAGCCCAGCAAGTGATACTCGGGCTCTGCCTGACGAGCTGACACGGATCACTTCGGCCCATGCCATAAACTGGGGAGCCACGGAGCAACGTGTCAACATCGAAAGGGTTGGATTGCGATGCAGAAGCACAGCTGGCCGGTGAAGACCATCTGCTGATCGATCGACTGCAGGTTACAGGGGAGCTATTAGCCACGGCTAGTGCCTTCAATACCAGCACACGAAGCTGTGCGGATAGGATGTTCGGTGGTGCGGCTGGCCGGGCAGTTGAGCCGTTGCAGACAGAGGCTTCAGCTTGAGAAATGGCGAACCGTGCGCTCTCGGCAGGGCCCCTCATCACGCACTTTCTGCGGGAAACGTCCGTCGGGCGGTTTCAGTTCAATCATATTAGATGTCCCAGGCGGTGCTTGACTAGCCGCGGCCAGGCGTCCGTAGTGATGCTGTTGTGGGTTTCATGTCAAGATTCTCCGGGCCCTCCTATGAGGTAAAATGCTGAGCTCGACGATGCCAGCTGCCCAGCTCATTCATACTTGGTGTCTCAGTCTTGGTACGACATCCAGACGTGGGTGTCGCGAGAAGGCGTTGCTCCTTGCTCCGTAAGGCGGGTTCGACTGTCTGTGACTCGTCGCCAATCTTGATCTGTGGACCATCAAATCGAAGATGGGATTTGACTAGGCGTAGTGCCCTTTCTGTCTCGGCAAAGGGCAGCTGACCATCAATAAAGATTCCTCGACCTCATGGTTCCCCGCTCGTCGTGCAGCAAGTTCTTGTCTTTTCATTTAAGCTTAGTTTGCTTTGCATATAATCCAAGTAGGGAGACCGGGCCTCATTGGTTGCTTGGCGTGCTTGGGTTGGTTTCGGCGCAGGGTGGTAGGTCGGGATGAAATGATGTCGAGGAGTTGCTGTAGCACGAGAGATAGATGACCGCTCCGTCGCGTCTGTATTGTCTGCTATGCTTGTAACACGATACGGGGAACGGGACGATGATGTTTCAACCGAGCCACGGTATCGCGTGGAGCAAGGTTGGACCCCTGTCAGGATCACCCCTTCCACGAGGACATCTTCATCGTGTGATACGCGTCCTCGGGATTGTGCAATGCAGCGGAGGCCGGATACTGGTGACACAGCATCTCGACGGCTTCCAGTGCTTACAAGTACCACTTCAGAAGCGCGAGGGGCGCAGGGGGGGAGACGGTCGTACGACCGGCCTTCGAGAGGCGGTCGAGGCGGTGATGCTTGTGCCCATGGTTCTGTGTTGGCTATTGTCTGCTAGACTTGATCTAAATGGACGGATGCTTGACTACGGCATCGGTATGCTCGTGTCTCGCGAGAACGAAAGATGCTTCGAGAAAACGGAGAGGGGGAGAAGAAGACTCCAAGGTGTAACAGGAACGCCCGTCTGGTCTCAGGCAAGACGAAGATGCTAGTACATACCTCACCTAGGTGCTTATATTGCCCTACCCAGATCGACACACTCAGGGGATGCCTTACATAACGCCAGCTGACATCCATATCAACCGTGCAATAGATGGACAATATCAGTGGCCGCTATCCCAGCGTGTATTGAAGCTAGGAAGAAGCTAGAGTACCGGAGCTGTGATGCAGCTCTTCCTCCTAGGCGGTAATATAAGCCGGACATCCCTAAAGTGATGTTGGCATGGCTTGTATATTCGGCTTGTTCTGTTATGACCGTGCATTTGAGACGCTCCGATTCCATCTTGGCCATCATCGGCAGTTCTTGCTGTTCACGGTCACTGAGCACAAAACATCGCAGTCGAGTTTATGAGCCAGATGACAGAGGCAAGGAATCGCGGCCTGAAGGATGCGCCATGAGAAAGGAACGTTTTCCCGTTGGGTGAGTAGAACTCGACCCGTGAAACACCGAAACTACTCGGACAGTGGGTAGCGTCGGGGGGAACGTCCCTTATCCCTGCAACCATACGCGTGCATGCATTCCTAGGTGTCGATACATGCATGAGGTGTGAGGATTTTCTATATTGCCTGTACTAGCTCGCCGGCTTAGAATAGGAGATTCGTAAGCCTCACGGACAGAGATGCGTCCCCCGTACCACCCTCCTCGATGCCACCGACGAGAGGGAGGGTATCTCGAACATGTCCGCTACCCGCTTCTGAGTGAGACCAAGAAAACTCCGCCAGATCTCTGATCCTGTGCCTTCTTCCCGCCTCAATGTCTCTCGCTTCGGGCTTTGTGCGACCGTTCTCCAGCGAACCACAGGCCACGAGGTTTCCCGTCCTTCCTCGTACATAGTATGCGGCCCAAGACCAGGCCCGCCTTCGTTTACCGCTTGCTCCTCTCGCTGAGTGCCTTCTCTCCTGCCCCCTCTCCTCGGGTCATCTTACTCACTGGGGACGTCACCCGTGGCGAAGAGTTCGAGGAATATCCTGTTCTTGTCGACGCCTAGCCCCTCCAGCTTCCGCCGCAGGTCGAGCATGAACGCCTCCGGCCCACAGATGTAGTACTCCGCCCGCTTGTCCCCTAGGAACAGCAGCTCCTCCCGATCCTTGAGGTCGAGCACGTCGAGCCGCTTCTCCCCTTCTTCGCGCAGCGCGACGTGCGTGGCCACCTTGCCCCCGGCCCTCTCCGTCTTCTGCTTCACCTCCTCCGCGAACGGCATGCTGGCCGCCGAGCGCGAGGTATGGATCCAAGACAGCGGCCTCTTTGTGCTCACCGCCTCGCCGCCCTCGACGCGAGTCAGGCTGTCGAGGATGGCCAGCAGCGGCGTGGCGCCCACGCCGGCGGAGATGAGAACCGCCGGCGCGCCGACCTTGGTCTCGTCGTCCGGGTCGACAACGAACTCGCCCGCCGGGTGCGTCAGCTCGACCTCGTCGCCGACCTGGTACTTGTCGTGCAGCAGGTTCGACACCAGGCCGTCCTTGCCGAGCGCGTCGTCGTGCTCCCGCTTGACGCTGACGCGGTAGTAGGCGCCCCCCGCCCTGGGCGCCTCGCTCAGGCTGTACTGCCTGCTCTGGAGGTACCCCAGCTCCGGCACGCGCACCTGCACGCTGACGTACTGGCCGGGGAGGTACGCCGGCAGCGGTGCGGCGCCGTCGCTGGGCGCAAAGTAGAAGCTGGTGATACGATCCGCCTCCCTCTCGCGGCGGACGATGCGGAACTTGCGCCAGCCCCGCCACTTCTCGTGCGCGCTGTACAGCTGCTCCTCGCGCGTGATGAAGACCGACGCCAGCGCGCCGTACGCGGCCGTCCAGGCGTCGACGATGTCCGGCGTCGCCGCCGCGCCGAGCACCTGCCCGATGGCCTCCATCAGGAACTTGCCTACGATGTCGTACTGCGCCGGCTGCACCGTCAGCGAGACGTGCTTCTGCGCGATGCGCTCGACCGCGTGGCGCAGCGCCGGCAGGTCGTCAACGTGCTCGGCGTAGGCCAGCACCGACGCGGCGAGCGCGCGGGGCTGCCGGCCGGTGACCTGGGACGTGTGGCTGAAGATGTCACGCAGCTCCGGATGCGCGTTGATCATGTTGTTGTAGAAGAGGGTCGTGATGGTGACACCGTGCTCCTTAAGCACGGGCGCCGTTGCCTTGACGATGGCGATCTGGGAGGGCGTCAAGGGGGCCGACTGCGGGAGCTCGAAGGTGGTTGCCTTCGTCTCCGGCTGGGACGGGCGTATCTGAACATCCGCGGCGGCCATTATGATATGACGATATGGCTCAAGGAGATGCGTAGGAGTCTGTATGTATGTGTGTATGTAGGTGTGGGTGATGACAGTAAGAGATACCTGGGGAGAGGAAGAGGAGCAGCAGGTCTAATATATGATGCTCGCCCTCTTGACTCATTCTCACCTCTTACCTATCACCAACCGCATTCTGTGGCCTACTTAGGCCTCTTCCAGAAGACTTCTCGCTTCCGTTCCGCGCCCAGCCCGACACTCGTATGACCAGGCCGGAGCAAGAAGACGTCTTCGCGCCCGCATTCCGCATCTCCGGATCTCCAGGGAGCGCGCGGAGCGCGTTTTTGTCACGTCCTCCGCCGGTAGGGCAGAAGATAATCCTTCTAGGCTCACCTCATCGAGACTGATCAGGTCACTGTGAGTGCGGCTGCCCGGCCAGTTATCGCCAGTGATGGCATCTCCGCGGCGAAGAGACCCGTTGGCCTGGGTTGGCCACCCGAAGGAAGGGATTTTCCTGCGCCAGCTGGCAGATGAATTACGATGCCCCAGAAATGCCGACTCTGGCGGCTGGCTGTCAGCTGATCGCTCAATTCTCCGCACCCCATCATTCTCAAGATAGCGTCTTTGGGCGAAACGATCAACACCTCCATGACTTCAACGACAGCTCGCCAAATCATAAAGGTCCTAGATAAGCATGCATGGTCTATCCAGACCTATCCAAGATTCGTTCTGGGCGATCGGCATTCCTCTTCAAACTCATCACTTGCTCGTCGGTCGGCGCATCGCAGAAGCTCACTGCCAGGATTACTGACTCTTTTCCTCGCTTGCCCTGGCCCCTCTAGTTTGGAGCGATGACAAATTCTGATCTGATCCGATGTCATTCGCCGACGTGGTTTACCGGGTCACCTGTGGCTAGACCGCGCAAGATGCTGCTTCGGTCTCCAGGAAGGGCACCCTGTTAGTCAAGCTCACTGTTCACGTCTCTTGTGCCAGTTGACATGGACGCCGAGGTTGCCGGTCCTTTGCCTCTGTTTCCGCTGATGGGGCCACTGAGCACGTCTTCCCTCCTGTCCACCCTAAGGCTATCGGTATCATTGGGCTCAAGCGAACCAACACACCGCTAGGTAACTCCCTTCCCGTCTTACTTGCTTGAAATCCATATCAGCGTCTTAGACAGATGCTTATACCAGCCGGTGTCAGCATGACGGTAGTCGCCGCCGGCGGGCTCCGTTCGTTGGTGCGGGGTGCGGCAGGATGACTTCACTGTCGTCGCTGTTGGACCTTAGCACACTCTGTTGGAACAAAGTGGTTCCATTCAGTGACAGCTCCGGGAACGAAGTCTTTCCCCGCGGAATTCCAAGGCCGCTCGGAGGACTTGGCGAGACCTGGACTGCGGAGCGGGAGTGGGTCGCAGGGGCGACCTAACTGCCGGCTACCCATCGCCATAGTTGAGGCTCGGAAGCGAGTCTGTGCTGAAAGACCGTGTGGGTGGCTGGTCTTCCCGATCGTCCACTTGTCGGACGCGAGCTGCTTTCCTTCCGCAGTGCGAGTCTCATATACGGTCTGAGTTTGTTGAGCCTCGCCGAGGGCCATGTTCCAAAGGGCGATCCCAGTTTGCCTACTCAGTGTAAGCGGACAGTAATGGACCTTTGTCTCCAAGATCTCCCTTCCACAAGTCATCGCTCTTTCAAATTTCAAGTTTTACATGAGATCAATGTTCACGCCAACGAGATCAATCATCAGGTAGAGCAGGTAATTAGAATGCATTGTCTCATCTCCAACTATGTATTTGCTTGACGAACGCCACAGATGCTACAAACGCCTACAGCGTGTGCTCAACGCTTCTAAACAGTCCAATGCTGTGTTCTCGACGAATCGAAAAGGTAAGTCGTGTTCGCTTGTCGTCCTTGTTCGTGTTCTCCTTCTTACAGGAGGCTGGAGAGGAGGCCCTGGACGAGGGACACTAGGCCGGAGGCAGTGGTCTGGAGGTCCTGGGTGAGGCCGAACAGGTCGGTGACGAGGTCGCTGCCGCCGGGAACGGCGCTGACGACGCCGTAGGCCAGGCTGGTGACGGGGGTGACGAGGTTGTTGACGGTCGACAGAAGCGAGGAGATCTCGGGCTGGAGAGTGGAGAGCACATCTGTGGGTTTCGCTGTTAGTACCGACGAATCATGATGTCTCGACCTTCTCGCGACTTACCATCAGCGACGGAGCCAACCAGAGACTCGAGGGTGGTCTTGATCTCGGAGACGGTGGCGTTGACATCGCCGACCAGAGTCAGGACGTTCTGGATCTCATCCTCGGCGGTGGGCAGGACGAGGCCGAGGACGAGCGGGACGATCTCGCTGACCGCCTCCTCGACCAGGGACACGACGTCGCCCAAGACAGCCTCAACAGTGGGGACGACATCGGCGGTGACATCGGCCGTCACAGCTGGTGGTTTTGTTAGCCACAATGTCCATTGGGAGAAAGAGATCGAGACATACAGATGTTGGCGAGCTCGGCGGAGACGTCAGCCTTCAGGCCGGAGGCGATGCTCAGGACCGACGACAGGGCGTCGGCCTTCTTCTGGGTGGGGGCCGCGAGGGCAGAGCCCACGGTGAGAGCGGCAGCGACGAGACCGGAGAACTTCATCTTGGCGGTATGTTTGAAGAGTGAAGAGAGAATGGAAGATTGGTAAAAGAGTGACTTAGTTGGAGTGGTAGAGAGCGATGAAAGTGATGGTGAGAGGGCATCGTCAACATGCTGGGCGCGAGACGAGGCGTCATATATAGAGGATCCGGCTCGCTGGATCCAGGGTCCCGCTCCTGACATCACCTCATCCTTCCCCTTTCCACCGACATTTGGTGCTGGAAATACAGATCGCCAGTATCCTCGGTCTCGTCAGCCGCGAATGGGATGACATCAGACCGTTGCGCCTGCCATCATGACTACCCCGGGCCGTTGGGAACTCGGGAAATTCGGATCACCAGCTCTCGAAACAGACTCGGCATGGCCGTTGAGCTGCCCTGGGCGCAAAGGGGCATAGCGCTCGCCGAATCCCCTTTGTTGTGCCCCGCGTGTCATTCCCAAGGGGCGCCCGGGAGCTGTCGATCACAGATCCGGGTCTGGGGTCGGCAACTTATGACAATCATCAGGGGACCAGGGGTCCCTTGGTCTGGGCACCCTGATAGGACCGTGGCCCATCCCCAAGGAGCGTGGCGCCGCAACTGCCGACTACCATGTCCAAGCTAAGACGTAGTGCCCATTCCCGAGCATGGTTTAGCAGGGTTAGCGGTCCGACTCAGGGGAACGTGGGGAAGAGATGGCGGAAAAAGCCGCGCTGAGGGCTCGACAATAAACAATGCTAGGCACATCATCGCAAGGGGCTAATGGCTGAATTTGCATTTCTCAGCTTCACTTGTAAGAACTCATTGGAACTACATGACGATGCGCCAAATTTCAGGGTCTAGAGAATGGTCCTTTCCTGTTTCCGGCTGGAGGCCTGCTGTTCCCTTGCAGTGATCACCGAATAATACAAGGGATGGCGAAAGGGGGATCTTTAAGCAGGACTGTTCTGTCCACAGAGATGAAGCAGTGGAAATCGGATTCATAGCCGTCTGAGTGATGGGATTGGACGATGAGGAAACAAGGTTGAGGGATTGACTTTTGACGGCTCTCTCGCGTAATGTTTCCTCTGGGTCATTATGAGACTGTTTACGGAATACAATGCTGCAGGATCATGTAGATTGACGTCGAGGGGGCTTTCGGGGGAAAGATTGGCATGCGCGATGCCTTCATTCCAGTCACTGCAATGGCGCAGGGACTACTGAACAGCATTGTTCTCACTCGAAACACACGAAACATGTCCGCCCAGCAGATCGCAATGAAAACACTTTTGAAGGATTTCGACGGAGCCATCACAAATGTTTCAGCCAGCTGGCTGTCCTCGTCAGTCGGCATTGGCGATGTCGGATGAAGGGATCACCGGAGGGGCCATGCCGCCATGGGGAGGATTCAGACGCGATCAGCGTCTACCGGAAGATGGCGAGGGTCAGAACTCAGAAGAGAAGGAAAGGCAATAGGAGATCGCACATATAATTTGTGTTCATGGTTTGTGATCTATTGGCCTATGCAGCATGCGCACCCCCGGTTTATCCGCGCCTGAGCCATGCCCGCCTCCCCGTCTATCCCAGCCCAGCAAAGTCCATTCTATCAGGCGTCTCACCCAAATCTAACATCGGTGCAGGGACCTGAAATGACCAATCTGAACGAGAAGTACGGTTAGCCACCCACCGGTTCAATTTGCAAAATGTCTTCGATTTAGGCGAAAGCACAGACCTAGTGATCTTCCTATCATAATGTCGTGGTCAACACATCTTGCGGTGAGCGTGCTCCCTGGCGCTCCGACAGCGCCAGCCATGACGGGGCAAGTAAAGTCAACTCATGACGATCAGGCCCTGCAGGGGTGTTTCCGTCCCATGCGCACCGTAACGCGGCACAGCTCCGCGGTCCCAGCGGCTCGGGACATGCACATCAGTCCTGAAATAGGGGAAGCGGTAGGGCACGTGTCGGTAGATGCCTTCATCCCGTCCCAAGGCAATGCAGTGAGACAGCAAGGCCTGGGAAGCTCAATGCTTCTTGACGCTCTCCATCCACTCTTTTGACGCCTTGGTCCCGTCGTGCGCCTTCCGGAATAACCTCCTCTCCCACTCGTCCAAGCTCCTCAAAAACTCCTCACCGCCGCCCCCAACACCCAGATTGCTTCCGTCCTCTTTACTACTAGCTCCGCCACCGGCCTTCCTCGCGTGCAACGCGATGTCTGCCGCGCGTGTGACGAAGGTCCGCCTCAGGACGCCGGCCAGCTCGCCCTCCTCGACGAGATCCAGCAGGCGGGTGGCCAGGCTGTAGAAGTGGGCGCTCTGGTCGCGTAGGGGTACGGCGCGCGGATCCGCCTTGAGGGCCTGGACGACGTCGTCGGAGAGCGGCGGGGGTATGTTGAGGTTGACGAACGAGCTGGCCTCCTCGTCGTCGGCTGCGCTGTTGGCCAGGGCGAGCATCTCGGCGAGCCAGAGGGGCAGGCCGAGCTTGGTGCCAGACTTGAGGGCGCTGGAGGGGTTGTTGTCGAGGTAGCCGAGATCGGGCACGTCGAGCTGGAACTCGCAGGGGATTTTCTGGGTGCAGGAGTGGGAGCGTTAGCGGGCTGCTGATATCATGATCCTTGCCCGGAGAGATGTCCGGACAGAGAGAGGAGGGGTATCATGGGCGCCTGTCTGTACCTCAGCGTCGGTCAGGATGGCGTCTATGTCGTAATAAGACATCTTTACCGATGTGAGAGCGGTGGTTTGTCTATGAAGGAGTCGTAGAAGTCAACAGACTCCTTGTAGACTCGAGCCACGCGCCAATTGGTAGGTAGCTAGGGCTGCGACGCGGTTGATGGGATGCTAACAGACCGTCTGGAAATACGGATCCATGAGGAGGGGTACGCGATCGTGGCGCGATTGTGCGCGAGTGTGGCTTGCTAACAAAGGTACATACCTACCTTAGTTAGACGCCTACGTTAACTCACTCGGCCGTGGAAGCTGCCCGATAAGGACAAGCACACTGCCAAGCCACACGAGGGGGCCACTCGATAACCGGACGGATAACCGAGATTCGGACCATTCGGCTTTATCGCTCCGTGTTTTTATGACGACACCTTGATAACAGAGTGAAGCTTCCAGCAAAGCCGAAGCGCGAAGCTCCTGCAAAGCTACAACCACAACCTATTTAAAGCGAATTGATCCAACCAGGCCACCAATACGCCATTATCGAACCATCTTCGCTGTCAGTAGCGCCCTCTCCAGCTCCTATTCCATAGTCTGTCAATCAATTAGCGGCAATCTCCCCTTAATCGATCTAATCAGATCTGCAGAACATCGCAATGGCGTCTCTCCTCCGCAGCTCGGCTCCCGCCCTCCGCGGTGCTCTCCGCTCCTCTGGGGCCATCACCAAGCCCGCAGTCGCTGCCGCTAGCACTACCTTTGTGCGCGGCAAGGCCACCCTGCCCGACCTTCCCTGTACGTGCTGGAGCGGCTCACTGATGATACCGTCATGATGGATACTGACTAGCGAGCTGGAATATTTAGATGACTATGGCGCTCTTGAGCCCTACATCTCCGGCAAGATCATGGAGCTGCACCACTCCGGCCACCACAAGGCGTACGTCACTGGACTGAATACCGCCCTCGAGACCATCGCCGAGGCCGAGGCCAAGGGCGACCTGAGCAAGGCCGCCAGCGTGGCGCCCCTGCTTAACTTCAACGGCGGTGGCCACCTCAACCACACCCTGTTCTGGGAGAACCTGGCTCCCGCGAGCCGTGACGGTGGCGGCGAGCCTTCTGGCGACCTCAAGGTAGGTGCTCTCCTCCTTTTTCACGGATCCCTGTCATGCTCTCCCTCGACGGAGGAGCTTCTGGTCTTGGCAGTGTAGTTGCTGACAATTCCACTCGCAAAACAGAAAGCCATTGACGAAGACTTCGGCTCCTTCGACTCCTTCCAGAAGAAGCTGAACGCTGCCCTTGCCGGCATCCAGGGCAGCGGCTGGGCGTGGCTGACCAAGGACAAGGAGACGGGCACGCTGGGCATCGTCACCCGCGCCAACCAGGACCCCGTCACCGGCAGCCTGGTGCCGCTGCTGGGCATTGATGCTTGGGAGCACGCCTACTACCTGCAGTACCTGAACAAGAAGGTCGAGTACTTCAACGCCATCTGGAACGTCATCAACTGGAAGACGGTTGCGGAGCGGTACAGCAAGGCTTGAGCGGAGTTGGTGCAAAAAGATGGGCAGGTTTTGGTGGAGGAGTAGCTTGTAGGTGCTGTTGAAACAGGAAATGTAGTAGTAACACTGAAATGAAGGCATGTCTTAACCAAGATTTTGTAAGGCCTCCCGCCGTCAACTTGTAGTCCCAAGCCTGTCTCGCCCAATCTGAGCAAGCCTACTTGCAGACTGCGGCACCTCCCTACTTAACGATAGGTCGACGACATATCCTGTACTGTCTAGATCGCCGAGCAACGCCCTACGCCCTGACTCTTATAGCAGGAGACTTATTTCGTATATTGCTTTTGTTATCTCTACTCGCGGTATACAAATAAATAAATACCAACATTTAAGTAATCATGAGTATATAAACGTCGTCCTATAAACGTCCGCTCGTCTATGTCCTCCTTCTAAGCAGTCTATAAAGCAAACGGCACGCCCATCTGCCAGTACCCATAGCTCGACAAGATCTCCGTCAAGTTCTTGCACCGCGGCGCGTCGTGATCCTCCTGGGCGCCCACGGGGAACATGACGGTGAAGCACACCTGCCCCGGGTCCGCGCACCTGCCGCACCGCTTCCACGTCGCCCAGTCCAGGCGCGTCATCAGCTCGCGTACCGCCTGCCTCGCGTCCGCCGCCACCACGTCCGACGCCCTCCCCGCCTCCACGGTCCCTTGCTGCTGCTGCCGCCGCCTCTCCTGCTCGCCCAACACCAGCATGTTCCGAATGTCGAATAGCGCGTTGCATATGGCACCCGACACCGTCTCTATCGCGGCGTAGATGGCACGATCCTCGGGCGTCCACTTCTCATGTCCCAGGACTGCTGTGCCGAGGAAGTATTCTGCGCATTGACTGCGCGCCGCCGGGCCAGCGCGCCCAGCGCCTGAGGGGTAATCGGAGAAAGGATCCAGCAGGGTGTCGATCACGGAGAGCATCTCGCCCGGGCCCAGATCGCCCTCGGAGAGATACCACAGCCGCTCCGCGTACCGCGAGGCGATGCCGTCCGCGACGGCCTGCCAGTCCACCGAGGCGAGATGCCTTCTCCCGCTTCTCTCCGCGACGACCTCGCCGAGCCGGGCGCGGATCCCAAGCCGCTCCTCGCGGGAGGCGCTCACGATCCGCGGCAGCGTCTGCCTCTCTGGGTCCGGGTTGGAGATGTTTACCGGGTACGCGAACGCGGACACCGCGCTCGAGAAGTCCACCTCGACCCTGCCGCGCGGCAGGCCGTCGTACCGCCCCGCCACGGCGCGCATCCACTCGAGGAAGAACGCCCGGGATGGGGCCTCGGCGCCGGCGGTCTCATTGCTGAAGGGGCTCGCGTTCACGGAGACGAGGTCCAGCCCGCCGCCGGGCGCGAAGTCGCAGTAGATGACCTCGAAGCCGGCCTCCATGCGGATGAAGCCGTCGATGGCGCGGCGGGACGGGCTCACGCCCGGGAAGGAGGGCGAGCCCCAGGACGCGGCGAGGCGACACAGGTCGCGGGCGCGGAGGAAGTCGTTGTCGAAACCGTCCGGGTCGCGGTCCACGGGGTAGTCGAGCAGGATGTGGTTCTGCGAGTCGATGGAGCCGATCTCGCACTTGGCGGCGGCCTGGCCGTCGATGTAGACGAGATTAAGGGGCCGCGCGGCGCGATAGGTCTGTAGGTAGCCCCGGAGTGGGACTTTCGGGAACGGGGGAAGTTTCCTCTTCTTGTCGCCGTCGTTGTCGCCAATGTGGTCGGGCGCGAGGGCCTTCTGCGGTGGAGCCTCAAAGGGTGGTATGGCGGCACTCGGGCGCAGAGAAGCCCGGCCAAGTTGGTGTGAGAAACGGTGCCAGGCGAGGACCTGCTCCATCTTTAGGCTGTCTGCTTCCTCCGGCGTAAAGAGGGTCTCGTCCCCGTGTGAGAAACTTTTGTCTCTATCAGGCGGCGGTTCCCACGACCGCGCGAAGTTGGCGGCATGCTCAACTTCCAAGGCAAGCCATTCGAAACCCTCTATTCGCTGAGAATCATGGGTGCCGTGGTACAAGAGGCTTCCCTCGGGAACGGTGGCGAGGTAGAAGGAGAGGCCGTTGTGGTGGATGGACGACCCCCATTGACGCATTGCCGCCTGGAGAGAATTGAAGATGTGAAATGCATTGTCTCGCGCGGCCTCCTCGCTCGGCAGATGATCTGTAGCGTTTGGATAAGCCGAAGCTGTTTGAAGTCCCCATGCGACTAGAGCGCTGGTGGCGCAGAGGCGTGCAAGTCCCGCGGTGAGCCAAGCCATCCAAACTTAATCTGAAGCGGTTAAAAGAGACAGAAGCATCAAAAAGCCATCAAGACCAGCTGATGTGTATCACGGCAATGTCAGAAGAAGGGAAGCATGAGAAGCACGAGAGACACATCTCATCGATGGGACGAATAGGCTTTGTGTTCTGACGCAGACGGATAAGACGAGAAGGCGTTTGCAGCCAGTTCGGTAAGGCGGTCTAACACTGGTCCGGTCGCGCGAGCAGGTCCTTGCCCAGAACAGGCAACAGGATTGAACACATCGAAATCCTTCAGCCTAACGCTCCTCAATTATATCGTTCTTGATTAGGACTCGACACTCGAGCCAATACTGCGCGCATTTTACATTCTGGAACTCAGCTGGGGACGAAGAAATCTGCGGTCTCGGATGGTACTCGAGGATATCCACGTGCTAGAGACTCACGCTCCAGCGACCAGCGACATTTGGCAAGCAAATGCCTCACCAGGCACCAACGGAATTGGTTTCGACAGCCAGTTCGGAGTCGTCCGACACCTGTGATCCCGCGTCAAGTACGAGCGCAACGTTCAAGATAACAACAGCCTGGCCGATTGGCGCATGAAGGAGCGTTTGGATAGATGCCGTCGTCACTCCACCTGTGTGTACCCTTGTCATAACAAGCCGCGATAGCCTTCTTCTCCCGCCTTTCACTAGGATCCTTTCTCGTCAAAATTTGCAGGCGTGTCGGGCGCGATGACGACGAGGGCAAGCGTTCCTGATCCCTCTGGGCTTTGAAGCCCACATGAACTGTCTATATGGAGTCCAGCATACAGCGACTGTGGCTGGCACGACATGATATCGATTTGTCAGCTAGATATGGTAGAGCAAATTTGTAATCGAAGGCATGCCGAACCCGGGGCTAGAGGCCCTCGAGCACTGAGGAGCACGTAGAGAAGGCCCCATCAAAAGACTTGATAAAGTCGAGTGGGACCCTGTCTGGTGCGCACCGTCGTTGGACGACTGGACCGGTTGATGCGTGAGATAGACTGACTACCAAGCCAACCCAACACCATGCCGAGCTTACCGACCACAAGAGATGAGGCCGAAGGCTGGGTTCGCAATGTAAATTGGCGCACCCATTAACAGACGTGCTGTGCTGTTATGCATATGGTCCTGACTAAGTGCAGTTCCATCGAGTTTGCGACACTCTCGAGGCCTCCCTTCTCGATACAGTTTTCGCAAGGGACGCGACCTTGCAGTTCGGGAACTACCCCGTAATCAACGGCGTGGAGGGCATCAAGGCGTTGCTGGGGCGACAGTTCGCCCTCTTGGAGGAGATGCATCACAAGTTCCGCTATGGTGGTCAGTCACGACTCAAACCGTGTTGCCCTCCTGTTTTTGGGCCACACATATCGATGCGACCGGCGTGCTGACGCTCGGCAGACGTTGTGGGTGACAGGGTCTACCACGCGTGTACAATCTCGTACCTGATCAAGGGCGACACCAAGGAGAACGAGATCGAGATCCCGGCGGCTGCCATTCACCATGTGGTGACTGAGGGTGAAGAGAAGGGCTTGATCAAGAGGTTCGAGGTGTTCATCGACAATGCACCCGTCGTGCAGCGTATGGCCCTCTTTGCGCCGAAGTAAGACGGCGCGGTTGTCTGTCGACCACGCTCTAGCGAGTATTCGCAAGCGGAGGATGAGATTCTGGTTATAACGGCTGGATTGCGCTGCCAAAGACAAGCCTTGTCTTTCGAGATTCGAATACCTAGCCTAGGAAGAATTGCGCGGACGATTTGATCGTCCAACCGTCTTATATCCTATATGGGGCACAGCACCCCAGATATCCCAGCCGTCGACTTGACGGTCATGCAGAGAACGAGTTGGAACTTGAGATGCGCATCTCTGTTGGTCGCGAACGTCTCTTTGACTGATTATTGGTCGAGCCTTGGTGCCTCGGAGTCTGGCCGTGAAGCATAACTGCTGCTTGCATCTTCGACAAGTAAACAAGACAGGGAACCATACTGTGAGGAAGTTGTGCTGGATGCAAGGCTCATCTATCAACTGGCCGTGATGGTATTGATGCTGTCGCAATTCTGCCGGCACCGTAATGTAGACATGCGGACATGTACCCCGTACAGACCCAGAAGAGCCAGGCAGGCGCATCCGGCAGGCGCGACGAGGCAGCCACTCGGCAGCGATCGTGCCTTCCCCGAGCCGACAGGTCCCACTCCAGCAAGCGACAGAAACCGCCAGTGGATCTCTCAGCCCTTTTTAAGTGGACACGGCTCGCGGGTGAGCTACATAGGCGGCTTGTACTGGTACTTGGGGAGTACGGCGCGGGGCATGGAACAACCGGGAACGGTGATCGAGCGGGGCATCCTCATGTTTTGCATGATTCTAACGCTGCACCTGGGCGGAGATCTTGGCTGCTTGGACTCTCGTTGCACGATGATGCATCGTTGCGCGCCTGAAGGGAGCAAGCGAAAGTAAGGAAGCTCCCGCCCCAGACATCAAGGTACGTGTGTACGGAGTACACGTGTTGAAGCCGGTGCCGCGGGCGGGAGGAGGTCGGGAGAAGCACGGGCAGCGATGCAATGCAATGCTCGACTGACGGCGTGACAGCACGGAACCTCCTGTCGCCCCCTGATACACTTACCTACTCTGTAACTACACCGCTCAGCAGGACACGAGGTCTGCGGCATGGCCGCCTATAGGCTTGCGGGCTTGAGTGGCGCTCTTGGAGAGATACGATGGATGGTTTTCTCAGGGATTCATCCTGGGCATTGCGCAGCAGCACATGACCTCCTTCAGGCTCGCTGCTCGTTGGTGTTGCGTGTCGTACCACGCCATTTCCACCGCCTTGGACTCAGCCCGCGCCCCCGGGAGCGAGCCGAAATGAGATTCTCCTGAGAATGGCACTTCAGAAGATCGAGATTCGGGTGGTGCCAGTTAGACAGACATGGGGATTCGCCATGGTGGTGGGACAGTGGGGGGCTCGGCGTTCCGCACTGCTCTTCGTCGTGTCCTACCCGGCAAGTACGGAGACATCCTGCACGGATTGCATGCGCCCGGTGCTTCCAGCCGGGCCTCGATGATGAAGACCAGAGGCGACGGTGCCTAACCCACATGCCGTGCTATACCCGGTCCCTCGTATGGCGGGTTGGTTAGGCTCGCCGCTCGCAGAGTAAAAAAAAGGGGGCGGCATGAATGCCCATGGCGTGTTCGGGAGCTCCCTGGGCCCCCGGCTATCAAAGGCACAATCGTATGATGTCGTCGGCGGAGCCTTTTTAAAGACAGGGCCAGTCTGACGGATCAACGTCTCCGCTCCTAAAGGAAGATTTTCCAGAACATTTCTCAGCGACTACACACAAGCATGCACACCACTTGGCGAAGCGTTTGAGCTTCCCGGATAAGCAAACAGAGAGACAAGCGACTGGTACTAGCCGAGCGCCCCAGATAACTGCGTTAATTGCTTGCCAGTGGACCGCTTCCCTCCGCAGGTCTTGGCCTGAACCCCAAGCTAGTGCGACAGCGCTATTACCGAACCGTACCGAGTCATTGAACTCGTCGAAGCCTGTTCGGCTTTGGGAGCTCGCGCCGGGAATAGTAACGTCGAGCCCGTCTCCACTTCCTCAATCGATCCCTCCAGACCGAGACCGAGACGACGTTGTCTCGCCAGTGCTTTCGGAGAGAGCCCTGGCAAGTTAGCAGATACCAGTAGCATCCAGCGGTTAGCTGGGTCTCAAAAAAGTTCCCTGGAACCTTCGGGCCCGACTAGTTGGACAGGTCGCTAAAGGAGGCGCTGCGCTGCCTCGCACAATATTCGTGGACAGTTACATGACAGGGTAGAGGTAGGCAAATCCATCGCGCACATTTGAGACACCAGAAGCACAGCAAGTGTGTACAGAATAGTAAGAGAGTGAAGGGGACATATCCAACGGTTCTCACTAGGCGCGGATTTCGGCACCGAGTGAGCCTCAGACAGCGACGCCCGTTTCAAGTCTTGTCGTCATCGACCGTCACTTGCTTCAGGAGTCGCCGGCATCTGCATTTCAACAAGACGGCCCCTCTTAGTCCTGAAGCTTCCTGATCGATCATCCAAAACCGTTCCCTTGCCAAGCCTAACTGCGAGACTCTGATTCTCGGTTGACAGCTTGGCCGCCAGAACTCGTCTTATTACAGCTCAACGTAGTGAACCGACGGTTCAATCAACGCTTCCACCGCGTGGCTACTGGATAGCACAACAGGATCTATCGGTCAACAGCGGCAGGGACACCGGCAGCTGGCCCAGAGGCGGGAGGCACCTGTACATCCCCGGTGAGTAAACATTCCCTTTTTACCATCCTTCCGCCCATCCTCTCAGCGTCGCACAGTTGCGTCCCCTGTGGGATGGCATGTGAGCCCACTATAGCATCCTTGACGAGCCTCGATCCCATGGGATCCTCCTGTCTCCACGGGCTTGGTGTAGCGCACTAATGGCATCCCTGGCCCGCATGCGCCCCCCCGTCACCCACGTCAACCCCATCAAACCCCCCGTCACCTCGTGGCTTGACCTCCCGCATCGCGGGTTCCCTCTTAGCAAATCAAGCAGCAAATCCAGTGTTTTCTCGTCTCCTTCTCTCCTTCATCCTGCATGCCAGGTGCCTGTACTCCGTACGGCCCCCCACTGCGACCCCTGCTGACCGCTGCTCACCGACTCTTGTCCCATGCAGCGGGATGTCGGCGTGTTTTCGCGGTGAACGTCGGGGAGCCCTGGCAGCAAGCCGCTGCCCCCTATCCCTCCTTTCTCGTTACCCAATCCCATCTGCCGTCGCCGGCATGCAAATATTCTTACATGGCACCAAAGCACGCCCGCATTGCCCACCGCTCTGGCTCTGCCTCTCCACATGACCATCTGATTCTTCATGTCCCGGTGGCTTGTCGGAGATGAGGCTTATGCCGCTCGTGTCTCTTTACCCCAATTGCTCTCTCCCACATGGTATCTTGCGGATATACCTGCGAGATGGCATCCCGCAGCTCAATCCCCAACGCACGACAACGGTGGCGAGCAGTAGGCCAGGGTATCTAGCGCACTGTGACCCGACGCTTGTCAGTCAGTCAGGTGGCTCGCCGGACATCCCGTTCAGGGCCGTTCTGCGAGCTACTGTACGGGGGTACTGTGCATGCTGCAGGCAGTTGCCCCTTTCCGTTAGGGATAGTCGAGATGCAGCATAGCAAATACCTCCAGATAGTGCGCGTTTCTGTACTTGCGGCAGCTGCTGCGGTTATTGTTGAGGTTTCAGTTCTCTTGCAGCAGCCACTGTTTGCCCTTGGCCTCCTTTTCTGTCCATTTTCTTTGGCTGTGATCAGTCTCTTGCGCGCTCTCCTTGTCTGTAGAAAGCCGTCGAGTTGACAGTTCACATGTTCTGTGCATTGACTAATTTCGCACTACACAGGTAATAACCGTTGTATCTGCACTGAGCATATCTTTGTCGACGTTGTTTGCTCACTTCGCAGAGCCATCAAGCTAAGGTGAGGCAAGCACTGAAAGGTAAACATCACACCTCAGGCTCACGGGCTGTGCCGGCCGATAGCGTGAGTAGAGGTACTTTGGGTACCTCGCCGCACGAAGACCAGACCCCACCTCCATCGCCGCTAGCGTGGGTACAGTACCTCGGGACCCAGTCCGTAGTACAGAGCAGTGACATCAGCCAACCGTGGGGCATAAGCTGACGGGAAGTGCTCTAAAGATGTCGACGCAACCTGCAGACGGGGTACAGCAACAACACCACCGCGCAGACCCTGATTCCCAGGAAGGCGCGGGAGGGGGGCAGCAGCAGCTACAAGAGGTACACGAGGAGGAGCCGCCGCCACACGGGCAGCCCCAGCACCACCACCACCATCTGCGTCACCGCCTTGAGGAAGCTCTGGGCAAACGAGGTACCTCACCCTCCTTGTCCTCGAGCTCCACCGAAGCTCTCCCTGCTGCTGCTGCACCACCACCTCCAACCTCGCAACCCTCAAATACCGCCGACGACCACCACCACTCTCCGGCAGCCTCTCTCTCTGCCTCTGCCTCTGTCCCGTCTCCTCTTAAGAACATCTTCCATTCTCACCACCCTCACCACCCGCACGGCCTTCGCCGCCTTCACGACCAGCCTTCATCTCCTTCCATCTCACCCTCCTCGTCACCCCACCTTGCCCCGCAGTCGCAGCCGCCGCATCGCCAGGCTGCGTCTTCGTCGCCATCCCACCCCAGCCTGCCTCTCGATCCTCACCTCCAGCTCCCGCAGTCAACGCCCTCCTCAGCCTACGCGAGCGGCGTTTCCACCCCCGTCGAAAGATTTCATTGGCACCCACCTAAGACTCTGCGTCCATTCATCCTCGCAATCATGGCTTTCAAGGGAGGCCGCGAGTTCTCGCGGGGCACGTCGATGCACCGGCAGCGACAGATGAGCACGATTGTCGAGAAGGAAGGCCATTTTGGAGCTGCTCTTACGGTACGTCTTTCTGCAAGAAACCCCGTTCGCAAATTGTCTTGGTCCTTCTCTTTCTCTTTCTGCCCTTCACCCTTCTTTAATTTTGCGCTGTTCACGGTCGCCGCGCACTCGAAAGCTTCGTCGCCATCTTAGCTCTGCACGGCAAATTGGCTGTCACGAGCCCCTTCAATTCGCTCGACGTTCTACCAAGGCAACTCCATCCAATTCCCTCCTGTACATCTGAACTCGCCGCCGAACAATGCACCTGTTCTTTCGACCCTCTCTTCTCTATGCTCTGACTGCTGTTTGTTTGCAGCCACCAGAGCGACCTTTACTTGAGCTTCAACGTCTTGTCGCAAACAGTCTATTTGATGCTTCGATACCGGCACGAGAGTGATACGAGCTAACACGAGGTAGACTCTCTATCTAGGTATCTCGGCCGTCTTCTCCGATGATCACACCGCCGTTGTGGCTCTTGCTATCCATGATACCGTCTACCTCATCGACTTCTCAGTCAAGCACATCGTGCTGGATGACGCCCTGAGAATTGGAGAGGACTTGATCGCGGACTATATCATTTCGGAGGTGGACAAGTATGAGCACGAGAACTTTGCCAAGTTCATTGGCGCCGGTCTTCCCACCACCCTCAAGTACATGAGCCCGACCCTGTGCTCTCGCCTCTGGCTTGAACTGGACATTGTCCCCATTGTCATGCGTCCCGACGACGACCACAAGCAGCAGAGCTTCTGGGATGTAAAGCGCGTGGACGAGCAGGCCGATTCTATGGCCCGGAAGTGCATCATGTATGTTAGGCCCTTCTCCTTCGCTAACTATTGGATTTGGTACGGTCTGCAATACGGAAACCAACGGCTACTGACGTGACATGCAGGAACTTTGGCCCCTCTCTGGTGCCTCTGCTTCAGGTCGGCTTCAGAGGTGTTGTCCAGACTGATGCCGGTTTCCGTGCCCAACTCACGACCGTTCAGAACTACAAGGATACATGCGGAAAGGCGACTTGGGAGACTATGTTGACATACGCCAAGCAGCTGCGTGGCAACCAGACCAAGATCGCCTTTTTCAGCAGCACCCCCCAGGGAGGCGGTGTGGCCCTGATGCGGCACGCTCTCGTCCGCTTCTCCCGTCTCATGGGCGTTGACCTGACTTGGTATGGTGAGTAATTGCATTTCACACAAGCTTTAACTTGGACGACGCGTTGCACGTTCTGACAGTGAGACCACAGTTCCCAAGCCTCGCCCTGGTGTCTTCAGAATCACCAAGAATGTCCACAACATCCTCCAGGGCGTCAGCCACCCCGACCAGCGCATCTCCCCCGAGGAGAAGGCTTCCATCATTGATTGGATCACCGACAACGCCAACCGGTACTGGCTTTCGGAGGGCGGTCCTCTCCGCCCGGCCGATGAGGGCGGTGCTGATGTTGTCATTGTGAGCTGTTTTTCATTGTCTTGCTTCCCCAAGAAGCTATCTTGCCTCCATTTCCCCTCACGCACCCCAACCCTGCCCACCCACACCATATGCACCTGCGCAGGCGAGCCTGCATTAACAGGCACCTGACCCGGGGTTACCCCCACGCCCCGCTGCTGCTCTCTGTCCCTCTGCCTCAAGCTGACAGTCACCCAGATTGACGACCCGCAAATGCCTGGTCTCATCCCGCTCATCAAGAAGCTGACTCCGGATCGGCCCGTTCTGTACCGTTCGCACATCCAGATCCGCACCGACCTCGTCGCCAAGGCCGGCACTCCACAAGCGGATATCTGGGACTTCCTGTGGAGCAACATTAAGCATGCGGACATGTTCATCAGCCACCCGATCCCCTATTTCGTGCCTCATAATGTGCCGCCCGAGAAGGTCGTGTATCTGCCTGCCACGACTGACTGGTAAGACCCAACACCCGGGTTACTGCATTTCGGTAGGCGTCTATCATACTAATAACCTGCCAGGCTCGATGGTCTGAACAAGCATTTGAGCAAGTGGGATACAGGCTACTATGGCCACATCTACAATGTCGCTTGTCACTCCCAGCGCATGTGAGTTGAAATTGAGTTCCAGAGCTTGGGTGCCTGTAGCTAACATCTTCGTCTAGGACTGAGCTGAACTGGCCTGCACGCAAGTACATCGCCCAGGTTGCCCGCTTCGACCCTGCCAAGGGTATCCCCACCGTCATTGACTCGTATGCCGAGTTCCGCCGCCTCTGCGAGAAGAGCGGCATCACCGATGTACCTCAGCTAGTCGTGTAAGTGGTTCCTCAAGCCTTCCTAACCATGCTACGGTTTCATCTCTAACTTTGATCTGCTCCACCCACAGTTGCGGAAACAGCTCTGTCGACGACCCCGATGCCAGTATGATCTACGACCAGACGATGGGCCAGATTGAGCAGTACTATCCTCATCTCCTGAGCGACATCAGCGTCATGCGACTGGACCCGAACGACCAGCTGCTCAACACCATCATCGCGAATGCTCACGTCATCCTCCAGCTCTCCACTCGCGAGGGTTTCGAGGTCAAGGTTTCTGAGGCCCTTCACGCCGGCCGCCCCGTCATTGTCACCAATACTGGTGGTATCCCGCTCCAGGTCAAGGATAAGGTCAATGGCTACCTCGTTGAGCCGGGTGATTGGAAGTCCGTCGCGCAGCACTTGTTCCAGCTTTTCACAGACGAGGATCTCCACAAGAAGATGAGCTACGAGGCAGCTAATGGCGTCTCGGATGAGGTTGGCACTGTCGGCAACGCTCTCAGCTGGTACTACATCGCCGCCAAGTTCGCTAAGGTCGGTGTCAAGGTGGAGGGTACCGGCGGCGTCGACGGCCACGAGAAGTGGCTCAACGACATGGCGCGCGACGAAGCCGGCTTCCCGTATCCCGCGGCCGAGAACCGCCTTCCCCGCATTTTCACGGAGAAGAAGAATATGCCGGTGCAGACGACACCTGCTGCCAAGCCCGCTGCTGAGCAGTAAATGGCGGGAGTCGGAGACAGCGGGGTCGGCTACACACGTATCTGGTCCTGCTGTTCGAGTGCCCGTCATCCAGAACCTGCACCTCGCAATTCACGTCTGTTTTTACCATTTCCCGGGTTTGCGTCGTCCTCAGTCCCTTGCCTTTTTGAGTTGGGAAAACTGGTTGCTAAATGGATGCGTTGCTTTCTAGAACTCGTCTCGGCCGAGGTTCCAGTGCCAGTTTATCATCACGTTTCCGGGAAATGACTTCTATGAAATGAATATCTCTGCTCTTTTGCGTCTTGAATTTCTGTGTTGTGAAGAAATCGTATTTGCTTTTATTGATGCTCTGGTATACAAGCCCAACGGAGGGAGGAGGAAGCTGGGGGGAGAGGCAAAGAGAAAAGCTGAGTGTGTTTTGCTGTGCAGTCCCGACGGGGACGGTATAGAGAGGCTGGGATGCAACGATTACTCCGTCTGCTTGATCTAACAACTGAATGGTTGATACGCTGCTTTCTGCTCTCCCACCTATGTTATGTGACATGTGTTCTCAAGTCGACTCTGCTTGACGAGTGAGGTAACCGCTGGTGCCGTGCTGGGTCTTTTGCTCGCTGTTGAGGAGTCTGATCTCCGTGGCCTGCTTGCCAGTGTGACCGTCAGACCGCGATACCGGGGTGGCTGGGGTTAGTTGAAAGCAAGGAAGGACGCCTCGAGTGGAGAATTCGCTCTTCACAACTCTGAAAAGCGGCGAGAAAGAATGATAGGAGAGGACAAGCTGATGGGCTTTTCGCCCCATATTCTGCCACTCATCACTCATCAGCAAGATAAGGCCATCCTCAGCCGTCACCAATAGACCTTCAGTCTTAGTGTCGCGGCTACTTACAGAGTCACTATTGGCCAGTCTAGCAGCAGTGGTATTGACTTAGTGTTGTGTTAACCTTTTCAAATTTTATTTACTTCCATTTTGTTAGGACTCCCATGCGAACCGCGAAAAATGAAAGCATCTTTCGCTTATCGCTGCGATGGACTCTTGTACCTGGAGGTGCAGCGGCCAGTTCCTCGCCAACCGTGGAGTTGTAGATTTAGTATGTCACGTAACTGCTGGGATGACGTTTGACTCGGTGAGAATAGAAGGGATATAAAAGACCGAAAGGTAAAGCCGGTGACCCGTGACTAAGAGAGTCAAGACCGCTACCTGCGGTTGGTACGAGCAGTCGTATGTGTTGGGTCAGGCGAGCCTTCACTTAGAGGCATTTTCAGCAGCCAAAGGCCGAGTCTAGACTTTCACCTTCCCGGGAAAGAGGGACAGACGCGACGCTGCCGTCTGTCCTAGAGGGAGCTGCGGTGGCAACGGTAACTTGCATAACGTTATGTACCACCGTCGAGACCGGCGATCATTCAGCTAGCCATAGCCGTTGAGTCCATGTGAAAACGTCGTTAGAGTTGACGCATTGTTATCTGTGGCTGAAGGAGCCCAACGATGACCTCCCGCCAAGTAGACAGACCGCACCTACTGGGAACAATTATGAGTCAAGCACGGAACTACAAAGACTGAAGGCGCACCAGTCAGGTTCTGGGAGCTAACAGCATCTTGCCACACACAAACCAGAGACCCCAACGTAAGATAGCTTGGCTTCCGACCCTTTATGCAAGGAGTTCATATTTGGGAATATCAGGGTCCAGATCGCCGGGATACGGACCTTCTCCCAGACTTGAAACCACCCTTCTGGGGGTAACTGAGCAGTGGACCTCATGCCGACCCGACAGAGACAATGTACATACTGCCGATCTCCGTATATCTGCCCCTTCTTTCTTACTGAGGTACTCTTCGTCTGCAACTAAGCCAACTTCCTCCTCCGCTTCTACCTTTTTGGTAGACAGGGGGGGCAGACCAGGGTCATGAGACTTGCGTAACAACGCGCATTGGGGTCTGGGATGCCATTTCACGCGCTGCCATGTACATTAGGTGATCATGTCAAGGAAAGCACTCTTCATTCTGGCCAATGGAAGAAATGCAAGAAGGCCAACAACCTGGCAATGCGGCCGCTTTGTATCGTGCGTCTATACAAGTTGACAAGTCTGGCAGCTAGAGCAACAGACGACGGACTGGAAGAGCGTTGGATCCTTCACCTGGCCTCTCCGCGTTGGTCCCCCAAAACCAAGGACGCTTATATCGTTGGGAAATGTGAGGCTGTTCGCTGTCATCCGGAAGTAATTCGAGCCAGAACGCTGGGACTCGCCAAGAACATTGGCGTAACAGAAACGGGAAGGAGGCTAAGAGACGATGGTGCGGAACGGGGATGTCTGGGCATATCATTGGGTCATTCTCTGCATCGACTTAACGCGATGACAATAGGAGCGAGGGGAGTTCGCCGTCAAGTTGCGATAAGTCGCCGCAGACGTAGTAATGAAACATCTTTTCTTGATATCTTGGCGGACAGGCCAGCTAATCTTTGCCCCTGGAATGATATCTCACAGCTGTCCAGCGATAAGCAGTCCCTGGAAAATGGGTATTATCCCAGCAGCACATGCGAGCTTACTCTATCCCGGTCATTATTTTCGCGGCCTGCCATACAGAGTATGGTCGGCATCTTTTCAAAGTGGGCGTTGGTTGTGACTAGTAACCAAGGACTCCGCTTGCAGAAATTTGTCCTTATCAACCGTCGGGCGGCAGCGATACTTCTTGGCATTGATGGCAGCAGATGTTGATAAGATTCTAGGGTTGCTTCCGCTGTAGATGCACCTAGGTTAACCGCTTCGTCTCCTGTATGTTGCGGGAGTCGAACTATCACGGAAAAAGCACTGGAGCAACGCTTTATCTGATCATATATGCTGGCGGAGATGCCGAAACTGTTGCCCAGTGATTCTGGGAAGGAAATGGAGAATAAATTGGGCAGATACACTGCCAATCTGCGCACCCCCTATTTTGCCCTGTTGCCAAGATTGCCAAGATGCATATGGGTCGAAGCCCCGACAAACAGATCGAAGATCTCACACCACACAGCGCCACTCCGGCCGTTGAGTTTCTCGAAGCCCAGTCTGGAAGCTCTTAGACTTAGTGCGGCTTGGAAGGTTGCCACAGTGCTTGGGTTCCTCAAGAGCCCTGATGTTGCGTGTAGGGGATTGGTGAGCTGACCAGCCACAAGCACACCCTAATGAGCCTGGTTACTAAAATGCCGAAGTGGTCACGCCTCGGGTCTTAAGCTGCCGCCGTTCTTCCGGCGGCTCACGACAGTCTCAGCGGCCTGTCGCACAATGATAACAAAAGCGGAAACGCTAGGTCACTTTAGGGGTCACGGCTGTATCCCCACCCGGCAATTGAGCATGGCCTGTGGTTCCTATCTTTCCTATCCTCACATGGCGCTGGCCATTCGACCTCAAATTGCGGGTTTGATGGAGCTATAATGACCGCTTCGGGGCGGCGTTGGCCGCCCACCTTCCGTCTCCCAATGGAAAGCACACACAGGCCTCCTCAGCGGGGACATGACCAGGAAAATAACTGGAAGGGAAGGTTGTTATCGTGCCCAGAACTCCCAAGAAATGCCCAGACTTACGCGCGTCAGGCGCATCAACCCGACAGTCCCATTCAGGGAACCAACAAGCTGA
Source organism: Pleurostoma richardsiae (assembly GCA_030052745.1). Taxonomy (NCBI): domain Eukaryota; kingdom Fungi; phylum Ascomycota; class Sordariomycetes; order Calosphaeriales; family Pleurostomataceae; genus Pleurostoma; species Pleurostoma richardsiae. Next base: position 221,375 of record JANBVO010000010.1, read on the forward strand.
GAATTTTGGAGAAAATGGAGATTTTTATCCCAATGAAGCAGGTCTAAGGCACCCTGAGACGGTTGAAGGCGGTCCGATGATGCTGGTTCTCAGACCTTGCTGGCTCCCCCGCCCCTGGAGCCCTCCCGAGCATCTTGCAATACACGGCCCGGTACGAAGTCGAGGGTCTGGGCATCGGAAGGTTGGCAAATCATGTCACTCTTAATACCTACTCGCCGTTATCACATCGCTCACTACTCCAGAACCGGCAGGCGAATATGGGGGATGGCGGCTGTGGAACGTCGCCATGTCGTGCGGGCGTGCGCACGACGCCAGGTTGGATCAGACCTGCTCGCCGTGGCGACGGATAAGCGAGAGTTTCGCAAACCCCTCCCGATAAGACAGGCATCGTGCGAGCATCCCCGGCATATAAAGTTCAGATAGGCTTCGTGCTACCCATGGTGGCCCGGTGGTCGCTTGCTGCCCCTCTTCTCCGCCTTTTCACTCCGCTGTTCCGTAGAACTCGGGCTCCTGTACCAGTTACAGAGCAGACAAGATGTCGAACGTGAATGAGATCAAGCAGTCGCCGAGCCCACCGGCCGGCGGCGTGGTTGACGAGAAGACGCCCTATCGAGAGACCAGCTACGAGCCGGATGCCGGGGTCCCGCGCGATCAGACAGTCGAGACGTGAGACCACTGCCTCCCAAACACTTTCACTTAGTGACTCGAGACTGTTATGTTGACCCTTGCGCTCTCAGTGTACTCAATGTCACCGAGGACGACCTGCACGAGGCCAAGGCACTTGCCGGCCAGATGTCGCTGGAAGAGGTTCGCGCCTTGATGGAAAACGTGCTCAAGATGCATCAAAACGACCCCAACTTTCCGCACCTTATCATTGAAAAGATAAAGGACTTTCTTGGTGAGCCAAACCCACATGGGCAAGTCGTCTTATACGTGCCAGTGGCTGACGGCTCACGCGCGAAGGGAACGACGACATGTTCGACAACCCGATCAAGTACGAGGACATCATATACGAGATGAAGCTCGAGGCGGCCTTGATCACCAACAATTCGCCTTACTCCGAGGTGCGTGCGGTTGTCACAAACCACGATGACCCTACAATGCCATCGTCGACCATTCGCTCCTGGGTGATTGGTCTCGGATTCTCGATCCTGCTTGGTTTCATCAACCAGCTCTTCTCAATCCGCCAGCCCGGCATCACTGTGCTCGCCAACGTCGCCCAGCTGCTGGCTTATCCTATCGGCAAGGCCTGGGAGAAGACGTTGCCCGACTGGGGATTCAGAATGTTCGGCGTCCGCCATAGCCTGAACCCAGGTCCTTTCACCAAGAAGGAGCACATGCTCATCACAATCATGGCAAATGTCGCTTATAGGACTCCCTACACGGCGAACATCATCTGGACGGTAAGTAAATCGCATGGTTTGAGGAATTGGCGTCCGAGTTCGTGGTCATTGGGTGTCACGTGATCCCCCTTTTCGAGCGCGCCAGCTAATATCACCACCAGCAAAAACTCCCCCAGTACTTCAACCAGAGTTATGCTGGCGATTTCGGCTACCAGATCCTAATCGCCCTTTCTACCAATCTGGTCGGTTATGGTCTGGCTGGGTTGACTCGCCGGTTTTTGGTGTACCCCTCGTACTGTGTCTGGCCCGCTTCGCTTGTGACAATCGCCCTCAACACCGCCTTCCACAGCGAGGGCAACCCGGCCGTTGAAGGCCCTTTCAAGAAGATCTGGCGCATGTCCCGTCTCAAATTCTTTACGTTTGCCTTTAGCGCTATGTTCGTGTACTTCTGGTTCCCAAATTACATCTTCCAGGCCCTCAGCGCTTTCAGCTGGCTGACATGGATCTCACCCAACAACCTCAACCTCACCAACATCACAGGCTTCAATAGCGGTCTGGGAATTAATCCATGGCCAACCTGGGATTGGAATGTGCTCCTGTACGACGACGTCGATCCGTTAATGGTTCCTTTCTTCGCTACTTTCAACAAGTTCTTTGGGATGTTCATGTCGGGGTTCGTGGTGATAGCATTCTACTACGCCAACGCTTATTACACCGCGTACCTTCCCATTAACTCTAATAGGGTGTACGACAACACGGGAGCTAGGTACAATGTCTCGCTTGCGATTGACGAGCGCGGAATCTTCGATGCCGCCAAGTACGAAGCATATTCGCCGGCATATCTATCGGCGGGCAACTTGACAGTTTACCTGTTCTTCTTTGCTATATATCCGGCTGCCCTGGTGTATGTCTGTCTTAACCATTGGTATGAGCTCAGGATGGGCTTCAAAAATCTTGTCAACAGCTTCCGCAAGAACAAGGACACCGAGATCGGCCAGTACCAGGACGTGCACAACCGGCTCATGGCCAAGTACCCGGAAGTCAGTGAGCTCTGGTACATGGCCGTGCTCCTGATAGCAGTCGCTTTCGGCGTAGCTGGAATCGCGGGCTGGGAAACCTACACCACTCCTGGTGTCGTCTTCTACGGCATCGCCCTATGTCTGATCTTTGTCGTGCCCGTCGGAATCATCAAGGCCATGACCGGCATTGAGGTCACGCTGAACGTGCTAGCTGAGTTCATTGGCGGCTCGTGGGTGGCGGGTAATGCTCTCGCTATGAACTACTTCAAGTCCTTTGGATACGTTACTTGCGCGCATGCGGTCTGGTTTGCCAACGATCTGAAAATCGCACACGTCAGTCTTGTCCCACTTTCCTTTCTTCTGGTATGCTTGCTGACTGGTACTGCTGCAGTACGTCAAAGTAAGTGGAAAGTTTACCCTTGAGATTGGCCTCGAGGGCAGTCGCGGTGTATCCTAGAGTGCTCTACAGGTGGACTTTCTCAAAGCCAGCACTTCTCAACACATCTAAATGAGATGGAATGCAGGCTACATTAATAAATGCATCCTGGTATGTTCACATGCTCACAAACTCACAGATCGCTCCTCGGCACACTTTCGCGGGCCAATTAATCGCCAGCATCGTCTCGACCTTCATCTGCACTGGCGTGCTTAATTTCCAGATGAACCAGGTGCGCGATGTTTGCACCCCTGAGGCGCCTTTCAAGTTCACCTGCCCGGGCATCAACACCTTCTTCACCGCGGCCGTGCTCTGGGGCACCATCGGCCCCAAGAAGGTCTTCGGTGCTGGCGGCCAATACACGGCTCTGCTGGTCGGCTTCCCCCTCGGCGCTATTTTGCCCGTCATCTTCTGGTGGGCGCAGCGCCGCTGGCGCCACGTCGGCTGGTTGCGGCAGATCCACCCTGTGGCGATCCTGTACGGTCCGCTGTCCTGGGCGCCATACAACCTCAGCTACGTGATCCCCTCCGTGCCGCTCGCCTGGCTGTCGTGGATCTACATGAAGAACCGGTTCCTGGGCCTGTGGAGCAAGTACAACTTTGTGCTGTCAGCGTCGTTCAGCTCGGGCATCGCCATCGCGGCCATCATCATCTTCTTCTCGCTGCAGTGGACGGAGATCTCCATCGACTGGTGGGGCAACAATGTCGTCTCGCAGGGCTGCGAGGGTGGGGCCTGTACGCTGTATACGCTCGCCGACGGGGAGCACTTCGGTCCGGGGCCTGGTGAGTTCCACTGAGGTCGGCTGATGATGACAGAGGAAGAGGTAAGGGTTGGCAGTTAGTTTGGGTTTGCTCAGGGGAGTGGACGTCGTGTGAAGTAGGGAGGTAGCACATATTGCCAAATATCAATGACACCCCTTAGGTATAAATGGTGCCTTGATCTCATTCACGGTCAGGCAAACGCCACGTTTCGTGTGGCTATGCCTCAATGTTCGGTGTCTCCTGAGCGGGACACAGAAGGAAGAGCTTCCATGGATTCTCATGATTCACAAGTGCAAACCACCGATATGCAGAGGCACTTGCGGCATTTGTTGAGGGAAGGGAACTCATGAAGGGCAGATTCTTATGCGGTTGTCAAGGAGTGACAGTTTAGAAGTGAAGGAAACCGAACACGGTTAGGGCGGGAGGTACCCTACAGCCAACAGGCTTCCTCCGCCGGCTGAATGATACATTTAATCGGGAATGTGAGCTTGTCGGACCGATGTCTCGCGGTTCAAAAGTTGAGTGAAGCTCCAAGGACGCATCCGGGAACCCAAAAGAGCCGAACTTGGGCCCTTCTCGTTCCATTTCAGTCACTGATGCTGATTGGACAGAGCATCTCAACTTCAGCACGTTGGTGTATATTCAGGAAACTAAACGAGAGACTGCTCCTATCATCTGAACTTCACACGCGCCCCCTGCGCCTCCTGCGCCTCCTGCGCCGCTAAAAAGATCGGACGGAACTCAAAAACTCCGGTTAAAATGCAAGCCACGTACAATGCGCAACCCTACACGCCCGAATCGTCCTGCTCTACGTCCTCTGCAGAGGCGTACGAGCTCCAGGCAGTGCAGGTACTGTTCAGCGAGTCGTAGTCTATCAGATCTGTGATCTCGTCCTGCCTCACGACAAACTGCAAGGCAAATCCTTCGGACGTGTGCCATCAGATGTGACAGTGACAAAGCCATGCCCCCGGGTTATCCGTCTCAAAAGATAGGACGAGATATCCCGATGCGGGAAGTAGGGCGGTATCCCGCCGTGGCGGGTTGTCTAGATTCAGCGTGACGCTGGAGGAGGAATAGGTACCGGTCCCCTGGGCTAGGATATAAAAGTCGAATCCGTGCAGGTGGATGGGATGAGGGACGGCCAGGGTGGTCTGAATAACGAGGTAGACCCACTCGTTCGCATCGGACAGCTGGATCACGGCGTTTGATGTCTCGAAGCTGGTGGCGCCGTCGTAGATCTGGAGCAGCGTTGGGTCGGCCCAGTCGACGACCATCGTCGTACTGTTGAGGTACCACTTGAACAGGTTGTCGGAGTTGGTGCCTACCGTTGCCGTCTCGAGCTCCGAGAAGGAAGCCGAATCGACGGTCTTGGAGAGATAAGGGACGAGGTCGCTCACGTCCTCATCATCGCAGCTGTCGGTGTAGTCGTAACCGGTCGTGGTCGGGGTGCCGGCGCTGTCGCCATAATAGACAATGCCCTTGATGTTGTCGGTGCTGTCGTTGTCCGAGCAGGCAATCTGGGGGATGGCACGCATCCAGAAGTTCGAGGCTGTGGCGCTTTGATCAGCGGTCACGATGATATCGTAACGCTGGCCTATTCACTGAGTTAGGATGAGATTTCAAGGGGGTTTAAAGAATTATGTACCCATTCCAATGTTGAGAATCTCGGTGGTGTAGGGAACGATCGGCACGAGGTCAGTGGCAATGACTGTTAGAGTATGATTGTCAATTGAGAATTTGAAATGAGTGTCGACGGCAGCGTTAACAAGGCGTATGCGGTAGGAGGTCCCTGAGGTGAATTGAGTCGTGAAGCGAGACCCAGTCTGGGAGCTGTCGTCGTCGTCTCCATAGACATTCGTGCCGTTAATGAGGCCATTATCAAGGGTGGGCGGCCCGTTTGTCTCCGCGGAGTAGTACAGCTCATCCACCGTTTGGTGGTCCCAGTCGTTGAGGAAAAGGACGCCCAGATCTTCGTCGTAATCAGAAGTCGCAGGCCCGTTGATAATGATGCCACCAAAGACGCCCTCCCACGCCTGGAGAGCAAAATGAGAGTGATACCAGGTCGAGCCGTACTGAGTAGCCTTCCAGGTGTACGTTGCAGTCTCGCCAACAGCCGTGGGACACTGAGTGATGCTGGCGACACCGTCGTTCTGATTTGTATAGTTTTGGCGGATGCCATGGAAGTGCAGACTGGTACCGTTGGTGCTTGTTGTGAGGGAGTTTGTAACATGGACGATCACGGTGTCGCCCCAGTCTGCAAAAAGAGTCGGTCCTTGACTAGGTTAGCAAAGAGAAACCTCTCCAACAGACATGATCATGGCGTACCTGGAATGCTGCCATTGATGGCCATGGCACTTCTTTCAACTCCATCCGGGGAAACAGTGACGTCTGTCAACTCGAGCCAGTACTCCCGAGTGACACCGGTGTCTGGACAGGTCGTATAGTAGTCGGTTGAGACATCATAATCACACCATTCCGTGCGAGTGGTGGCAGTATTTCCTGAACATGTGGCGCGAGAGTGTAGCTGAGGCAGGCCCGGGAAGCCAAATGGGTTTGCCAAGGCCGCTGGTGCAAGTGAAGCTAGAAGTAGAAGTGAGGGGATCATCCTGTGCTAAATGAACAGATTCTGAAAACGAAAGACGCAATGCGATAGGCAGAATAGAAAGACTGGAGTGGATGTCTGTATCCTGCGTCATGGCAACTAGCAGCACGCGATGGAGAGTTTATAACTATTTAGAACGGTGATGGCAGGCAAGGAACAGTCAGTCCCCCGGCCTTGGACGACGCTTGTTTCCGGAGACATTGAGGCTTCACGGGCCTGACGCGTCAACCAAGCGGTTGAGCCTCGTTCATCGTTCGAGTCTTGCAAGTTGATGCATCCACCTTCGCATACACTGTGTGCAGTAGGTGGTCCTCCAGCCGAGGTGTTCTTCCCATGGTATTCGGCACTATTCAGGTTAAAGCGGTAGGGCCACGACAGCAGTTGTGTAATGCGAAGCAGCTGAAAGGATGATCATCCCAGAAAGGATAGGTCCGAGCAAAGGACTTGTCGCTCGTGCGGAGTTGATGCCCGTCGTCCCCCCCTTAGATCTTGTCCGCCGAAAGACAATAGCTGTTCGCCTATGCCTCCCCGCTGTACTATTTTTACCGTTCCCGGCCCAAGCTACGGAGAGCTCCACGGTAACAAACCATCCACAGTGTGCTAGAAAGACGTTGAGTAGTGTGCGGCTCCAGAAGCCATGCCTTACGCAGATTGGCTGCGCTTGCGAAGAAGCTTGTTCTGTTTCGCCCGCATACTGACGATAAGCCTCTCTTGGGGGATAGGGCCGCGTGTGTTGCTGGAGACATTTCCTATCTGGGCGAACCCCTGGTGCTTTTGGCTGACCAGGGTGGCCTGGATTTGCCATAATCGTGGTGGAACTGCGTGGAGTACCTGAAGGGGTTTCGTCAGTCTCGACGTGGCCTTCTAGATCCACCCTGGTCCCGGTCCGTCATGCGAGATTCTAGCGACCCCTGAGCCTAATCACAAGGGTTGTAAGTGGACTGTCTACCTCCTGATTGATCCTTTTGACAATGCCGTATTAGCCAAAAGAAATTCAAGGTCTTACCGACGAAATGCGTTCCCGAAAGGCCCCTAACACTAATATTCAACTCCTCGAAGCGCCTAACTGCCATGACACTCCACCAGAATAATTGGGTTTGTGGGGGCTCACATCTACGATATCCCTGCCCGTAACTGCCGGCATCCACACGTGCACCCCTGAACGAATCGTGGCTGCGTCGTGTTGCCATGACGTCCCTCTAAGGGGCCAGCCACGACGTAGTACGTAATACTAGCTATCGCTCCCGTTAAGGTTGCGCCTGGCGGAGCGCTCAAGCGTGCCTCGAGGTCTTCCCCTTCAGAGATGAAGAATATAACAGGCAGGAGATCAGCGACGTTGGTTCCGTGAGATGGGCGCGCTCCTACCTCATTGTCACGTTCGCTCTAGACCTATTTAAGCAACAACTTTCGTTTCAGACGATCTCTCATAGACTCTTCACAGCCATGCCTTCTGCATTTTCACTCCTCTTAACCATCTCTCTTGCCATGACTGCTGCTTCGGCAGCTTCTCTATCACCTCGTGCAACTGGTGATACTTTTGGTCTTTTCGCCTATAGCACAGGAGACTCCGGCATTGGCGGCTATCCCGTTGTCTATGTGAATGGTTAGTTGTGGCTTGTGGCCTGTCGGTAATGGCTAAGCCCGTGAGACTGATCAGTTTAAAGGTTCGGCTTATATCGGGAACCGGGCGGTCCTGCCTACCGATGCTGACACCCTCGTTTTCTGTGAGTACTTATACTAGGTTCATTTGTATCAACGTGTCTGACTCGCCGTAGTTGTGGATGACTCCTCGACCTGGGTTGCATATCCCAACACCACGGCCAACGCGACCGCGACATTTACCAACGCTACGTTCTTCGTGCCGGGTCCTTCGTCAGATTCCAAGCAAGCGGGGTTTCTGACCGATACGAGCAGCAGCACTGATGATATCATTACCTCAGGCTGGAGATTCTACGGCCATGTTGCGCTCAACGAAGGTTCCGACGGTGCGTGGAGCTCGTTGTTCTACGCATTGGAGACCAGTACGACCGGGTTGTGGTCCCTAAACTGGAACTCCACTGGAGTAGATGATGCAATCGCGGTCACGATCAAAGATACCATGCCTCCGAACGTGGACTAGGCTTCCCTGTCATGAGGAATTCCCCGCAAAGTTACCTAGACCAGCATTGGTGAACTGTCGATGATGCTGAAGGGATATGAATTTTGCCCCATGACAGATTGAGGAACTCGCATGTTATGTCAGCACTTATCAGTCATTACCGGCAACAAACTCATTCGTTCTGTCTATGCCGATGATCTTAATGGTAGATTGTTTGTGCATAACGTGACTGTGTGGAGGGTAGTCGGGGTGAGTAGGTTATTCCAAGGAGGTAATTGCCCATGCCAGATATTAGCATCTACCAATTCGCGATTATGCCCATCAAGTTCCAGATCCCGGCAGAACATCCAGCGTTGAAGTACATGGCTGACACTGACCGTCAGTTCTAGCTTCTTATCACGGCCTTATAAACCTAAGTAGCTTGAAAAAGGTTACAGTCGTGACTTGACGTCTTACCACTTGAACGACCAGATGATAAAAGACTGCGCCATCAGTCAAACGCAACAAAATTCACGAAGACCATATTCTTGATCTTCTATTGTTCCTTGGAGATTCACTCTGCTGCTGTGCTGCCTCCTCGCAAGCTTTCGAGGGAGCCAAATCCCGGGTGATTGTTTGATTTGGTTAGATTGGATCTGCACTGAACACCACCTGTCAAAAGACCGAATCCCTCCCGCTACGCCCAATAAGAATAGTCCCGTAACCCTAGAACATAAGCAGCTTTTAACCACCCCTGCCTTAATATGCGGCAGTTACTCTCTGCGGTAGTTACTCACAGTCTTGAGTGCTAGCATCGGCTTACACGGCAGCCCGTGCCTCGCGCCGTTGATTTTGATAATGCGTTCGATAGTGTCGCCTCTCGTGTGCCAGTGTGGGAGTCTATAAGGAGGAGGCACCTTACCTGTCCTTCTCTCTGTGCCGCCTTGGCCTACCGTGCAGCATCTCGTCTTCCCTCAAACTCAAGCTTCCAGTTCGGAGACTAACGCTTACAATGCGATCGACTATTTCCGTCCTCGTCGCGGCGATCTTCGCCGGCGAAGCATCGGCACAGTTCGCCCAGGCGGCCATGATGCGCTTTTCCTGCTCCCAGCTCGTCATCGAGCGCCTCGATCCTCTGGTGCAGCCCGGCGTCCAAGCGTCCACCCACATGCACCAAATCGTGGGCGGTAACTCCTTCAACGCTAGCATGGCGCCTATCGACTATGACCCATCGAAGGAGTCGACCTGCACGAGCTGCACGTACAGCGAGGACTTCTCCAATTACTGGACGGCAAACCTGTGGTTCAAGGCCAGGAACGGCACGTACAAGCGCGTGCCGCAGATGGTCAACCTCGGTCTGCAGGGCAACGGGGGCATCACGGTATACTACATACCGCCGTACGATGGGCATAGTACCGTAACAGCGTTCAAACCTGTTAGTCCTCGCGTTGTCCTCTCTTGTCGTGAACCCCTCATAAGTGATGCCTTTCCGATAGGGCTTCCGCATGCTGGTTGGCGATGCAATGCTGCGGTCATCCAAGGGCCAGCAGAGACAGCTCTGCCATCGTTGCTTCAGTAACCTCCAGCAGAATCCCTTTGGTGGTGCTCCCTGCACAGGAGACGACACTGCTGCCTTGCCCAACAAGCCATGCGATGGAGGCATTCGCACGACCATCACCTTCCCGACGTAAGCTGCACATCGTTCAAAGCCCTTGAGCTCAGTAAAATACTGATTGTAACAGGTGTTGGGACGGGAAGAACCTTGATAGCCCCGACCATAAGTCGCACATGGCGTACCCCAGCAGCGGATCCTTCGAGTCAACAGGCCCCTGCCCGTCCACACATCCTGTCAAAGTGCCGCAGGTTATGTACGAGGTTATGTGGAACACAATCCCGGTAGGGTTAAACCCTTCATTTAAACCTTAATTTCTCAAGTGAAGAGAAGATTAACATTTTGAGTCAGTTCAACGACAAGAAAGATTGGCCTGCGGATGGGAGCCAACCATTTTTGTACAGCATGAACGATACGTATGCAGAAGATTCCTCCCACTCTTCAGGTGACTGGTACTGACGATCCGTGTAACAAGCACCGGATACGGCCAGCATGGAGACTATGTCTTTGGATGGAAAGGGGATGCCCTCCAAAAAGCCATGGACGCCCGATGCTCTGGGAACGCCTGCAGCACGCTCCAGGTGCAGAGCGCTGACAAGGCTGTGGCTTGCACCAAGAGGCAAACGGTGTTAGAAGCCACCGAGGGCTGTGAGTTGTGCTTCCGTTTATGATCTTGAAGCATTCTGACCTTGCCTACTTTAGGGCTTTCTGCCATTCCTGGTGTCGGGGACAACATGTCAGGAATGTAAAACCGTATATGGAAGGCAGGACATTATGAGATGGATGTTACATGACAAAATCGGCTCGGTTCTATGTCTAATCTAGTTGATCAACCGGCTGGCTTTACAAGCCTCTATCGACTCCTATACGGTATTGTACTGACAAGTGCTTTGGATTTCCCTATCAGCGAGTGTGGGTTTGAACAAGTGATTTCATGTTTGTTTGTTTGTTTGTGTGTGTGTGTGTGTGTGTGTGTGTGTGTGTGTGTGTGTGTGGTGTGTGTACGTCGAGTAATTAAGTGCTGTGCTTTGTTTAGACACAAGACCATGAGACTACAAGACCCCATACAGCTTCACATACATTTGAGGAACGGATCCAACTTAAGTTTATATACAGTGCACACTTTATGACCTAATTTAACTAGAGATCTGCTGTTATCACTCCGACAAGTCTCTCCTCCTATGTTTCGGGCTGTTAGAGCCATAGCCAGAGTCCGAATGCTTCGTATCATTTTCTTCGGCTGGGGGTTCCATCAATTCTTGGATTGTAGGCCCTTCGCCGAGTGAATGCTCCAGATTTGTTAGGGAACTTGATCCGTCGAAGATATTGTCCAAGTCGAACTCAGTTATTCTGTCGACACCGAAATCGAAGCTAGAAAAGTCCACAACGCCGAACCCATCGTCTATCTGGCTGGTGCTCTCGGGTATATCCGGCATTACTGGTTGGGTAAAGGTACTCGGCGCCTGAGAAGGACCCGCTTGGTTTGTGGCGTCGAATGTTGTCGATCGATTCCCTCGGTTCATCTGCCGGAACTCGCAGAATGCCTCGACCAAGAGTCCTCTCAAGGAATCGATTGCCTTCCTTTTCAGACCTTCTTCAACAATATTCAGGTCTCTGTCAAGCTCGGGTCCCAGTATTTGCCGTAGACGTGGTGGGACCTCTCGCAGGACATATTCCTCGCAATCTGTTAATGAAGTCTGTGAGCTGGGCTGTTCAGATTGTGAGTCGTATTCGTAAACTGAGCTTTTGTTAGCGTCATTGACCAGACTTCATGCAATCAATGTCACTCACAAGGGGATGGTATATCCTCAACATGTGGAAACAATATTCGAAACACGGCTTTCCACTTCTCAACCTCACTCAGCTCTGTCCCTGCCCTTTTTCTAGACTTCAGGCGAGTTTCCTGCCCCGCATCAAAACCTTCAATTGGCTCAATAGGCTGCAGCGGGCATGGTTCGGTGTTTCTCTGGTGCTCGAGATGGCTTTTCTCGTCCTCAAAAGGCTGCCAACAGCGACCACATCTGAGCTTTGGTTGCAGGTGACGTCGGTACAAATGTTCTCTGTGGCCTGTCAGTTAATACCAGCAGACTTAGCAAGTGCAGAATGTAAGCATACTTCACCCGATGAACATCTGGCCAACCAGGACCAGGACAGCCTCTCCAGCTTTTGTACTTCGCTGCGTTATATTTGAAGTAAGGACAAGCAAACCTAAGGCGCTCGACTTCCTTGCCCTTTCCATTTTGCGTCTTGGGTCCTCGCGAATCACGCTTATCATTGTCTTCCTCATCCTCTGCCCCAACATTGTTTCTGTCACCAATCTTGCGTTTCCCCGCTTGATTCAGGCTGTTTGTGGGAGGACCTGGCTCTTGCGAAGAAGTAAATGTTGCGCCTGAGACAGAGGTCTTACTCGACTCGCCGACGACTTGGTGGGCCAGTCTGAACCGCGATCGGAGCCACGAGGAAACAAGAAGGACGACTCTGTCAATGATTTGTCTCTTCTTCTCTGCAATGTACCTGTCCGGCGCCACGGAGCTGACTTCACTTGGTGGTGTTTGTGCGAGGTCGATCTCTGACGATTGCCGGGACTCTCGTTCGATACGCCCTTTAAGCCCAGCTTCTGGTGCTCTTGGCTCAGCAACAACGTCCTGCGGCTTTTCACTGGTACTCTCGTGGTTGAGTAACGGTGGCAGGTCGGCTTGTACTTGAAGGTTCCATCCGTCTTCTAGACTCCACGATCCCAGTGCGCTTAAAACATCCAGGTCAATACCTTGGACGTCACTTGTACTTTTCATGGGTGGATGGCTTTTGAAAGCCTCAGAGATGCTGACGCCATGCGGGTATTGGTATAAGCCTTCGTCAGAGGGGTGTGCAGAGCCGCCGTAGCCGCTGTCAGGATCCGAAGCAAGTGGAGCCTTCTCGTTCGATTAGTCTACTATACTGCAAGCCCTCATCACATTCTGCTAGTTATGACTTCCCAATGCGGGGGCCTTGACCTCGTCTTTAGGACCCTCGATTGAAGTTTGCTTGGCAACGCATCCCTCCGCGAGCCGATGTCTCTAACGCAGGTTAGTAGAATGTAGTAAATAATGTAGGTGTAGCCACTCACTTTTAATGCATCTTTTTGAAAGAAGCTCTTGTCGCAAAACTTGCAGGGGTACGGCTTTAAAGCCGAATGGAGGCGTTTATGTCTTTTTAAATTGTCACTTCTACTGAATGACTTAGAGCACAGATCGCATCGGGATAGTCGGACTTGGTAGGATCTGTCCTGATGTGAAGTTTGATTAGGTGCATCCTGAAGACTTAGGGATGAGCCCGTGGGCACAGGATGTTCAGCTTTCCATGGTGGAGTCCCAGGTGAAGGCCCAAACGAGTATGCTGGGGAAGTATGTGCTCCAGCTTGTTCAGGCCTCTGACTGAGAGCCGCTGGACGGTCTATGTTGGGAAGCTTTGATGACCATCGATATGAGCTTGTTCGTGCCGGATCGAAAGATTCTGTAGTTACAGCTGCTTGTCGCTGTTGTAATAATGGCACGTCATACCCCAGGGGCTGTGATGTGTAAGTCGTGAATGGACTTTTCGTTGCGATGTTGCGCTCATCGTCTACCGCACAAGAGTCGACTCCTGCATGTGAATAGAGGTTCAACCGTGAGTCGTCTCCCAGCATACCGTTGAAAGCTGTTCGCGTATTTACCGGGGCGATATTTGGCGGAGAGTTCCGAGGGTGATCTTCCATGATGCTGGATCCAGCATCTAATATCTTTTCTTGATTAGTGTTCGCCCTTCTTGTTGGGAGGCGTTTCAATGAATTTTGATGCTGCTTGTAGGTATCTTGGGGGGTTGGTGCTTCGCTTACCTCGACCTACGACTTCAGCTGTATCACGGGACATAAATAAGATGTGGCGGTGCAGAAACGCCGTCATAATACTTTTGCGTTTTGCGCAACCACGCACAACTACCTAGTCATCAGCTAAGCCAGATGTCCAGTTACAATATATTTCGCTACGCCGCGACACGGAAATTTGTGTTTAATAAATGTCCGCGCCGCGGTTCTTCTATACAATGCTCCAAATGGTCTAACCGAGAAAACGAAAAGAAAACAGTTCAAAATATGTGGAATCAATGTATAAATTACAAATCCTTGCGCTATTATGCCTCGTCGAATTGGTGCTTTGGGGGTTGAAACGGCCGACGCACACCAAATTGACGGCATAATTGGCTTTTAGCAAGTTCTATGAAGCTTCTCGAAGGTATCAACCAGCGCTTGTTCTAGACCATAAGCCCAGACAATTGACTTTTCCTACACTAAGATACGCGACGCAATATTTTATCATGTCGTCAGCATCGAAATTCCCCTCGCCAGCGGTCACAGCAGAAGAAGTGTAAGTTATGCCTCCAAATCTTGCACTTACATAACGTTAGTACCAAATGTTGTACAGTATGTACATAAGGTACCGACGCCACTGTATTGTTGGAGCTTTCTGTTTCGGAACACTAATCTTTCCCAATTCGTTCAGCGATGCAATTGACCCACCACCTTTATTAGTGGAAAATTATCTCTCCATCGAGACAACTGCTATGGACATGGTGGTCAGGACTGGAAGGGATCGCCTGAGCGAAGGTCAATGTTTGTCAAACAAAAGATTCACGAGTTCGAGAAGAATTGGTCTGCCGGGGGCCAAAAGGAAGGGCCAAGATCTAGACCGTAGAGACACCAGACAGTGATCCCGGCTCAATGGGCGGCAGCTTAGGATTTAGCAAACAAACAGAGGTGAGCCGTCAGTATTTTTTATGCGTAACTCAGTTGTTATTGACTTTCGGTTTCTGAACATCGCCTCTGCCACACAAGCGCGGGTCTTGTTGCTATGTTGAAGAATACACCGCGAAGGCTGGTTCGGTTGGGGTCTGCTTGAACTAAGGCAGGACGTGCCGTCAGGGCATGTACATAGGTAGCAAGAGGTTGATTTCCCCAACCCCGAACTATCTCAAGTTAAGGAGACCTTTCATCTAGCCAATATTGACAGTCAGTTTTGAGAGGATAGTTGCTTCATGTAACAATTTGCCCGTCGCTGCGATGATGATCTCATTATTTCAGCTTACATTGACGACAGAGAGGTTCTAATTACTTGTAGAGTCTAGATTTTACGGAACCGCCCAAACGATGTGTTAGCGTTTTAAGACATAGGCGAGCGACCATGCAATGTTGTTAAGCCCGCCCTCATGCGGATCTTGTTTGGAGACTTCACTTGCTCAGCCCCTCTAGGGTGCCCTTCGCACCGACAAATTCGAACCCGGCGAGTGTCTCTTCCCAAAGCTGTTGGGTGGCGGCCTTCCCTTCGGGGCTGTACGCAAATGCGGCAAACCTGTTCGAGAGAAAAATGCTGTCAGGAATCATACGTCCTCTAGAGTGTGCGGCAGCGAGTGAATGAGCAAGAAGACGCAAGATACTCACGGGTAGATCTTCCAGTCCATAAGCGAACAGCCGTGTGATTCTTTGCCTCTGACAACGGCCGCATCGATGTACGTAGACGCACCGGCCGCCATCGATCGGCCACTAATGGCCTTCAGAAAGGTGTAGAAATAGCCAAAGAAGCCATGGGCATCGCGGTGCAGCCCCGTGCCTTTCACGAGCCCAGGATCAACCATGTTGAGAATGACGTCGTCTGGATCAACGTGAGGAAAGAGCTTGATGAAGAAGAGCTGGCCGATCAGTTTGGAGGACCAGTAGCGCTCCGTCGGGTCCCAAGGCATGATGGACAGATCGTCGAAGGACTTGAGCAAGGGTCGCTCCTTGTGGTTCGGGAACTTGGCATACAAGGAGGTGCCAGAATTCACAATCGTGAGCCTGCCTGGGCGTCCGGCCGGGTGCTTTGCCTTGAGGATGGGAAGGAGCAGAATGGCGAGAAGCATGGTGGAGAGGTAGTTCACCTGGATGACCGACTCATGCCCAGTAGAGGGTACAAGTCGGAAGTCGAGTGCAATAAGACCGGCATTAAGGATGGCAATGTCTAGCCGTGGGAGAGTCTCGTCGACCCGCCGCGCAAATCTCTGAATGGACTCGTAGGATTCCATTTCCAACAGCCACACCTCGACAGTGGCCTTGGGGTGCGACTTGCGGAGCGTGGCTGCGATGGACTCGCCCCTCTCTAGAGACCGGACGGCGACAATAAGGTGTGAAAGCTTGAAATCGAGCAACTGGCGGGCGCACTCGAGACCGAGGCCGGTGGTGGCTCCCGTTACGATTGCGACCTGGCCGGAGAGGTCGGTGTCTTTTGGGGGCCACCTAGTCTTGGCAAAGAATTGCGACTTGAAGAAGAGCTTAGCCAGACCGTCCTGTGAAGGCTCCATCTCTAATGATTTGGAAGTTTTGGTTATGGCCATGTTTCGTGGCTGCCCTTAGCGTGCTCTCCGGTTGTTCGAGTGGCGCGATAGGGGGTATCGGCGGTATCAGGGGTATCTTGAGAATTTCGAAGCAGGTGAGCATATGGACTCTTGCACCTAGAACCGGCAAGCTGCATTTCGACACCAGAGGCAGGAAAAGCCGTATATATAGGTATACACATATTTGTATCTGATAATGCTTGATCCATTGTCTGTCGAGCCACATTCCGCCTCCGAACTGAAAGGCCCCGAGGTTAGAGACGGAACAAACTTTGCCAAGATATGATCAAGGGCCTCTTTCGGTTCTAGCGTAGAAGAATGCTGTTATTATAAATCTTCCACGTGAGTCCTGCGAAGACTTGATGTTTGTGTCGCGCTCGGAGTTAGTCGACCCTCGTGGCCGAGGCGCATTATCTGGTGACGCAACTCGGTTATCAGTGCTTGATTCAGGGGCCATGATGGCGCCCGTACGGATCCGCAGTCTGGGTTCTTTAGCTCCGTGACACACATGACATAGCAAGGAGCCTCTGCGCTTTGCTCCATTCGGCAAACAGTCTTGTCTTGGCATTTCCCGAGCGCCAATAATAGAACGGGCTTGTTTGAACTTGCATCTGTCTGTCTCCACCTCCCGTATCGCAGCATCACGTCGTCTTTCTTCTACGTATACGACGGAACCTCTCGGACTCTCTTCTCAACTCTCCAGTCCCCCAGTCACCCGTGCCCCTTGCATCCTTCCGCTGTCCTTTGCACTTTATTATCGTGCCCTAGCCAGGTCTCTGTACATTGTCGTGTCCGCGGGCCCCGAGAATCCTGCTGTGCCGGATACGTAAGAGCTTTGGTTGCCTTCACAGAAGTTCCTCCGTCGGACGATCGTCATGCCTAAGCCTAAGAAACCTCGTGAGTGGATCCTAGTAGAATAGAGGTCTTTGTCGTGCATGCGGATTGAAGCCACTGATGCTTGGCAGATGATACAGCCACGGCTTTCCAGTTCATCAATTCTACGTCGCAGGGCCCTTCTGATCCTGAGGCCCGGAAACGCATCAGGAGCCATGTTATGCAGGGAAAGAACCGCCGCCGGCCCCGTCCCGCGATGCCTTCTTGGATGAGCGGTGACTATGGAAGACACCTGCCTGTGGATGCATCTGAGCCCGCAGGGACGGCGTTATCTGCTCCACGGACGGTCGGTACCGACTTGTCGCTGACGATCTTCCCGGACCGCATGGAGCCTTACATGGTAAAGGACATCGTCGATTGTAAGTCAGCCACACCAGATTCAACGGAAGCTTTTCATCTGACTGTCCTGCAGTCCTGAATGTAGTCAAGAAAGCCCTGTACCCATTCGAGGTGATTCTAGCTCCCGACAAACGCGAACAATTCTGGTTCAACAATTTGATGATCGACAGCGCGTATCTCCACGCTGTCATATTCTCAACCGAAGCATATTACGCCACACTCAGAGGCAGCAGTTCGAGTCATCTTGCCGTCAAACACATGCTGAAGTCTTTGAATATAGTAGCGGAAAGGATAGCATCGGGCGACAGAGACGCCACGTCAGACACGACTATCTCAGCAGTCATATCATTGACGATGGCAGCCTTCTTCTATGGGGACTACGAAGCAGGAGAGATGCACATGGAAGGCCTGTACAAGATCATCATGCTGCGCGGTGGGCTGGCCTCGCTCAGGGGAGACGCGTATGGGATCCAGAGCAAGGCGTGCAGGCAAGCCTTCAGGACCCGCGAAGCAGGAAGTCATCATACTTAGTGCTGACAGAGCTGTAGGGTTGACCTGGGCCACGCCCTCAGTACAGGCCGGAAGCCCCTTTTCTTCGCTGACGGCATTTCCTGGGACTCGTACATCGCTACCCATGCTCCGATCGCTAACTTCGACCCTCCACCACCACGAGGCGACGTTGTCGAGGTTGTCAACTTCGTCGAAAAGCTGGACTGGCGCCTCGTCAACATCTGGAGGGACCTCCATGAGTTCGCGCAGCTGGGCAATTTGGCCTACCAGACCCAGCGCCAGCTCCAGCACGACGCCTTCCACGAGATGATGGCTAGCATTCACTACCGGCTGCTCCACCTGCTCTTCAGCGACAGCGCGGCCGACGAGGCGGTCCGGCTCGGCATGCTCGCCTTCGCAGCGACAGTGTTTCTACAGTGGGTTGGGGTGAGGTTGCAATACCAGCGCCTGAGGGAAAGTCTAGAGGCGGCGCTTCGAAGGCTGAAGAACGAGGTGGACGACGTGCCGCCGTGGCTGGTCGTATGGCTTATCGCCTCTGGTAGTGTCTCCGTCTTCCAAGAGGTGGAAGGCACTTGGCTTCAGCAGTGGCTGGATGACACGCTGAAGCGCGTCGGCGTGCGGTCTTGGGGCCAGGCCAGGGAGACGCTCAGGGGGGTCATGTGGATTGATCTTCTGCATGATAGGCCTGGGAGGGCGATCTTTGAGGACGCCATGACGAGGTTGGCAAGCGATGCTGCGGTCACCTCTGTGGCAAGAAAAGCTTAAACTGGCGCTGGAACTCCTTCATGCTATAGAATTACATTCAATGGAGCAATGAGGCCCTTACTCGATAGACTAATGCACAGCATATAGAAGATCCCAACTGTGAAAACACCACTCCGTTCTCTGGATTACTTGTATCTGGCTGCCCCATTTAGAGAGAGAGAGAGAGAGAGGTCGCAAAAGATAGATATCGTCTGTAAAATGGCCCATGGCAAGGGAAAGATAGTTATATCTGATAGCGTGGACCCTGGATGTTTTGATCTGGTGATGAGGACAGCTCTGCTCATGACTCTCTCATCAGCGGCTGTATGGAGTGACCCGGCCAGGTGCCGCACCGGGCCCCGCGCAGCCCGAGTGCCTGTTCCTGACAGGGTTGGGACCCCCCGAGACTAGTGGATATAACTGGGAATCTAGGTACTCGAGTTCTATGGAATGCAGTCTTTAATCTACGCGATCATTGAGATTGAACAGGCACCTTCGAAGTGACGACAACTGTTCTACACCATGTACCGAGACATTGCCAGTCGGTGCTCGGTAACATTCCTTTGAACTGGAGACACATATAAAATGCCATTGTCACCCTCCTCATAGGCACCAGGAGCTCCATCAGCCGGCAGTCTCTAGAACAAACACACATCTAACCGGAGGTCTTCCAAAGCATATTTAACTATATTGGAAACTCTTGAGACACTTAATATTTGAAATTTCGAGCCATGGCCCCAAGCCGCTCCGTCATCGTCACTGGCGGCACCGTAAACCTCGGCTATTACGCGGCGCTCGCCATTGCCCGCGACCATCCCGACTACCTCGTCGTTCTATCTTCACGTTCGGACAAAAATCATGCCGCAGAGGAGATCAACAGGAAGTTCGGTAGGGAGAGCGCCGTATTCATGCCTCTGGACCTGGGAAATCTCGACAATGTCCGCAGCTATGCCAAGACCTGGTTCTCCAAGGGATATCCACCGATCCAAGCACTCGTTCTCAATGCTGGCCTGCAATTTCCGGGGACCCTGCAAAAGACCGTGGATGGTCTCGAGTCCACCTTCGGTATCAACCACGTCGGGCACGCTCTTCTCTTCCATCTCTTGTGCCCCTCCCTCGCGCCAAACGCCCGAGTAGTCGTCGTCTCTAGCGGGACCCACGACCCCGCTCAGAAGAGCGGCCTGCCGGACGCGGTATACACGTCTGCCGAAGACCTGGCCCACCCTCCCCCTTCGATGGTCAATGTCCCAGGCAGACAGCGCTACGCGAGCAGCAAGCTCGCAAACATATTGTGGACATATGTCCTGGACCGGAAGCTCAGGCAACGGGTCCCAGACCGCGGCATCGCGGTCAACGCCTTCGATCCGGGTCTCATGCCGGGCACGGGTCTGGCCCGCGAGGGAACCGGGGTCGAGCGGTTCTTGTGGAATAGGGTCTTGCCTCGGGTCATGCCTCTGCTGAGGCTCCTGCTGAGCCCCAATATCCACAAGCCTGAGGAGTCCGGCGCAGCACTTGCCCGCGCAGCTGTAGGGTCTGACCTTCAGGGAGTCAGCGGGAAGTACTTCGAAGGGCTGAAGGAGATCAAGTCGAGCAAGGACAGCTATGACGAGAAGAAGCAGGAAGACTTGTGGGAATGGACGGTGAAATACCTAGCGAAGGGCGACGCTGGCGACCTCGCGCGTTTTGAGGAGTTGAAGTGATGGGTGGAAGAGAGATGAATGAGGTGGAGATGAAGTGAGCTGTCTTGGGCAGACACCCTTACCATGTCGAGGGTCTTTTTATATGAAGCGAATACATTCGCGTTTCCTTGTACACATTGTATCGATCTACCTAGCTCATGCCAAATAGAATCAGTGTCTATATATTACAGGCCCTGATATTGCTGCTGATACACCTTCAACCGCCCTCAGGCAACTGGCGACTCATATCGTTATCTTACAGTAATTCTACTACGATGCGTAATAATCTATGATTCTTGAGCTTAGTGGGTGTTTCGCCAGTACGGCAATGTGCGTCTGACCTTAAGTCACGCCTCAGCCAAACGTTTCTCCTCCATTCTGTAGATACTCAGCTTCCGCCTTGGTCGGTTCCCTCCCCAACACCTTGTTCCGGTGAGGATATCTTCCAAACTGTTGGATAATGACCTGGTGCCTTTTCTCGAAGCCCATGTGCATCTGGATAAGCGTCTTTGCGGCTGTTGCGTTCTCCTTAATAATCTTCCGAGCCATATTGTGATACTTGTCTGTGTCTGATGAATCATCCTCCGATGTGATCAGCTCGTCAACGTCCTTTTCCGCCAGTGTATAGCCCTCCATGGCCTTCTCGTGGTCTGCGGCGATCTCAGAGTGCATAAGCGGCAAAAAGAACCATATACGGTAGGCTAGACGCCACCGAATCTCCGGCTGCATGTTCACGCCGCGCTCAATAGCGGCCAAAGCGATCTGTCGCCCAATCGGATCGAAGAAGTCAAACACAACGGCAGCAGCTTCGCCACGATAGCAATTCCGAGGCAACTGATCGAGAATGATGATGAGGCTCAGCCAGTCCAAGGGATCACTAGGATTCGTGATGCTGAGAATGTCATCACCGGTAGTGAGGCCGGATGCGTAGATTGCGGCGAGCGTCGGGGCGAAGCGTTCCCTACTGTTGTTAGGAAAGGGTGTATCCCCCGAGGCAACAACTGGTGCTCACAGGCATATATTATCGAGTTTCTTCCCCCCAACAAACCAGCGCTTGACATGCTCCTGCGTAGGAAGTACTAAGTCATCTTCGTTCTCAAGCTGCTCAAACCAGAAGCCCCGAACATCTTGGAGAAACCGTGGCGTGAGATAAGACTCTACCCCTGTCATCTTCCTCGGCCATGGACGTCGCTGGGCTCGTGAAAGTGGATTCGCCGTTGCATTCGATGTCAAAGTCCTCCTGGAAGCGACAATAAAATGGTTTGTAGCAGAAGAGCTCTCGACGCCCTCGTGGTCAGTGACGTGACGAGCCCTGACTGCACGACAGTTTCTGAGAAATCTGGTCCTTTGTTCAATAGTTGCAATCTTGGAGAGCAATGGGAAGAAGTGCCGACCTTTTGCTGAGCCCCGATGCCATGCCCTGGAGGGTATGTGAGGATCTGGCCATAATGTTCACGACAGCTGACAAGAACCGATCACCCACCTGGACGATTTAACTGGACGACGTCGGTGCCGCTCCTCGAAGTCGGTATGTCGGACCCCGAAGTTTCTTTGTCGACAAGGGCGATTGGCTGGCTAGGTATGATTTTCGTATGATTTTCGAGACGCTCCAGCACCTAAGTTAACCCCTAACTCGAGTGTCGTAGTGAGGCACCTGTCGGCTAATCCCCGAAATCACCTAGACACACTTGATTGCCATGTGTGAATAAGCTTATGTTGACGGGCACTAGAGGAAGAACTCCCCCAGACCAAGAAAGACTCGGGATTTCCGAGCCCAATTGTTCAGTGCTTGGTCAGAGTGATCCGTCATCAACGCGTCGACAGACTCTGGTGGCTGAGATCGTGGCTGTTTATGGAGTATTAAAGCCTGAGTCTCCTCAAATGTAAGGGTCACCATCGGACTGATTGTTTGCCGATGGCCGAGACAGTGGCAAAGCGTGTGTCATAGTCGTCTCTTGATAATCCTCGGAGACCAGACTTTCCTAAAACGTCCAAAAATCGGAGTCCGAAAGAGCGAAGAGGGCGATCTTCGGACTTAATAATTTCCCTAAACATACCAACTTACCTCTGCTTTACGCCCATGTCCTGCCCTACCGTCTTGTTAAGCATTACGCATCCGGTGCTTTCTGAGACCGAATACTTGGACCTCGGTATTCTAGGAAGCTTTCAAAAGGATTAAATAGGCCGTAGTACTCCTCTTTACTTTAAAAATAGTCCACAAACCTCGAAGACATCACCACAGCATTCCTGTTCAAACTGGATATCCTAAGAAAGACAGCGACATCGCGGAACTTCAGCACGATGGCCAAGAAGATCATCACTGTTTTTGGAGCCACCGGCAACCAAGGCGCTAGCGTTGTAAACAAATTCCTCAACGATACAAAGGTCAGCCATGACTGGGCCATTCGTGGTGTCACTCGTGATGCCTCCTCCGACCGTGCTAAGGCGCTAGCTGCCAAAGGCGTCGAGGTCGTCACTGTAAGTGTCGGGACGCACATCAACCTTGAAATAGACGCAAGAGAATTCATATTAATGGGATGCTTTTTCTAGGCGGATCTCAGTGACAAGGCAACGCTGGTCAAGGCCATGGAAGGCGCCTCGGCGGTATTCGCTATGACCAATTATTGGGAGAAGGCAGATATGGAGCTCGAGATCCAGCAGGGCAAGAACCTCGCCGATGCTGCTAAGGTAAGTCAGCATCCGCCCAGAGAGCAGTCCGTCCAGATCAAACGACATAGAAGCAAGCGACTAATTCATCACAGGACGCCGGTGTCGATCACTACATCTGGAGCTCCCTCCCCAACGTCAGCAAATTGACTAAGGGGGTCTTGCCCAACGTCTATCACTTCGACTCTAAGGCGCAGGTTGAGGAATACGTCCGTACCCTCAATATCCCGGCGTCTTTCTTCCTACCTGGATTTTTCATGAGCAATTTCCCAGGCGGCATGCTGCATTCCGAAAACGACAACTGGATCCTGCGCTTCCCCTTTGGCGCGGATAAGCCCATCCCACTTTTTGACGCCGTGGCGGATGCGGGCAAGTTCATAAAGGCAATGGTGCTGCACCGTGACCAAGTGCTTGGCAAGCAGATCCTTGGAGCGACTGACTACACGACTCCCGCGCAGATCATCGAGGTGTTCAAGAAACTGTTCCCGGAGGCTGGGAAGACCGCGAGCTTTGAAGAGGTCACGCTTGAAGAGTATAAGAAGAGCGTCCCGGGACCCGAGTTTATTCAGCAGGAGTTGCTTGAGAATATGAGACTTGTCGGGGAGTTTGGGTACTATGGAGGCGCGGGGCTCGAAGAGAGCCATGCGATCTTGGACGATGAGCTGACGACATGGGAGGAGCACGCGAAGAATGCCAAGGCTTTTGCTGGGCTGAAATAGGGGTTTAATGAAATTCTTCGTCTGACAATTCTAGGGGCTATACCCTGAGCGAAAGTTGTCTACCCTTTCCTGACTTGGACGAAGCCTGGGATCTCTCGTAGATACCTTTAAAGATCCCTTTATAATAACCGCCTGAAATAAAACTTGCTAGGCTTTTTTGGCGCTATTAGAGACGTAAGTTGGAAGTACTATCGGTTCACTCTTTGCGACGGTATGTCCCATATGATGATACCTAAGTCAGAACTGGTTCGCTCTCTTTGATTGAACCAAACCAGCCACGCTGGAATGTCACTGATATTGTCTTGACAGGTCGATGGAGGCACGAGAGCTCCATGGGCCGACGACATCCGCTGGGAGACACGTTCGAATGCATCCAGGATACCCCAAACTCATTTTCGGCTACGTAGTGTGGCGTTGATCTCAAAGGATCCGAAGGGCCGATTGAGTCGGACAACCTCTTGCCATTGGTTACGTGGATGCGCCAGACTTGGCTTTTCTGGACTACTTACACCAGCTTAGGTGCCATGTCGGACCCCGAAATACACCGAGGCGTGACATCGACACATGTATGACCAATATGTCCGGTCGCCGACGTCCGAGCCTGGTTGTATATATTGTCGAGAAACTGATAGCCAGGAACTCCAAAAGTTTCGAACACTAATACCTGCCCATTATCTATACCATTCACTTCCGAGAATGCCTTTCACCGTTGGCGTTGCCGGTATCACCGGTAAATTTGCGCGCAATGTTGTCGCCAATTTGTTGATACGTCCCGACGTTCACATTCGCGGCTTCTGCCGGGATCCGACCAAATTGCCAGATTCAATTCAGTCTTCACCCCGTGTCCACCTTACCAAGGGAGAATCTACTGACACTGATGCGCTGCGTTCTTTTGCCAAGACCTCTGACGTTGTCATCTGCTGTTATCTTGGTGACGCCAAACTTATGACGGAGGGACAGAAGCTTCTGGTAGATGCTTGCGAAGCAGAAGGCGTGCGTCGGTATCTAGCCAGTGACTACAGCCTTGACTATACTAAGCTTGAGTACGGTCAACTCCCTGCCAAGGACCCGATGAAGCATGTCAAAGACTATCTGGACAAGAAGAAGGTCCAGGGTGTCCACGTCCTCATCGGTGCTTTCATGGAAACATTTTGGAGCCCCTACTTTGGAGTTTGGGACTCAGAGGCGACGACTCTCTCTTATTGGGGCACTGGAGATGAAATCTGGGAATCAACTACTTATGGAAACGCGGCCGAGTTCGTCGCCGCTGTGGCTCTAGATGAGGACGCTGTTGGGATACAAAATTGTAAGCCACTTACATATCGAGTTTCGAACAGCATAATCTGACTTTTACTAGTCCTCGGCGACAGGAAGAGTATTCACCAGATAGCTGACATCTTCGCGGGCGTCTACGGCAAAAAGCCTAGTTTGAAGAATCTTGGATCCCTGGATGATTTGAACAAAACGATTTTGGAAAGGCGGAAAAAAGATCCTCAGAACATCTTCAGCTACCTCGCACTGTAAGTATCCCTTCTGTCTCCCGATAAAACAGTGCCGTAACTAACCAATGAGAACAGATCCTATCAATACTATTGCCTCATCGGGCAGACGTACCTTGAGATTGACCCTGACCGTCCTCGGTATCCTGAGATCAAACCAGTTACATTTGAGGATTTTATGAGGAGTCATTCTATTGAGGAACTATCTGGCGCCTCGCAAGCTGTTGCCTCAACAATATAGTGCATCAGCGCAAAGTTGCTTGGATGACTTGAAAGTTACCCTTGCACACCGCGAGTTCATAGAGCTGGCCTTGAAGAAACGGAACCCGATATCTATTCTCAGATACATGCATTCTACTGTTCCATACTGAGTCCCAATTAGCAGCCTTGCAATGTCACTGTAATTTGCGGCAGACATGAAGCACGTCAAGACCTTGTGTGTCATCCGAGGGAGTCATCACTTTGCTCTGGGCGACCCCGAGATCAGTTGGTCTTGTGGACTCCCCCTGTACAATACCGTATTTCCTGCCTAAGATATGGTAAATTTTCCGCCTGGGAGATCCTGTGACAATAAAAGTCGGCGACCAGTGCGTTAAGTTCTAGTAACGACGTCGCGTCCCCGTTGACGCTAAAATACGGAGCCATTCTCCTGCAAGTCAGTCGAGAGCCATTGTCCATACACTCAAAAGACGTCTTAGAATGGCCGTCGCTCTACATCGGCTTTGAGCTCTGGAATATGGTATGGTCGCAGAAGCACGGGACGATACAGCGAAGTGGCATCCTTTGTGGCTCGGGGCCTTCGAAAACTTTCTAGCATCTATGCGGGGAAACTGCGCTCAATGGTCAATTGACTGGATTCTTGCATAGGCACGGTGGTGCTTAACCTCCGAGTCTGGACATGCCGAGCGTGTCTGTGATATCATCCGGGGTGGACCATCGTTTGCTCCCCGACCCCATCGCGGAGCTAAGACTCATTTCCCATTGGACTGGCTGACAGCATCTTCATAAAGCATCCCCAACAACAACCAATCATTGCGAGTAGTGTCTCCGCGACCCTAAAGGCAATCCGACGTGAACATGATATCTAGACGTAAAGCCGTCATGAAGGTGTATGGCCACGTCATGCGTGGAGGGCAGGTTCCCGAAGACGCCGGTGTTGAACTGATGATAGTTCGGAAAGTGTACTTGTATAAAGAACACGCAAAGCACCCAATATGCACTCTCACCACTCGGGTTGCTGAACAACATCAAACACTGTTTCAAGTCCCATACGAACTTCAAACCAATTCTATTCCAACCAAGATGCTTGGCAAGATTGCTCTGGAGGAGGCCTATGAGGTCGCCGGCATGGAGGCCAAGTCTAAGCGAGAGGCCGCTCTTTACATCAACCCGTCTGACCGCGAGCGATACATGCGTCAGATCAGCGACATCAATGATGAGCGTGTCCGCCTCTCTGACGCTCACGGTATTGGCTATACCATCGTGTCCTTGACAGTACCGGGGATCCAGGGTATCAGCGACCCGAAGGAGGCCGAGCGCCGTGCCACCGAGACCAACAACTGGGTCTACGGCCAGATCAAAGGCCGCCCCGACAAGCTGGGGGCCTTCGCCACTCTTTCCATGCACGATCCCGTTCAGGCGGGCAGGGAACTGACTCGATGCGTCAAGGAACTGGGTTTCCATGGCGCGTTGCTGAATGACTTCCAACATGCTGGCCACAACGGAGAGACCTACAAGTTTTACGACCAGCCTGAGTACGACGCCTTCTGGCGTGTGGTCATAGAGCTCGACGTCCCTGTCTATATCCACCCCGCCGCACCGGCTGATGTGATCTATGACAAGCTGTACGCTCAGCGGAAGTTCCTCATCGGTCCGCCCCTCTCCTTCGCCAACGGCGTCAACCTCCACCTGATGGGGATGATCACCAACGGAGTCTTTGATCGCTTCCCGAAGCTCAAGATCATTGTCGGACACCTCGGCGAGCACCTGCCCTTTGATTTCTGGCGCATCAATCACTGGCTCGAGGACGTCAAGAAGCCCATCGCCCAGGAAGAGGGCTTCGCCGCCATGTGCAAGAAGACCATATACGACTACTTCAAGCAGAATATCTGGGTGACGACGAGTGGGCACTTCTCCACGGCGACGCTGAAGTACGTGGTCGACGAGATCGGAGCCGACCGCATTCTGTTCAGCGTGGACTACCCGTACGAGACGATCGAGAACTGCTCCGCCTGGTGGGACGGGCAGGCTGAGGCCGTCAAGGAAGCCGTGGGCGGCGTGGAGAACTACCGAAAGATCGGGCGCGACAATGCGAAGGCGCTCCTGAAGCTCGGAAAGTTCTCCAACTCGGATGCCCCAGTTGCTTAGATGTAGCTAGATAGCCCTTTAAGCTTAATGGACTAACATTTTCTTTTGAAAACGCGTTGTCGAGGATAGAAGGAGATAATCGTCCAAGTGACACCTAGAAGATGCCGAAGTGATTGAAATCTATTTCCTGGTTGTTAAACCATGTCTCATTGAACAGGTCAGAGGTGAACAACTCGTCGAAGGTCGGATCATCTGTAGTCATCCCTAGATCGAGGGACTGATAATCTGTTGAGTCAGCGGGCTCCTGCAGAGAGGACGCGTGAAATCTCTCTGAGACGGACGGTTAGTTCTCTTCCGTGTCTTGAGAGAGTTACTTGACTCCGTATGTGTAGCGAACAAGACTCACCCGATCGACGTTCTCGGAAGGTCTCGACCGAGGATCTAAACCCTTGCAGGGCCTGGATTCCCTTCGTCGCCGAGGGAAGCTGTATCTGGTAATATTCGAAGATCTGTAATCCCCGCTTCCAGGAATCTTTGGCAAGCCCCTGATCAAGGTCGACATGCAAATCTGGGCATAGGGTTGCAGCGACGAGCGTCGACGCCGCAGCAAAGGTAACTGAATGGGTCAGTGGATGTTAATTCACATACAGGAAGAAGAAACAACATACACAATAGAACGTGCCAGGCAGAGTTCTGCCGCAAGCTCCCTAGCTTCTCATGTATCTCCTGGAGCAATGTGTGGGCCGTCTCCAAGCAAAGCTGATGGATAGACTGCCGAACACTGTCTCCAAGACAGAAGTTAGAGCTGGTTTTATAGGTCTTATCGTGCTCTTGACTTGACATTGAATTCCTTCTCGTTTCGGCCAAAAGCGATGGCCGTAGGAGGAGAAGTCGAATCCAGAGAACCCTGGATATTGCTGTGAGCATAAGCCAAAGATAACTTGGAGATAGACATCACAGACCTTGATTTGATAATATTAGCCTGCATCTGAAAACAGTTCGAAAGCTCTTCATCGAATGCAGAGAGGTCAGCTCTCACTTGGAGGAAAGCTGGCAGACGTTGCTCGAAGTTGTCAATCCGCGCCGCGAGACCAATGACCTCTTCTGGAGAATCATCCAACAGGTTCTCGCCTATGCGACTGTCGTATTCGCTGTTCGAGTATAGGCTAGAAATAATATCATAGAGGATACCGATTATTTCCATGGAATGGACGAAGAAGGCCATGCGAGATGGTCGGGTGGCCGGCTGAATACCATAGCCAACCTCCAGCAAGTGCTCGTCGTCAATTGCCTCAGGCAATGGTGTTGAAGACTTTCGCGGCAAAAGTGCTGCACGCCCAAATGTTGTCGCTGTAAGTCTGTAGGCACGAGTCTGTCGATATGTAAACCCCTTGATAGCTATGGTTGGAGACGCTTACCGATCCAGGGTCACACAGCAGTACCATACCCGTCGCCTCATCTCCCGCTTGAGCTGATTGATTCCCTTCACCTTGCTGTCCTCAGTATTTAACCCAAGCCCTTGCGCCACTCTCAGGGCAACGCCGATGGTGTTCCAGCACCTATCCGCATATGCTGAATAGTGTAGATAGATGCCCCTCAAGAGGAGCAGTTGTACGACGCAGATAGACGACTCGTCTAAGAAGTCCACGGATACGAGCCTACAGGATTGTTTGTATAGCTGGTCAGCGAGACGATTTCGTTGTGCGGTCGGAACTGTCTCGGTACGCTGAGCCCCAAGGGCGAGTGTTATGCTTAGGGTTGCTTGGTAGACCACATCCGCAGAAGCCCCTTCTTCCGTGGCGCGGAGAAGAGCCATGTATTGGGTGGTGAATGACGGTCTGTGAAGGATGGGAAAGACTGGATGTACATAGTTCCAGTAGCTCTGCAAGAATGCCTCAGCGAGGTCCGGTTCAGGAAGCATGATGGGCTTTGCATGACTGTCCGGTGAAGGGGCCCGACTAGCTTCGTATCCCAACAGCGTTGGCACTGCATTCGCATGTGACACCCTGGATGGCTCTTCGGGAGGATCGGCAGCCACTATGATCTCCCTAAGGAAAGTGCTGTTCGATGACGGCCCATATGTCGTTTCTGTTCCCATGGAGGGAGAACCGCGGTTCTCCTTAGGAGGGACCACGAAGATGCTCTCCGAAGGGTGCCTACTGGCGGTTTCGACAGTGCCTTGGCCGACATTGGCCGGCCAGCTCACCCCGGGATTCAATATCGCACGAGTGCCGGTGACCGCGAATGGCGAATTTTCTGCAACCAACGACGCGCCGGCTGTGACGGGAATAGTGCCACTCTGGCCCCTTCCCTCAAGTCTCTCCAGCCTGTCGTGTATTTGTGCAAGCGTACTAGGCCAGTGAGTGTCAGACATCGCTGCTTTGTTTTGGCATGCTGAATTTGCTCAACTTACGGTCGCGTCGATGGGGCGCGGACAGAACCTTGATAGACACATTGATCCTGCAATCCCTTGAGAGTGCAAGATGAGCAGGCTGGGCGGCGACCGTCGCAACCGGTCTTTTTTGCGCGGCAAGGAGTGCATGCCAATTGGGTTTTCTGTCTTTTCCGGCGAGGTAAGAAGTCGTTGGGCATTGTTCAATCAGGCGAGCCACGGGAGGTTGATCTAAGGCTATCACCAAGTGGCGTCCTGTCCTCCGTCTGACTTTTGTATGAGTAAACGTCTAGAATGAAGGACGTCCTTCAATAGATGCAGATGGCAAGGGATCAATTGCTACGGTCGTGTTAGGTCAGGAGCTTACATGGGGATACAATTTTCCGATTCCATGTACGGTAGGGCACAGCATCTCTTTGAAACAATTCGTTGTCTTATCGGGTACTCTACGAATGAAACAATCAATGTTGATAATCAACAATGACAAAGACAAGTACTATTTCTAATGTACTCTTTAGGTATATAAAGTCCTGTGTTAAAAGTTTTCAAGCTATCGAGGTGTATCAACGAAAAACTTCAGTTTCATGATGTCTTTCGATAGTGGCCGGAAAGCCTGTGAGGACCCATAAATGGGCCTTGCTGAGCACGTGCTGACAAATGAACCAACTGAGCAGACTTGAAGATCCCGAAACGTCGTCCTCAAGGGCAAATCGTGCTTTATTCGGAGGCCGTACTTTTTCTCCATTAGGATGTCGTTCAACAAGATTGCAGTCTACGGACATCGTGGCTGGGCCAGCTCCGCCATCGTTTCTTCCCTTGTAGCTTCCGGTGCCCCAGTCAAGGTGCTTTATCGCGCCGGCTCAGATATCTCGGGACTGCCCCCGACTGTCACTAAGGTAGAAGTTGACGTGGATGATCAGGATGCACTGATCATTGCGTTGGAAGGTGTCGACATCTTGATGTGAGCCGAAGTCCACTGCTTATATTTTGCTGGGTCTTCCTCGCTTAGGTCT
The DNA here is from genome assembly GCA_030052745.1 of Pleurostoma richardsiae. NCBI lineage: Eukaryota > Fungi > Ascomycota > Sordariomycetes > Calosphaeriales > Pleurostomataceae > Pleurostoma > Pleurostoma richardsiae. The sequence goes on from JANBVO010000010.1 coordinate 252,366, forward strand.
AACATTGGTAACAGATCCCTTGTTGGACAGACGGGCGTAACCAAGCAGCATGCCTTTGTCAAAGCAATCCCGAGAACCGACATAAAACTGTTTTCGCCGTCAGACCTTGCTGCTCGATACGATGAACAGGGTCTCCTGATTCCAGTCAACAAGGCGAAAATGGATGTTGAAATGGCCGCCAAGGAGGCTGGAATTCCGACGACCATTATCCTGCCTGGCAATTTTGCGGAGTTTGCCCTGAACACACTGTAAGCGGCGTTACTACCGCCTAATTCTATAGTTATTACGCCCACTGACAACTCCTGGGCGCCAGTGCTATGGGAGTTGACTTCGCGGGAAACAAGATCGTCTTTTCTGGGAACAGTGCTGAAGAGCAACTCAATCTATGGTAAGTTCAGGTTGATATTCTGCATGGAGCGTGCGGTAACCCCCTCCATACATATCTGTGAACCTGAACCGTCCACACAGGTCACAATTCATAAACTGATTCAGTGCGCTAATGCAAGCCTATATTCTTTAGTACTCGAGCATACGTTGCTGCCGCCTACGCCTCGATTTTCACGCGCACACCGATCTCGGAAATACAGAACAGGGCGATTGCACTCACGGAGGTCACGCCTACCGGAAACGAAATAGCAGCGGCCTTGCAGAAGAAACATGGAAAGCCTTGCCAGATTGTTAGACATAGTATTGACAAGGTTGAGGCCGAGATCGAAGCTGGTTTAAGCTCCGGCAGCCTGTTCACACTTGTTTGGTATTGTCGTAAGATTTGGGGTACCGGCAAGCAAAAGGCCATGGTAGGGAATGACATTTGGGAAGTTGACGGATACCAGAAAGCCAGCCTGGAGAGTCTAATAGTCGGAGGAGAGCTAGGTACCTACCGCGAACTTCCCCCGGAAGTCACTGCCTATTTCAACACCACTTTTTAACTGTACGCCTAAATACAATGGTGGATGAGCCGGCGCCTTCACGTTGCGGTTGTCCTAAATTCGGATTGTGTAGGACCTTAGGTCATCATAGTTCTGGATGATGTCCAGAAGTTAATACAACCGTATAGCTAACCCCCCCCCCCCCCCCCTCTCTCTTCTACTATTGCCAAGATCGATCATAAGCGTCAGCAAGGTCCCGAAGTACCCCTCCCATACGCAAGGTCACCTCCCACACCCAGACATCATCCATAAAACTGGCCCACTGTCTGCTGACTTGGGCTGCGAGTGACGTTTGAGCATCGTACGGATTGTCCATTTCCGACAGGGTTTCTTTCAGCGTTGTGAATATCGATTCCTCGTCCTGGTCCAGGGGCGTATGCCTCGCTTGTAGTTCTGTGACGTAGATCCATTTCCCCAGGAAGAGATTGCAGACCCAGCAGGCCACCGCGTGCTCGACGCTCCAGGTAAAAGCCGACATCTTCCTCGTCAGCATGTGTCCCGCCCGGACTGGAGCCGTGAAACAAAACATGGCCCTTTCGGCTGCTTTGGTCAGGGAAGCGCCGAGTGGCAGCGGTGCGGTAACATACGAGTCAATAACTTTTTGGATGGTGGGCTTGTCCTGGCATAGCAGCGTGACGTGGTCGAATTGCCATGTGCAGCTGAAAGAACTTAGAAATGAAAGCCGAAGAAGCGATTGGCAGTTGAAGACGGGTGATTCTTCGTTGAGGTTCTGGTAAAGTTCGCCGTGTGCCGCCTCCCACGAGTTCAGAAACTCGTTGCATGTCGTTATAGCTTCTTCAATTTGAACTCCAAGTGAGGTATGCGTAGCAAACCCCGGTATTCCTACATCCAAATGACTGAGAGGTAACGAGATCTGGGCATAGCTGTGCATATGAACTCTGAAACCGTGCATGATAACAATCGCAGCAAATGAACCGATATGGGCGAAGATCTGCTGGGGCAATTCCCTGCTCTTTTCTGGCAGGATTTCGCGTAGCACAGCCGAGATGCTCGGGCTTTTCCCGGGCGATCTTTCACTCATTAGTCGCTCCCACTCTTCTTTGGTCTCCGCTTCCCATAAGACTTCGTGAGCGGGGACCTCGAAATCTAAGTCTCGAAGCTGAGTAAAGCTTGGTGGAGTGCCGTATGTAGCCGAATTGAGGCTGGAAAGGATGTAAATGCCGCATAGAACACGTTTCTCTGTCTCAAAACTTATCCATTCCTTCCAGGAAGGAATGCGGTCTCGATCCGGAGGGGCTGAAAGAATCGGACGACGTAAGATATAGGACCGGACCAGAGAGCTGATATCCGAAATGCCGTCGCCTGCACTGGATGGATTCCCGCCAAATACTGCTCCAAAGACGAAGAGAAGCTTGCATTGTATCTGCCAGAGCGGCTCCATCGATACCTGATGCCCAGTATACTTCCGTGCCTGGACGAAACTGAGAGCACTGCTCGCGATGGACCGTAATGTGGCGGCATGCTTGGGATGAAGGCTGTACAGCGCTCCGAGCGAGCACACTGCCAGCAGGAGCGGTTTGGGAATGGCCGCCGGCTCGGAAGTCGCAATGTGAAAAACGGGGAGATGTCTGTAAAAGAATTGGAAGAACCTGCAGAGAAAGTTGTCAAGCGTCCGCGCCGACGGTATCTTCTGCAAACGGTCTTCCTCGATGCCAAATTTATCTCGAAGATCCTGCAGGATCAATGACCTGGTGGCTTCATCAATGGCTCCTCGCTTTGACAGGATGACTCCAGGCCGATGTATGTCGTGGAAGTGAGACGAGACCGAGCCTCTAGCTGCTTGATTCATGCCCAGAGAAGCAGAGTCAGAACAATGACTCCCATCCGGGGTGGACAGAGTTAAGGTAGGATCAAAATGGATACTCGATGTGGAACCGTCCGAACCCAGTGCACTGACATCCAGATCCATCAACTGCATGGGGAAGTCAGCTTGTGAGAAGCTGGTGCCGTCAATCATGGTGAAGAAAGAACAGCCATCGAGCGAAGAAGGCATCGCAAAGTTTTGATCAGTATGAAGAGCGGTTTGGTATGGATCTTGCGCCAGCCGAATGTCAACCAGCTGCCCCGCAGAAAGCGCCCCATCCGGGTCCTCATGCACCATCAGGTTTGTCTGTAGAGACCGCATTGGAGCGTTGTCCGTGGTTCCCTCTGGAAAAGCCGCTGGGACTGGCGGTGCAGTCATGAGGTCGGGGGCGACGTCCCTGGCAGTGCTCGTCGCAGTGGCGGGATCGTCCGCGAGCACCACGATGGTGTCTCCAGTTGCTCCGTTGTCCTCAGGCGACGTACCGCTGTCGGGAGAGGGCGTTCGCTGAGGGGCTGCCGCCAAGAGGACGGGACCTCGCCGTTTTGGAAGCGCTTTATCGCGATCGTATTCGAGAGCGTGTAAGGTCTTCTCGTGACGCACCAGGAGGTCTCTAGGGCATGTAAGTTAGCTGTTGCTATAGATCACCGAAATAGCGGGCGGCCATACTTCCTAGCGAATTTGCTTGCGCAGAACCTGCACTGAAAGGGCCTTTGCTGGAGATCTGCCAGAAACGTCAGTCAGCCCAACACAAGATAGAGGTTCCAAGCAGGCGGGGGGTAGAATTACGGGCCCTCGTGTGCCGTAGCAGATGCTCGCTTCGTTTGAAGGACTTCTGGCATATGTCGCAGACGTGCTTTTTAGCTCGACAGGGCTTGGCCCCGGGGGCAATGTTTGCGGACGTCTCGTTGATGAATGTGAATGTCTCGACGGTCGCCATGGTGGGCTGGTGCTGCAGAATCGGGCAAGTAGGGTAGCCTTGCGTGTTCTAAAGCATTGCGCGTGTCTGTGTCTGTATGTGGGAAGAGGGAGTACTCCCCAGCTGCCCATGCCCTTTTTTCCGAGCCCCGGCATCACCGGAGAGGGCCTTCTTCCCCCGCTTTCATAGGGGCCGGGGTTGCGGGGGTGGGGGAACAAAATGCGGGGTGACTACTGCAGCACAGGAGAAGGCCTTCGTTTGCCCAGGTGTCCAGAGCATATAAGTAGTTGCTGTGCGTTATTGCGCCGTCCAGCCCAGAAAATACGTTTAGTACTTGATAACTCGTGTAGGGAAGGGACAGCTTCACCATCGCCAGAGGCACTGTTCCTACATATATATTCTCAAGTTACTGATCTCATATCGCTTATACGCTCCCGGACCGCCCATTCCAGGAAAGTTGCAAGACATGCCTGGTCCTGTTGGGCTTCCGATAACCTTCAAAGACTCCCGTTGGGGCTCATACAACTCAGACCTCACATTCTGGAGCGACTGTGTTTGCCAACACCCGATTCCCTTAACTGACTACCGCGACTCTGTGTCGGCGCGAATGGGATCTACTGTACCTACGCAGTGTTAAGGAATGCCGAAGGGTCCCCTTCCCCATGCAACAGTTGCCGAAACGGGTCTAGAACTAGCATCGCATAGTATGGGCCTCTTCAGCATGTCGGGCGGGTGTGTGTGTGGAGCACCCCGAGATCTCGGGGAGTCATTGGCCACGCAGTCGCCTGGTCAGGCGTTAGCAGTTTGCAAAGCGAGCCGTTGCACCACCTTCAGAAGGCTCTAACGCGAAACTATAAGTGCCTTTGCCACCGGCGTGGATCACCTTGGCCATCATGATGAAGGGGTGAAGCGTGGTGCCGATGTGATTTCGTGTTCGGAGAGATGAACAATACACCGGAAGATATATCCATGGTCTCTCCGGCGTCATCTCCCACTTATCTGAATGCTGAGAATGCGAGCCTTGCATCCTTGGTGAAATCGAGCACGCCCTTCTTGGAAGACGTTGGGCGGCCGGGATAAATATAGCACAATTTCTCTAGCTTGCCAGAATGGTCATTAACGTTCCGAATCGTCGATATAATCACCTCCGTGTTCATTGTTTTGACGCCGTTACACCATATCACGGACTGTCAGGGAAGATTGATTAGTCCCTGTGTTCAGGTAGGTGAATACTGATTGTGTTGCAGGAGCCCAAGTCTTCACGACTCACCTCATATTCACGTCTCGCACTATGAGAGCCAAACCGTGGCGTCAGTCTGCTCCCTGCTGAAGCCGACACACTCAGTCTTCGCGAATCGCTCGGTGATGCGCCAGTAGAGGGTGCCTTGGAAGTGCCAAACAGGCCCGCCGAACCTTTCATTTAATTGGGATGCCCCTGACCGTGGTGGGCGTGGTGCTGTGCATCGCAATCATCGGAGACACGCCACGTAGAACATTCGGGGTAGAGCCTCACTGAGGGTGGGAGAAAGGGGCTTATTGTCGCATTCATACCAGGTATGGGCTTCAGTTTTGATATTCACGAGAGCGGTCTGCAGTTTATAAGGACGCGACGAGAAGTCAGGGAGTAAAAAGAAAATACCGTAGGCATCGCACTCGCATCTTCGGCTAATACCTCGATCGGGTGGGGTGCCAGGTGTCTACCTAGCTATCTACCCCACTCCCTCCAACAGCGGAGGATCGCTCTGGGGGGATCGTCCGGTGGCATTCTCACGCTTCTACACACCCGAGCCTTCACTCATGGTCGAGGTAATGCTGCATGGCCTCGTGGCGAAGTACCTAAAGTAAGGCATTTCGAGTTCATCACGCGCACTTTGGTGGTTCTGTTTGGATATCAACGCCGCACATGAAATATTTGATGCGGCCTGGCGGAGGGCCTCGGCTTGGAATGTTGGGTCCTCCCCACAAGGTTATGTGATACTTAGACTTCTGTGGGAGGATGAGCATTGAACGGATCAATCACAGTAGGGATAACTAACGGGCTTCTCTGCATTCCGGGTTGTTTGGTGTACGTCTTTGGGAAATCTTGAACCCCACGACGCCGAACTGACAGAATACCTTCGATTAACTAGTGTTCTTACATGTTTACAAGCCACCTACAACTTGGTCTCCTGATGTGAAAAGCTCTAATTTTGCGTCTTAGCTGCGTGTCTCGTATGTTACGCACCTGTGTTAATGCAAGCCCACCAGCAGCTAGATTAGGATAAGTAGGTCCTGACGTAGCAGAAAGAGACATAATAATATCACTCGAAGTATCAATCCAACATATCAGTAGTAATGCAATACGAAGGTTGATAGCTATTCAAGAGCAGTTAATTACAGCCAGCATGAAAGATACTTGCGATACCTAAGAGCACGCGATGTTGGGAACTTCAACGAACTGGACACATCGATTTAATCAAGTGGTCGCGTCAACTTAGCCCCCCAGATTACATAGTCCCGGTAATTCCGCCGCTTACTGAGATAAACTGCGCAGTGATCCACCGGCTCTTTTCTGATACTAGCAGAAGCGTAGCATCAGCCAGATCCTCCACTGACCCGAGGCGATTCGCGGCTCGCGTCTGTTCATACATAGAAAGCTGAAGCGCAGTTGGAGACCCGTCAGAGGCCACCAGATACTCTTTCGACATATCTGTTGGAACTGGACCGGGTGCGAGGGTATTGACGGTAATTCCATGGCTCTTGCCAAGCTGTCCGGCATTTCGTTAGATGGTTGCCGAGCGTAGGGAGTGGAAGAACACCAAAGAAAGCTTACCTCGCCAGCCCATAGCGTTGTCAAGGCATCCACTGCAGCTTTTGTCGCACCGTATACAGGGGGTGGGACCAAAACTTTCGAGGCGATGGAGCCGATGTTGACGATGCGGCCGCCTTTCGGCATTCGACCTACGCCAACAACAGCTTGTGTCATGTAAATTACACCGAAGACGTTGACGGCGAATTCATATTTGAGCTGCTCTTCTTTAACCTCCAAGAGAGGTGTGTTGCGTGCAGCTGCTGCGTTGTTGACTAGAACAAATGGCCAATCAGTTTTGTGCAACGACCCGGAAAGGACATCACGCCATCCATGACATACCGAGAATATCGATGTGATCGACGCTAAATGCTTCCAGGATTTGCTCAACCATGTTCTTCGCAGTATCGTAATTTTCCACCCCTCCTTGTACGACGGTGGTTTTGGTGCCAAATTCGTTACTGATGTCAGTCGCTACCTTCTCAGCCCGCGCCTTGGACTTCTCCGACACATAATGAATTGCTACAGACGCGCCGTTCCGTGCCAAAGCTCTGGCAATAGCGGCACCGATGCCAGTCTCTCTGCCAGAGCCTGTAACCAAAGCAGTCTTTCCTGCAAGTGAGAGTGTGTCGGCCGACATATCCAGTAAATTAGCGAAGAAAGCTATCGAAGCAAAGGATCACACAGCTAGTTCGGAACTCTGATTGACAAGTAGCTATTTTTATATATACGACAGACATGACTATATGGAACTGCCACTCATAATCTTATATCTGTTCAAAAGAGATACTATTATAAATCATCAAGTTATAAAAGGCCAGGAAACCAAAATCATTCTATCTACGAAGCCGCCGCTCCTGTTGATTGTCAATGACACGGGCAGCATTGTCGCCGCTCCGAATCATGCGACCAATGCCTGTTGATTATCAAATCACGGGCAGCATTGTCGCCGCTCCGAACCGTTTGACTAGTGCCTATTCAATTATTAACATCACGGCAGGATTGTCGCCGCCCCGAATCGTGACTAATGCTGCATTTAGACACCTCTCTTTAAGCTTAGGTGGTAGCAATAAACATCTGTCTATATATATATATACTAGACGAAGGGCTTGGTGCTTGCACTCAAGAATGCCAGAATCTGACCTCTCCCTACACTCAGAATCATGCCCGGCACATCCCCAGTCATCCTCATCCTCGGAGCAGGGCCAAATATCGGCCAGGCAGTCGCTCGGACTTTTGCCTCGAGAGGCTACAAGGTTGCCCTCGCTGCGCGATCACTGGACGAGGCAGATAGCACGGACAATCAACTGAACATCACGAGTGACTTCGCCAACTCCGACGATGTTGTCAAAGCATTTAAAAGGGTTAATGAAGTATTTGGCATTCCAAGTGTAGTCGTTTATAATGGTAAGATATGGTACCTGAGGGTGGGTGCCTTTGAATTCCTACTGAAAATTCGCAGTCAGCGCCTCGACGCTCACCCCACCTCAGGACCCGTTCGCCCTTCCACTGGCCGCTTTCAATCGAGATGTAACAATCAATATCACCAGTGCTTTTGTCGCCGCACAACAAGCTACCTTCGGTTTTGCACGGCTTCCTGCTTCTGCTTCACGGACATTCATCTACACTGGAAATATCCTGAATACCACTATCCTCCCATCATTTCTCGACCAAGGCATGGGAAAGTCCGCCGGCGCACACATGATCTGGGCTGCTTCAGCTGCGTATAAAGACCGTGGATTCAAGTGAGTTACTTGCTTCCTACTTTGACTCGCTCTTGAAAAGACTGAAACTGTTATAGGTTTTATTATGGCGACGAACGGAAGGCGGACGGGACGGCCATTTATAGGGTCGACGGAGAGGCGCATGCGAAACTCTACTGGGAGCTTGCGGAGGAAAAGACGCATGGTCCGTGGATGCAGACATTCGTCAAGGGCGTGGGATACACAAAGTTTAACAGTTAATATGCGTCTTCCAGCTAAGGCATTGCTCGAGCGTCTAGCGTCTAGCGTCTCTATTGCAGGTTCAAGCAGGCCAGCTTGACAGGTAAGGTAGCTTTGCCTAGATACTAGAGCACGAGTAGCTCGTTGTGAGTGCCATATAGCCGTGTCAAAATTCAAGCTTGGATTCATGAAGCAGCCCAGTGCTGGGTTAAACACTTTAAAATCTAGGTGATAGGCGTCGGAGGAATGCCTGCCGAAAGAAAACAAGTGATACACTGTCAACGTTCAGGTCACCTGTCCGATAACCTTACAGAAGAGGGAGGTGTCTATTCTGCATGGTCTCACGCTTACAGCGACAAGGAGCCGTGTGAGGAAACATGGAGTCTAAGGGGTCTCACTAAGGGAACTCGTAGCTGAAGAGATAACTTCTATGAACAAATCACTCGAGCCGAGGGACACGTTCGCCATTGGTCATTTATGATGTCAGGTGCCTGATCTTCGGAGACTGATCCATATACTAACATCGATAAAATACTCCCAGAGCAAGTAATAGGACATGCGCTATCAAAACAAATACGCCGGCCATGACATCTTTCTCTTACAACCGGCTAATATCTCGTCCGGGTTGCGTCCTCACATGCGCGTCTAATCAGCTCAGCGTGCTTCTCGCTTCGAACCTTGACCTTTACTGCGAAAGGCGGGGAATTTTTGGTGAGCTGAGGGATTGTCATTGTGTCGATCGGCTTATCTGGCACTTCCTCGAAGTCGAAACAATACAGCAGTCGTGCGATCGCGATCCAGACATTAGTCTCGCCGACTTTCCATCCAACACATACGCGACGCCCTAACAAAACTACTTAGTATGCTTGTTGTATGAAGAAACGCAATCCAATCCAAGTTGTACTTACCTGGTCCAAAAGCCCAGTGTCCTTTCAACGGAGCGTTGAGATCAGCGTTCAAGAACCGATCCGGCCAGAATCTCTCAGGATCTTGATATTCTCTAGGGTCTAGAGCAATTGCCCACGCGTTCCATGTGAGAATAGTACCCGCAGGAAATCTATACCCTTCGTACTCCTCGTCCTTGATAAGCGCATGAGGCGCGCCTATTTCGGCAATGTTGGGTCTCCAACGGAAGCCTTCTTTCACGACCGCCGTAATGTACGGTAGTCGATGGCGATCTTCAGCCGTCGGCAACCTTTCTGCATTATAACCGCACACCTCGTCCAACTCGGCACGAGCGCGTGGGACCCAGTCCGGATAAGTCGCGGCTCCTGCGATGATTTGGCCTATCGACACTCTTGAAGTGTCACTGCCAGCTTCCATCAAGGTGCCAAAGACGAACAGTTTAGAGTTTTCATCCATATTTCGGGCTGTGTCGGTTTGAATGAACTCCTGTGCAAAACATGGCTTTTGGGTACCCTTTTCAACTCTCCCCCTCAGAGCATCTAGCTCCCGCTGATATACCCTGCATACGGGAAACTGTTAGGATATCACACAATCATAAAACGAGCATGCGCAATGCTTTACGAGAACGGGTTCCCCTTGCACTTACCTCCGCGTTTTCTCGAAAATGGCCTCGCCGCGTGGTTGCCACCACTGCAAAGACTTGGGCAACTTCGCAAGCACGGGATATGCGTCGACGATGTTGACACCAGGCTGTTGGTTCTCGAGGAACAACTCTATCGTCTCAAACAGCTCCACGACATGCGGGTCATCGAGGAGTGATCTCCGACCGAAAACTACACTCATGATGACGGAATTGGCAAAACGGCCATTCGCGGCCCACCATTTGTCCGGCTGTTCCAGGTAGTCCCAGAGTAGCTGTTTTGACTCGAGATCCTGAAACGGAGAGAAGAGGTCGTGTTGCCTCGTGCTGAGTATCTGGTGCATCGTCTTCCGGACCACTCGCCACCGTTCGTCGTACGGCATAAGAACAATTCTTCCGCCCCTGGACATGATGTCTTGAGTCATTGGGAAGGGAGGCCGCGAAGAAGAGTTCGCTGCTCGTCGTTCCATGAGATCATTTACGACCCGGGAGGAATTGAGGAATACCCAAGTGTTGGCCCCAAATTTGCAGGTGAACCTTGAGCCAATGTCAGTAAGACAGCAGAGGTGAGATAGGTCCTATCTTGAGAGTCCTCACATCTCGCCGTATTTTTCTGCTAGCTTTTTGGCCCACGGTCCTTGCTGAAGGGGAGGAATCTGCAGTGAGTTCCCCAAAATCGGCACGCCGGGTACACGCGGCGGCAGCCGGTATTTCCTTCGGTATTGAATGTCTGCTAGCACGAAGCGCACGACGAGTGCAACAATGGCAGCGAAGAGAGCCTTGGTCCCTAAGGAGATGTCCATGACGGGCAACAGACAACGCTTTCTTAGAAACCAAGTCTCATGCAGCACCGTGTCTCGCAAGACTCGATACCCTGTTACCGGGCAATACTTGGATAGATATCTCGTTCATTTTCAATCCTCCGACCGTAAAAGGGCAGGCTGTTAGTGGCGCTCTAGGCCAGACTCATCTAAGAGTTGGGTCGCTAACAAGGAAAAGGAAACCAGTCACCCCACGTGGAGCCGAGTTCTCCCTATCGAGTTAGGTTGGCCCGTCGAACAGAGCCGGATGACTCGAAAAATCCGCTACTGTTAGTACAGTTCTGTAGTTCACCCTGAACGAGACAACAAAATCAAGGAGAAGAAAAGAGCCCAGTTGCCACATAGCCACCCAGTTACCCCACGTACCCCAGATTTTACCCCATTCGCTACCGTTTTCCCCGTCAAAAACAAAGAGGGAGATGATTGGTTGCGGGGGTTTTACTATGTGTTCGAAAAGGAGTTCTGTGCAGGCCCAAAAGGCCCGGCAGCTCCCCGGAAGACTTGCGATGACATTTTCCAGATTCTATACCTTCAGTCCATTTTCGATAAGCCGCAATCCATCATCATGGCTTGGGGCATTCTTCCGGCTCACTCTTCGCTCCAGCATGTGCCTGGGACTGTCCTGCTGGAAGAGCAGTCTAGTCTGGATCCCAATCGTTTCCAGCATCTCAAGAAGAGTACGCATCGTGGTGAAACGATCATTTTGGTCCCACAGCCTTCTGATGATCCCAATGACCCCTTGAACTGGCCGCTTTGGCGGCGGGATGCTATCATGCTTCTTTACGCTTACTGCACAATCCTCGTTGTTGGCGGGTAAGCTCTTGGTCGGTCCTTCTTTGCACCACAGGCTCTAACTTGGTGCGTTTAGCATCGGACCAGTCCTCTCTTCGTTGGCACTTGAGCTTTCGCTGCTCTTCAATGTTTCATTAACTAAAATATCTCTCCTTACGGGATATAGCCTTTGCGCCACTGGAGCTTCTGGCCTCATTGTTTCTGCAGTATCGCATAAGTACGGTAGACGGCTACCTCTTGTGTGCTCAATGTCTCTCGCACTCGCTGGCACGGTGTGGGGAGGCTGTGCGAACTCCTACAACTCGCTTCTCGGCGCCCGCATCCTTCAAGGTCTTTCTGTCGCCACGTTCGAATCGGTCATCTTCTCCGTCGTGGGCGATCTCTACTACGTCCATGAGCGTGGGGTTCGCGTCGCCGGCGTGACAGCCGTTATGGCTGGTCTCTCCAACCTACCACCAATTCTCGCGGGCAAGATTGCCACGACACTTAGCTGGAGATGGGTGTTTTGGCTTCTAGCCATCTTTGTTGGAATCGGGCTGGGCCTGGTAATTCTCGTTGGTTGGGAGACAGCTTTCAACCGCGGGGCGATCTTCAACCTCGATCTGACATCGCAGGACGTGAGTCAAGAAACAAGCTGGTTTACTGATACAAATCCTAATGACTTCCGTAGAACTTGGACTCCGTTGACGCGAAGATGGTGGCGTGCGACGCAGAGGAGTTTCAACACGTTGAGGATTCCAAGAGCCAAGCGGAGAACACTCCGTCGGGAGTATCAGAGGAAGAAACCGTCAGAGCAACCGTCAGCGATCCAGCTAAACGAAAGACATTGATCCAGAGAATGGCTTTATTTTCCGGTAACTACTCAAAAGAGCCATTTTGGAAGCTCCTGGTTGGACCTGCCTTCGTTCTTTACAATCCAGCTGTCATCTGGGCTGTCCTCTTAATGTCGTTCCCGACTCTTTGGCTCGTGGCTATCAACCTCCTCGTTGCGCAGATCTTCGCTGGTCCACCGTACTTTCTCAGCACCGCAGAACTGGGCTACCTGTCGGCCGGTCCGGGGATTGGCGGCGTCCTGGGCTCCCTCGCATCTGGAATGCTCTCCGACCCCATCATCAAATGGGCTTCGCGCAAAAACAAGGGTGTATACGAGCCCGAATTTCGACTGATCCTTATTCTTCCGGCCATCGTTATGTCGGTCATCGGCTATGTGCTATTCGGCAACCTTATCGAAGCCGGAAAGAGCCCCGCCGGTATGGCAACACTTTGGGGTGTCGCAGGCACCTCGCTGCAGTTCATCATGATGGTTGTGGGTAGCTACACTGTTGACGCCTACCGCGATATCAGTGTCGAGATCTTCATCGCCACCATGGTCGTGAAGAACTTTGTGTTCTACGGCTTTTCATGTAAGTTGTTGGGACTCCTCCCATATCGAGACTTTTAGTTACTGAGAATATTTCCCCAAGACTTTTTAAACTCTTGGATGGCAGCATGGACTCCTGCTAAGATGTTCTACACTGTTGCTGGTATACAGGTTGGGCTTTGTCTCACGACAATTCCCATCTGGATTTTCGGCAAGAAAATCCGGGCCTGGTGGCATAAGCCGGTGCATAAGAAGTAGGCTCCGTCGCGAACCTTGTCTAAGACTGTAGGAGAGTTCAAGATGGGGTCGTCGAAAGATTGTATTTCCTTATTTAGGACTATGGGCAAAATTGTCGAGAAACAGCTGAGAACTTCTGCTACCAGTCAGCCAGGATATAAAATGACAGTTTACGATCATGCTTAAACCGTTGCGACGAGCGATCATGAAAATGCCCCCCAGACATAGGTCTGAAAGACAGTTCCACCCAGTACGCATGCTTCAGACAGCTCCGTGGAAATCAGTCATGACTATCTCAGGTAGAAACTTGACCATCTACTACCCTCCTCTCTTTGACCTTCCTTTTTGAGTCCGAAATCAAGGCGTCAACAATCAATAATCAGCACATGTCTCACATATCTGGCATCTAAAGTCGTCCGAAGCCCAGTATCTCGTCTCTTTGTTACAGTATCTCAAAGTGTCCAAGGATCTCACCCTTTCTCTGCGACTCCTGCTCGGAGAAAACAACATGCCCAAAACGGCAATGTCTACCCCACCATGCACCTTTACATAGTAGAGCGCTGAGGAACCAGAATTGCCTATTTAGGTCCGCGAGACTCCACCCAGCAAATCATACCTCGGTACCGAGCTCATTGCCACGAAACCCCACCCTTTAGCAGCCTTCGAGTCACTCTGTGGAGACGTACATGTAGCTTAGGCGTGAAGACAACGGACCCCACGGCACCTCTACAGTCGACAAAGCCTACTACGCTGTTGAAATTGCTGCTCCGCGGAAGGGTTAGTCAGTCACCCTCAGTTTATTAGGAGAAAGCTCTACGTCGCAATATGCGTGTATTGGCCCATGAATACCTAGTGTGAAGGGCTAAGTCGATGTGGTCCATGGACCACGAAGCTGATACGATACTGATTGGATTACTTTATCTCCTGCAGGGATCAAGAGCTCAACACCATGTCTCGACTTGACGATGTCACAGACGAGGAAATGGCGGCGGCCTTGAACGGGAAGACTATCATCATCACTGGCGGGGCCGATGGCATCGGAAAGTCTGCGGCATTGCTTGCACATGGTTTGTGCCCTGACCCTATACGCGAACTGGGCATCTTTCACTTCTGAAATTGGCTGAGAATATTTTTTGGTGGGCAGCTGCCGGAGCAAATGTTGCTGTTGGTGATCTGAACGAGACTGCTGGGGAGAAACTCGTGTCTGGGCTGAAAGAGTATGTTCCTCCAAACAAACACCATCGACGGTCATTGTTTCGCAGTCCGCCGGAGAGGACACTCCCTAACTGACATGCGGATTGTAGTCGTGTACTCTTCGTGCCCACAGATGTGTCTTCTTGGTCGGCGGTGCTGAATTTGTTCGCCAAGGCCTGGGAAGAGTTCGGCCGCATCGACGTCGTGCTTTCGAACGCGGGGATCCACGCCTTTGAGACGCTATTTGAGGATAATTTGGAAGAGGATGGTACTCTCGCAGCTCCCACGCTGAAAAGTCTGGAAGTAAACCTACACGGTGCTCTATACTGCACCAAGGCAGCTATCCATTATTTCCAGAAGCAGCCAGAAAGATGTTGCCAGCTGGTTCTAACGGGATCGGCAGCGAGGTTTGTTGACAGCTCTCTAAAACCTGTTGCTTCGGTCCAGAGTATTGTTGCTAACAGAGACTACTAGCATTATTGATACACCACCGCTCTTCCTGTACTGTGCCGGCAAGGCAGGTCTGTTGGGGTTGATGAGAGGCTTGAGAAAAGGCTTGCCTTCGGATCAGATCACTGTTAACATGGTTGCCCCATTCATGACCGGTAGGCAACGTACCCCTAATCAATGCTTTCTTTGAGTTCGCCGGCTAATTGCCTCAACACTTAGTGACTGCCATGCTTCCTGATTGGATTAAAGAGAAATGGCAAGGGCTGCCTGCGAATGACTCTACCGGGGTGGCGAGAGCCTTGTTGCTTCCAGCTGTCCGACCCAAGGTCAATGGCAAAACTCTCTGGGTGGCTGGCAATGAGATTATCGAAATCGAAGATGCGCTTCACGCCGCACAGCCCCAGTGGCTTGGACCCGAGCTTTCTAAGGCGGTTGACGAGGGCCAGATACGGTTGGGAATTGGTATCTAAGAGCCTGTCATAAAGCATATTATCGTAAGAATTTGGCTACTCGCTTCAATCTCATTGCAATCCCATTTTACGTAGACGATCAGGAATTACTGGATGCAATAGTTTCCCCGCCTTGCCTGCATTACATCGAGATAGGTACATCCAGCATGGGATACCTGACATTGAAGCTTGATTGCCAACTTTTCTTGTCTTTCCTCGGTACGTGCATCCATGCACCTTCTCTCTCTTTGGCAAGAACGGCCCGACAAAAACAGGGAAGCATAAGGAAAGAAGCAGAAATGCCCCCAAGGAGACCTGACCTCGTTGTAGTCCAAGACTACTTTCTTTATCTCACTTTGCAGGACCGATCAGATCTTTAGCTTCCTTATTCGGGAGTCGTCAGCTCGAACATGTCTTCCACTGTGTTGTTCATCATTGACGCCATCTTCAGGTGGATTTCTGGGTCATTATTCAGCGCAGACATGAACGCGTCTCTCTCGGAAGCGATCTCTGGATCGTTAGAA
Source organism: Pleurostoma richardsiae (assembly GCA_030052745.1). NCBI lineage: Eukaryota > Fungi > Ascomycota > Sordariomycetes > Calosphaeriales > Pleurostomataceae > Pleurostoma > Pleurostoma richardsiae. The sequence continues at coordinate 268,140 of JANBVO010000010.1, forward strand.
TGCAAGCGTAACTTGAAGTCTATTGATCCCTTGTTGGTGAAATCCAGCCATGCAGACCGACGAACTTGGGCGTAGCGTTCCAACAGAGGACCAGCGTCTTCACCATGGAGGAGGATTCTTAAGAGACAGTTGCCGAGTGCCGCCGAGTCTAGGAAACCCGTCGTAAGGCCGAGCCCTCCGATAGGATTGTTGGACTTCTGTTGTTAGTAGAAAGAACCAAAGGGAAGGTCTAATTTTCAGGATGCAGAGGCTTAACGTACGTGGCCGGCATCACCACAGAGGATGACCTTCCCCACTTTCCAGGTCCTCGCGACTCTCTGATGAGCCCAGTATGGATTTGCGCTCACGAGCTCGTACTTTAGCGGTCGGGGCCCGGGGAGCAGCCGCTCGTACTTCTCAGGTAACTGTTTGAGAATTTCCGACTCGGGGACATCGGTTCTCACGCCGAAGGCAACCCGCCAGGGAGCGTCTCCTGGGCCAGTCCTTGCTATCACAGCCCAGTCCTCCTCATCTACTATCATATTGGCAGTGGTGAATCCGTACTTCTCAAAGTCGTATTTGACGTTAGAAGCAACGAATCGGAAGTCCTGCCAGGTGAAGCCCTCGAATGGGATGCATTGCGAACGGCGCACAGCACTGCCCGCACCATCTGCACCTACCAGATAGTCGCAGGTGAAGAACTTCTCGCCGGCCGGCGTAACGGCAATCGCTTCGGCCGGCTTGTCTGGGGTAGTCTGCTTGACGCCGACGAAACGATGGTTCCACTTGATGCTGAACGATGGCTGTCGCTGGCAGTGTTCCAGGATGATTTCGGCAACAGTTTGCTGGCCCAGATGCACACCTGCGAAGTTGTACTTGACGGCTCCCTTCGGGACTTGCGACATCTTTAAGGAGCCCAGAACTTCGCCTCCCTTAGCATGAGACTTGCGAAAAATGATGCCTTCCCGGTTTGTATGCCCCAGCCTAATGATGTCACCGGCTAGGCCGACTTTCTCCATCTCGTTTAGCACGATAGGCATGTACCTAGAGGTTGGCGTTAGATTAGGCGATGGCATTGAAAAGATGAGATGATGAGAATGCTGACGTTGTCGCTCTCGGGCTTTGCGATACAGTCCCCTCCGCCTCCAGTACGAGGACACGGATGCCTTGCAAGGAAAGCTTGAGGGCCAAAAACAAGCCCACAGGGCCCGCGCCAACGACGAGCACAGTCGCATGTTCGTGCGTGATCTCGTCTGCTGGAGGAACCAGCCGCTGGGGGACTTCAGCCATGATCGACTGCTGCGCCGATTGAAATGTTCAAGAAAGGATTGAACTGCGTAGTGTTAGCTCCGTGATGATACTCTCATGCAGTATTAATCTTAACCGGGGTAGATGGGGACCCTGTGGCCTGACTGGATTGCCCTCGGACAAAACGCTTGCGGGAAAGTTTAGGACGCCCCAGGATTCCATTTCTGTGTTCGTATAGTTACCCCACACAGACTCTCAGCCCGCCGGTACTGTCTGGCCACTCTAGTCTCCGCGGAGTTTACGACCATGGCTTGTGGTGCTTTTGAAATGCGGCACTCCTTCTGTTTGAGACAAAGAGCTCCTCGTTTCGCATGATCATGATGCACTGAATCCCGGCCAGCTCCGTAATCGACACCATTCATCAATACATATCAACGCCCAAGGGGGAAGGCATTCAAATGGACTGTGAGTTGGATTTCGAACAATCACAAATCAAGTCTTTCTCACTACAATGCCAGTCTGCAAGATGAATGATACGTCATGACCTGTCTCTGTCTCTCCTTCCTGTATATACGATGAAGCTCTATGGTAACATAACAGGAGGAGCATGTACGACAAGGCAGAACTTGTTATTTGTATTGAAAATAGCTACATACATGAATCGCATCAAGCCGGTCAAATAGCTGGATACGATCTTTTGTTGATCAGATGAAGTGTCCGTCTGGAAATCCGCGACCGAATGCATGCTACCTCATTTCCCGATTTTGTGTTCCTTTAAGAAAGCCAAGGTAGCGTCGATGCATTTCTCTGCTGCCTCGGCAAAGATCTCGTGTCCCGGGGCCTCAATTTTAACAAGCTGTGCCTGTGGGACTTGGGAAGCAATCCAGTGTGATTCGGACAGCGGCACCGCGGCACTGTTCGTAGGTGCTAGGATGAGATACGGGCATTTAATGTCCTTCAGAAATGGCCGTGACGTGAGGGTGCTGAGAAAAATGACATAGCCCGCGAGGCCTTCCCTATGAGTCTTGCCCGCCTCTTCAAGAAGCCACTCTAAGTATACCACGTCGCGGGGAAGTGTTCCCTTGTTCGTGGCGAGGCGCTCGTTCCAACCCCTTGCCCCGTGCTTGATGATGGCCTCGGGCCAGGATCTCTCGCCAACAGAAAACAGTTTGATAGCTTCAGGCGGCAATAGTGTGGGCGACGAGCACGATATTAGCGCCAGGGTCCGCGACGGGTGCCGCGCGGCGAAGGCGTGGCCCACCTCACCAGAAGTGGCCTCTCCGAGGAAGATGATTTTGTCGATCTTGAGCTGATCGAGCAAGTCGACGATTTCCTCAAGAATGGTGTCGATGTTCCATTGGTAGCCGCCTTCGTACTCGTTGTGTTCCTGGTCATTCCACGGTGAGGTACGCGTGGGATAGCTCGACTTGCCGTGTCCACGGTTGTCGCGCCGAATGACGACGAAGTCGCGGGCGAGGCGGGGCACCCAGTGGTACCACATCTCACATGTTCTAGCACATCCCGGGTTCAACATCACGACTGGTTTGCGAGAGGCAGGGAGCCACGGGTCGGTGAAGGTATCCAGGTGGTAATGGGTGATTTGTCCATTTGGATGCGTCACGTAGTACCCCTCCGGTTGATCGTACGGGCGGCGGAAAGGCAACTTTCTGGTTTGAGCCATGGCTACGGGGCAACTTTGACCAGAGAGGCAAGTATTGCCCAAAAGAAATACCTGGTATTCCAGTATCAGTCGTTGACTGTTGGGCTGCACGAACGTTCGTGGAATTGGTAGGTGTGCTACCGACATTTTGAGCTACGCTTGTTGTGGGGTATCCAAGATAACTTCTCCATGGTCCAAGAACGGTATCCAGAGGACTGTGGGGTATCACAATTTCCTAGAGTGTGACAATTTGCCGTCTGATCTGAGGTAGAGCTGTTTCCTGCCCATAGTGTAGTAATATCAAGTTACAAAGCGGGTTTTTATCAGCTTTCCTGATTTCAAAGCCTGGACTGCTTCCGGTCCTCGCTGGTCGAGTGCGCGACTTCCAGGCCCTGTGTGCGCACACCCAGGTCCCCTTCTCCCAGCTCCCAGCCATTTCCACGATACTTTGCAGGCCAGATTCCGTTCTTTCCCGGCGCCAAGATACCATTTGGATCTAGAGTATCCTTCACCCTCTCGAAAAACCGCATCATCGCGCTGTTGTTCCAGTTGTAGGTTGCCGCGACCTGGTCCGCGAACAGATGGTGCGTTCGGTACTCTCCAAACCCTTCCGCTGCAGCATCTTTGATCATCCCTCGCATGCATCTATATGCATTCGCCTTAGAGACTGGGTCTCCTCTGTCGTAAACCATGTTGATGATGAAATACATCTCCCGCAAACCGACGCAGCATGCCGGGAAGGTCTCGAGGCTGCATTCCTCACCCCACTTCTGCGTAATCTGGACATGTGCGTTTTAGTGCCGAGGATTGATATTCAGTAGGATAAAGCACCAACCTTAAGCAACTTCATGGCGTCCTCACCTCGTGGCGCAGATACGGGGCTGAAGAAAACGTGAGAACCGTTGTTCTGAAAATGTACAGGTTACTATTACCAGTCATCATCCAACGATCGGCTGGAGAAGATTCCTACCTGCCAGTTAAGCCATCTCAGCTCTTCAAAGTCCGGTTCTCCAGATGCAATTCTCTCCCTAGAAAAGAAGTAATGATCCTTCGGGAGTGATTCACGGGGTATCCACCGCGCACCTGGGACGGATTCGAAGGCCTCCCTGATGATCTTTAACTTGGACGTCCGAAGCTCCTTCGGCCTTTGGGGTCAAGGTCAGTATGTAAGGGCTAGTATGCAGGTTGACTTGGAGGACAGCTTACCCGTAGCAAGATCCGTAATAGATCCATGAGCAGTCCCCGCATGGCAGAGTTGCGGCGATTTCACGAAGCCTCTTGATGGGTACTTGGCCCTTTCCTTGGTACCAATGCGATCTGGGCTTTCCCAGAAGACCAAGCTCGAAAGAAACGTGCTTGAGCTGAGCCACATTTTCAAGAATGTTGCGAATCCTGAGAGGCCGGACAACCTCAATCTGATCTGAATTAGTGAATTTCCAGTAATCTTCTCTGGCACCAGTATATTAAACCGGCATACAATCTGTTCAAGGTCTTTTTCTTCTTTGAAAGTGCACATCTAAGTAATGGAACGTCAGACGACTGCAAACTGTCCAGGAGCCTAATGTCGCTTACGAAGCCTTCAGAGCCACCTGGGTTCGGCATTAACGTCATGCCGATTTTGGTGACAATGCCGAAGTTGGATTGTGTGAAGACGCCACTGGATCCAGTCAGTATCTTCCTCGTGATAGACTGGTTATGAAGTGTACTTGCTCAGCGTAAGGCCCGAATCCATAGGGGAAAATCTGCCAGGTGTTGTTTCCTGGCAGAGCTCCCATTCCAGTCCGAATGACCTCGCCCGTCGGCAGCACAACCTCCATGCCTGAATGGGCTCCGAAATGGTCGCCGTAAGGGGTGTAACCTACACCACGGTCGACGGTATTTCCCAGCACAGAGCCGCCACCTAGATCGGGGACGTCAATGCACAAATGCTTGTAACCCCTTGTTTGGATCTCTTCGTAAAGAGCATAGAAGCTAACCCCAGGCTCGAGGAGGCATGTGCATGTATCCGGATTGATATCGATAACCTTCGTCATGCGTTTGCCGAGATCGACAATAACAGATCCCCTGACCCGGGCAGCGGCACCGCCGTATCCCACTGGAATATGTCAGCCTGAAGTCCGTTTCTAAAAGATTAGGAGAAGCCTGAGCGCTTACAATTCCGTCCCATCGAGATAGGATAGATAGGCATCTCAAACCTATTAGCCCACTTCACGATGAGCACGACTTCTTCGGTCGAGCGCGGGTACAAAACAGCAGACGAAACCAGCTCCTCTTGGCCGATAAGATGAAATGCATCGTGAGTATTCGGATCTTTCATAAAGTCAGTTCTAATCCATGCTGGCTGCTTCTTCGGGTGATCGACACACGTTCCAAGTACCTAAGGTCATTAATCAATATAACAGCCACGGTAGGATATGGGACATTTCGGGGAGCCTGACCATCCATCCACCAGAGGGTCGGTATTCAGTTCCACATTGTCGGTACCTATCATTGAACCAATCTCATCAATTGCCGTGTTGAAGCGAGCCCGCGGATATCCCTTGGGGATGACCGGCAACTCAATATCGGATGAACGGGGCACGATGTCGGTGGTTAAGAGCTCCTCGGTCTGGCGCTTCACCGCTGTGGCTTTGGCGAGGAGACGCTCAGGTATCCCAGAGTGTTTTTCCGCCAAGGTTGGTGGCGGGCGGAATGACGACATGCTGGGCAGCAGGGCACACGCGTGAAGAAACGCCAGGGATGATTGGCACACGAAAAGGACTTTGCGACGCAAAGGGGTTGACAGACAATCTCAACCCGCCAGCCTACTTGTAGGCGAGGATCCGGTTCCGCTTCACCGCTAGCTGCTGGGGGACTCGTAGAATTTCTAGAGCAGTATCCCGTGATGTCGCCCTCAAACAGCCCCCACCCGCCCGACTATGTCCAATGTGCTATGTCCTCACAGGTGTGGATTTCGTCGAGATCCGATGGGGCGCTGGTTCTCGTTTTTCCCTGTTTCGGAACTCTCGACCCCACGAAAATCGCACGACGTACGGAGTAGTCAAATGTTAACCCAGACTCCTGACACGAGTGGGTATGTATCTCCTGGAGGCGCACCTGACCCCCGGATGTGCCCATGAAGCAAGTGGGGAATGCAATAGGGATCAGTTTGTCAAGATTATCTCCGACTTCGGTGAGTGCTCCTGTACTAGGATGAGTGAAGTGACCTGAATCATTGGCTATTCCAACTGCGACGGTGGACATGGGCCTACATTGTACTTCAAGTCCCGTAGAACCATGTAAGCCATACCAAACAGTATTGTATCCCTACGAGTTGACCAGCGTGCTCTGAGCCTTCATCTTCAGCACAGTATAGAGTCGAATGATGGACGCCATTTGCAAAATCGTCGTCTTCCCCGGCGACAATTGTGGCCCTGAAGTAATAGATGAGGCAATCAAGGTTTGGTTCCCGTACCGACGGTTATGCATGCACAATATTTCTCGCGTACTAACCTGCCCTACATTTGAAAGGTCCTCCGAGTCTTTGAAAGTCAGGAACAGCCCATTCGATTTGAGTTCAACAAGCAGCTCCTAGGCGGTGTAAGCACCACCTTGTCTTCGCCTCTCGTCTCTGCTTCTCGTCTCTTAACTCACCGTCGGTAGTGTTCGATAGACACAATAGGGATGCCATTAACGTCCGAGGCCCTCGAAGCTGCCAAGAATGCCGATGCAGTCCTGTTGGGTGCAATTGGGGGCCCCGTGAGTGCATATCCTGGCTGTCTGGATAACTGCGCTCATCCCTTGTGACAGAAATGGGGGACAGGCCTCGTTCGCCCCGAGCAAGGCTTGTTAGGGCTGAGAAAAGGCATGAATGCGTTTGGCAATCTCCGTCCCTGCAGCTTTGCTGCTCACTCTCTTATCAATCTGTCGCCGCTCCGAGCGGACGTGGCCCGAGGCACGGACTTCGTCATCGTTCGAGAGCTTGTCGGCGGCATGTACTTCGGCCAGAACCGCAAGGAGCCTGATAGCCAATTGGCATCAGCACAAGATGTGGATCACTACGAGGGGAAGGAAATTATTCGTGTTGCGCGCCTCGCGGGCTATCTCGCCAAGCAGCACAACCCACCCCTGCCCGTCTGGAGTCTTGACAAGGCAAACGTGCTCGCTGCGACGGGAAGACTCTGGAGGCTGGTAGTGTCCAAAGTCTTCGAAGAAGAGTTTCCCGATGTCCCGCTGGGCCATCATCTGATCGATTCCGCTGCGATGCTGATGATCAGGAAACCAACCGCTCTCAACGGTATTGTTCTGACTAGCAATCTTTTTGGAGACATCATTTCGGACGAGGCAAGTGTCATCCCAGGCAGCATCGGACTATTGCCGAGTGCTAGCCTGTGTGACATTCCTGAACCTGGAAAGAGGGTAAAGGGCATTTTTGAGCCTATTCACGGTCAGTAAAAACAGCAGACTCGATGCTGCTAGAGAGACTGACCATATCATCTTAGGTTCAGCACCTGACATAGCTGGAGAGGGAGTTGTCAACCCTGCGGGGACAATACTCTCTGCAGCAATGATGCTGCGATATTCATTCTGCAAGGAGGAAGAAGCTCGTGGCATAGAGGAGGCCGTTGAGCGAGCCATTGATAGTGGTGTGCAAACCCGGGATATTGGTGGTACGGCAGGAACCAAAGACTTTGGCAATGCAGTAGTGAGACATCTGAAAGAGATCTTGGCACATAAGCAGGAATTTAACGAATACAACCACTGAGGCTATGCACTATGTCTGTTTACGTTGCATCTGAACTTTCAGAATTATATGCTCTGTTGCTATATAGACACTGAGGATTTGTAGAACAAGGTACCTTTTCACTGTGCCCCTACCTCGATCTATCCTGTGCTGGATCCTGTGCTAGATATGTGCTCGAGGGACAATTCGTCTCTGGCCTTCCTCAACGTCTTTACTCAGTTTCTCTCCCATCCATAGGGGTTGCGTCTTCTCAAGTCCTTCTTCAAAGTCGATGATCTCGTGCCCAGCAATGAAGAAGGATTTTCCATTGATCTCTGGGCGTACAATTGGGAGCAGCAAAGCTTTTGCGACCCCAATCGGTTCGTTTGCGGGAAGGTCGCCCCAGACCCGAAGGAATTCCGGTTTGAGCATCGGTGTCTCTGAAGAAAAATAACATCAGCTCATATCAGGCACTGCTAGGGTCCACAAATGATGTTTACTTGTTAACCAAGGCGCAACCATATTGACAGTGACATGATTGTTTTGCGGCGTCTGCGTGCGTAGTGAACGCATCAAACCCATGACTCCGGCCTTCGAAACGCCGTATACATGCAGCGGCGGCGTATCGAGGAAGCTGAACCGCAAACAAAGGTGTGAGTATCTTCAGTGTACGGATATTACTGCTTGGGTAAGACTTACCATGCCGCAGACCCGGTTAGCACAAGCTGGAAATGCTTTCCCGACTGTTTTCCAAAATAGTGCATGGCCAGCTTCGTCGTGTAAAGCTGCCCGAGCAAATTGACGCTGAGTGTTTGCAAGTTTGGCGCCTGGAGGCGACCCGTGGCTGGGTCGAGCGTGTCCTCGAGATATACACCAACTTCATTTATCGCCGCGTTTGCGAGGACAGCATCCAACGACTGAAACATTGCCCAGCCAGCCGCGAAGAGGTCTACAAGGTCGTCCCACGAAGACACATCGGTTCTCCTAAATATCACGCGTCTAGAAGTGTCAGCTAGGTGCATCAATCTGCTTTCAATCCAGGATGTCTATGCACTAACTCTTTGAGCTCCTCTGCTAGCTGTTGACCCTCCTTTTCCAGCCAGTCGCCAAGAATCAAGTTGGCCCCGTTTTCTGAACATAGTCAGCAGTCGATATTTCGGTTTCGTATTCTCTGATAGCACAACGGATCTTGTCGGAATCATGATCAAATCGCAGTCTTGCTGGTGGACTCACTGTGCGCGAGATACGCTGTCTGCCTGCCAATACCTGTCGCGCACCCAGTCAAAAGTATGGTCTTTCCCCATAAGGACGCAAAGTCGGAGTCGTCAATATGGTATGTCGTCATTGCGCTTAGCTGGGCGGACAAGGTATCCCCGTCAAGTATTTTCGCGGGTTGGGTGTATCTGCGATTGCTTTCTCAAGGAGTAGAGACTCATCTACTTGGTGAGATGGGACGTTGAGCTTCCCGTAGAATGTACATGTAGAGATAGAATCCTGTGGGGTTAAGTGATCAACCTGCTCCACGTTCAAGGCCAATCTCAATTTGCTGCCCAAAAAGGGTAACTCACCGCCCCTCACGGCCAAGTTGATCAGCAAGTTGTCATGGGCAACTGTCAATTTCTTTTCTTTTAAACCAGCACCAAGAGAGCAATTGTCTTTGAAGTCTACCGTGGGTTAAAATAAGTAGCTTTAGGCGCGATTGTTGGAAATATGCTCCTGTATGACTTCAGAACGAATCTATAGTATGCGACGTTGGTTCTAATTATAGAGTACTCTCGAAAGCAAGAACGTCCTTCATATGCGCCACAATTGATTCCGCAGTTTTGGAAGACAGTCGGCGCAAAGGTGACCGACCGTGACCTCCATAGCCGTAAACTTGCTGCAAGACTGCCTTGGTAGCACCTATGCCTGCGCCGGTATGAGGCCAGTCTCCTTCGGACAGTAGAGACTGCGCCTTCATGGCCTCGTCAAATCTGCCCTGTCTGAAGAGTTCATACACCCTAACACACGTCTTTGGAAGCACATTTGCACCACCGGCTACAACACCGGACGCGCCAGCCACGAGCCCCTGCAATGCGAAGTCTGCGAGCCCTGCAACGGCCCAGTACGACTTCCCAGGCTGACTTGGTGTCTTTGTGTCCATAGACCGAGCGACACGGGCAAGCTTTCCGGTGTCGCCACATGTGAACTTAGTCCCGATGATGTTAGGGTGAGCCTTGCTGATTCGGATCAACAGGTCCGAGTCCATTTCAATGCCCGCCGTCACGGCGGGGAAGCTGTACAGGACAACAGGAAGAGGCGAACCCTCAGCTACCTCCATGAAGAAATCATATATGGCGTCGGGAGTCATTGCCGCCCTGAAGTAACAAGGAGGCAGCACGAGGACATGTGATCCGCCTGCCTCCTTCGCCTGCTGACACAATGCAATGGTTTCTTTCACAGACGGCGCCGACGCTCCGACCACGACGGGCAGGTGACTGTATCCTGATTCTGATAGTGCTTCCACTGTGGCCTTCACTACTGCCCTCCTTTCTTCTGTGTTCAGATGGGGAGCTTCGCCGTTGGAGCCGAGTGAGATGATGCCCGCTAGACCAGAATTTGCTAGACGAATGATGTGCCTCTTTTGGGTTTCGAGATCGAGTTCATCTGTATCCGGACGGAAAAAGGTCATACTTGCAGCATACACCCCTGGGCGCAGATCCCTCCCAGAAATTCCGTCCATATTTAAAGTGCTGTTGACTCTGTACAAACGGCGACCTAGTCTTGAGGTTTGTTGAGAGGCAGCCAACCCTTGCCAGACGAGTAAGTGCCGTTCGAATATGGTGCTAATTCTTCAAAAGCCGTCATAAAGGTGAAGGCCATGGAAATGAACCCTGAACTATTAATGAGTTTTGACTACTAAAAGTAGAGACCACCGGTTCCAGCATCAAGTGCAAGGATACCTAAGGTAGCCATCACATGAAAACTGAAGCAGTGGCATTGGTCATGAACGGCGGCTCCCAATCAGGTAATTCCCAACTTGGGACGTCAGCAACACCCAAACGCCAAGTTAGAAAGTAAGCAAATCCTCTTTGCAAGAAGGATGACCAGGCAGACCCATCACTAATTAGGAATCTGTGCCAGGCAATTCTTGTGGCGTCTGGGATTGCCCAATTTGTCGAAATTGCCTCCACATCTGGTCCGAAGCGTCTGGGCAAGTTGGTGCAGGTATCTCTCCGCAATAGGAAGAAGTATCGTACCATCTTTGTGGGGATATGAACTGCCCACTCACTCGGCGAACGCCACACTCCTCGACGTGTCCTAGCACCGAGCACCTGGGCATGGCATAAAAATGTCTGGTGTTAGCGTTGTTAGTCTGGATGACGGATAAAGTTCGATATCATGTCAAGCTCTCTCGTCTGCCAATCCTTCTCTAAAAACAACCAGGAGATCAATCACGGCTGCATATCAAGAGCTTGCCTAATATGCCTACCAGCTTGACTGATCCGATGGAATACCAGAAGGTATTCCATTGGGCCGAAACCCAGAAGGACGGCACTATCCCGTCCTTTGCGACGCGGAAGAATGACCCGTATCAGTATCTGCCAGGCTACAACAATAGCTTCGAGTCAGAGGCTATCCCAGGCACAATCCCTCGTGGCCAGAACAGCCCGCGAAAGGTTCGCTATGGCCTCTACGCTGAGCAACTCACCGCGTCGGCCTTTGTTGCTCCACGGCACTTGAACAAAAAGGCCTGGCTGTACCGCTCTCGCCCTGCGGTCGCTCACCGGGGATTCGTAAGTCTCCTGAAAGAAGCAATGTTTCGTAATGATCTTCGCCCTGACTACTTGACAGATAGACCTACCCGACAATGAGGATACAGAGAGCAATTTCTTGCCCTTGAATAAGCGTGTCCATTTGTCTCCCACTCAGCTGGCGTGGAAGCCGCTTGACATCCCCTCAAACAACACCAAAATCGACTTCGTCGATGGACTCAAGACAATTGCCGGCTCCGGCGACCCAACCCTCCGGGAGGGGCTTGCCGTACATGTTTACCTCTGTAACACAAGCATGAACAAGCGCGCTTTCGTCAATTCTGACGGAGATTTCCTCGTCGTACCCCAGCAAGGCGCTCTTGACATCCAGACTGAGTTTGGCCACCTCTACGTGCAGCCTGGAGAGATATTCGTCATCCAGCGCGGCCAGAGGTTCAAAGTCAAGGTCGAGGGGCCAAGTCGTGGGTACATTCTGGAAATCTGGGGGGCTAATTTCGAATTGCCGGAACTTGGTCCTCTTGGTGCCAACGGCCTCGCCAATGCTCGGGACTTCTTACACCCTGTTGCGGCGTATGAGGTGACATCCAACGACCCGTGGGACATTGTTTATAAGTTGGGCGGCAAGTTCTTCCAGTCCTATCAGGAGCATTGTCCGTTCGACGTCATCGCTTGGCACGGCAACTATGTTCCCTACAAGTATGACCTCACCAAGTTTGTCAATGTTGGATCCATCTCCGTTGATCACATTGATCCGTCTATCTTCTGTGTGCTCACTGCGAGATCCCGCGACCCCGTTGCACCCCTAGCCGACTTCCTCATCTTCTCGCCTCGCTGGGACGTCGCCTCTCATACATACAGACCACCGTACTACCATCGCAACGTAGCTTCTGAATTCATGGGCCTGATCTACGGTGAATATGGTGGCCGCTCCGACGAGTTCCAGCCGGGGAGCATGTCGTACGAATGCGGCATGGTGCCTCACGGTGTGGCATGGGAGGAGTTTGAGGCAGCATCGGAAAAGCCTCAACCAGTGACTCAGATTTCAACGGGTTCGATTGCTCTCATGTTCGAAAGCAGCAGGCCTTTCACCATCACTGATTACGCGTGGAAGAGCGAGAAGAAGCACGAGCATGAGCCGAAGATGTGGGACAATCTCATCGATCATTTCTCTTCTCAGAAGGCTGAGATCCTGAAACATGAATCCACGAATGGGCACAGTGGACATTAATGTGAGAATAACATCTCTCGGGACGCATGTAGTCGTTTCCTTAGGTTATTGTCTATTCTGAGGCTCATTTCCGCTAGGTCGAGATCTATCGATTCTACCGAGTTTGTTATGAATCTGTTTAGGGCCTGGAATGTAACTCGCAAGGCCTGGCTTGAAAATTCGTGGAGGTTGAAACATTTTTTGGAGTATGATGCTCCAAGATAATTCATGATTTGTGCAAGGTCGGCTTTGACACGGACCGTAAGCTCTCTACAATTACATAATATACGTGGCCACTGAGCGAGATTCTTCAAACATTAGCGAATATTCAATGTATCTTTGCACGTCAAAGGGATCAACTGAGAGAAAGCTGACACATGGTGAAGTTGTGATAGACACTCTAATGACAGAAGCTCTCTGGTCTCGCTAGGCCCATAGAAACTGACTGTATACTGAGTTATCCTATTTGCACCCCTCATTTACTATGTTTCGTCGAGGTAGTGAGCGCCCGGAAACCCCATGCCCTCGGCCAGCCTTTTTCTACCCTCGTTAAACCATGCTGCTTGCTTACGCGTCATCCACACATCTTCGGTCTTGTGTAAGGGCAGCTCGAAATCCAGTATCTCTTTAGCCACAAACAAGGACCGGCCTATGCTTGTCAATCAGTCCAAGTCTCCCACATCGTTTTCCTAATGGTACGTACCGTTCAAGCTTGGATCTGCGCCAGCCATACAGAGAGCCTGTGCGACTTCTCTGCTAGTATTCTTCGGCAAATCTCCCCATATCTTGGTTACTTCCGAACTGAATTCGGTTTCTTGAAGACTTTAGCTCTTTTCTGGTAATGTAATAACATCGAAGCTTTACCTACCGGTCATCCATGGTGCAACCATATTGATCCGGACATTCTGAGCCTTCATCATAGGTGCAGTAGAACGCACGAGTCCAAGCACCTGTAGAGCTATAGTCACAGTCCATTCCGACATTCATGGCTTCAGACTTACTGCATGTTTGGTTGCACCGTACCGAACGATTGGTGGTGACGCGAAATACCTTGTGAACAGAACTTAGCGCATAGCTGAGCAGAGACTGGGGATACTCACGAAGCGGCTGATCCTGTGATGACCAAAGCACCGCCTGGTGTTGGATTCTTCGCGAAGTAATGAAGAGCAAGTTTCGTTGCTGACCGGGTCGGAATTAGACAGCATTTGTGTAAGTGAGAACAGTAAGCTGACCTCGCAGAACACCATTCAAATTGACATCAACGATACGAAAATCAGGCTCAGCCAGCTCCCCATGTTCATCCAATTCGTCTTGGAAAAGAAATGGCTCTCGTTCCGGCATCCCTGCATTCGCCAAAACCACGTCAATTGTGCCGTATTTCTCATATGCCGCGGCGAATAGGGATCTTAGTGATGCCCAGTCCGTGACATCTGTTCTCTGGAAAAGGCCAGCCCTAGATATTTATAATGAGTATGGTGATATTGCTCAATAGGTTTGGCTTCATACGGACCCTTGGATAGCTTGTAGCAAAGTCCTTCCACCTTCAACGTCCAAATCGCCAATCACGACATTGGCTCCATGCTCTATCACCTTCAAGTTAGATACGCATCTCTCATCATGCAGGGATAGTAAATGAGAGATTACCATGAAGCAGCAACGCGGCGGCTTTTCCAATCCCATTCGCGCCGCCTTTGGCTGGTTAGTTCTGTGTTGGCCCCTGTCACTTCTAGAGTTGTGAGCTTACCGGTCACAATGACGGTTTTACCGCTAAGATTAGCGAGGATCTCTTCTTTTACCTCGATCTTTGCCATGGCTTCGATAGACGTGCATCCGCTTGCTTCGTGCTCATGAGCGGGGGTGAAGATACTCCTTAGTTAGTCTTTAAATTCCTCTCGGCGTCTCGGCAGAACGCGTGGGGCTTGCCCTTCCCAGTTGAGCTGTTTCATACCCCTCACTAACGCAATGGGAAAGGCCTCGTTATAAAAGCATCCTTTAGGCTGGCTCTCTGGTAAACGCTGTACACTATCCTCTGGTCGCGTTCAGGTGGCTTTCTAGGTGCTTCCCCTATTGTAAACGGGGTCGATTGTCGACATTGAGGAGGGACGAATGGAGGCGACCTCTCTGGATTGATGCCGTATCTACAAGCTCTCTCCTAATTTGCCGCTTCTTATCACACATCTTACACCGTTTCCGATGGATTGATTCCTCTGTTTCTTGTCCATGCGCAGCTAGGTTCACGATCTATTTCACGCACCTCAGATCCGAGGATGGTTGAGTTCCGAAATGATTCAAGAATGCGGTCGCAACTAGGATTATGAAGGCATCGGGAGACCTAGCAGGCTAGCATATGGAGGTTAGTGCCTAAAGGGCGGCATGAACGCGCCACCGTTTGTCGCGATAATGGGGACGTCACGATATCCTGGTTCGGGCCGCCACGCCGGGCTCGTGTCCCATGTTCCACATCTGTCAGCGCGGGGAACCAGCCTCCGAGGGTTCTAAAGGAGCCATAGCCCAGACCTCCCGCCGGGCGAGTAGCATTCCCTAGAGCAATGCTCGACAAATTCCGCCAATTGAACCGGGGCTAGTTGTCATTAGCAGAAACCGTCAACCGTGCCCTGGATCAATTGAAAGGATGTCATGGAGAAATCAGGTTGTGTATAGAATTGCGGTGGAGCTATTATCCGTACAATGTGATAAATAGATCGTTGCTTGGTTCATCTAAGTAGCTCTCTGCCTTCTAGACCAGCTCCCTGGAGAATCATTGCAATGGTACTAATCGTCATGGCATCACTCGCTACGACTATCGTGTTTGCTTTGCTTACATCCCGGGCTCGTGCCGAGTCCCAAGTACCCCTGTGGGGCCAGTGCGGTGGAATAGGGTATACAGGATCAACAGACTGCACGACCAGTGCCATCTGCACTTCCTATAACCCATACTACTGTAAGCCTGATCATGCTATGGTAGTTCTTTACTACGGCGCTTGTCTGGGCCATCATACCTGACGCCTTCTGATCCCCATCCAAGTTCAATGCATACCGGGAATCACGATCCCAACCTCCTCGGTCCCCAACAAGCCTTCGTCAACTATCACGTCGGTGACATTGACTACGCTGAGCACAACCACAACCTCGAAGTCATCATCATTCCCTTCCAGCACCTCCTCCGCACCTGGAAGCGTCATAACCGGTACCAAGTACCTCATCACCTTGTACGCACCATCATATTGCAGCTTGTGAGCTTGAACTCACGTACACGTACCTAGCGGAGACTCTTACTCCCAGACCGGCTTTGATGTCACCAGCACCAAGCCCTCAGCCGCCAACCCTCTCGGTAATCCCACCCTCCCAGGCTGGACCGCCAGCGGCGGCCTTAACTGGGTCGGCTTTCTGGTATCGCAACTCAACACATCCCTGACTCTATCGTATAACTTCGCGTATGGCGGGGCCACAACGGATGCCAGCCTTGTGCAGCCGTACACTTCGACAGTGCTCAGTTTCGTCGACCAGGTCAGTCAGTTCAGCAGCAGCATCGCCTCGCACCCCTCATATGCACCGTGGACGGCGGCGAACACGCTCGTGGGCGTGTGGATGGGTGTTAACGACGTGGGAAACTCGTATTGGCTGGCCAACGAGACGACGCTCCTTGGTCAGATCATGGATCGGTACTTCGAGCAGTTGCAGATCCTCTATGATGCTGGTGCCAGGGACTTTGTGTTGCTCTCTGTACCTCGTAAGTGACGGCGGCGTTGACTATAAGAGTATTAAAGACTGTAATTAACTATTTCTCTCCAGCAATCACCAAGACACCTATGATGGTCCAGCAGTCGGCAGACGCGAGGGCAACCGAGGACAAGGTCATCGCGCAATACAACGCCTTGTTAGCGGCCAGGCTGGCATCTTTTAGCTCGGCGAACAGCGGCGTCACCGGCAAGGTAGTGGACACATCGGTGCCGTTCAACACGGCCATTGCCAACCCTACAGCTTATGGAGCTCCAGATGCGACCTGCTATAACTCAGATGGCACGTCGTGTCTTTGGTTCAATGACTACCACCCTGGCATCGCAATAAACAAGCTAGTTGCGCAGGCGGTTGCTGATGCTTGGAAAGGCAGCTTCTTCTGAAGCAGATTGAATGAAGCCTAAAAGCGCCTCTAGTATGTCTAGGTAGCAAATCCACGCGTCTTCCACTGCAACTATTAGCAGAATCTACATTCTGCCATGAGTGAAAGTCTGCGTGTCAACGGCCCAGAGGTTAATCACTCCAGTTCATTGTTGTAACCTGCATATCCAAAACAATGACATCACGAATTTAGAGGCCATCCGACTGAAACTCGGAATGGAACTTACGCAGAACCAATTAGAGCACATGATCATGTTAATCAACATCTAAAACGCTGGAATAGAAGAAGTTAAAAGGCGTCTTTTCATCGGATAATAACAGCAGCGCGTGATTGCTTGCCGGGCCTGTCAGGCAGATACATGGGACTGCGCCAAATTTAGGCGACATTCGGAGTACTCACACGTGACTTGAAACTTAGCCCGACTTCTGGTGCGTCCCCGCCAATCGGATTTTCGCTCTCTTCAATCCTCCCTCCCCCGATCGACACCTCATTACTTCAGCACCTTGCACGCTGGTATCAACAACACGGTGACAGCTAATCATCCCTACTCTTGAAGGACGTTGTTTATACGAGTTTTCTTGCGCGTCTACCTGGCTGAGCGCCGAAGGCGCCCTGACGCTACCCGCACGCAGCCATCGGCGACGAAGGCACAGTGAGAGCACCCATCCTCTGGCGCCGAAGGAGATTCCACTAAGCAGAATAGCACACTGCAAAGATGCACGAGCTCTTCCTCACTGGAGTCGTCAGGGATGATGACCTCGAGATGGCCAGGGCCGTCCTGCAGGGCTTCTGCGCCATGAACTCGTGGCAAAGCACCCACCGCGTTCTCTTCTTCCGCGGCCCTCCCCAGCCCAAAGGCCTACCCAAGAGCGAGGCCATCCCCAAGCTCCCCCAGACCCAGGCTCTCTGGCGAGACCTTCACCAGAATCTTGCCCGCCAGTCGTACGTGCTACAGCTCCGCTACGAGGTCTTCCGCGACAGGGACTTCGGCGGCGACGCGATGCAGACAGACGCCAAGCCGGCCACCCTCGACCACACGCCCGGTACTCTGCGCTGGACAGATATCCCGGACCCTACGGGCAACCGGCCGGTGACCCAGCGCAAGAAGGTCGACATCCCAGACCAGCGCAACCTGATACGGGTCGTCCAGGACAACGGCCACGTATTCAAGAGCGAGGCCATCGAGGAGTCTCACACCTACTTCCGTGATAACCTCGAGTTTACCATCTTGCGCTACCACAGTCTCCCGCAGGATCAGCAGTCTTCCGGAGCTCCGGCTCCGCGCTCCTCCCTCCCACCGTGGGACACCCTGGCGACCCAGGACCCAGCGGGCAAGTGGCTGCTTCTCGTGCGCGCGCATGTGGCGGAGGACACGTCGCCCGAGAAGATGCAGAAAGCCCATGACGAGCTGACGGCTGTGCGCGATGAACTGCTAGGCGTCTTTGAGTTCCGGATTCTCGATCGCCGCGTGCACGACACACGCATTGCTCAGCAGCAGAATAACATGCCTGCCGCGCTGCCGCAGAAGATACAGGTTGGGGGCCGACAGTAGGACGGTGCGGCTCCTGAGACGGCGGCGGGGGGTTGCAGAGTCAAAGTTGACGAGGCAGGCCAGGAAGGCGATGGCAGTCATAATACAGATCTCAGTGTAGGACGCAGCGGGGAAGCCTCGGTTACTTCGTCGGAGGCTTGTGGAGTAGAGGAAGAAGAGTCACTTGTGGACCGGGTGCCCGAGCAATGCAAGCCGACTTGACTTGTGTGTCCGAGTCCCCTCACACCAGCGCTCGTCCTCAGAAGTAGACGACACGAGATCAAGGTGCGCTCCTCGGAACTGTTCAAGATCGTGGGGCTACTCTACGTCTGGAGAGTCACAGCAAACATACCGCACCACTATCCCCGCTATTGTCATCAACCAGCCCCTGCTGCTAGGATGCATATTATCGTGCCGAGGCTCTTGGGACATATGAACAAAACGAATCTCGACAGAGACGCTGCGGTATGGTTCTTGATGCACGCGAGCTCGCTGGGACGCGCGTTTCGAAGACAGTGACTCCGACAACCGACGATCGATTGACGGAAGAAAAGCACTCAGTCAGTCCTAAGGCGCCTCTCGTACTATGTTACTGTATCAAGGACTAATTTGATGCTTTCGGCCGACTTTCTCAATTCGGCTTCTTCCTCCGCATTCAATAGCAGCGTGAATGTATGAAATCCGCCGAGCCGAGTGACCTTCGAAGGCACGCTCAGTGCCACGCCGTCGACCCCAGCATAATTGCCCACCATAGATACCGTAAGCAGGGTGTCTTCATCTCGCAGGATGGTCTCAACGATGCGCACCAACGCTGTCGCCACTCCGTAGTTCGTCCATCCCTTTCGCTTGATGATCTCGTACGCAGCGTTCCTCGTCGCCATAAAGCATGCCACCATAGCCTCCCGATTGTATTCGATGCCGGACTGCTGGCAATAATCCCGAAGACGCATGCCAGAAATGCTGGCTAGAGACCAGACGGGGAGCTCAGTGTCTCCGTGTTCACCGATTATGTCGGCGTGAATGCTTTCAGGGTTCACTCTGTAGTACTTTCCGATCTCAAACCGAAGGCGAGCGGTATCCAGTGTTGTCCCTGATCCTAATACCCGATGGACGGGAAACCCAGACAGCTTCCACGTAACGTAGGTGAGCACGTCAACCGGGTTGGTGGCGACCACAAGAATGGCGTCTGTCCCGTAACGAGCAATCTGTGGGACCATGTCGCGAAAGATCGCGACATTCGATTTCACAAGGTCCATGCGCGTCTGCCCCGGCTTCTGATTGAGACCTGCAGCAATGATCACAATAGATGCGCCCGCGCAGTCTCCGTACTCCCCTGACCTGATGTGGGTTGGGTGTGAGGACGGTGCGGCATGGCTCAAGTCCATCGCCTCTCCCTCGGCCTTCGCCTTGTTCACATCTATCAAGACGATTTCGGCCGCCAATCCAGTAAGAAGAAGACCGTATGCGGTGGATGAGCCTACGTTTCCCGTCCCTACCACTGCAATTTTCACCGCCTTAAGTACGCATTAGGGCCGTTGACATTCGCAGAAGCAAGTTGCGTACCTTGGCGTATTTTTGAGGATTTTTCTGTGCACTACCCATGTTATAAGACAATTTCAGGGAGCCTGTCCCAGAATTTGAAGTTATGTTGTAGTCAATCTTCCATCCGAAGCCCTCAGATCATGGACAGTGGCTTCTTAAACAGGGCTCGACTCGGTGTTTCGGCGATGCTGCCCGAAGGGCCGGAGTCCTCTCCGGGCACAAGCAACCTATCCATTGGCATGAATCAGGAACGTGTAATACTAAAGTGACATGGTTCCATCATATGATCGCGTAATATCAAGACGTCAGGATGGCATAATATCTCGGGAACACGATCATATCACGGTGACATATGGCATCGTAACAGAATAGTCCAGACGTATGTCTTCCTTATCCATGTTCAACTTACACGATTCCATCTTCAGCCATTACAACTTACTTTCACCGATGAGTCAACGCAGTTTTTCATGATGTGCTGAAATTTGCATAGCCCAAACTGTATTAGGATCTGTTGATGAGCGTAGCTACTATGATATAAGAACAGCTGTCTTGAATATGAACTTTTTCATGAAAGAAATCCGTGGCACATTGTTTCAGTCATTCTATCCACCTTACGACGAGCAGCACGGCAAACATGAAGATTATCGTTTTTAGCACTCACCACTACGATAGGGCCTCACTCGAGAGAGTCAATAAGGAACAAGGCTTCAACTTCGACCTGGTCTTCCACGACACATCTCTGAATCGGCAAACCGTCGTGCTTGCAAGTGGGTTCGATGCAGCTTGTGTCTTCGTCAACGACGAGGTTGACGAGACGGTCTTGCGCCAGCTTTCCGAGGGCGGGACAAAACTTGTGGTTCTACGCTGTGCTGGATTCAACAATGTCGACCGACAAGCTGCTGCAAAGCTTGGCGTCACTGTCTTGCGAGTGCCTGCGTATTCACCATACTCTGTTGCAGAGTTCACAGTCGGATTGCTGCTAGCTCTCGATCGCAAGCTCTGCCGTGCCTGGCTTCGAATTCGGCTGGATAACTTCTCCCTCGATGGTCTTGTGGGCCACGACCTTCATGACAGGGTTGTGGGCGTCTTGGGCACGGGCCGCATCGGCAGCTTGGTCGCCAAAACGTTCAAACTCGGCTTTGGCTGCCGCGTGCTGGCGAGCGATGTCGTCCGGAACAAGGAGGTCGAGAGCTTTGGCGTCCCATATGTTGAGTTAGAGGAGCTATTCTCCAAGTCCGACGTCATCTGTCTTCACTGTCCCCTGACTCAAAAGACTCGCCACATTGTCAACGCAAAGACGTTGGCTCTCGTCAAACCAGGCATGCTTCTTATCAATACCAGCCGTGGTGGCTTGGTTGATACGTCAGAGCTTATCAAGGCTCTGGAGAATGGCACCGTCGGCGGATGTGCAATGGATGTATACGAGGAAGAAGCTCGTCTCTTCTTTCAGGATCTGTCCAGTGCCATTGTCAGAGACGACATATTCCAGCGCCTGATCACGTTCCCAAACGTGTTAGTCACCGGTCATCAGGCGTTTTTTACTGAAGAAGCTCTCGGAGCTATTGCCCGGACGACTTTGCAGAATGCTGCCGCTTTTGCGGCCGGCAGGATAGATGACAAGACACGTGTTTAGAATAGATATATGTCTCACAAAAACGTAATAGCTCTTCACGCAAATAAAAGCGGCTTTTTAGGCTGGATGGAAACCTCCCCGAACTGTATGCTGGTGATCCGAAAACGTACAAGGTGTAGTTGTTGATGAATAAGGTATCCTCATGAGAAGAAACACCAGTCCACGCTTCGAATACGAGAATCAGTTGGTAAGTACTATGCAGTATGTCGCTGTACCCACTACCTTCCAGTAAGGGGTATTAGTTGAGTTGAAAAACCTTAACTTTTGGGTCCAAGCCCCAACCGAGGCTTCTAGATCTACAACATCCAGTCGTTGTGCATATGTAGCCAGTAAGAGTGTGCACCCCTGAGGCCACCAAAGAGTACGACTCTAAACATCAGCTCATATGTAACTTCGATGATGACCCTCGCTCTCACCGATGAATCAGCCCCCAATCCAATCGGTGGAAATCATGAAAGTTGCGCCGGTCATGATGACGAGCTTCAGCATCGTCTCGTATACAGTATTCATGATAAGTCGATCTTCCAATCAAACTACTCACCATTTCAACGTGTAAGAGAGGTGTTATGATGTTGCGTGGTAGTTGTTGAACATCACTCTCGAACGTCGATGATGACTGGTTCGTTATCTGGCCATGGCTCACTTCTCCATCGAAGCGGCAGAGATCATGAAATCTGCTGTATGTGATGAACAGTAGACTTGAGTAGCACCACTTCAGTGGGCTCTTACGGAAGTGACTTAAAGTAGCTCTCGTAATCCCTATCCGCAGTCATCATTCCTAGAACATTTCGATAGTCTATCCTATCCAACGCTCAACCGAGCGATTTACATCAGATTCAACATAGCCGGCAGACTCAACAATGCCCGACTGGACAGTTGGCAGCTTCCTGGCCGAGAGATTGGCACAGATCGGCGTTCAACACCACTTCGTTGTTCCCGGTGACTACAATCTTGTGCTATTAGACAAGCTACAAGGCCATCCTAAGCTCTCGGAGATTGGATGTAGCAATGAGCTGAACTGCTCCTTCGCCGCTGAGGGTTATGCGCGAGCCAACGGCGTGGCCGCAGCGGTGGTTACCTTCAGCGTCGGCGCCTTTTCCGCTTTCAACGGCATCGGGAGCGCATATGCTGAAAACCTGCCAGTCATCCTCATTAGCGGCTCGCCGAACACGAACGACGCCGGAGCATTCCACCTTCTGCATCATACGTTGGGAACGCACAACTTTGACTATCAACGCGAGATGGCGGAGAGAATCACTTGCACCGCAGTCTCCATCCGCCGGCCCGAAGACGCCCCGTGGATGATCGATCATGCTATACGGAGTGCATTGTTGGAGCAGAAGCCCGCGTACATCGAGATACCGACCAATATATCCAACTCGCCATGTGCTCCCCCAGGGCCAATCAGCGGTGTCCTAGCACCGAGGCGGAGTGATCCCGAGACATTGGCAGCGGCTGTGAAGGCTGTCACCGACTGGCTTGACACAAGGCAAAAGCCAGTACTCCTGGCTGGTCCTAAACTTCGAGCAGCTCGCGCAGAAGCCGCCTTCTTGGAATTAGCCAACGCCTTAGGCTGCGCCGTGGCGGTTATGCCCAGCGCGAAGGGTTTCTTCCCGGAGGACCACGCACAATTCGTGGGTGTGTTCTGGGGTCAAGTCAGTACTGATGGTGCCGATGCGATAATCGACTGGTCAGACGGCATTCTTGGTGGTGGAGTAGTGTTCACGGACTACAGCACCGTCGGCTGGACGGGTCTCCCAGCGGCTTCGAATCTGTTGAACGCAGACATGACCCGCGTTAGCTTCCCTGGGGCCGACTATAGCAATGTCAACCTGGCAGATCTCCTGTCTGCCCTCGCCAAAACGGCCAAAGCCAACCATACGACTATGGTTGAATATGCTCGCCTTCGTCCCGACGTGGTCTTACCTCCGGCCGAGAAGCCAACACTTGTTCTCACCCGCCATGAAGTTGCTCGACAAGTCCAAGGACTGCTTCAGCCGGATTCGACTCTCTTTGTTGAGACTGGCGACTCCTGGTTCAATGGCATACAGATGAAGTTACCTCGCCACGCGCGATTCGAGATTGAGATGCAATGGGGCCATATCGGTTGGTCTGTCCCCGCTTCTTTTGGATACGCAGTTGGTGCCCCTGGGCGTCATGTCGTTCTAATGGTCGGTGACGGGTCGTTCCAGATGACGGTGCAGGAAGTATCTCAGATGGTACGACTGCAGGTTCCCGTCATCATCTTCCTCATGAATAACGGAGGTTATACGATCGAAGTAGAGATCCATGACGGCTTGTATAACCGCATCAAGAATTGGGACTATGTGGGTCTAGTCGAGGCATTCAACGCTGGGGAGGGTCACGCGAAGGGGTGCAAAGCTGCAACTGCGGAGCAGCTGACGCATGCAATTGAGGTAGCCAAGGCCAACCGACGCGGACCAACGCTGATCGAATGCATCATTAACCAAGACGACTGTACCAAGGAGCTGATTACATGGGGTCACTACGTGGCTTCTGCGAATGCCCGACCACCGGTCAATCTCAGTTAGTGTTGCAGTGAGCACCAGAGCTACTTATTAGAGATAGCTGCGTTCTGTAGTATTTATCCTTTATAGCAACTCATGCTTTTAAGAACAAATTCATGAAAGCCGCTACTTCAGGTACCCTAAGAATGTCCTGTGCAAGTCTCTCTGTCGGTATCAGCGTTGCCAAACATCAAAGTATTGAATCTCGTTCTCTCCCGTTGCGTGGGTCTTTGGTAAGGTGTTGTTCAGGCCTTCGGTGTCAGCATTGGCTGCTTGGGCCAAGTATGGCCGAGAGTCTAACCTCGATTTTGCTACGACCTTCTATGCCACCTACCCATGCACCCCTCTCCCACAATCTCAGCGTCCTGCAGAACGCAAAAGCTAATCTGAGATTGATCGGCCTCCCTGATACTTACCTTTCTCGTTATTGCGGTCTCTGATATTGAGCCCCCGGCCCACGCGCCTGTCTTTATCACCTGTAGCGGCAATACCTACCTACAGGAGCGGTATGAACAAGGCTGACGTCAAGATCTCCATTATTGATACCTTCTCTGAAACATTCACTACTGAAAGGTGCTTTCAGTACGGTGTTGGTGTAATAAAAAGTATTCTAGGTAAGACTGTCGACGTTGAGCTGGTGAGCAAAGGTGTCAAGTTCAAGGACACTGCTACGTGTTCTGGGTGCTGCTCCAAGGAGCACCTGGAACTGCCTGGCACGTGAGGTGCCAGGCCTGGCCCTATATAAGGCATGTCTGGCGACAGGAATACTAGCAAGAGAATCAAGCTCTTAACTCCATATTACCTGATATCCTGACTTGAACATCATGCCTTGGTCTATGCAGACTCCCACGCAGTCAGTCCTGGCTGCCTGCGTGCCAACCTAAGCAATAAGCCCCAGCTTATTGTAGCAGATACTCAGTTTTAGGCCTTGGACAAGGTCAGACGGACGAACGATCAAAGTCCTTATTGTTGAAACGAACAAGAATCGTATCAAGCGTCTGTGATAGATGACGAATTAGAAAGAGAAAATAACAAAACGAATGCGTTTTGAGTGGTAGAGGGCGGCGTTCGGTTTCATAGTTGAATAGGGGAATGAGGTACGTGAACAGGCTACGTGCGTGGTGCCTTTCCCATTATGGAAACCAACACGTGGATGACTATATGACTGCCAGCAAGGACTACACTCCCAGAGACTTTGGAAACATAGGTGCATGCATTTTTCGTTGTGAAGACGCTTGAAAATATCGGTCCCTTAATATCTCAAGCTCCACTGCCTCTCCCGGTACAAGGTACAAGACCGTAGCTTGGTTTTCTACCTGTGTTGCAGATATCCGACTCATGATGCCACTCGGCCGGTAGCCAGTTTCCCTCGCAAGGAACATACATAACATACCTCAGCCTTCTTTACAAAACCCCAGCAGGCTGCCCTTTGGTCGGTTCTGTCCGAGCCGCTGTCCTCCTCTCCCGGAATCAGCTGAGTATCAGGCTGCCAGCTGAACTGGCGTCTGCAGCGTCTTGGACTGCGAGCTCCTTGGATCTGCCGAGGACTCGGCGAGGCCGAACTCCTTATCGTGATGCAGTTACAAGTATCCTGTTGCAAGTGCGTTGCTGTTATCTCTGCTCTCGCCTACGGCACTCCCTCCTATTGGTTATTGGGTACTGGACCCGCGCCATCTGCCAACACACGGCACTAAGATGCCTGTTGGTGATCTGGTAACCTGGGGATTGTCCACTCCCGGGACTAAATGGGCTGTTAGAGAAGTACTCGAGGAGTCTAGACTGTTCGGGACTTCTGCCCCGATTTGACTAGGCGCCGCCAAAGTCGTGATAAGGCCGAGACATCACTTACGGAGAGCGCCGCCTCCTTATTGGTAGTGTAGTAAGATAGGCGACGCCAGTTCCTTGTTACCGTCTGCACTTCCCATATCATTAGGCGCGTAAGGTCACAGTTGGTTGTGCAGCGCAAGTTGATGCCCTCTAGGTATCTTGCCATAGGCTCTACTTAGAAAATGAAATCGCTATGCAATAGCGACGCCACTGTTCATTTCTGAATGACGCCATTGACCTCCCACTCTCGTACCCCACTAACGGCCTGTCGAGAGTAGCGCTGTACGCATCTCCTCGACATGAAAGGCACCGGTGGTGTGCTACCACCCCACGGCTACCCTCCCGTTCGTCCTTCCCCAGACCAAGGTGCGATTGGGCAGTGGCCAGGGTCTTATCCAGCCCCTCCCTTGCACAATATGCACTGACTAACCCAACTGGTGAGTACTATTTGGCGAGATGGCACGCTCGAAATGAGCTTGTCACGATGGTTCTGATTGCTTGACTGGGAAGAGATCTCTTGGCATAGGCCTGGGGAGAGCACAGACACGAGACCGCAGAGATAAGGGTCATTCGAGCAGGACGAGGCGTCAGAATGTGGCTTGGGGCGAGTCCGACGACCTTCCCTTTCCCCTCGCTCTCGCCGTCGCCTCGGCAAAAGCAGCTCACGG
The DNA here is from genome assembly GCA_030052745.1 of Pleurostoma richardsiae. Lineage (NCBI taxonomy): Eukaryota > Fungi > Ascomycota > Sordariomycetes > Calosphaeriales > Pleurostomataceae > Pleurostoma > Pleurostoma richardsiae. The sequence continues at coordinate 294,540 of JANBVO010000010.1, forward strand.
GTTTGGTCAGTAGATGGCGTGGGAGGATGAATTAGGAGGGAGCTGGGGTGACCTGGCGCCCCCTCCCAACGACCGCATACATTGATTCGCGATGCTATCAGGTGCAGCTTATCAGACAGCTCGGTCCATTGCGTCGTCGCGCCATTGCGCCCCTTGGTTGCGTGTGGACTGAGTGACCAGCTAAGCGGGTGATGTTGGCTCGCGAGCATATTAAGAGGCGGCAGGGAATTGTTCTGGAAGATATCTCTGTGTTCTTTTCCTCTCGATCTCTTCTCTCCGTTCCATTCATCTGGTCAGTCTAAGAGAAGAAAGAGAGGACAACAATCCAAGCCCCTCTCCCACTATGGCTGAGAAGAACTCAGATGCTGAGGTCGGCCAGACCCCCATCTACGATGGCGTCGGTGACCGCAAGCAGGACAAAGTCTACGAGGGCGCCGCCGTCCTCGGCGACGAGACTATGGTCGACCAGTACGGCTATGTCACTCGAGGGTACGAACTTCTCTCATCTCAGCTTGTCTTCTAGGCGGGCGGTGGCTAGCGCGATGGCACTGCATGTATCGCTGGAGCTCTCACATGCCTAGTACTTGATGCTGATCCTGGTTAAACTGCAGCTTGAAGTCACGACATGTCCAGTTCATCGCCCTTGGTGGCACCATTGGCACCGGTCTGTTCCTTGGTATCGGTAGCGCGCTCACCCGCGCCGGCCCTCTCTCGGTCCTGCTTGGTTATACCGGCACCGGCATCGCCGTCTTCGCCATGATGCAGAGTCTCGGCGAGATGGCCACTTGGCTTCCACTTCCTGGCGCCATTCCCCAGTTTTGCGCCCGCTATGTCGATGATGCCCTCGGCTTTGCCGTCGGGTGGAACAACTGGTACTCCTCGTCCATCACCATCTGCGCTGAGATCTCTGCTGCCGCTGTGGTTATCGGGTACTGGGAGGGAGCCGCCGACATCAACGTGTCGGCGTGGATTACTCTCATCTTGGTTCTCGTCATCTGTCTAAACATCTTCGCTGTAGCCATCTATGGTGAGGCCGAGTTCTGCTTCGCCTCCATCAAGATCATCACTATCGTCGGTCTTCTCCTCATGGCTTTCATCGTCGATTTGGGCGGCAACCCTAAACACCAGCGGCTTGGATTCTGGACCTGGAAGCACCCTGGCGCCATGAAGGAATACGACGGCAAGGGTGACTGGGGCCGCTTTCTCGGACTGTTCTCGACCCTCGTCAACGCCGCCTTCTCCTACGGCGGCGTCGAGCTAGTCGCTGTCGCCGCCGGTGAAGCTGAGAACCCCCGCAAGAATATCCCCAAGGCCGTGCGCCGTGTCTTCTGGCGTATCCTCTTCTTCTACGTGCTGGGCTCTCTGGCCATCGGCGTCCTTGTCGCCTCCAACGACCCACACCTGCTGCACGCCCAGGAGACTGGTGCCGCCGGCGCCGCCCAATCGCCTTGGGTCATCGGCATCCAGAACGTCGGCATCAAGGTGCTGCCCTCCATCATCAACGCAGTCATCCTTACTTCCGCGTCCTCCTCCGCCAACGCCTTCCTCTACACCGGCTCGCGCTACCTCTACGCGCTGGCGCAGAACCGCCAGGCGCCCAAGATCTTTCTGACCTGCAGCAAGCGCGGCGTGCCGTGGATCGCCACACTGACGACCGCCTGCGTCGGCCTGCTCACGTATCTGTCTGCGGGCAGCGGCGGCGCCGCCACCGCCTTTGAGTGGTTCCAGAACCTGGTCACCATTGCTGGTCTTTTCACCTGGTGCTCCATCTGCGTCGCCTATCTGCGCTTCTACTCCGCGCTCAAGGCGCAAGGTATCGACCGTGACACGCTCGTCTTCAAGAGTCCGTTCCAGCCGTACACTGCCTGGTTCTCGCTCATCTACTTTGCCATCATCATCGTGTTCAACGGGTTCGACGTCTTTGTCCATGGCCATTGGAGCGTGAGCAGTAAGCATTCATCCACCTCTTTGTGGCCTTTCTTTCGCCTTTCCTGTCCCCTGTCTACTAAGAGTGTATGGAACACCGCTGATCCGTGGTTATTGCAGACTTCATTGCCGCATACATTGGTATCCCCATCTTCTTCTTCCTCTTCGGTGTCTGGAAGGTCATCAAGCGGACGAAGTGGAGAAGCTCGCTGGAGGCGGACCTTATGACAGGCAAGGCGGCGCTGGATGCCGAGGACGCTCACTGGCCAGAGAGGAAGCCTAGAAACGCGCTGGAGAAGGTCTGGTTCTTCATTGCTTGAGTAGGGGCCGATGACACAATCAGCGAGGTGAAGCATATACAATTGTTGAAGTCAGGGGCGGATGAGAGATTGCATCTCGACAGGGGAGTACGTACATTTTGAAATGAGAAGCAGTTTTTCAAGTATAATAGGACTACGGGGGATTTGTCTGATTCACCACTGGCCCAAGCCTGAAGTCGGTCAAAGTGAATCTTGGTGTTATCAGGTGCCTACTTTCATCACCATCTTCGTCTACGTTCCAACTGACAACAGGGGTTTCCGGGTTGTTTTTCGCCCGGGTGTATGGACCTTTACCGGTGACTCCCTAATCTTGGTTGACAGCAAGCATTAGTGCAAACGGACTTCAGGATATCCCATAACATCCTTTGTGATGTCCTGTGTTGCAAAGTACGCTTCAATGCTCTTGAACGAACGACCAGAATTTCGGCATAGTGCTGACTTTCCCCACCCAGGCGACGTTTGGTGTAGTTGGTTTTCTTTGTCGGCACAACAGGGAATCTTCACTTTCAAGCCCGACCCTGGGATTGACGAGTTTCATTTATACGTCTACTAGACAAAACCTTTCTATAAGGAACCCAGAGACCTGTCCACTGTGCAGAGAGCAAGGGCACACTGCTGTTATTGTGTAATTCAAACCTCACTCATGCTTCCTGTGACTAACGAGAATCTACTCAGCTCCTTGAGCGGTCAACGTAGAACAAATACCCCGTCGTATGCGAAGCCCTAGTTCCGCCTGCCCAATTGCCCATGGACCCTGCAGCTTAACGGCTATTGTGCTCCTAGTACTTTCGTATGGCAACTTATTGTTATTACCGACCCTAAAGCGCTGCTGTTGTAGGTATTTAGGTTTCTGTGTGATGACTTTGTGAATAGAGATACGTCGCATCCTCCGTCATGCCGCTCCAGACATAGACCAAGCCCGAGCCAGCAACAATAAGACACAACATGTCAATTCCGGAAGGTTCCGGGGTGTAGGCTCAAGACAATGAGGTGTATTCAGGCTCGGATCAACTCGAGCTTCTCCTTTCCCTCGCTATCTTCACTCCACGGCAGCCCGCGAAATTCCTCTCCAACACACATCGAGGCTACTACCCGCCACAACACAGGAAGCAGAATAGCCGGTAGGTGTCAACGCAGCAACCACCTACAAGCTGAAGTGGTAAAAATACGGTCCAGTTTCTAATCTAGGAGTAGGTGATGATTATATTTCGAACGACAGCGCCGACATCCTAGGTGCTCCGGGCGAGCTGAGCTAACATCGCAGGTATTCTCTCGAGAACTTCTCACCCGCGACCAGTGGCCGAAACAAATAAATTCCCAACGCGCAGTGTCACTCACTGGAAGTTATTCCAGAAGATCCTGGTCTGGGGTTCTTCTACGATGAGCCGAGTTTCCAAGTCGAGCGTTGGCCTCATCGACTGGTTGTGAATCAAGCCTAGCTTTTCTAGTCCGTACAAGCCACGCACGGTTGCGGTATCGGAAACGCAACGAGCCGCCAAAGGTTTTGCAGACAGTAAAATGCATAATGGATAGCGAGGTAGAGAAAAGTATGTTTTGCCATCTTGGAATGTATCTACACCGTCCACTAACTCGGCCGGTTCAGTGATGCTTAAGCGTCGTCGAAGCTCGAGTGACCCGGGTACCCGACACAGCACCCCCAATATATCAAGGGCTTGTCTCCGACTGAGACGAGCCTCTGAGGCAAGCGACAAGCCCAAATCATCTCCAAAGAAGTTCAAGGACCTTCCGTTCGAAGTGCGTGCTATGATTTACCGCGAAGCGCTTGACATGCCCCTCTTCATCAATCTCAGAATTTTCGCTGGTTGCGACGAGCACTTGACGAAGAAACACGGAATCTTGGAGGCGGATAAGTCTATGCTCGATGCCATGAGAAGATTCAGTGTGCTCCGGGCCGTATCTAAGGAGGTCAACAAGCTCTTCGCCCGACTGCCGCACACTATGCAGACATACAAGGGCACAATCCGTTTTCACGCGTCGAAAGACCTATTCATGCTAAGATACTTGGATCATCTTTCATACTGGAGCATGTCAGATAAGAAACTCCAGGCGCTTCAGAGCATACTCCCCTCGGGTATGGTCGACGTCGGCATCTATCTCGAATTCAATGCTGCTTGGCTGCCAAAGCGCGAGTCGGACCTCACTATGCTCCCGCTCATTGCGCCAGCCCTGCTCAGCGTCAAGCGCATCTTTCTGGCGATGCCGCATTGTTTGGGGAAGCATAAGGGAGACGGCTACCTGCTCAAGGCGGAGGAAGACGTTAGCTCCGAGACGGGCGAGACTACTCCTCAGCGCCACTACGTCTGGCAGCCGGGACCCGCAGACAACGCCCCGGATGGTATGATGTACCGAATTCGCGCCTTGGAAAAGATCATGAATGAGGCATTGCAGCGGCTGGCTGGCTGCAAGAATGCCCAACATTCTTCGCTGGAGGTTCAGAAGTGGATTCAGAGACTGGAGTTCGTCGGCTTGATGCACCACGACTATGGCGGGAGCAGGGTTGGCACTAGATATGTAATGGATTGATTCCAAACGGTTTGAGCTGCTTAGGATTCAGCTAGAGGGACTCCTTGGGCGACTTCATAATTTCACGCAATAGGGGCAGACGGGCTCTATGATGATATGGAACCTACTTAGTTTCATAGCATGCCAGAGACCCTTTGAATCACGCATTGTCCCGGTATCAGCAACGCTGTCTCTGTCTAGTAGATGTGCTTTCCGGGTGGGCTGATGTGAAAGGATGGGTGAGATAGCTATCCCGTACTCAGTCCAGACCTCAGCCACACCATGCCACTCGGCCCCCTGACTTCACGGCGATACTCGACGACACGAACACTCACACAACGGAAGTGTGAGCATTTATAGTAACTCAAAACGAAACGGATCTCTTTGTTTCCTCTCAGCCTATCCTCGTGGTTTTCTTTTGCCCTTTTGTGCGCGACTTCGGCCTCTTCGCTCTTCTCCCACTTCAAGGAGCAACTCCCTCCCCCGACCTCGACAGCACAAACATAGTCAAATTTTCCATTCAACCACAACCGGACCCGTAAATCTCGAGGTCAGCTTGCACGAGAAGTGCTTCCTGGTATCATACTGCAAGTAAGCAAGACATCTAGCTGCAGCGAAACGAAAACTAACTAGCAACATCGACATTGAGCTCACAACGCTCACCTTCTAATCGTTCACTACTCTTTCTTTGAAGCTGCCGCCTGCCATGCAGTAAAGTCTGAGGATCTCTATTTAGGGTAGGCTCTTGCACAAGCTATCCGTCTACCGAAGGTTGATTCTATTCCTGCGCTTCGGAGGTGTCAACGACAAACGGTTTAGTTCGACATCCAGCTCTCCACCAGCCACTCCCGTTCTCTCCACGCTATTTGCGAGCAACTAACAATTGTTCTACACTCCTAGATTCTCTAGAGACGTGCAGAAAATACTCGATCATCAAATGTCTGTCCAGCCTTTGCCTTTAGGCGATGTCGAGGACTAACCGGCCGATCTAACTCGCAGCTGACAGCACTCCCCCCATTCACGCTTCGTTCTGCCGAAAGAGCAGGTAATGGAATTCTGCAATTCCCTCTTCTTCATATGAGAGAATTCAAACATCAACAGTATGTCTAGTCTCTTCCCCTTGAAGAGTGTCGATAGCTCATACCATCCAAACCAGAGCTACAACTCACATCTCCCGTCGGCTCCAAAGGAGCCGCGAGACCGACCTTTCCAAGCGAGCGGACTTCATTCTTCGTTGTGTCTCATAACTGCAGTGGTTTGTATGATACTCTCAAGGCTTAGGATCATCAACTGACCAAGCCTAGACCTTTGAACTTCGCTTATCACGAACTTCATCCCTCGTAGATCTATCCTAGTCAGGAGAGTCACACCGCTGCCTCGTGCAAGAAGAGAAATCCAGCGGTTTGTCGAGTGCCTTACAACGTAAGTAAGCTTGGTCCGAGTATCGTTGGCTCTGTGAACTGACCAGGTCCGCACAGATCTACGTATCATGGAATTCCTCAACGTCATGAAAAGCGCCGCAAAGGGTGTCTTCCAGACCATTATCAAGCCGGTCTACAACATCTCCAAGCATATCGTCACGAAAGTCTTCCAGGTTATCTTGAAGCCCGCCTTCAAGGCCGCCGCTAAGGCCACCTTCAACATTGTCTTCCGGCTGTTCGAGCCGTTCACGCATCCACAACCCGCTCAGGCGGACCTGGCCCTGCAGCAAGTCATGCACCCAGCCGCTCAAAGCTCTCCGCCACGCCGCCAGTTCATGAATCTCCCCGCTGAACTCCGCCTGCAGATCTGGAAGGAGGCCCTCGACCTGCCGGACATGCTGCTGTTCAGCCTCCGGCTCTACGTCTTCAACTTCTACGTCACCCGCATGCGGCTATACCCTGTCGCCGACCTCTACCACACCATGCGCCGGACCACCCGTGTCCGCCTCGTCTGCAATGAGGCCAACGCCGAGGTCCTCCGCCTGCTGCCCGCCGTGGTGCAGACCCGCGGCGGGCCGATCCGGATGAACCCCGCCCGGCAGGCAGTCTGCCTGCACCGGCTCTTCGTGCAGGAGACTGACTGTGACAACGGTGGCTGGCCAAGCCCCCTAGAGGGACTGTTCCCCCGGGGCATCACGGACATCTACTGCAGTTTGGACCTGCGCGCTGAGCTCGACCGCCGCCGGCTGCCGCACCCGCTCCGCCAGCGCCCCGTCCTCGCCCGCTGCCTCGTCCACCTCATGCCCGCATTCACAGACGCCCGGTTCCTCTTCGTGCTTAACTGGCACCGGGACGCCCGCCCCTGGCGCCCGTCGCACCTCCCCGGCACGCGGGCCTCCGGCTTCCGGCCCGGAGCTGTCCTCGTGCCCGGCGAGCGGGCCCCGGAGGCCCTGCCGAGGGCGACCGCGCAGGCGCTGATGGATAACTACGTGGCCAGGCTGGCCGCCCACACCCAGGGGACCCTGCCGGCCCAGCCGGACGCCGGTGCCATCCAGGCCTGGGCGAACGGGTTGGCGCCCCGGGGCGTAATGGGCAGGTACTTCGACTAGATAGGCTGTGGTTGTTGGGCCGCCCGACCCACAGGGACTTGTGCTTGCTTGTCTGCGGAGTCGGGGAACAAGTGGTTACTCTGGTAGCCGCAACGTAGCCGATCTGTCGACCAGAAGAATTGAGCTTCATACTTCGAACTATCGGCTGGATGTGCACAGTGCGTGAACCTGGTGATTGGTAGAAAGACCTAAGGTCGCCTTGCCCTGCGTGACGCTAGCCCGCGAGGCTGCTGTATTATGTCGCCATACACAAGCGAACGGCCATCGTCCGCGACCACATGCTGCTTCCCTAGCTCTCCTCCCTTCCGTAAACCTGTAAAGCAATCGTAGTGGGTGGTCGGTAACAGCCACCCGAGCGTCAGCCGATGAGGCGGTCGTGTTAAGCCCCTGGGACAGATGATGGCGCAAGCCGAGTAGCCAGTCAAATTAGCTATATTCAGGTATATACGAGGTATCAATCACTCTCCAACGCGTTCATTAAGACAGGCAAGCCAACACTCTCCCATCCCATCGATTCCGGACCCCTTCACAAGCAGAAGCCTCGCAAGGCTCCCACCTAACCCACCCCCGATCCCTCTCTTGCGCCTTTTCAGGCTTCAGAAACCCCGGAATCCGCACAAAATCTAATCCGCTCAGACTTCGGCGGTGGTCTTCTCCTGCTGCGCCAGCGCCTCGGTCGGCGCGACGTCCTCGATGGTCTCGTCGGAGAACTTGAGATCCTCCTCGAGGGTGACGGTGTCCTTGATCTTGAGGAAGATGATGGGCGCGGCGAAGACGAGGGCACCACCCAGGCAGCCCCACGTGGCGCCGAACATGGTGTCGTACGGCTTCTTGAGGGCGTCGAGGCGCCAGAAAATGGCGGCACCGGCGGACTGGATGCCTTTGTAGAAGCCTGTGGACATAGTGTTAGAACTCGGTGTTTCTCGGTCAATCTGGGGCGGATTTGAACAGTCCCAATCGTTTTTGAACATAGATTCAATCGGAGAACATGATTGAGGGCTATTTTAAGGGGAGGGGAGGGTGTCGGGTCATGATGTTTGGGGCGGGATCTCAAACTCACCTGCCATGTTCGCCGCCTTGCGTCCCGAGTTCGACAACGCTCCCATATACCAGTAGATGCACGTCTGCCAGCTTGCATCGTAGGCCCCATAGAAGAAATAGAGAACGAGCGGGCCGCCGTACAGCTTGCCTCCGTCGGTCCAGTCGATCGTGGGGTAGGGGTGGTCCTTGTCCTCGACGACCGAGCGGGTCGCCTGCTGCTTCTGCCACGCCCAGCCGCCGCCCCAGATGACGAAGGTCAGCACGAAGAGGGCGCCGAAGCTGACCTTGGCGCGGATGGAGCGGCGGAAGCGCTTCGAGTCGAGCGAGTAGCCGAAGACCAGGGCGCCGACGATCTGAGCCAGCCAGTAGATGAGGTTGTTCAGGGCGCGGGTCCGGACGTTGAAGTGGCTGCCGTTCATGTCGTTCGTCTGGTAGGTGGTGAAGATGTTGGACACGAAGAACATGGGGAACAGGGCGACGATCCAGGGGTCCTGGTACAGGGTGTCCCACAGCCCCTTGATCTCGGACCACCACGACGGGTTCTTCATGAGAATGACGTGCGAGCCGTCCTCACGCTGGACCTTGTTGGCGTTGCAGAGGAACAGAGCCAGTACGGCACCGACGAACATGAGCACGATGAAGGCGGAGTAGGTACCATCAGTGACGGGGCCGGCAATCTTGTGGATGTTCTGGCCGAGGGGAATAAGAGCACCGATGACGGCACCGAAGTTGAAGATCATCCAGAACCACGAGATGTAGCGGCCCTTTGAGTTCTCAGGCGGGTAGCTCATCATGATAGCGCCCTGGCCGGTCCACAGCAGACCAGCGCACACACCCAGGAACGCACCGGCGAAGACGACGAAGCCATCGTTCTGGGTGTGCGAGTAGCACAGGAAGCTGGCGGCGTAGATGCAGTAGCCGAGGCCGCCAAAGGACAGTGTCAGCTTGATACCGAGGCGGTTAGCGAAGGTGCCGGAGAAGAAGCCGACGACGGCGAAGGTCGAGTACAGCGCCGTGTTGGCGTTGTCCTGGGCCTTGGCGTCGACCTGGCCACCGCCGCCGACACCGCCCAGCGCGTTGAACATGCCCGGGCACAGGAAGCACACCATGGACACCATGAGCAGCTGGACCTTGGGCGACGCGTACCAAAACTCCCGGCCGAATAGCCGGAAGCCCTTGTACATCCACCCGCTTGGGCGGGGGATCGGCTCGCCCGGCGTGTGGTAGGCCGGGGGGCCCGACTCGGTCGCCACCTCGGGCGCCGGGGTGACCTTCTCGTCGGCCATGGCGATCACTCGCTCAATTGATCGGTTTCCGGTCGTCGGGGTTTCGGCTTCCGGTGGTTCTACAAGCTCCTCAGCAAACTAATTGCTGATCCGTAGAGGAGCTGTGAGGCGTTTTGAAAGACAGTCGAGCTTCCTTCAGCGTCTGAGCTCAGGGATGGCACAGAACAGCGTAGATGAGAAGAGAAGAGACAGAATTTGACTGCTGGTCAGACCAGGTGAGCCCGGAAGATTAAAAAGGGTAGATGAGGCCGGTGCTTGGATCTGCAGAGGCGGATAAAGCAGGCGGGAGGATGCAGGGAATTAATGTAGTCTAAATAAATAGGACCCAGACCCGGACGAGATCATAAGACTGGGGGGGGGGGGGTGAGGGACCCTGGGTCTGCCTAGGATGCAAGATAACAGACGTTGGAGACGCTGCAATTGGAGAATGAGGAGCTATGGCACTGTACGAGGGAAGGCAAGGGTCCAACGGAACTGGGACCGTCATCAGGTGGTGACACCGTACACGACCCGCGATGCATGAGATGGAGCTCGTAAGGTAGCACCCAGGCGCGGCGAGAGGCGGCCGTTTTTTGGCGGGTTGTGCCTATCAATAGATGGTAGGTGGTGGCAGCGAGTCCTGCCCAGGCCCCAAGCTACGTGACAGCTCGCACCTCGTCCCAGTCTCCCATCGGGGGCAGGATGCATATCCACCACTCCACCTCAGCTAGTCTAGCCTCCCCCACCACAAAGGCGTCCGCGCGGGTTTAAGGTGACACCCGCTAGCCAAGGGAGGGAGGCTCCTGGCCCGGTGGCGTCTCGATATGGAGTAAAGGAAGCATTGGAGGACAGCAGGATAGGAACGGTGTTGGATGAAACAAGCGTGGCGTCCGTTGGATGGACTCGAAGGAAGAGGACGATAGACGTGACAAGCTGCTGCTCGTATCGAGCAGGACGACAGCGCAGAGCTCATGATCCATCCGCCCATCAGCAGCGCAGAGCACGGAGTACGAGACATGTGCGAGCTGGCAGTCCGAGATATGGGATCGCGCTTACGGCTGGCGTGAGGCGAAAGGCCAGGTAAACCGGTAAGGATGGATGCTCCTTCACACGGCGAGTGGCTTGCTTGGTATTGGTCTCAAACAGTTGCATTGCCGTCCTGCTTTGGCTATAATTGCTACATTAGCCCGTCATACATCATGCCGTCCTGCGTCTTGAGTCGAACATGGCGTCGGATCCTCGAGACGCAGCGCAGATCGAGAGAAGGCTTGAGGGCTAGAGGGCCGGAGGGCGAGCCACAGACTTTGACGGCGGTGTTAGCGATAGATAGTAGGTGATAGCATTTACCATGCCGTTCGCGTTCTTCCTTAACATCTGCCAACAATTACCAGCCAGGGTGAGGCAAGCTTGAGAAGGTTCTTCTGGAACACGGGAAGGCTGCAGGAGGATTGGGCAGAAGGGGGGAAATGGTGGGAAAAGCAGCGAGGAGTGCCGGGGCGGCTTGACCCACTCGGCGCTCCCTTTTGGAGATCCGATAAGGCCGGACCGAATGAGGCGCGTCTGATTGGGTGGCCGTCCCCCCGCATCACGAGACGGGGCCCGCTCCAATTTCTCGATCCGACGCGCTGATTGGCAGAAACCTCTCGGTCGTATCTTTCAGGAAGGTCCTCAGCAGCCACAGCCGTTGGCCGGCAGCTGGCCAATCGGCTTGCGCATTACCAGGGTACGTACCCTGCCTGGTGCGTGAGCAAGAGCGAAAGGCAAAAGGAGTCACAGAAGATGGAGAGGAAAGGAGGCTTTCGCCAGACGCAGCCTGGCAGCATCAAGTGCTCGGCCCTTGACCGCATGAGGCGAAAAGCCGCTATACCAGGCACGCGCTAACCCGCATAAACGTGGTGATGGCTGATGGCAGCTTGGGCAGCTGGGCACGCGGGCACGCGGGCACGCGGGCACGCGGGCAGGCCGGCTCGAGGCGCGGACCCGGCAGAGGCAAGCCTCATGTAACGTTTCCTACGGAGGTCCGTCAATAAGAGAGCGCGCACCAGCGGCCAGCCATTCGTCCATCACTCGCACCCCGGGAATCCTAAACGGCCACCTGCCTCCGTCCGCCCTCCGCGGCTGTCCAGTAGGAGATTTTTCGAGCCGATTCGAGGTTGCGGTTCCTTTCGATATCTATGCCGTCGCGTCTGCTTGCAAGTTCCAGCTGCCTCAACAAGGCAATCTCTAGAGGTCGGGCTGCATAGTGCAGTTGGCTTGGCTTGCTTGGCTCCGCTGCCGCTGATATGGATCGCGCGCCCCGCCGTGTCCTCCTCTTCTCCTCCAGGCTTCAGGGCCAGATTACATAACTTGCGATTGTAACTACGCTAAGATCTCATTATTAAGGTGATGTTACAGAGAATCAGAGATAACAGCAGCCCCATCAGCTATTTTGATATCTCCAGCTCAGGTGTTGCCAGACCCGTTTGCTCGGATCACGGCAAGGCGAGGGGATGATCCCGAGACCGGGCGATCAGGGCTCATCGCACGACCTTTCAAGTTCTCTCCTGTGAATCTCCAAGCAGGACCATCCACTGTCATCATCGCGGATGGATGGATATCTGGCGCCTGTGCGACGATGGTTGGCAGTACTTCCCGTAGCACTCATCTCAAGCAGTCTGCAAGAGTCCCCCTTAGCAATATTCCCCGCACTCTTGGCTGCCGAGGTACCTTACCCACATTCGCGCGCGCCTGCGGTACTTTCTCCTATCTCCGTGGTTACATCCCCCCTTTCGCAGACGACAAACCTCCAACAAGAGGCATCACCGAGTCACCGGCACCGGCACACGCAATGCAACAGAACAAGCGCAGTGAGCCTGGATCGCCGCGCTCTCTCTAGTCAATCAGTTGATGGAGCCTCAATTATCTACCCATGTCCTATGCTAGTGGTCTCTCTGGTGAGATACCTTGCATATACGGTCGATAGAAGAAAGATAAGCAATAGAGACCCCCCAATTTGTGATTTGTCCCTTTCCCTTTTTTTGTATTTTCGTGTGCCCCTCCATGCCCAGGCGTCATGTCACCGAGATCCGGAGAAAGGCCAGGATGTTGTCCGGCCTTCGGATGCCGGCGTCGAATCCGCCCTAGCAAGGCATGTTGTGTGAGGAGCAAAGCAATTTTTTAACGTTTCAATCCGTGTTCTGATTCCCCTCTGCCGCGGTTCCATTCCAAAAGGAATGCCTGCAATGTTGGTGCGTTGGTCGAACTTCGTTCCCAGCTGACTGGGAAAGAAACCTTGCGTGATGAGGGTCAGCGGCCCAGCCTCGAGAAGCAGGTGGGACTCGTGGATGTGGCTTACCCATACCGAAAACACCATCCTTCCAGACAAGGCGGATGAAAAGACACCCCTCTGCCCCAACATGTCGAACTGTCCGTCCCATCCCAACGAAGTCCGAGGGTGTTCGACGCGTTGCTCTGCTTAACCCTCGTAGGCCTTGATGCGACCAGCTGGCTCGCGCATGCGGACCAGCACGCCGTACTCGACGTGGTGGGCCAAGCGGTACTCCCAGGCCGGCGTGGCGCGGTTCTTCTCCGGGAACTCGTGCACGGCGCGGTAGATGCGGGCAAGCACGCGGACGCCGCGGAGCAGCTCGCGGTCGTAGACGGAGCGGAAGCCCTGGGGAGGGAAGTCCTCGCGGGGACCGTCGACCCAGTCGCACCAGCCGGTGACGATGTCGCTGAACAGGCGCGGGGGCTCCGGCTCCTCCTGGTCGTCGTCCAGGTCCTCGTCCGGGTCGAAGGTGTCGACGATGTCGAGCTCCTGGAGGCTTCTGTCGAGGTACAGGTCGCGCTTCTTGGTGACGCGGAGGCGGGCGGCGGTCAGCAGCTGGGGCACGACGAAGAAGAAGCGGCGGAGGACGGGCAGCTTGCCGAGGGCCTTCTTGACGTCGTCGTTCAGGAGGTCGCGGGCGCGGTCGTAGATCATGCGGCCGATCATGTCCATGCCGTCGTCGCGCACACTAATTCCGAAGTTGTGCACCATTTTGAGGAGGCCGATCTGGTTGCTGGTGGCGATGAAGACCAGGTTGTGGTAGATCTCACCGAGGGTGCCGTCCAGGCAGAAGACGTCCGTCATGGGGTTGAAGGGCAGGCGCATGGTCTTTCTGCTGACGCCGCAGGCCGGGGTGTAGGGGATGTCAAACATGGTGCTGCCAAAGCGGCGGAGCATGACCTTGCGGGCGTTGCGGCTGGTGGCAAGCAGCGCGCGGCGGTCCCGGGTCAAGGACTCCACCTCCTTTAGTGGGCTGAAATTGAGGACAGAGCCGCGGCCGGATGGTCGAGGCGAGATACTCAAGGTGAAACGAAAAACAGAGGCTGGGGGGCAGGCTGTCTTCGCGGCTTCCTCCCAGACCATGAGCTGCAGCTCCTCGGGCAGATGGGGAAACAGGATGAAGTTGCCCGGCTTGGCTCTCTTGCCCTTAGGTCTCATGGCAACAATCTTGGTGGCGGCCAACTTCATGGCCTTGATCTCTCTGGCGATCCTCTGGCTGCCCTTCATCTTCGCGGCCGTCGGCTTCTTGGCCTTCACCTTCTTGACGGACTTGCTGTTAGGCATGATGACGTATCTGAAGCAGTTCTGTTGCTGTTTTGGTGTTGCCCTGAGAACTTCTCTCCGATGCTGGATCGCAAGCGTGATCTGCAATTTGTCTATGAGTTGTGGCCAACGCCTGTTTCGTTGCGCTCGTCTTACCTGCTTCCTGTGCCGTGGTGCTCGAGACCAGAGTGCAACGCTCAGCTCGGTGGCTGCTGATGCAGTAGTTGCTGTGTTAAGATCAGAATCGTTCAGCCAGCTGGCTGCTGATGCGGTGTTTGTTGTGTCGAGGATCACTGCTGAAGTCGCCCTTAAGTGGAGGCGGACAGCTCGACAAGAATAGTGGAGGAAGAAAGCTAAGGATGGGGGAGAGGCGTGGGCGTGGGAGCGTTGCGCAGCGTTGCAACGATAGATTCTGAAGCAGAAAGGAGCTCACCTTTTTGCTCTCGAGGGCTGGTCAGTTTACGGGACTGGAGTGATTTGCGGCCGAAGGGGTTGAATAAGCTTCGGAAGAGATGATGGGGATACCTTGATATTGATCAGAGCAACAGCTTGGCTACCTACCTAAGGTACCTAGCTTGTCAAGGTTATCGACGTGGGATCAAGTAGAAATCCATCCCCGTAAAGCCACAAGCTCCCATAACGTCGGCATTGACGTCCAGCCAGACCGTCTCGAAGCGTGTATCAGTTGACGGTAACTGGCGGTGGCGACGAAGCCTCGCATGCAAGCATTTCCTTGCTTGACTCCTTCGGCGTCCCTCCCTCGATGTAGTGCTGCTTCCTCTGCGAAACCCTTGAAATTACTGAAGCATGAGGGGGACCATAGACGATTGACGTGAAACACTCGGCCATGAGGCAACAGCTTAGTCGAGTGTAGCCCGGCACTTCCCTTGTTACGCCGGCCCTTGACTGCGTGCTGCTGCTTCGACCCCAACCCGTCAACGTTGTTGTAGTATGGGGGAGGCCTTGAGCGGCAATCCAAGAGGCGTTTCATGAATAGAAACTCGTCTAGAGTCTTCAAGTCGTCATCCTTCTGGTCTGTTTCCGCCATCAACTTCTCTGTCGGGACATCAGAAAAGGGGCGACACAAATGAAAGAGTACGAACATAATTACCGAAAGCCTGAATGGCCATGAAAAGAGAAGACCAAAGCAAATCCCGAACCTTTTTTTTTTTCTTTTTTCTTTTCCGTTTTCTTCGTCGTCGTCCAAATTCTTCACAGCGGCCAACTGGTCAGCCCTCTCGACCATTGCTACGGAGAATAGGGGATCAACATACCAAAGACCGAGATGGCCGATGACCGGGAAAGGTCAAAAGAAGCCCCAAACCTTTCTTCCCCTTAGAAATCAATTTGTCGCTCACATTGAACGACATGCCGCAAACCATAAGAGATGTCCCAGAAGAGTTTCGCAATCGCTGAGGCCAGGCACATGCGTGAAGCATTACCAGCCACAAAAGAATCTGCGTTGTCTTTATCCGTGATATGGAACGAACCAGCCCGAGTACGGCACCAATCTGAACAAGGCCATCGTTTCAATTTCCCGAGGAATATGTTCAAACTCGGCAACCCTATATAGGTAGCCGCGGGGTCTGAACGCAGCGACGAAATGCTTGAGCCAGTCGATGTAGTCCACTGAGATGGACGAAGGTGCACCAGTCGTCGGCGGGCCGACCTTCCAACGCATCGGCTCAGACCAGTCCGCCCATGCCATTGAGCGCTTGCGCAGCGCACGGTATCCACGGACTTGGTGGAACAGCTTGAAGAGATCCTGAGACTGGGCCATGCACGGGCATATGAAGACGATCCGTTGCAGACATGGACGGTTTTCGGTAAGGTATCTGAGGTACTCCAGTACCAGATTCTCGTGGCGACCTATGTCTTTGTAGTTGAGGCTTATACCGACGTTCTGGATGTCTTCGAGTTCAGGGCCACAAGGTTCCAGGGAAAGTTCGGGCCGCGAGTAGGAGGCGACCTGTTGGACTGGTAACGGCGAGGTAATCCACCGTGTATTTGGAACGTTGACTGCGAATATATCCTCTGAAACGTCAATGTGAATGCTGCCTATGATAGGGACGACACCTGCCACGGGATTCATGAACGTGAAACTCGGAAACTCCAGCGCTGGTGGAAGCTCCTGGAGGGTTACGAATCGTGACTCTTTACAGATCGACAGCAAAGTGCGACGCTCTCGGGTGAGCGTCGCAGTCTCCAAATCAGGTCTGTAGGACACACCCTCGTCTGTCAACTTCAGATCACGGTTGTTGGCGAGGGCATGACTAGTCAGGCCCAGATCAAAACGGTACACACGGATCCGACAAAGAGACCTGGCTGCCTCCTTCCAGATCATGGTCTGGAGCTCGTCAGGCAGGCGGTAGAATGGGAAATAACCCTGCATGCGTGAGTCGTTGGGTTTCGGAAACCGTGGAGGGAATGTAGCGTTTCTGTCGACGACAGTCGCTCCGTCCTAGCATAGCATGTTAAACAGTGATTTCACGGCAGGCCCTTTTATTAGAGGAGATGAATTACCTGGATGTCCTGAATCTGCTGCGACGAGGCCATTATGAGATGCGATATGGCTGTGTCTTGGTTGTGTGGGAGCGTGTTGTGTGAAGTTTGAACGATTGAACCCGGGCTTCTTTCAAAGAAGGCGGGAGTGTGGGCTGTGCGAGCTTCGAACAGAGCGCCGATAAGTTGAGACTCTGTAGCACTCACGCTTCGTCGTCTATGTGGAGAATTCGCAGAATGTACGAGATTGATGCCGAACCCACGCGTTTTCCAGAGTTAGTGGAAATGGTGAAGTCGATTAGGATTGTAGTTGTGTAAAACGACTTCGTGAGATTCACTCTTTGGCAACCGCAACCACACAAAGAAGCAGCAGAGTGTGATGAATGATGAGTTTGCACTTCCTTTGAAGTTGATGGAAATGTCTGCTTGGTATAGAGTGTAGATGACCGGCGCGTTGGTGGATTTCACGCGACGATGATACGGGGAAGACGAAGGTAGAGGATGTGTTTTATAGAGGTTCAATGGAAGACACGAGAGTATAACGTGCCAAGGTTGGAAAGTTCACAAGTCGAGCTCTTCCAACGGGATAGAGCGTGAATAAGTTCGGCAAAAGGTGTGGATGGTAGGCGCGTTGAGGGATTGAACGTGTCGCCGATGGGTTGAGGAAGTCGAGAGGAAGACTTGTTTGACAGAGACACGAAAGGGATACGAGATACCTTAACGCGTCGACGTGGGAAATAACGAAACTAGGGTCTTCTCTTGGAGAGTTGCAGTTTGAGTTTAGTAAAGAGAGAGTGGATGCGGTTGGATTTGTTTGGCGGTGGTAGGAAGAAGGGCGGTAGAGGGTGCGGTTGGGAACGCGAGAGAACGTAATTCTGAAGGCGAGGCACGGAGGAAGAGACGCGAGGAGACTCGGTAAAGCAGGAAGGTGCCCTGAGAGGAGGAAGAAAAAGGCAGGTGCCCTTTTTGGGTCGCGGGCGTGTCACTGCTCGAGCGGCTTCCTCTCTCTTCCACGCTTTTTCTCGCCCTTTGTCACTCGAGGAGAGCCCGTCGGCGAGGCAGGCACGCACGCAAAAAACATCAAAATAAAATCACTCGTGCACTTTGAAACCCGTTCTCTTCTTACTTGGGAAGGCACGCCAGTATCGTACTCTGTGTAGTTCCAGATCCGGCATCTCGACCTCTTCTAGCAACCTGATCACATGAACTCAAAGGGAGTCAAGTAAACAGAGGCACAACTGAATATTAGTTCCAATATTATCCCAAAGAGGAAATGAGACACAATAGAAACTCTGTGATCAATTCTGCGGTCTAGGGCGTGCGACTAAATCCCTTGTAACCGTTTTCTCTAGTATCGCCCACGTTAAGTCCAAGTTACTCTACAAGACAGAATTCCCCAGTCTCTGCCATGTCATCAACTTGATCTCTGTTACTGCAGATTACCTCAAAAATAGAGTTGATTATCCCTTCTGTGGCTCTTTGCAGCAAGACTTCTAGGAACAAACGCATATTTGCGGATCCAGCAACAGACCGCCCTAGTCCTCGTGCCTAGTCTCTGAAAGCCTTGCCCTCCGCTGGGCACAAGGGGAATCTGTAATCTGGCTCCTTCATGCGACGAACCACGCGAATGTCGATGGAGCGCGCCCATTTCTCGTAAGACTTCCCGCTGCTCGCGTCTTCCTCCTGGCCACGCATGTCGAAGCGCTCCTCCAAATACAGTCGGCAGTCGTCCATATCTACCGGGCGCTTGTCAAGCTGGACCTTCTCGAGCCCGAATCGATCGATGTCCTCTGCCCACTGTGCCCATTCTGTCCACGCAAACCATTTCTTGTAGACCATGGAGTCGGGATATCTCTTGGCGTAATCCCGGGCGTTCATGGTCCACATGAGCCTGTCATGGCGGTTGTCTCGCTCCTCCGACAGAACAGGATCCACCAGGTAGAGGCGTCTCAGGCCAGGGAAATACATGAGGAAGTCGGCCATGTAGTCGTCGAGCTTGTATCCAGCGTAGACAGCGCCGCAACCATCCGTCTCAACCTCGAGGCCGAGATTTCTGACTTGAGTAAAGAGGCTGTGAGAACATGTGGTCTGGAGCCATTCTAGCTGCTCAACACCCAAGTTGACGATGTTGAAGATGTCTCTGAACGCGTTGAAATGAAGGATCCTGTCGGAATGCGGAGAGATATCATCCCACGGGCTAGAAGCGAGGCGGACAGCGTTGGGAAGGCATTGCAGAACATTTTCCCGTGCCATGCGGCAAGATCCGAGCAGTGAGCGAGTCATCTGGGTGGCTTTCTTTGTCTCGAGAGATGGCTCATAGTAAACAATGCCGTCGTCGCGCATCACTGGCATGAACCTGTACATGTAGAAGCGTGGGATGGCTGCCTTCCAAATCATCTGCTGCACCTTCTTCGGCAGGTCCGAGAAACGATATAAGGTAGCTGGGGGTAGCTGCTCCATCGGGGCTTCCTGGGCAATCGGCGAAATGAAGGATTCTGGTTCCACCTGTTGCTGCTGCTGCTGCTGCTGCTGCTTTGCGATGGCTGCAATGGCTTCCTGAATAGTTAGGATTTTGATGGGCGTACGTAATGGAATGGCGACCTCAAGGATATCTTGCTCGACTGATCGCTTCATGCCATTTCCAGGAGTCTTCTGTATGGCCTGTGGGCGGTGTTCGAGAATGGCTTTCGAGACGGCTGTCGGGCAGCTGGTTGTATTCTGTGAAGTCGACATGACGGAAGAACTTCATTCACAGAGCGGTCAGAACGATGTCCTTTTGAACTTTGACCTAATAAGACCTTGAAATTGTCAGTTTCTAGCCTTGATGCGTCAACGCCGGAATTGTTCATGCTCGTGTATCGTATGCTGGTCGGACGAGCGTTCTCGTTGGAGATGGCAAAGCGTCTGGAGGTGAAAGTATGTCGACGGGTTCATCTCGACTTACAACGCAGGATGTTGTAACCTTCAGTCAATTATGTCTGGCCAATTTGAACGACTCGGCCTTCTTTGAAGAAGTCCTCGGGTTGTAAGGATTCGTGGATGCGCAACGTGTAAGTGTCCTAGTCATTTACGGCAGGTCGCGACGAGAGGTAGCATCACACCTTTGACGAGGTATGCGAGCAATATGGATTTCGACAGAGAGAGATATTCGATCAAGCATAGGAGGTAGGTACTTCCAGTGACACACTGGAAGAAATATTCGGGTACCTACCTAGTACCCAGGTACTTTATTCTGCCTGCTGTCGCTTTCACTTCTTTCTCACCTTGTCCTCTCTGCCACTCCATCCTCAGAAGCTGGCCTCCAGTATCAGCCTCAACTCACCTTCAACACCAGATTATTATCACAGCCTATCAGATAATTTGAAGCCCAGTTTGAGTAGCACTGTGTCTTTCTTCCTCCTTTTATTTCCCTGCCAAAAGAGGTACGTACCTAGATTTTATTTTCCGAGTTTGGACAGTTCCTCTTTCCATGCCTGCTCTCATCCCTACTTCCTTTGCTCAACAGTAAAGTCTTTCCACAACAAATTCACAACCTTCCGATAATAGAAGCTCACAACCCATTTATTGTGCAAGCTTCACGCCTACCAAGAGAGCTTTGTCGAACCAGAACCCTACAAAGCAGCCGTGCTCCGAGACCTCTAAGACACATAGAAGCCGTCTGTCAACTCAAAGCTCTTCGCTCTGGCTTCATTTTACTGCGTTGTTCTTAGCTGCCGTTAGAAACCATGCTGACTCTACCCTGGCCCACTAGCACCTTCCTCCTGCCATCGGGCGCTCTCAATACCATCCTCCGCTTCCTAGCCATCCTCGCTCTCCTCCTTTACATCGCCCACCAGATCAGGTCCATCGCAGCAAGCCTACCGGCAATGAAGCTCGCTGGCGCCAACCTCTACGAGGTCCGCCTCGGCACCTTCAAAACCGAGAGCTGGAGCCGCTTCCACCCGGCCCCGGAGGTCCTCGCCGAGGCCGGCTTCTACTGCACCCGCGCCGTGGTGACCAACCTCCTGAGCACGACCTGCTACGACTGCGGCGTCTTCATCAGCATCTGGTCAGAGACGGACGACCCGTGGGTCCGCCACTACAAGCTGAGCCCCTTCTGCCGGCACGTCAGCGCGGAGGCGCTGGAGGACCGCACCTGTCGGCGCTGCCACCGGGTGTTCCCGTCGTCGTCCGTCGTCCTGCACCACTTCCAGGAGGCCCACAAGGCGGAGACACAGAAGGTCCTGGAGAGTCACTTTGTCACAATCGAAGCCGGGGCTGGCGACACTGTGAGCCCGCGGAATGCGATTTCGCAGGATCTAGAGCGCAAGCACAGCGTCTCGCCGGTTCCGTGGCCGCTGGGCCCTCGCTGGGGTGGCAGCGCACGGCCGGAGGTTGATGAGAACATAACAGATCGGAGCGCCTCCGAGTGGCAGGCGACGCCATCGCCGCTTCCGAAGAAGGAAGAGAAGCACACTTCAAAAGGGAGTTTCGGCTTTTGGGGCACCGCACCTTCACCGGCCGTGAAGAAGGAATACGACTCGGCGACAGAGTGGAGCTACAATCCGAACGACCGCAAGCGGCCTCAGCAGCAAGGACTGAACGGGCCCACACATGCGCCTCGCGATACTCCCTGGGGCAGGTTTGAAGGACGGTCCATGGATCACGTACCTTGGGCGACCGAGAAGCAACCCCAAATGAGGCATTTTGCCCCGGTCGTCAAGGTGGAGGAAACTGCCGCGCACAACGAGTCTTCCATAGCATGGCCTACCAGTACCCGCCTCAACCGCTCCCCCTTCCCCGACGCCGAGGGCAACTCGCGGGCCAAGCCCATCCAGCTCTCCTCAACCACCAACTCACCCGAAGAGGAGTACGACGACTGGGATCCCCAGACACCGCCGGCCCCGGCCGCGCGTGGAGCAGGGACAACCTCGGACCTCATCTCCCTGGACACCGTCTCGACAGAGCGGGTCTGCGGGTGCCCCATGGCCATCAGCCCCGTCATGGTGGTCGCCGAGATCGAACCGGGCGCAGCCGCCGCCGCCGCCGACGGCAAGCAGCAGCATCAGGGCTTCACCATCATCTCCGGCAGCCAGCTGCAGGACCTCAGATTCTACGCCCGGCACATCACCGAGATCGCGCGCGAAATTGAGCAAGCCGAGCTCGCCAGCGGCAACAAGAAGGCACTCTGATCTTGCCGTTGCGGGCTGGGGAAAGGCCGTTTCTCACTCGCGGGTAGCTGTACAAATGGGGCGCAGCGCGGAGTAAGGACACGAAACGCACGCCTGGCGAAAGGGGCGGGCAGCTATGGTATCAAATACAAGGCAGGAATGATAAGCGAAATCCATGGGATTTGCTCGCCTTTGGTAGCAGTTGATGACTCTGGAACTGCTTGCGGGAAGTTTGAGTACCGGGTCTCTATAGAAGAGTTACCAGAGCAGCGAGGTGCTACATGACGTTGATTTCTACAGACTTTGAGGCTATGATATCAGTCTTGTCTTGCATGGACTTGCTGACGGGATATTTGCGTCTGCTAGTTGGCCATCGCCATGGAATAAGCGGTCGGAGACTTGCCGTGGGCACAAGTATCACAGCATCACACTCGATAGCAGAAGGCAACGAAAGACTAGGTAAATCAAGTTCATCAGTCGTCAGCTATCCGCCCGCCTGCTTTTCCGCGCCCTAGCCAATGGCTACTTGATCCCCTCTCCCTTTAGGCGGCTCAACAAGGCAGCGCACATGCGCTTATACACAAGTGGTATCTCTGATCTAGGTAAATAGGTATTTCGAGGACATCCTGCCCCCTGCCGTGCCCCTCTACCATCCCGAGCATGGCCTCCGTATCCGCCCACAGCGACTCACGGCACGCGAGAAAGAAGGAGCCCCTGGACTGGTCGAGACTCCGACCGATTTCCAACGCCAGACTTTTTACCCCTTCATCCGTCCCTGCCACACACCAGGGGAAATCCAACAAGTAAGACAAGAAGACAATATCGAAACAATGGAGCCAGCAGGTCATGACGGCCTCCACAGGGTGTAGACTAAAAATTACCCAGAAGTCCAAAGAGGTATTGATGTGCCCGGCTCCTTCGAACTCCTTCCAGTGCATCCCACTACCATCCATAACCATGCCGATGTCCCACCGGATATCTTCACCAAAAGAGAGCGTAATAGAAAGGAGACCGACAGCGAACAGACGGGATGGGGAAATGAAACAGCCTTTTTGAATGTGGTGATTGCTGGTGGGTAATCATCCAGCCGGAGTAGGGGGGAGAAGGCGTGGGCCTCCGCACCTATGATGATGTAACAGTCTTGATGCTTTTGCTGCCAAGCCCATCTGCCGTCTTCGCGAAATGATGTATCGTAGAATACAGGCCCTTCACAGGGTTCGACGATCGGAGGAAGCGCAATGTGTGTGCTCCGAGTCCCCGACCAGCCATGTGGTGAATCATAGCTCCGATGATGCGGAACTATGTGCCAGGAGTGAGCTGCGGACAAGACACAAAATCCAGCGACCCCAGCTGAGTGTAGAAAAGCAAAAATACACTCTCCAACTGACATGATGAGATAATGGATGAGACGTATGGCGGTATCCGGCCTGCTGCTGCTGACGTCAAAAAGAAAAATATTGGGTATCAAGAGAATTGTGAAGTATTGAGGAATCCAACTTTGTCCGAGAAGAGATGCGATCGTTCTTCAAAAAAATGAATATGTCATGATCATGGCGTGTGGTGTCTCGTATGTTTGCTATCACCGCGTGACGGATGAGCAGCATTGAGAGAACAGGGCTGTGGAGGGCCTAAACAGCAGCTGTAGTAGGCTTGTCGCCGCCTCCTCGCATCCAGCCGAAGAGGTCAGATTTCTGTCCATTACCCGCAGGTGCAGGGCCCTCGACCGGGGTTCGCAGCATCTGAGTCTCCCTCGGTTCGAGCAGGAGGCTCTTGCGGTAATACGATACCTGCACGTTGTTGCCCTGGGACTCGGCCTCCCGGACGCGGACGATCTGGGCCTGGATCCATTCCTGTAGCTCAGGAACCTCCGTCAACCGATATGGTATCTGGAACCGCTGAAGCTCACCAATGATCTTCGCGGTTCGCGTGTGCTTATCAAAATTGACAACGGTCAATTCGCTGCTTCCGTCGGTACCAGGCAGCTGCTTGGTAGGGGGGTTGCCGATATCAACAAAGGTAAGGTCCGTCAAGAACATGCCC
Source organism: Pleurostoma richardsiae (assembly GCA_030052745.1). Lineage (NCBI taxonomy): Eukaryota > Fungi > Ascomycota > Sordariomycetes > Calosphaeriales > Pleurostomataceae > Pleurostoma > Pleurostoma richardsiae. Next base: position 318,407 of record JANBVO010000010.1, read on the forward strand.
TGGAAGGGGAGGCAAGGTGGGACGTGGTCATGGAGACGCGCGCGCAAGACTTTGTTGTTCTGAGATGGCTCCACGATGGCTTGAAGCATCTTGAGCGTCTCCTTTCGCTTAGGGGAAATGATGTCCCAGGTCCTTCGGAGCCTGGTGATGGTCGAACTGTTCAAGCTGCAGATGATGGCCATGAGAGCATCATAGTTGTGGAGCTCGAGACATTGGTGTGCAATCTTGATCCACTGCTTGATCACGCTGGCGCGCTTCTTAACCTCGTTGTAGTGCAGGATCGTCTCTGCGACAAGATTCGACAAGTCTGTGGAGAGAGCGGTCATGGCCTTGACGTTGGGTGAGTCAACGCCGCCCCTCTTCATCCACTGTGAGCCAAGGAGTTCCTCCGGCATGATTGAGCAGAAAATGCTCATTTGCTTAATCGTCAGCTGGCGCGCAACCTCTAGAGGATCGAAATCCAGCACGATGGGGCAGACGCCGCCTGTCTTCCAGTTGTGTAAGAAGTTAATCTGGCTCTTGCTAATATTGGGTGCTGGAAGAGGAGTATCGGCGGGGATGTATTGCGAGACAGAAGTATTGGTCTTGCCCATCGATGAGACAAGCCGTGGGACCAGAGTCGCACCACCCGTTGAGGCAACCCGCTGTGTCAGCTCCAGGAGGCGCTTACCAGCGGATGGCAGGACAGAGGCGAGATTGAATTCGGCGAACGGCTCAATGAGAGACAGCGCCTCCCGATCTGTCTCATCCCGCCAGTGCGACTCCAGCCACCCCTTGAAGACGTTGTAGACTCGTAGACGGACGGGAGCCGCCATGTGTGGAGAGTCACCAACATATTCGAATCGGTCGATGAGGGCCTCGGCGAGTTTGATTGGTGTGCAGAACAGTCTGAAAGTCAGGTAGAATGTGGAGACAAACATGGCATCAGGGGTGGATTCGTGGGTAGTTAATCGCTCGACCAACGCCGGGAGAGAACCACCAGTGACCTGGCCCTCTTTGTTGAACATCAGCTCGTGAGCAAATGTCTTCTCCAGAAGTTTCGATTCGACGTCATCAACCTCTTCGGCAAGCGTCGAGCTGCCCGTTGTACTTAGCTCGGACATAGATGGTTGGCTCTTCGGAACTAAGGCGTGATCGGGAGTAGTGGCTCGGGTGGACGTCCGCGATACGAGGCTCGCTTCTGAGTCTCGGCTGACGTAGGAGCTGCCGGTTCCAGAGCTGGATGCCGTCATGCTCTCGGAGCGGAAGGAAGAGGTGAAATCGCTGTCATGACCAGCAGAATGCTCCGATGAGCTATATTCGTCTTGTGGGAGGAGCGTAGTGGACAGTCTCGGGAGAGGAGGCAACGCTGGCCGGAGCGAGGACACAGAAGAGGCCATGCTCGAGGCCGTATCCTCGACAAGAAGGGACTGCGGGCGAGAGGTAGTCGGGGAGCTCTGCGTCTTCACTACATAGGTGTCGGTATCGGCAGGAGACGTGATCTCTGGGACTTTGGGAAGAGGCTTATCGATCGACAAAGCCGGGGGGCGAGGCGCGTGTGCCGGAGACGCGGTCGCTGTAGTAGCTGCTGCGGGCGTCTCGGATACGGCTGATGACGAGGCGTTGGACTCTACAACACTGGCAACATCGCTCATCGCGACGCTTTTTTCTTTCTCTTCCTCGATCATATCCAACACGTCAAGATCAAGATCGATGCCGAAGGCACCGTTGTCGAACTCGAATTCAAAGTCGCCTATTCTCTCAATCACCCATTTCGTCTTCGCGACGCACTCGCCTGTAGCTCTCACACAGCCGGTGGCGGCATAGAGCAAACGGCTGTTGTCCTGGGGCATAATAACGTCGGCTACGTCCGGCTCGGCGTTAACCAGTATATCGCGCGCTGCATGCACCAGATCTCGAATCCGGTCATACATGGCGGCTCGAGGCTCGTCCAGCAGCTCCTTCGTCAGCGAGCTGTGTGCGCACACAACGTCAACAACGACGAGGAGCTCTCCGCCCGAGGTTGCCGACTGTTTAATTGCCAGAGCCAAGTGTGGTCTCGACTGGGACTGCAGGTGTAATCGTCCAATGAAAGATCCAAGGTAGGACAGGAAAGTGTCATGACTGGCTGTCAAGCGTTCCGAAACCAGATTCTGCGGCCGCGACAGAGGTGACGGTCCGGCCAGTGAAACTCGGTGTGAGATGGTTGAAGACAAGCGATTGATTTGTATCGAACTGTTCTGAGACAGCCGGCGCGGATTTGTACCCGAGGTGTAGACGGCGGACAGGCGTTTGTTGGTGGGATTTGGCGTTTGTGCTGCGTCGCTTGGTCCCAGTGAAATGGCTTCGGCGGTCAGCCCAGTCGTATCCGCACGGGAGGCGGCATCAGCCATCTGCTGGCTACCGTCGAAGGACCCCGAATCTGCAGGTGGCGTGGGCGGGATGTAGGACTCCTCGACCAGTGTGGCCATAACTGTTATTGCCGGCGCTCGCAACCGCCTGTCTTCCTCGAGGACGTCCAAAAACCTTACTCCCTTAGTGACGATCCTGAACGCCTTCAAGATCATCTCGTCTATGATATCGTTCACGTCTTCGATCGGGTCCACCATTTTCTGATGTTCTTGCAGCCGCTTTGCCGTCTTCACCAGCGATGACAATTCTGATAACAGGGATTTTCGACCTCTTCGAAGGCCATCATGTCTCTGGATGGTAGCCGACTCTCTGGTTAAACAATGTGTTCGTTCCTGTGTGAGTGTGAGTAAGGCATACGGCAAGGTACAGAAAGAGCGGTATGTTCGACTCACCAAGAGATACCGCACACCGGCAATGATGCCCTTCATGAATTCCTGGTTGCCAAAGATCTCGTTGTCAGTGACGGCCGTACTCCGCAACAAGTCCCAAAAGTTGAGCAGCGCCGTCAGCAAGTTGTGCATCTCCTCCGGTTCGTATGCTTCGCAGTAGTTTGTCGGCAGCCATCCTCGAGCCCCCGACACCAACAACGTCCCATCTGCCCATCCATTGGTGTGTATCGAGTGCACCAGTATGACGTCTCCCTCGTTTAGAGGCAGCGTTACTGTCGAGTCGGTCATAGCATAGCTAGGGTGGAACGGATAGAAGGCCCGCAGGAAGTTATGGAAGACTGCGGGCGCGTTCGTCTGGGTGTTGAGGTCTTCCTGCGACCCGTTTGGCGTGGTCGGCGGCGTCATCTGCGTAGAGGTGTAGGGATGCGCCGTGATGGTCTGGTCGCTCTTGATGGACCCATTGTCCGCGTCGGAGCGAGACTTGTTGATCGAGAGAGGAGCCACTTGGAGGCTCGAACGCAGCGGGTTCTCGCTCAGCATTACCATTGCTGTTGGAGACGTCTGCGGAGAATCATGGGAGACGAGGATGTGTCCGGACGAGGGCTTCCGACTCCAGACTTCTTCAAGGATGAGTTGTAGGATGCCGTCAATTCGGTCGGGTGTCTGCTGGTTTCGTCGAATAGATGTTTACGCGGTGTGTAGGCGCCACAGATAACCCTAGCGGTGCCTCTTTTTCAAACGATCGAGGGGTTGAAGGGCGGCAGCGTTGATGATGACGTTTGCTCGTCTTTCGCTGGTCGGATGCTCTAGTTGCTAAAGCCCAATGCCTTTGTGATCGTCCGTCCGTGGAGGTCAGGCTTCGAGCCCAATGTCGTCGAGACTTTAGAGGTTAGAATTGTCAGCAACACGCGGAACCGGCGGAAAACGAGAACCGAGGAACAGCGGCTGTTTTGATGGAGCTGAAGAAGGTGGCACGGCGAGTTGGTTAGGAATGAAGGGAGAGGTGTGGTTATGGGGGGAGGGGCGAGACAAGGCAGGAGAGGAATGCTTTGGATCTGGGTCAGTGTACACACTGGAGGACGTGCGCACAGGCTTCCAAGGTGGATGGCTGCATGCCAGGGAGGCCCTGGATGATCAAGGTTTCGGGAGCACCCAAGCACGCTCAAGGATCAATGCTCGACCGCAAGTGCCAAAAAAACGCCACAGCGAGGAGCTTGTCGCTTCTCGCGGTACCTTGTACCTCTCGCTGGGCTCCCACGAGAAAGCAGCATGTGAGGCGTCGTTGGTTTAAGATCGGGAAGCTTGTACGTACCAGTTTCTCGACGGCAGACCGTTGGTGCGATTGACTCAGCCGCTGTCTGACCTGTCCCGAGCGAGAGACAGGCAGTCGAGTGAGTGCGACGACGCTGTACGCCAACAAGAACCAAGGTTCGGAGGGAAAACGAGGAAGATGACTTCGCTCCCGATTGAAGAATGAGGATGCGACTGGCGAAGGGCTCGATTGTCGTCAAAGAGCAACGGGCACTGTTTCGATGTGTCGACGATCCCGCAAGAGCTGCACAGGCGAACCGAAAGTCGACGTCGCTGGTTTATGGACGGCCCCAAGTCCGAGCGCGCAGGTCTCTCTCTGTCTGCTTTCCTCGACCTGTGTTGCTCTTCTTGTGCGCTTTTCTGTGGCCCGGCCGTGTGGTATGAATGAATTGGCGGTCGAGGCGGAATGGAATGGCCGGGATGCGCGGCGTCAACACCAATTGACCCAATTGACGCTTGCTGTCAGCAGAAACGGGGGTCTTCTCCACCAGCCGAGCGATCAATGCACAGTGGTGGCTTTTGGTGCTTTTCTAGCGGCGGCGCCGTCTAGTTCTGAACTGGACAGTACGGTGGTACGGAGTGCGCGTCGGACGACCAACAGGTGGAAGCGTTCGGACGGTCGAGGAATTGTTTCTGTCTGTTCTCGCTTGACTCGGCTCTCGTGCCCTCGAGATGCAGAGAAAGGGAGCAGAAGGAGGAGGAAGAGGAGGAGGAGACGAGATATCAACGCAACGGTCGGTGCGCGCCGGGTTAGGTACCTTAGTTGGCATTGATTAACCTGGGGGTTAATACCACCATGATTCCCAAGGTCGAGTGACCTCGCTTATTGCTGGGATGGCCACCTAATCTCAGGTACCCAGCCTGAGTACATTGGTAGAGGGTACCTCCCGTGTTCGAGAGACGGCATAGAATGGAAAGAGCCCCCCCCGTCCCTTATTACCGTTATTATTTACTGTGTGTGTGCCCGCCCGCCTGCCCATCGCTCCTTTCCCGATGGGGTGAATGTGAGGAGAGCAGAAGGAACCGTGGATTGCTGCTGCCCAAAGCAACCAACCACCACCACCTCCAACTGATCCCGGACTCGGGAAACGGTCGTCGCGTGTGTACCCTCGTACCTCCCATGCGCCTGTCTCGGTGCGGGTACCTGGTCGATGTACCAGTTCCTGCTACAGTCACCCCCTCCTTTCCTCTTCCATCCCGCCGCGGTCGCTCCTTCCTCTGCCCAGCACCGACCTAACCTCTAACGTTACTAGGTTCGCAAGGTACAGACAATATGTACGGGGTACGTACCGCCTATCTTGCGGCAGTCTGGCAATTTGGCAGTTTGGCACCCGCCCAGCAGAAGCGCAACCTAATTAGGGTGACATCGAACGCAGGAGCCAAGATGTCTCTAGGTAGTCTTTCAATTTACCTCCCTCTCGGTCTCTACCGCGGACATCACGCTCATATGTTGACGCAGGGGTGTTTCCCGCCGTGCGTCATTGCCATCCGCCGCCGCCGTCGCCGCCGCCACGAGCTCGACGCCTCTGCGTGGACGTCCCGTCCGTCGGGCGGCCCTTGCACTGCCTCTTCGAATCCATCGAGACGCCCAATGCGGGGATCGTCCCGAATCATCGACACGGCTCGAGACTGTGGGCAGCGCCACGGCAAGATGACAGAAGATATCGACAGATCGAGTACCTTGCTCGTCCTTTTAGGACTCTACTAGCTGATTTGCCCGAGTCGGCCGAGACAATTGGCACTCCGTGTCGAAATATTCGACACATTACAGGAACTTGCCGTATTATGTGCACGACTGCGCAGGTGCCAAACAGATTTCCGGAGAACCCCCCCCCCCCGGGTCCTCATCCAAGGCCGCCTCTTGGTTACGCAGCCTCGCCTTATGGAGCAGCTCGTCAACACGGAGTCTCCATACATATCCAGACCACTGCACTTGGACTCATCGTGGGGACCAGAAGGGCATCATACACGCGTCCTACTGGAATTACTAAGAGACTTTAGACGCCACTCGCACTCTAATACGAGAGACCTGTGGACTACCAGTCCGTACAGTACATCTATGCTCCGAGAGGGCCCGGTGGACTCGCGAGTCCGGAGACTATTCTGGCAGACATATCTCTCCAATGGATAAGGCCCATGATCTGCTAGATTTATTACACTATTTCTTGCATTGTATGATCGTCCAGTCACACCGGTTTGCTTTTCCTTGAAGGCCCGAAAGGTGGTCATCCGGTCGTCCATCACCGATCTACTACCCATCACGACGAAATTGTAATTTGCGCCTATAAGCGTTGGGCACCAGCCATTGCCACCGTCGCGACACCACTGTGATGGGCCGTGTGAGTAAACAATCTCGCGTCTGTTCTCTTCACGCACATTTCCCACTTCGTCCTTCCCCTCCAGTTGCTGGTCACCACCCCACTCACCCAGTCACCCACCACCGACATTGTCACCGCCCAGGTCCCGTCCTGGCAGCCAAGAAGCAGTGCTAGCTTGCTAGCCCCAAAGGCGCAGCGCGCACCAACGCAGGGCCACAGGGGTAAGCTGTTAGGAGGCAGGGGAGGAGGGCCACTGCAGGGGTCACACACCACCTTTCTCACCCCTGCAAGCCTCACTTCGACCGAAGTCTCCTGCGGCACGTGCGTGAACTCACGCTCTTGCAGATTTCACATGCAGCGATATCGAAGCAGGAAACACTTGAGCAGAACTGAGGAAGACGGGGGGAGAGACCACGGCGAGAATCTGCCGCCTTTCCGCTACGCGACCGCAGACAGCCAGAGTAGGTTCGTGTTGCGTCCGGTACAACCCAAGGAGTCTCCTCACGCCTTCTTCATCTTATCGCCGTCGTATCGATTGGGAGGCTGTCTCCACTCTTCGCGAGGGTCTCCTGGCGCTACTCGTTAGTGAGAGGGTTTTCGGGGCCTGCTGTGCTGCTCGTCATCACCTTGATCATCATCTCTGTGCGTATTCATTTGATTGTTCACTCTCGAGTCTCAAGGCCCACTTCCTTGGCTCGATCCCACCGATTAGAAGGCAATTGAGCATAATGACGAGCATCGCAGGGACCCGTGGTTGTGGGACGATGCGAATCTGGAGAGCTTTTCTTCGCAGAATCTACGGAACATCTTTGGTAGGTGCCGAGGTGGAAAGCATGAGGACGTAACTATTTCCTCGCGCCGTTTGGAAATTCTGCTTTTTTGACCGTCGCCCACGCCGCCCAAGTGCTCTCGCACTCGCAGGCACTTCCCTCACGTTCTTCCTGTAAGTGCCACCATTTCCGTGGCCTCCACATCCGCAAACTGCGAGAGTCGATTTGTGCCGGTTTCGCCATGCTCTTCATTCTGTCCATCGCCTAACCCTGGGGCGGATAGATCGCCGCGAACCTTGATAGCTGATCGCATCTGCTAATGCAGAAAATTACTCAATCGATCCATATCGCGATGACAGGACAAACTGCAGACATTAAGTCCACCCCCTCCCTGCCACCGGTTCTCAGCGGGGCTGCAGACTGACAGATTCTTGAACCTCCAGCGGTCGTGCTCCCGAGATTGCGAGCGGCTGTTTTACTGCCCCTTCGAGGAAAGCAATATGGAGAACGCTGAGAGGGCCCGGCAAAGCGTCAAAACAAGCGCACCGTTGTCTCGGGAAGCCCCAGGACTTTTGAAATGACTTCACTTTCATTCCCCAGCACCGACTGCCCAGATGTGGAGAGACAAACCATGAGACAGAAATCTTTGCCGCGTGTGCCCGGCTCACCGTCAGATAGCCGCTAGAGCCACAAAACGGCACCGCCGGTCTATGTGGCGTGCATTAAGATCAATATTCCTGCAGAAGGCGTCACCGAGCGCCTGCCAACCGCAGGATCGCCCGCTTTCTGGAGCCCGGACCGTTCGGTTGCTACCAGCAGTTGTCATCTTATCCCACGAGCCTCCAACCCCAAACGGCTGTGGAGGGCTTGTGCAGACCCAGTGCAGACCCAAGCCTCCCAGGTTTCACAATATCCACAAGCAAGTCCAGGGGTGTTTCACAAAAGGAAAGAATAAAAGAATTCCTTCAACGCTTGGGATTCTGGGAACACTCCTCGTCCGGACCTCAAGTCTCCCGCGGCAGGGTGCCCAGACAAATTCGACTGTGTGAGCAATTGGGACCTAGTTTGCCTCCGTTTTCTCTTTGTGCACTCCGTTTCGGTGTACAAGACAGCAAGTTTGCTTTCAGTCCCTGACACGTCCATCCAAAGATCCGGTTCGTATCCGCCATCGCGGAAGCGTCCCGGAGCCACCGGTCCACGCCGCCGGGTTAGTTCCTGCTGTAGCGCCTTTCGCACTTCTTCGTGGCCTCTTGGCTGGCCGCATGGGTGGGTAAGGTAGGTGATCGGAGCCACGGCCTCGGGTCCATGGTTCTTCTCTCCTTTTTACATCGTATGTCCGGTAGAAGGAAGCTTGCCATATCTACAATATCTACATAAGTAGGTACTTTACAGTCCTGTCGCTCCTGACAATCTGTCGTGTGCCTCCTTGAGTTCGCTCTCGCCACAACCCCAGCTACTGTCCTCAGCAAAACGACTGAACTATTGCCGTTGGTGTGTGAAGAGGCTTGCATTACACTCCCCGTAGGGCTTGTTGAGCAAGCAACGCTTTTCGTCCCAAGTCAGCTTTCTGTTTGGCCTCGTCACATCTCAGCTTCCCGAAACAGGTGTCGAAGCGGCCCTCTCGGCGTGCCTTCCCTCTTCCCCTAGCGCACGAGTGATCTCTTTTCTTCCCATTCCGTGTCCCTGGGGCGAAGCTGAACAAGCTATGCCCGCGGTTTTACGCACCGAAGTGGGCCTGGGCTGGGGTGCGATACCCGTCCGTCGAGGCGATGTCGCAGGTTTCAGACGCGTCGGGCCGTTGAGTCTAACGTACGCTTTGCCGAGGGTTGATGATGTTGGTGTCCTTGGCGCGAGTGTGCGAGAGAGGCCGGGTGTCGGTGACTCTGACTGCCCGCGAGGTCGGATGAAATGCCACTTCCTTGTTGCCACAGCAGCATGAAGTCGCGGGCGACCGTTTTCCCCAACTGCCAAGCGGCATAGTAGCGTTAGGGGCATCATCAGTTTTCCGTTCCTCGAGGCAATGAGGTGGCTGGCTGGTCCGCAGAGTTCGGACATCCACAGGCGGTTTGCCCTCGACGCCATAGGTGTGTTTGCTTGCCACTGTCGAGATGTATATCGCCAACATCGTCTTCGTGGTATGCGTAGTCCTCTACGTTGGATGTATTTCTCCCTGCTTCATGCCTGAGTCTAGCCGGCATGCTCATTTCCCCAACGACTGAAGTCGCTGCGTATTTTCCACATTCAGCATGTTGGCTTATTGTCTTGTTTGCCTTCCCGTTCGCATCGCGTCCATTGTCACACACCGACATAGTGGCCGGTGCACCTGCTCGGCCTCCTGGCAATCCTTCAGTATCGCGGCCTCTCCCACATCTCTACTTGGTCCCTGACGATCCTTCTTCAGCCTAAATACGCATATGCTCAAGCTTGTCCCGCGCGACGATCACCGTCCCGGATTTTCCAGATTAGATCATCGAACTGCTTTGCCGCCTTGACGATCTCCCCCGGGAAATGGCTGAAGGCAATCAACGGTTACCAGCACGTGCGGAACCTGCACTGCACATCTAGACATGACGATAGCGAATGCCAGAGTAGGGGCAGACTCTCGAAAGGCGGGCCGCCAGATGTGCTTACGAGAGTGCAATTCTGACGCAGGGTGCCCGGATTTTAAGTCAGGTGCGGTGCGTGAAGCACCTCCACAACATCGGCCGTCTACATCAACCCCCTAACAAGGCCTACGTGAGTCAGTCGTAAGCCGCAGTTGTTGGAGAGCTCGGTGCACGGACTGTTCGGGGCGTTGAGGAACCGTGGAGGACATAGAATTACTCTTGCTGAAAAGAAATGGCCTAGAGTTCTAACTAAGTCCTGTGCGCAGACCAAAGGCTAGTTTCAGCCATCCATACACGTACACAGACAAGCTAGGCCCAGCGGGTTGGAATGGCCAGCGAGGCTAAGCCGCCGAACGGACTCTCCACGTGGTCTCGACCGAGTATGTAGTGCCGCGCCTGGCCTGCACCGATCAGAAATGACTGTCGAGCGATTTAAAGACCGAAACGTACTACGTCTGGTATAGTCGCGCGCCACGGTAAATGGCTCCTTCAGACAGAGCACAGGGCCAGGTCGGCCGCGATCCTGGCACAAAGCTCCCGCTGCTCCTGCAGATCAGCCCCCGAGTCTTCCGCGTCTATGTTGAGGCACGCGGCTGTGACTCTTGCGTAGATGCTGCCGCACCTAGGAGGCAGCTGTCTCTCCGCGATTCCAACCAGCTTCCGTCGTGTTTCAAACGGGCATTTCTCTTTCTCCTTCGAGTCGATCATGTCCCCGACTGGTTTCCACAAGCCAATCTCGAGCAGGATGATTCCAAGAGAGTAGACGTCGAAAGCATGGCGGTATCGGCGGTTCGGTCGGGCGCGCTTTGAGGGATGGTGCATGATGTCGAGGGTGACGCGGTCTTGCTCAGTGGAGATAGAAGGGATACGACCAGAGCCATGGTCTCCACTGTCAGAAGTCATGAGGTCGGTGTCGATGTCGGATACACTTTCAAAGTCCACATTGTTGGATTTGGAGCTGGGTTGAGAGAATCTGACGTGATTCTGGGATTGCTCCAGCTCAACCTGGTGACCGTCATGGGACTGCGGCTGCTGGGGTCGCTTCTCATCTGGCTTCGAAAAGCTGTAATTCATCAGGAAGGCATTCTCAATAGACGATTCCCATGTCAAACCTCCTTCCATTTTGAATTGTTTGAACAACAACAATGCCCCTACCCGGATGCTCTTGTGCAGCCACCCACAGGCGTGCAGGAAGGAAAGGCTCTGGACCAACTTTCGCGCTAGTTTGAACCGCAACATGAGCTGGGGGCACGATCTACCCAGAGGATACACCTCGAGCATGGTCTTCGGCTCCCTGCTGGTCATATCATCGATAGGGCAGCCCTTGCCATGGAAACCCAGGGATTCGGGGAGCTTGTACACGAGGGCGATCTCTTCGTCGCCGGTGAATTCAACCAAGCCAAGTAGTTCAGGTGTGTGAAGACGTTTGGCGCAGACCGGCAGTTGAAGCCATTGGCCCAGCTTCAGGATATTGGCCCGGATCTGTTGACTCAACCTGGCGTCAGAGACTTTATAAGAATGCTTCTCGAGGAAGACAGTCTGCTTGCCCGACCACCATATGGCCATGCCATGTTCTCCGAGGTCCAAGTTTCACACTAGCTTGCGCCCACGGGACGTGGAACCGTTGTGGTGTGCTGAGCAGAGAATACAGCACGATAGGCATTCTCTGCGATCCACGGTGCTGATAGCAAATGCAGCTGCAAGTCACAAAGTTGAGGGATGTCGCCGTCTACGAGATACTGCGTCCACCCTAGTCGCCCGTTCGCCTGAGTCGACCAAGTAGGCCGTTTATATCCTTGGTGAGTGCCATCTTGCAATACTCACGTCATCCCACAGGCCGACGCCACTCCTCTGTGTTGTCAGGCAGAATCCAGGGGACGTCAACTTTCACCATTGAGACTTGAGAATGCCTCGAGGCGTTACTGAAGAGAGCACAGATAGCGCACCGGTAAGTCCTATCGATTACTATTACATTACATCGGACGCGGCCTCGCTCGTCGCCATTCATCTCAAAAGACTCCTGGTATTTGCACGCCCTCCCAGCCTGGTCCCCTAGTTCCCCGCAAGGCTTCCCTCAGATTGGTGCATAGACGAAGCCCAGCTGGTCGACCTCGTCGCCATCCTGCCCCAGGAACCCCACGATCTGCCACTCATCCGGCGCCTCGAACGCCACGCAGTCGCTAGTCGTCGCACCCGCGCTGAGCGTGCGGCCAGCCGATGTCGTCGCCTCGATGTAGAAGATGCGCGTGTGGTCGTTGTACTGCCCCTCGCACAGCGTCGCCGCCGTCCAGTACTCCGCGCTGCCGAGCGTCAGGCTCGCGGCCGTGCCGCCGGTGCCGCCGTGGCTGAAGACCGTGCCATCGGCGAGGGTGAGGCCCACTGCGTCAACGCGGCTGCCGCCCCGGAAGGACAGCACCGACGCCTTAGGCGCAGAGAGGTCGGCTAGGGTGGGCACGTCGCTGAACCACGTCCCGTGCGGGCCGCCGAAGTAGGACGACTGCCGCAGCGCCGCGCCGGAGGTCCAGGTGAAGTTGACGTTGACGGGGTTGTGGTCGGACAGCACGCTCCCGTCGGACTGCAGGAACATCTCGCTCGCGTAGTGGAACACCTCGGCGGACAGCGAGACAAGCGGGCTGCCGCGGTAGAAGACCTTGTCGACGGTCTCGCAGTAGTCGGTCGTCGAGGGGTTGTCGCACAGCGTCTCCTCGGTGGGCACGACGCCGCCGCGCTCGAGCTCGACCCACGCGTCGGTCATCCCCGGCCCGGAGGCGTTGAGCGTCGCCAGCAGGCCGCGGATGCCCGTGTCGACGGTCCGGCTGTAGCGGCTGTTGGTGTCGCCGAAGATGAGCACCGCGTTGCCCTCGCTCCAGGCCGCGATGTAGTCCGCCACCTGCTGGATGTTGGCGGAGCGCGCGACGTTGTCGGCGTCCTCGGTGCCGGCGTCGGCGTGCAGGTTGTACAGGTCCGCGTAGACGGAGGTGGTGTTGGAGGCGGAGATCTGCAGGCGCATGAAGGTGAAGCCCTTGGGCGTCAGGCAGTCGTACTCGGAGGCGTCGGAGCACACGTCCCACTTGATGCGCGTGAAGTCCACCCAGTCGAAGTTGGACAGGGTGTTAAGGCCCGAGCCGAAGGGCACCCCGCCGGACGTTGCGGTCCGGTAGGGGTGATCATCGGTGGCGTAGATGTACGCGTGGTAGTTGAAGTCCTGTCAGGGGGTGAGCCTCCGAGCCGTCATCTTCCCCCCACGGCGGATCTTTGCACGCTCACCTCCTGGACGTGGATCACGTCGTAGTCATATTCGGCAAAGTACGACCCAATGGTCCCGGCGTTGGTGGCCTTGTCGCCGGGAACGTCATTGTCCTGCAGGATCTCCGGCAGCCCGGCCACGTTCATGGACAGAATGCTGAAGGCGCCGGCGGTCGGTGCTGCAGCCAGGGTCCCCCGAGCTGCAAGAAGGACCCCGAGAAGCAGGGGGTTGAAACCGTGAGTCCGCATCGTACCACAAAGAAAGCAAGATTCTGCTTGACCGATCGGACAGGATCGCCGTGCCCGCGAAGACAAGAGTCGGGGTCATCTGGATTTCTCTGTCCCTTTGTATGTTCCCTCACCGCACGCGAAAGATCTAATCTACTGCTTGTTGACGCGTCGAGCACAGCGTAGGTTACTGGCGCCGGCGGCAACCTACCGGATCGGTGCTCATCGCCGGTATTGACCGGCAGTGGCCCGGGCCTCGGCCGGCGCGATGTAACTTCGCCAAGGCATCTGATTAACGATCTCGTCGTCGCCCTCGGGGCTCGCGGGCCCCGGAGCGGAAGAGCAACGAAGAAATATCTCGTCCGTGCCTCGGTTGAGCTCTGGGATTGGCCTAGGAGCTTCTCGACAATATCGTACAGCGCGGCAGTTGCTATTGCCCATGGTTCTCGAAGGTGGCCCGTGAGGAATTGAAGCTGGGCAATGGCGGCAACATCTCACGACACGTGGGGTGAGTTTGATGAGGCCATCCCCGCTCCGCTCCCTGGGCAAAGCAGGCGTCCCCGTGCTTCGGTCACCGCATGTGGAACGAACCGATTGAAGCTCTGGCAAGATGCCGATCTTCGCGCAAATGACTAAGGGAAATTTGCCGAGGGCCATCACGCGCTCGGCAGCTCAATGAGCCTGAAGATGGAGACTACGGCATCGGCGGCACTCACTCACAAGTCCGTTTGTCGTTCACAGCCCTAAGGTGGTGAAACAGAAGATTCTCCACAGCACAACGGTCATTAGTTTCTCTTACCTCATCTTCTCGCCATGTTCTCGCATTGATGCCTTATTGTAAGCTTCATGGTGGAGAGCACAGCCTCCCCCGTACACGCAGGGAGTGCATGACGTCCGTGGGTTGTCTCAAATCTCAAACCCGCACGCACGTGTGCCGGCGTCCCTGCATTCACCCGGGACTTCGAGATCCGGGTCTCAAGGCTCTGGAAACAGACGATCGAGGAGCAGGACCGCTCATGGAAGCCAGGAAATCTCGTCGAAAAATAGCACGGGGCACATCAGACGGTCGACGAGTCGTTCCCGTATGCTATTTCTGAACCGAGAAACAAAACAATCTGCGTCGTTGGAGAAACGCTGGGCATGTTTCCTGGAAGTCTCACTCACGGCTCATGCCGCTGGCTGCCAGGCCCTCCGGACTGGCCTCTAACGTCATTCCTCTGATCACGTCGGCACCCGAGCCCAATGCGCGACGGGCGCTCCTCTCGACTCCGTCTCGGCTCCCTGCACCTGGCGTCCCTCAGAAACCACCCCACGTTCCCTTCGGAGGCAGAACTGCAGCATGCGAGAACTCTCCTGAGGCACAGCGATGGTAAATCTTGTCTCTTTCGGCAGGTCGCCGATGCGGTCATCGTCTCCATGTGATGGGAGGCAGCCCAGCGCATTGAGCGTGCAGCCCGGATGCGCAGGACCTCCCTCCCGCATGTGTTTTCCCCTCCCTCTGAGATGCCATGATACTAGGCAAGTTCATGCGTGGGATAGTGGTGGGTGTGGGGGTCGACTACAGCTGAGAGAGGGGTCACCGCCTCACAGGGGGGTCCCCTTCCCGCACGCTACCATCTCACAGCTGCCCGCTCTGACCGTTAGGCACGAGGTGAGACTATCGAGTGATAGTGTGCGGGACGGTCGCGGTGTTGCGCATGGCGTCTCCACGCCACAGCTGTGACCATGTCTTCAACGGCTACGCTGTCTCGCTTAGGGAACGCCTCCTCTCGTTGTCCGCTGAAGATAAGAACTTCGCGAGAATTTATCGAACTGATTGGCCGGACACTCTTCAATACTGCCCGTGAAGCACTCAGAACTCATGAACTCAACTGCCGCTCCTTCGATAACGGCGTCACCAGTGAGGGGAACGACAGCCCTCGCCGTTTCAAGCACCACACCCTGCGAGGATGTACATGTACGTGCCCTGTCCGTGCGCGGCTCTGCGCTCGATTAAGCTATGCTGACCCTGCAATTAAGTGGCGTCTTAAGGCAGCTAGTCAAGTCCTGTTCGCCGAAGTATCCGGTACTTCCAGCCTGGTTGCTCTCTTAATCTTCACGGGTATGAGATATTATCGTGGCGAAGCCCGTCCGTATCGTCAATGCGGGGAAGCTACTGTCTACTGAAGGAAGACCGGCAGTGCTCGGACATGGATCCCGTGCTGGTTCCTTGTTCTTAGCACTCGGTTAAGGAGGGTATGTCCTTGATAATAGCGATTGTGACGGTTCTGCTATGGTCCTTAAAGAGAGAGTCAGGTGGAGACGGTGAGGGTGTGTCTATGAAAGTGAACTGCAAGGGATGTGCTGCCTGAGGTACTGCGATGATATCAGACAGTTCGAGGGGTACGTTTCCAACTGCCGACTTAAGACCCTCATGCCTGCAGGGACGCTATCTACGGAGGCCCTACGCATAGAACCAAGAAAGGAGAGCGTGAAACCAGCGGATGTTCAGACGAGATCAGACCGGTGTAGAGAGTTGTCGGGGGTCTGACGGAATCAGCAAGTGCTGAACAAGTTGTGCGTTAGCGAGAGAAGCCAACATCGGCCCCGTGGAATTAGTCCTTCTCCTCGTAAGCGTACAGTAATTGTATAACCGTTAGAGGCAGAGGGTTCGTGGCGCTTCACGCTCATAGCCCCTGAGGTTCCTTCAAACGGTCACCTCCCCCTCGTTTAAGATGGCAGGGGTACTGAAGTTCAGGACGTCCATCACGACCAAGGCATCTCACCCCCTTGAGATATCTCATGCCACATAGAACAAACCGAACTGGCTTCGAGACCATTCGCGCTCGACGCACTGTCCAGAGCATCCGCCGACAGACTTCCGGGTCCGGAGAGAGCCACCGCCGGCGCTGCCTCGGCCACATCGTCCCATAAGTCTCCCAAGCTCGCCATGATCCCCAGGCTGTCTACGCTGGTCGACGCCGTGCAGTGAGTCGCTCTACCAGTAGAAACTTTGGTCTCGATAGTGAGTCTCTCCTCCGCGATGGCCGTCTCGAACCCGAGCCTGTCCGCCGAGAGGGCCCACGTCGCGGTCTCGTTGGCGTAGTGTACCGTCTCCAGGTGGCGCAGCTGCTCCGCCACAGCAGGAAGCACACGGAGCCGCTCGAGCTCCTTGCTCCTGTGTCTGGCCGCTGCTGTCATCAGCATGCATATCGGTTGGTGCAGAGGCTCGTTCAGGGCCGTCCCGGGGATGAAGCTGCATATCCTCTTGACTGACGTCCAGGCGCGCTCGCATGTCGGTCCCCAGGGCTGACTGCATAGGTTGCCGAGGAGTGTCGTGATGGCGGGCCACTGGACGTAGGAGCGGCTGGCCCAGCCCCACCTCGCAGTTTCTGGTGCGGTCTCGAGTGCCAGAGCCGATTCGATAGAAGCCAACGAAGAGAGGAAGTAGTGATATCTTTGGTCCGCGCCTGGACCCCTTGTAGAGATGGCACCATCCTTACCGTAGCCTGGGTGGTGGATGACAAGGTCGTATTGAGTAAACTCTATGCGAACCATCGTACTCAGGAAAGCGTGAAGCTGAATATCGAGTTGAAGATGTGGCAGCCAGAGCTCAGCGAGTGACTTTCTCGACTTGCTGAGGAGTTCATCCAGCTCTGGCAGCGCTTCGGCTCCTTGGGGCCCATGCCGAGATGTCAAGGACATTTTACGGCGTGCGAGCCGCCAGATTTCACAACGGACCAGGCAAGGAGTCATATCCGTGAAGCCTTCTCGAGCCGCCGGGACAGCTGTCATATTCAGATCGATATCCGCGTCGTTGAGGTTGGTCGGTTCTCGAGTGTCGAAGATGCCCTCGTTTATGGAGACTTCAGAGACCTGGCAGTCGCCCATTTTGGCATCTAGGAAGCAAATGTGCCACCATAACCGGCGCCTCATCTCCGTCTCGAACGGGGAGAGACTCGACAGGTGCGGCCGGTCCCGGTGCAGCCCCATGGATTCGGCCGCTCGGATCAACAGCCCCGTGAGGGACCAGACGACTCGAGTCCCGCGCCTCAGACCCAGCGTCTCCAGATATATCGTTAGAGCCTGAATGACATTGATGTCGGTTGTCCTGAGGACGTCAGCCTTCGCGAGGCACTGCTCCGTGCCAAGGGTGTAGCGAGCAATGAGCTGATCGCGACTCTCGCCGAAACTACTTAGGACCTGGTACTTGCTTAGCCCTTGACGCACCAGAGAAATGCTGAGAAGCGTACCTCAAGTTCACTAAGCGACGTGATGGCCGCCAGGGAGGCGGCAAACATCAAAGCCGCCATCCCTGGGTTTAAGAGGTTGAACTGCCCTGTCCAATCAAGAATATCAGCAACCACTGGTGAGCCCGACGGTCTAACCAACAGATTACGTACCACTTGAGTCTCGAATCGCGTTGCTGATCGTCGGCACATGTAGGACCTTGATAAAGGGATCAACCCTCTCGACGAATATCTGCCAGATGTACGACACTTGAGACGGCAGGGGTTGTAGATCCTCAGTCGTAGCGACTTCGTGCCCGCAGAGAAAGGGTATTCCACCACTGAGGTACTCCGAAGATGACGACGCTGGGCTTGGATCAAGCTCAGTTTCGTATTCGTCTTCGACAACCTCCCGTATAGACCTCACCTTGCTGAGGGGTCAACAACATCACTGATACAACTGGTGGAAGCGCGGTAGGAGTCAAACGTACCTCGTCAGAGAGCTGCCCCCAGAACCTGTTCCCGATATAAGTAGTCCCCTTCTCACTAACCATCAAGCGCCCGAAGTCCTCCGCGAACTGACTTGATTGGCTCTTTTGAGCAGCATCGAGGGGAACATGATCATGCTGGGCTCCGTGCTGTTGCTTTGTCTTGGCATCTCGTCCTCTCTCGTTTGGAGGTGTTGGACCGACGCCTTGCTGCTGACTCTCTTTCCCCTCTTCCACTTGAATCCCAAGTCCCTCGACAATCCCTTCCAGGCGTCTGAGGCGGTCGAGCAGCCCCTTCTGCTTGTCCTTGGCACTTATAATGATAGCAGTCTGGTCATGACGCCGAGTGGGCATACGCCCAGAGGCAGGGAACCCGCACTCGAGGCCACCCCTCGAGCAATGGGAACATGGGTTGCGCCGGTCACAGCGCAGCTTACGCCTTCTGCAGTGGAAACAGCTCCAGGGACTCACAGTTCCGTCACCCTCGGCGGTAGTTTCGGCAGGCATGGCCTCTGCAGGGTAAGTTCACAACGGGCTGGTTGGGGACGGGAGTCGGTGCTCGGACCAGGACGTGGTCAGCTCGGATTGAAGGGTGCGCCGGATGAGATGCGGTGGATGGTTTGACAAGGCAAGATGGAATTCTCTGGTCCGGAGGACGAGCCGCGCTGAGAAATGCTGAGAAATAGCCGCCCGTTTCTCCACAGCGGCGCGCCAAGACGCCGTGCCCCGAGTGGTCCGAAGCCCGGTCCGAGGCCGTGTGTGGGAACAGACACGGCACAGACACGGCACAAGGACGGAGCTCGACATTCGGACCTCAAAGGTGATCGGAACTCAAGTGATAGCCTCATTGACGCCATGTCATGCCCGTCTAGCAATTGACAATAGACATAAATAACGAGCAACTCCCTGGGATGCCTGTTTTGTCTTCTTGTCTAACAGCTCATCGCTTAATCTACTCGTAGAGAACTATCAGCAAAACAGAAACATATCGGCACAATGGCCAGTCTCAAGCCCATCAAGATCTATAAGAGCGGACCGAGCCCGAATCCCTGGAAGGTCGCCATCATCCTCGAGGAGCTCGGCCTCCCCTACGAGCTCGTCCAGACCCCCTTCAGCGAGATCAAGAAGGAGCCCTTCATCTCCCTCAACCCCAACGGCCGCCTGCCCGCCATGATCGACCCAAACAGGGACGACATCACTCTCTTCGAGGCAAGTCCTCCCATGCACTGCACCTCCCTCTACAAGACAAAGAAGAACCCCCCCTGATCCGTGATCCCCGGTACAAAGTCCGGTGCCATCATCGACTACCTCGTCGACGTGTACGATGAGGACGCCAAGCTGCACTACACCTCCTTCAGGGAGAAGTATCTCACCCGCAGCTGGGAGCACTTCCAGATGAGCGGGCAGGGCCCCTACTTCGGGCAGAAGGGCTGGTTCGTGCTCTTCCACCCGGAGAAGGTGCAGTCGGCCATCGACCGCTACGACGGCGAGATCCGCCGCGTCATCGGCGTCGTCGACGCCCACCTGGCCAAGCAGGGGACCCCGTACCTCGTCGGCGACAGGATCACCTACGCGGACCTCATGTTCATCACCTGGTTCCGCCTCGCCGAGGACCCTGTCATGTCTCCCGACCTCGACACCACGCAGTGGCCCCGGTACCGCGCCTGGCTGGACGGGATGGTCGCCCGGCCTGCGGTTGCGAGGGTCTTGGCGCGGCAGGATGAGGACCGTCAGGCGCTGAACAAGGAGAGGGCCGGCAGTGCGGCTGAGGCGGCCAAGTAGTGAGTGGGCAAGATCTGAGGACTCGTTCACGAGAATGAATAGGCTGCCGATTGCTTGTGAGACATGGGATAATTTCAATTGTGCACCCACGAGAGTCTGGATATAGGATGTCCTTGGTAGCATATGGCAACAGCTTACAATGCAACACGGCTGTCAGGAAATCGGATACGACCGAGTAGGTCGAGGCAAGCAACTATGTCGCGTCCCAGCGTGAATCATGTATATCGTAACGTGTAGGTCCCTTGTCTCTCTAGCAGGGACATGAACTGAAAAAAACTATGTACATGCAGTCATGAACTCATAGCCTAGTCCTCACAGGCACTGGGAGTAGTACGCATTCGAGTACTTGCACGTGTACGGCGAGGCACACACCGTGCAGCCACTGAATCCCTGGCCGCCGCACTGCGCCCACTGGGAGGCGGTACATGTGGCACTAGGTGCCGCCGATGAGGTGCTGCTCGGCTTGGTCGATGTTGCCACGGTCGAGGTCGTCAGGGTTGTCGGCTTCGAGCTGCTCACAGACGTTGAGGATGGGACAGAACTAGTGCTACTGATGTCTCCAGTTGAGCCTATGATAGCCTGTCAGTCGTCTGCTTTACCCGGCATCATTCTCATACGGTGGGATAACCACTTACCCCCTGGACCCGAAACGCTCGTCGTCAAGCTCCCACTCTCGACATACACCCCCGAGAAGTACAAGTCCTCGTCCGCATCCGCGTACCCATCTCTCGGCAGCTCCAGCACCCCGAGGTGCCAGTCCGCGCCGTTGCTGCTCGTGCTCGCCGAGACGGGTGCCACAGTCTGAACCAGCGGGTCCGCGCCGGTCGAGTGCCAGAACCCGACGGTGCCGGCTGAGAAGTCGATCTCGTACGCGACGTTGTGCCACACGTCGGCCGCCCACTCGACGCTCCACTTGCTCTGCCCGCCGACCATCCACTGCAGCTTGGAGTCCGACGTCGCCTGCTCACCGCTGATCCAGCCGGCCTTGAGCTCCGTGAAGTGGCTCTCGAAGAAGGCGATCTGGTGCTCGCGGTAGATGGAGGGGGCGTTGGTGTCCGAGCGCTTGATGCTGAAGTGGTAGTACACCTTGCCCTGGTTGATGGCCGCCGAGGTCTGCGGGATCAGCTCCGTGCGCCGCATGGTCTGGCCGTTCCAGTAGGCGGTGCTGTCGAGGGTGATTTTGACGCCCTGCTTGGAGGAGGTATCGGCGGGGTTCTTGTAGTCGGGCGAGAGGTTGACGTAGGCCGTGACCGCCGATGAGCCGTGGATGTAATACTGGTACGGCCCGACCTGGTTGGACCAAGACCAGTTGTTGAGGTCGGCGGATGAGGAGAGGTCGTTGAAACGCCCGTCCCAGAGAATGGTGCCCGCGTAGGTCGTCGAGACAGATGCTGCGAGTGCAGGCAGGAGTGAGGTCTTCATCTTCGAAGCGGGTGCCAGGTCCGGGGCGGGCTGGTCAGTAAGAATGAGGAAATGCGTTAAAGGATTAAGAGTGTCTCCAAGACAAAAGAAACCGAAGATGTTCTCTTTTATCTCATCAGGCTCCCAGTCACCAGCTCTAGATTAGGTGACTTCAGGGCCTGAGAGCATTCCCACACCGGGAAGCCGGTCGCAGTAAGGTATCATTAATATTCATTAGTTGGTTTCATGACCCGGATTTTGGGTCGCTGTTACACCGTGGAGATTGATAGCAACGGCATGCTCATCGCGCCACGCATCAACGGGCCGCTCTGAGCAGACGCAAAGGAGATAGAATGCCGGGAATGTAGCGCCATCGGAGGAGAAGCCGAGATTGTCCGTTTCGAGTAAGCCCGGTGGGTTGGGGCTTCAGGGGGGATTTCGGTGCATGCCGGGGTGGACGGAACAGTGCAACGGAGGGCATCCTCCGTCTCTTGAAAATGCACGAATGAGGAGAGGATAAGATGGCGCTTCCGCGACACCATCCTGTCCTTGCTGAAGACTGAAACGCTACGCTTGCGCCAGTGTCCGCAAAGCCTGGAGCATCGATATTCATGGCCTGTGAGGCTGACGCCAAAGCTCGAGACGAAACCCGGAATCTCGTGATGGCGACAATGATGTCATATCCCTTCAAGGCAACGCCGCCCGTGTCGATGGACGAGACAGTGTTCTGGGCGTGGAGGCTCTAGAGGATTGGAGGGCTTGACCTGGACTGTCCGGCAAGACCGAATTCCTAAGATGCGGCGGAATTCGAATTCTGCCTCCGGTCGTGATCCCAGATGCCCAGGGCCGTCATGACCGCCATGACCGCCCATCTCTCACCCAGGTCACCAGTGGCGCCGACGCCAGTGAACTCGAACTTGAGCACCTTGCTCAGGCTCATGGCCGCCTTCACCCAAACCGCCACCACCTCGAGCCCGTCGCCCGCGACCGGTCCCGCCACGCCGCCGCTGGCGCCGGCTGCGGCGCCGGTGTCGCCGGCCATGCGCACGAGCTTCCACCCGAAAGACGCGCCGGCCAGGCGGCCGACCTCGGCGCCGTGGCTCCGCCGCCACTCGAAGCGCTCGCGCCTCATGCCGCGTGGCCCGCCGGGCCGGTCGACCTCGACGGAGAAGGTGTAGTTGGACTGCAGCAGGCCGGGGAAGCGCACGAACTCGTCGCGCGGGAGGCGGTCGCCGGGCAGCGGGGGCAGGGTGACGGTGAAGCTGCGGCTGAAGCGCTCGTGGTTGAGCACGGCCAGCGGCGGGAAGTCCTCGGTCGGCCCGCCGTGCAGCACCAGGTCGGGCTGGCCCGACCAGCCGGTGTGCGGGCGCACGGCGTACAGCGGCTGGCCCTGGTGCTCGCCCAGCGAGTAGTTACGCGAGAAGCCGCCCTCGCGGTAGACGCTGAAGGACGGCGGGAACTGCCGGTTGATGGTCGCCTTTTGGGCCGAGGCCGGGCCGGCCTGGGATGCCTGCTGCTGCTGCTGCTGCTGCTGCGACGGCGGCGGGCGGTGGTTCTGCGTCACCGGCGGCCTTGGCAGCCCCGAGGGCCTGGTGGTGGGCCGGACAGCCTCTTCGTATGAAGGCGGCGGCTCATCCTCATTGAAGGGAGGAGGATCCTTGATCATGGCTGCGGTGGTCACGAAGTGCCGCTCTTATGTTGACCGCAAGATAAAGGAATGAAAATGAAAATGCCATTGCCGATGAATGAATGCTGACGATTGACGGAAGTCCGGCTTGAGCTGATGACGAGTTACGTAAGCGCTTCCGTGTCAGGAACAACAAGGGCAGAAAGACCGCATGTTCACGAGCCCTTCCTCCTCACACCCCAATGGAGGCAGCCTTGAGCTGCAGCAGAACTTTATTTAAGCGGCAGATTACAATGTGGGTAGTCTTTATGCGTATAGACGACACAAGTCCGGGCCGTAGCTCCCTCGGGTACTTCTCAGAGGACAGTTGGAAAATCCCAGTGCCGAGCATGGCCCGGATGGCCAGATCATGCCTCCCTCCCTTAACCGGCTGTGCGCCAGATGTAAATTATCCGCAACGGAGTTGGGGCGTTCTCTGGCTCTCTCTTTCTCTAATTGCCATAGGAAGAGAACAACTTCCTCATAAGCTACAGGCACCGCCACTAAACCCCCGGGAGAGCAGACGTACCGACAGGGCACGATCCCCTCCGGCCTGAGACTCTCGGTAACACAATTCGTAGGATCGATACCAGCAGTGGGCACCGGATCCATGCCGAGTCTACCAAGCATCATCCTGCGCCGCACGCTCGATTCGAATTTGGTCTTTCAAGAGGCACGCCCTCTACCACAAGGAACCACACGAGCTCCATATCGCCTTCCTCGAGACGCCCAGCGCATTGGTCGCCTTAACATGATTCTTGACGCACCGCGAGTGAGAAATCTCGCCCAGGGCAGCTATCTAGGGCTCGCGCAGCGTGGACCAGAAGAAGGCAGGCTCATTGTAGGGCCGGACCTGCCTATCGATTCGTTGTTCTATGCGCCCAGGGGTTCGCGCTCGAGGATCTTCCTCGCCGAGAACGGCGTTGTCGTGGTAGCGGGCCAGTCAGAAACTGTCGTGGCTGATATGTCAAGGGTGTTGGCCTCTGGTGCAGTCCAGGAGGAACAAGGCAATGGGCGTGTCGTTGCAGCCTGGTGGCGATGTTAATGGCCGTCCTTGAAGACTGCGTCTTCCATTATGAGCCGCGAGGTCTCCATGGGAAGATCCATGAGAAAGGCGCGCTCTACTTGGTGATTGCTCTGGTCTATGTTGTCCCAGTTTCATGCCTTTGACCAGAGCGGACGTCATGGTCCCCCCTCCGGCGGGGATGTCCCTCGAGGCACTTCTGCTTCAGCAGGAGCCAAAAGAGGTGGCGACCGACGATCGTGAATCTATACCGAGACAGTTGACAAGCGGCTGCGCTGAAATTATTGGAATCGTCAGACAGATGCAGAGTCGGCGTCTGCCTCGGGACACATGTTCGTCGCATTGGCTCCCTCGCCCCTGCGTATGTCAGTGACGGAACATAGGGATACTCTGTTGATACTCGCTTCTTCCCCCATTTACACTTCCGCCACCACAGCAAAGTGCCATCGAATGCGCGCAGGACGGAGGCGCTAGTCCAGGCGGAACGACATATCAAGCTGAAGAGGAGCCTTCCCCGAAGTCACTTAAGAGGGGAAACCCGGACGTTCAGACCAAGTGTCAGACGCAAGCAGCAAGATCGCCAAAAACACGCACAAGAAGAGCATGTGCAGGACACCCTCAAGGCATAACAACCGAGATAGCCATTCTCATTGGCCATATCTAGCAGAAGGAGTGTAAACAGGCCCCGACCAATTCATACCATAATATGCACGAGACCCATCATAACCCCCAGCAGCTTCTCAATACTGCCGTGCCGCCCAAGAAACATGAATGCCCCATATATACATGCTGGGCAGGAACAAAAACGCCTACCAACGCCTGCCCACGGCGGGGCTATATGCACCGGAGGAAAGGACAGGCGACAAGAGAACCCCATATATAATACCCTCACCCCACGCAAAGCTCGACAGAACGCAGCTAGTAGGCGTCCTACAGCCCCTGCGCCTTGAGCGGCGACATCACCATGGGCGCCTTGCCCTTCTCGTCCGCCCACGACCCGCTCTCGCCTTCGCCCGTGCTCATCCACAGCAGGATGGAGATGAGCGCGATGATGGCCACCGCCGTGAGCACGCCGGCGCCGGCGCGGTCCTTGGCCGTCGCGGGTATGTCGGTGGGCGAGTACACGTCCGGGTCGCCGCCCGCGTTGGGGTCGCCCTTGCTCGTGCCGCCGCTGCCGCTCGTCACCGGCGACGACACGTCCTCGTAGTCGACCAGCAGGCTCAGCAGCGCCCCCAGCGCGTTCATCTGCTGGCCCGCGCCGGTGTTGCCGTCGTACGCGCCCGTCGTCCACCGGAAGCCGCAGGTGCCGTCCGGGTTGCACGCGTTGGCGGCCCCGGCGGCCGAGGTCTTGAGCGTGGTCATGATCGTGTCGTGCATGAAGGGGGCCATCTGGGTGGTCTGGGCGAGCCAGCGGTGCAGGTAGCCCTTGAAGGACAGCATGTCGGTCGTGCACTGGACGTTGTTCTCCAGCTCACAGGACCGTTCCTCGGCGACGCCGTTAGGGAAGAAGATCTCCAGGGTCTGGTTGGTGA
Source organism: Pleurostoma richardsiae (assembly GCA_030052745.1). Lineage (NCBI taxonomy): Eukaryota > Fungi > Ascomycota > Sordariomycetes > Calosphaeriales > Pleurostomataceae > Pleurostoma > Pleurostoma richardsiae. The sequence goes on from JANBVO010000010.1 coordinate 343,767, forward strand.
GGTGCTGGAGGTGGTCGGCCCACTCCGAATCCCCGTTCGTCTATCATGCAGTGTTAGTCAACGCATGCGTGCTATGGCGGATAAGGGCCATGTACTCACGTAGTTATACATGAATCCGCAGCCCTGAAGATAGGCTGCAGCGACGTAGGAGAACTGTGCCCTGTTGATATCAGTGCAATTGTGGTCCACGTGCCCGCCGTCGAAGATGTTGTAGTTGGCGTCAATGTAGCCGACACTCATGGTCCAATCCCAGGCTTTGACGGCCCAGTCCGCATATGTGGCATTTCCCGTGTACCGCGCAAGCCGCGCAGCGATGTTGAAGAAGATGCCGTTCGTGATGCTGTTCTTGTAGTCGTAGCCGTTGTTCGAGAAGGGGATCTGCCACCGCAGGCCGCCGTTGCAGTTCTCCGTGTCCCAGCGAGCAGCCTGCGTGTTGAAGACAGCCTGTGCGAGGGCCAGCCACTGAGGCTCGTCTGAAGGGGGATCCTGGAAATTCGTCTCAGCGGCCAGCATGGCGGACAAGCCCCAGAAGCCCTGGTCGTCGTTCCCCAGCGAGGCCGTCCAGTTGGGCGGCATGTAACTATTCTGCGGCGCTCCAGCCTGGAAGACGAGGCAGTATTCAGTCAGGTTGTTGTAAGTGGTGTCGCCCGTGTAATGCCAGTAATCGACCATTGTGCCCCAGAGCGCACCGCCTTCCCACCAGTAGTACGGCCCCGCAGGTGGAGGGCCGGGTAGGATGCCGGGCGTCTGGCCAGACTCGTTGCCATGATAGTAGGTCAGAAGGTTGTATGCGATAGTGTTGGCGGCGGCCTTGATCGAGTCTGCATCAGTGTTAGCAGGTGTCCGAAACAGGCGGAAGGATCGCAACTGCAGCAAGGCTGGCCGGCCTGTCCTGTCCCACCCTGTCCGACCGTCGCATGCGGCGGGGCAAGCGGACTGGAGCGATGCTGCTCCTGCTGTGCTGCCATCTCAGCGCAAACCCGAGGGAAGATAAACGTACCGGCATTCGTCAGATCGACATCTATGGCAGCGTTGGCCCAGCTGGCGCAGAGGCCGAGAGCCAGGGAAGCGAGCGCGGCTGTCCTCACCATGTTGTTGTGCGTGTAGGACTATTTGGTGATGTTTCGGTTGGTAGCAATCGTGGTTTTTACTGTCGCTTTGCGCTCTGAGCGTCGCGACAATGCAGAGGACGAGTGGCGGCGCCTGGGTCCATTCGAGGGTGTTTGGACTCGAGCAGGACAGGCGTAATACAGGCTTAAAGGACCGCGCAAGGGCTGGGAGAGAAGAGGTGAAGGAGGTGGAGGAGGTGGAAGAGTCGGGAAAACAGGCGGGAGGAATGACGATCAAGCGAAATCCTGGTCGCGCAGTTGGTGGTGAGATGATGTACCCCCCAGCCGCACCGTGGCTTACTATTCGCCCAGCCCAGTTGGGGACAAGCCAGAGCAGTCAGAGCAGCGAGACAGCAGAGCAGAGCATCTGCTCGTATTCCTGGGCCGATCCAACCCCGCCTTGCCCCTTCCAGGCCAAGCCGCGCCGGATTCCGACTCCGTTTCTCGTCCGTTACTCGTCCGCTTCCTGCCCGGGCGGAGACCTCGACCAAAAACAGCGCGCTAGTCCTGAATGGGCTGTGGCGTCAAAGCTTAAAGAGCATGCTTCTCCCGTATCAAGAATAGCGTCATGCCCTATGGGGAAAAGGCCTTTCCTGTCATATTACGCTTAAAATAAGGTAAGCCCGTCGCGCGATTTCTGTCTCTCTTCCCGTGTTCGTGAAATACGAACAAGTAATTAATCACAAGATCCTTCGCTTCCTTCCGACCTCGTTTCTCCCTCCCGGCTGTAAATCCAGGTAATCCGGATGACTGATTACCGTCCCAGCATACTCTCGTCTCTGTTGAATGTTGACGACCTCAAAAGGTCATCAAGATCAGCCCTTCCATCCTCAGCCTCTTCGCCCGCTGCTCGGTACTCCGTGATACATGTCCCGTCTGTCTAGGAAGCGCGACATATGTGAAGCTTTCTGCCTTCATTCTTCATGACAACGCGTTCCGCGTCGGCGCTAGATATGTCTGTCTTAACGTCATCTGACACGACGCGGCTCGTGTCGTCGTTTCTAAAATCATCCTGTCTAGAATACGGGTGTACAATGGTCCCGCTGGTTGAATATGGTCTCTCTATTCAGGGCTATATAGTCAGTCTATCGGCTTGATTAGGCGGCGTCTCCCAGTCAGAGGCTTCTTGAGCCTAGTCATGACGAGTACGCTACTTCAGGGATCAGCTCCGTCTCCGAGATATACTGCGCGGCACCCGCATATCTCCACCGCTTGAAGTAAGCGTTGCCGCCTTCCGGACAGTCCAAGCCTGTTCCGGCTCCGTTGCACGTTGCATATGCGCCCACCAAGCTCCCCACAAACGACCCGTTGCCGCCGCTGACCAGGCCCGCCGACGCCGATCCGACGATCAATTTGGCGTTCGGGTTCGAGGCCGGCATGACAGCAAGGCTATAGTGCGTCGCGTTGACGGTCTGGATCTCCAGGCGGATCGGGCCATCAGCCCAGCCCGTCGGCACGGGGACGATGTTTGGCGCAGGCGGTGTGCCGGTGCCCTCCGCACGGAATCTGAAGGAGAGCTGATTCGCTGGGCCCCTCTTCTTGCCCTTCGAGCAGCGCGCCGGGAGCAGCACTACGCCGAGGTCGATATGATTGACCTGCGTGAGGAAGACGGTCACGCCCGCCTCCTGGCCCACTGCCTCGGGATTGAATGACAGGTCGACGCTGAAGGTGAACAACGTATCCGTCTGCCGGCGCCCGATGAACGCCAGGCCCCGCTGGCCGCTGAGCTCGATTGTCTCCTCAGACAACGGCGTCCCGGTCAGATTGTTCCGGCTAGGCACGATCTGCAGTCCCTTGGCGGTCGTGGAGAAGGCGCCTTCCCGCGGGACGCGCCAGTGGACCAGGTTTCTTGGGATAGCAGTGTCCGTCTCGAAGTCGTACACGTCCGGGTCCGAGTTAAACGGGCCGTTCCCGGCCAAGGCGCGACTGGTCGGCGGGAGCGTCCAGCCGCTCATCTTGCCCCTGACTGGCTGCAGCACCGGCCAGTCGCCCTCCTCCCACGTCACCGGGAAGAGCACCGTCTCGCGGCCCATCGGGTACACCTCCCAGTCCGGGCCCGAGCGCGTCGCAAGGGACACGCCCCACCAGTTTCCGTCTGCGTTCTGGAACAGGTCGCCGTGGCCCACGGTCTGGAAGTACTCCTGCGTGCCGCGGTTGGTCAGGATCGGGTTGCCCGCGTAGGCCTCGTAGGGGCCCGTGATTTTGCGCGACCGGGCGATGGTGATCGAGTGGTCCAGCTCCGTGCCCCCCTCTGCTATCATGAGGTAGTACCATCCGTCCTTCTTGTAGATGTGCGGGCCCTCGGGCCACACCCCGCCCGTGCCGTTCCAGATGCTGACCCCTGGCTCGCTCAGCTCGCCGGTCTCGAGGTCTAGTTCGTGCAGGGTGATTCCCTGCAAGGCGGCGTACACCTTGCCGTCGTCGTCCCAGAACAGGTCGGGGTCGATGCTGGTCGGGTGGAAGATGACGGGGTCACTCCAAGCTCCGTCGTCGAACGGGTCTGCCGCGCTGAAGACGACGCCAAGGTTCCCGGCGTCCATGAGGTACTCACAGATGACGTAGAAGACGCTATCGTGGTGCCGGATGGTGGCCGCGTACATGCCCTGTTGCTGGCCGGTCGTGTTCCAGCTAGCGCCAGGGAGTTGGCTGTCACGATTCCATGCGTGACTGATGAGCTTCCAGTCCGTGAGGTCCTTGGAGGCATAGATGGGGAGTCCGGGAAAAGATATGAAGGTTGAGGTCACGCAGAAGAAGGTCCCGTCGACCTGAGTGCAGGACGGGTCAGAATGCCAGCCGGGGAGGATCGGGTTGTAGTAGGTTGAGTTAAGGGATCCGGAGAGGGATGCCACCTGCCCGAGGGCAAGGAACAGTGAGACCAAGCCCGTGAAGAGCTTTATGGTCGACATGGTGAGTTGTGATGACGGCTTTGTAGCACCTGTACTCCCGGTGGAAGTTGAGCCTCAAGCCACTCACCCATCCACCGCTCTGAACATGGACACGAATTTATCGTGCTTGTAAGTGGAGGTATCAAATCACGTCGGTATACTTACCCGCAGTTTCTCCGCAAGGATCAGCAGATCCCCTGGTCGACGTAGCACCCGTGCATTTAGCCTGTTGGCCAGACCTGGGGAAACGATCGTTGCTCCGCATCTTCCCCATGTTTGGCGTAGCGGTTGTTCTTCGCATTACACCGAGAGAACCGAACAGCCCGGGCACAGGAGTAAGTCATCCTTATAGATGGGAGAATCTTGTGATAACCGAAGGAGACCCCAGGAAGATATGACTTTTCGAGCAGCTCGTCTCGTGACACCAAAATCAACGGAATCATAAGCAGAGATTGAATACAGGAGGATGGATATGATGTGCTACCCCAACAACCAACTAACCAGGGCTATCTTTTTCGCTTTAACAACATAACTCAACTCGCCCAGCTACTCTTTGAGTGGCGGCAGTTGACTAATTCGCCAAGAGCGCCTCTCCTTGCCCTTCCTCTTGGACTGGTTACGGTACTTCAGGGCCTCGGGTGCGTGAGGTGACAATGTGGCTTTCCCGTGGCGAACGCACCTCGTCGATCACTTCCTCTGCACTCTGGAAGCTGGTCAAGTTGCATTCCACAGAATCAGCACAAGTCCTTCCGAGAAGGCCTTATATTGGTCCAAGCTTCCGATCTCCCCTTTGGGGAACTCTCAGATCTTCTTTTGGGTGTTTGATACCCGCGCTTATCACGGGAATGTCTGCGCAGTACCAAATTTCGGGGAGCCATGCTTTTGCTAGATTGTTGAAGGACGCCGCCTGGTCGATCAGTCCACAGATCACGATTACCTCTGCGCAGAGGTAAATTAAAGGCCGCAGACGATGATAGGTGTCCATGCCTGCAATATCGAAGATCATCAGCCTACATACCTCATCATTGAACCTGCATCGTGAAGATGTTAGCCAGAACATCGAAGCAGGCGGTCGAAGGAGAATCAAGCGACATGGGCAATGAGACTTTCAGAATACTCACACGACCGTTAAGACGTAATTATTCTGTACTGTTGGGGGTAATTGAGCCTTGTAGGGTTTCCTGGCGACGTACCTGTGTATCAGAGGGGATTCGTAAGTTGTCGAGTCTCTAACCACAACCACCCTATCATCGATGTCAGGCCATTAACTGCACTCAGCACGAGGCTAAATTCTGTTATGTTGACTTACTTGGTATCTGCTAGCTCAAAATCAACCAAACCAGCGTCCCCGAAGCTAGACAACGACTTATCCCCTGCAGCAGATTCAATTTCCTCGGTGCCAATAGATGGGTCAGTCGTAGACCGCAGCCAGGGCGTAGGGAGTTCCCTGCCAGACAACAGGCTGCCGAAGGCCAGGCCCAGCCCTCTTTTGCTGATATCGTCCACTGTGACCGGAATCCGGAAGACAGACACGATAGAGATATCGTTCAGACTCAGTGTGGAAAGGACACTCCAGCCACTGGACTGCATTGTGTAACTCGAGATAGACTTGTCGCATTCGTCGGAGCGGACACGTCGGTACACCCAGGATGCCTCAAGAAGGACCTCAAAGTCGCGCGAATCCAGTGGAGATCTGGGTGTCTGCTGACTGCTGTTCTCACGGTTCGGTGTATCTAGGACGGTGGTGCTTCCGGTGGTTATGGTCTTTCTGCTCATAACTGACTCAGTTCCCGTGAGCCTGACCAATCGTTCCTCGTCATTGAGAACAGTCTCGAGCTTTTCTAGCCGCGTCGTGAGATCCACGTTCTGTCCAAGAACATTTTCCAGCGTTTCTTGTAGCCTGTCACGGTCCCGTAGAGCCTCGAGGTCCGATCGACTGTGTCTTGGTTTTAGCCGGGTCTATTCAGACCGGACGTGCCAAGCAGGGGCATGAACTCACCATCTCAGGATGCTCATCATAAGCGTCAAGCAGGACCTCTGGGATTCCAGCCGCGGCAGCAGGCGGGCAATCTTCTTCTCGCTCTCGCCCAGTGCCCAGCGCAGCCGGCTGGTAAGTCTGGCATCGGTGACGAACCGGTCACACACCACCGACTCAAGTTCGGTCAGGATAATGGTGCACTGGGAGAACGTGATGGTAATGTGATCCAAGCGAATGAGCGCTTTCCTGTCTGGTGGCAGGGTCTCTACGGCGTCCATCAGCTGCTGCACCTCTATGAGCGCCGACTTCATCTGCACCACCTCCGCGAGGGTGGCCTGGACAATTTCGGGCGCGTTGGACACGCTCGCCGTAAAGCCCGACAGCACCGTATAGATCTTTCTAGCCGCAGCCACCAGCCCGGTGATGGAGGCTGCGATGCTAAGGGGGTCGGCCATTGTCTGTCGAATATGTGTACTACACTGAATCAGCGAGTTCATAGAAATATCCTCAGGGGTCGACTTTCACGACATAAGAATCGGAACCCAGAATTTGACTTCTCAAGGTTCAGTCGCGGCAAAGGAAGCAGATTGGAGAGAGGTGCAGGTGCGGCTGCAGCCCGACGACCCAACAGCCTGACGCTTCCAAGAAAGCCTTGCACCACGTGTACCAACGGACTACCTTATCAACTATGCTCATATCAAACCAGCCTTTATTGTGGCTTTTGCGTTGTACTATTACAGGCAATACCCTTGCCTGTTGAGTGGCTGACAGATATTTAAATGTACGTCTTTGCTGTCGGAATGTCTAGAGATGGGAACTATTTCTAGAGATGACCGTGGGCTGAGACATTAACTCTCTAGCAAGACGACACCATCGTCCTTGACACTTGCAGGAGAACCTTGACCTCTCAGAGGGCTGTCCGTTTTCCCGCCATATTGGATTGAGCTTTCTTGAGGATATCATCAGGATCACTGAGCACAAGCAAGAGATATGGAAGGTCATCCGGGATTTGAAGAACCATCTTTGTATATCTGAAGACCTATTCTACGCAAACTCACAATTCGACGCAGCGATGTTCCCTGCAGACGGAGTGAACTTCCACGGCACGCTGCGAACGCAACCATTGCGGCTACCTGGAGAACCGTAAATCGAAGCCCAGGGTCTCGGCTGACGGACCTGCCGGCCGTGTGGGGCTCACTCGGACCGGGGGCCTCGGAGGCTGGGAGCAGCGGGCCTCGAGCACCCGGCAGGACTCATAACGTATCGCCAACCACGCGACTGTTTAAGGGTCGACAATTGATGCTTTTATGATGGACTGCTGTTGGAGAGGACCAACAAGCAACAGGGCTTAGTGTCTGAGGATAGCTAAGGTGTCACTGCATTGCTCAGTGCCTGCTGATTTTATATTATGTTCCTTCATGGCAATAGGATCGTGGAAAAGAAATTGTGGGTGGTGGTTTTGCCCACATCAAGGACACCTCACTGTTCTGATTGAAAGGATGCGGTCTAAACTTGTTGCAGGCAACTCTCTCCATCGGCCCCAGCATCATCGACGGGCGAAGCAAAGTCTCCTGAGGCTGAAGGCATCGACGCCTAAACCCCCTGTCGCTTAGTTATCTCTGGGCGCAGCGAGTCGCCAGGAGAAGGCGTGTCCTTGCGCCAACCCCAGACGGGCGGCAGCCAATCCACCATTCAGAGAGTCTTCCGGCAGCGGCCTCCGCTGTCAGCATTCTGCATATCGTATAGCCAGGTCCCTCTTGCCTGGTATTATCAACTGCTGGGGCAGCTGAGCTGGCAGGGGCCTGCATCTGGCCTGTTCTTTTGCCCGCACAGGGCAGAGATCCGTATGGCGGCTCATTCGCCGATGCACAGCTGCCTGACAGGCTGCCTCCGCTCCGCCACCGATCGCCGGCATGCTGGCGTTTGGGGGCCGTTCGCCGTCTCTGCCTCCTCCTAGTGCTGAGGACTCGACAGCTTGTTGGCTGAGGCATGGAGGAACAGAGGAGACGTCGAGGCAGCAGCGCGGGGACGTGACTCAATGCCGACATGGCATCGAACCTCGCTGTTGAGGGAGACCCCTGTCCGTGCCCACCGCTGCCTCATATATAAGAAGGGTTCATATGGAGCCGCTCTGAGTCTCTCTCATTCAACGACTTCAAAGCTCTCACCCGCTTCTCCTCAAATCCTCCTCTTCGTAGGCTGTGCTTCTTCACCCCCACACAATGACGGCCGATTCCTCAAACACCACGGCGCCGGTCGCCAAGGACACTGAAGCGGTGAGCGGAGCCGAGAGCTCCACCGCCGCCACCGAGGCGCCCGCCCCGGTGGGCTCCATCAGCGCCGTCAAGAACCTCTACAAGTCCAAGAAGGACGGTGACGGCGAGTGGACATGGGTGGACAAGTACCCTGAGGATGTCGAGGAGGCCGCTGAGAACGAGGAGACGGAGAAGTTCGCGGTGCTAGTCCGCAACAAGAAGAGCCCGGACAGCCGCAAGAAGCTCGAGGCCCACTCCATCATCGTGCAGAGCCCGTGGCTGAAGACGGCCCTGAGCGAGATCCTCAAGGACTATCCGGGCGTCGCCTGCGAGCTCAAGCGGCTCACGTTCAAGGCGCCGTTCGAGCCTTTTGTCCACCGCTGGGTTGAGCTGACGGAGTACATGCAGCGGAGCGACCTGGATGTCACCACCAAGGCGCACCTCGTCATCCTGCATGACATCCTCAAGTACGAGATTGGCGACAGCATCAAGGCTTTTGAGGACTATGTGCTCAACGGCGTCATCACCTTCGAGCACCTGTGGATGATCTTCCAGCCTGGCGCCGTGGTGCTCTCCGCCCACAAGGGGCCTCTGTCTGCCTTCGAGCTGGAGGAGACCGAGTACATGGAGAACCAGTGCGGCAAGTTCATGCGCCTGCGGTGCGACTGCGTCGACTACAGCGGCAAGAACTTCGGGCGGTTCCAGGAGCGAATCGACGTCCCCGAGTTTATCGGCACGAAGAAGATCACCGGCCTGAACGCTTTCCCATTCCGCTTCCACGAGGATAGACAGGCCCTAACCGCCTCTCTGGTCAAGCGCGGCCGGCTGTTCGAGAGCCTCGCAGGCCATCATTACAAAGCGTACGTTATACCTCCTCTTTAGTTCAAGTAGGCAGCTCTGCTAAAACTGAGTGACTAGATACTCGGGATCCGCCATCACCTGGGACCGGGAGGGCAACGAAGTCCCCATCCAGGTGTCCGGCAGAGTCATCGTCGACATCGACTCCTTCAACCGCTTCAGCCCCTACAGGGTGCGGTACATGAAGGACTGGAACGCCAAGGACCTCGAGCGCCTCGCAAACTACAAGCAGCAGCACGGCCTCGCCGACGACGGCAAGCTGCGCCTGACCCCGTTCCACCACATGCTCGCGCGGTCGCGCACGCGCGGCTACTCGCTCAAGCTCAAGAAGTGGCTCGACTTCTTCATCGAGCAGGTCGGGGAGATCGAGTGGAACAACAACGCCTTCGACAAGCTGGTGCTGCCGGAGGACCAGAAGGAGCTCATCCTCGCCTTCTCTGAGTCGCAGCTCGAGGGCTCCTCCTTCGACGACGTCATCTCCGGCAAGGGCAAGGGCATCATCTGCCTGCTCTCCGGCCCGCCCGGCGTCGGCAAGACCCTGACCGCCGAGGCCGTCGCCGAGAACCTGCGCGTGCCGCTGCACACCCTCAGCTCGGGCGACCTGGGCTCCGACCCCTGGGAGGTCGAGAACGGGCTGGCGCGCATCCTGGAGCTGGTGGCGCGGTGGAACGCCATCCTGCTGCTGGACGAGTGCGACGTCTTCCTGGAGGCACGCTCGACGCACGACCTCGAGCGCAACAAGGTGGTGTCCATCTTCCTGCGCACGCTCGAGTACTACGAGGGCATCCTGTTCATGACCACCAACCGCGTCGACAACATCGACCTCGCCTTCCAGTCGCGCATCCACGTCTCCCTCGAGTACCCCGACCTGACCGCCGACTCGCGCCGCCAGATCTGGCGCAACTTCCTGGGCGCGGCCGCCCTGGGCTCCGACGTCTCGGAGCGGGACATCGAGGAGCTGGCCACGCTGCAGCTCAACGGCCGGCAGATCAAGAACATCCTCAAGACGGCGCAGCTGCTGGCCTCGCGGAAGAAAAGCGTCCTGAAGCGCAGCTTCATCGATACGGTGCTAGCCATCGAGAAGAGGCGGCCCGGTGCTCCCCAGTGAGGTACAGCAGCTTTGAGTTATTTCTTTGTTTCGTCTTGCTAGGAGTTGGGAGCTGGACCTTGGGCACTGGGAAAGACTGTCGAGGGCCTATGTCTCTTTATGATCATGACACATGAGCTTGCTGGTAGGACACACGCTTAGCCAATAGGAATATACAGATACAGACAGCAATACAGCAAACTACGACACACATTTCGGTCGTCAGGATGAACTTTGACATTTTGTACTTTCTTTTGCCCACTCCTGTGCCCGTGAGCCCCTTGTCTGCGTTGTAGTAGCCGGCTGGGAGTATGCGTCAGTCTGTCCAGGGCAGTATGATGCTCTACCTGCCTAGTAGAACATCACGTAGAAGAAGAACCGCTCCACAAGTCCCGCCACATCTCCTTGAACCCGTACTTCGGCGCCTTGGAGTCGTACACTCGCGCACTCTTGGTCTCGATGTTAAACCGATCCAGTATGCCCCCCTGCCGAGCCGCAGCCCCCAGCGTCGAACTGGTCGGCCGCACCGCCCGCTCCTTGATGGCCTCAGCCAGCTGCGGCGCCACGTCGGCAAAGCACGCCTTGAGCTCGCGTTCCAGCGAGAAGTACGGCTTCTTGGCGAGGTCCGGCGCCATCAGGTTGTATGAACGCGTGAGTGCGTTGAGGTTCGCTACCGCGAGCTCCATGTACGACCGCTCTGTGGCCTCCCAGTCCGGGTCTCGGAACGGCTGCACGAGGCTGACCTCTGCCTCTCCGGCCGCCGCAGCTGGCGAAGGAGTGCCGGGCGCAGCGTCCGCGCCTGGCGGCGGTGCGGGCGGCTCCGGCAGGGCTTCCTGCCGGATAGCGACCATGACAGCGTCGTCGGTGGAGTTCGTCGGCACAGAGATCTGGTCCACGTTCCTCCGCCGCGGGTTGTGCGCCCTCTCGGCCTTGGCGTACTCGCCCGCCCTCGCCATCTGATCCTGCAGGCTTCCGCCTCGGCTGGCGATCATGCGCGCCGCGTGCCTCTTCCAGTCGCTGCGCAGCCTCTTCCGGAACACCTCCGCCGCCTTGACCAGCTCCTGCTGCTTCTCGATCCACGGCGGCACGATGTCCTGCCGCTTAATCATCTTATTCATGATGTACTCCGTCGTGTCGATGAACGGGTTGTCGGCGCGCGCGTCCCGCTCCACGCCCTTCCCGCGCGGTATGTTCTTGAACTGCCCCCTCGCGATGGCGTCCTCGATGCGCTCGTTGGCCAGCGCCGCCAGCCCCGAGATGGTGTTGGGCAGCGCGCGCGCCGCCGGCGCGAACCGGTCGCGGAACTCCCTCCGCATCGCCTCGCGCTCCGCCTCCGTCAGCCCGCTGTCGCCCCGGTCCTTCTCCTTCATCCCCATCCCCGCGTACGTCGCCGCCCGGTCCCGCGCGCTCGCCGCCTTGCGCCCCGGGCTCACCGCCGGCTCCCGGCGGAGCCGCATGTCGACCGGCACCGACGGCTGCGGGATCCTGGGCTTGCCGCGCAGCCCGGGACGCAAGGGCTTGTGCGCGTCGTTGAGCATGCGCAGCACGGCGTCGGACTGCGACTCCTCGCCGGCCCAGGGCTCCGCCGCCGCGGCGTGGCGCGTGCCCTCGCCCGCGGCGGCGGGGAACTTGGAGGTCACGCCGGCCTCGCGGAAGGCGGCGGCGTTCTCGGCGCGGAAGCTGGCGTCGGCGAGCTTATCGAGCAGGCGGTTCTTAAGCTCCTCGCTGAAGCCGGCGTCCTCGACGGCGCGGCGGCCGGACCTGCCGCCGGAGAGCAGGGCGTCCTCGGTCGCTTCTTCAAGGCGGCGGGCCATGGGGCCTGGCTCTGCCGTGGGTGCGGGACTCGATTCATGTGTCTCGTCGTGCTGTGTTCGCTGGGCATCGCTATGGGTATCGCTCTGAGCGGCAGGACTCGGGGTCTCGTGGGAATATGCTCGTATGGATGCCCGCGCTGGAGGGGGGAGCTGGAAGAGTTGTCTCCTGAGGCAGCGCCTGCAGAGGAACGGTGCCGTGGCCATTGCCGACTGAACTGCCTGCCGTCAATGGTAGCAGCGATGCACCATCTCCAGCGTAAGGGAGAGTAGGAAAGGGTGAAAGGAAATAGGAAGATATTATACGATGAGAAACTTAGCAGCCCTTGATGACAGCTGCGTCTTCCCAAAGCTCCAACTATCGCCACTGCCGGCGATAAGATAAGAGAATCCGGAGGTAGGCCACCGAGATATGCTCACCGTGCATAAACAACCATGGAGCTCTTACGATTCTTGGCTGCTGCAGGTTCAGGGCTGAATTATTGGCAATTGGCATTAGTTACTATCATTTTCAACAGAAAACGATATTACCAGGTGCATAGCGATGCATAGTTCTTTATCCCATAGCATGATGCAACACCACCTTATATACGGGTAGATGCCAGCACACCGATTCCTCAGTCAAGGCTCGTTCGAACGACGAACTGTGCCTCCTCAGAGGCAGACAGGGTATATATAGCCTGGAAATACCGAATTTTCCTGCCTTGGGGTAGACTCAGACGTCTCTATGCTATAGAATATCCGTCCCAACGCCGCCCTATGCACCACAACGCCTATCTTTTCGACCTCTATGTGGCCGCACCTCTGGCTGCGAGATGCCGGGCCGGCCATCCCCTCCATACAGACATACAAGAAGACACCATAAGGTAAGGTACACACATATGTACAGATCTCTCCCACCGCGTCCTATCCCGTCCACGACCTCCCCCCGTGGGACTTGGCCTCCTGCGCGGCCGCCCACCGCCCCCGCAGGCTGTCGTTCTTCCTCACCATCTCCGCGCACTGCCGCGCCACCTCCCGTATCGCCCGCGACGAGAGCGTCAGCGGGGTGTGGAAGAGGTGCTGCTCCGGGTCATCGCACACCGCACGCGGCTCGCCGCCGTCGCCGCCCGCCTTGTCCGTCTTGTTCCCCTTGGCGCTCTTCTCGCCCTCGCCCTCGCCCTTCTCCTCTCCCTGCCCTTCCTCGCCCCGCTTCCCGTGCATCAGGTGCTTCTTCTTGTCCTTGGGTATCTTGTTCCACTCCGCCTCCGTCATCTTGTTGGCGATCACGTCATCCCCCCTGACGGCGCTCTCGTGCGGCACAGGGTCGCGCGCGGGCACGCACGGCGCCCGCACCTCGCGGAAGGTCGTGTTGAGGGGCCGCTCGCCGAAGCCCTTGGCGTCCTTGACCCACGCGGCGCGCATCTGCCGGTCCGCGATCAGGTCGAGCAGGTAGCTCGGCCCGTCGTGCACCAGGCCGTCGCGCTGCGGGAAGCGCCTCTTCGGCGCCGCCGTCGGTGTTGATGACGGCGCTGCGTCGTCGTCGGCCGAGGAGGGCGTCGCGGCGTCGAAGTAGAAGGCCCCGTCGCGCCGCTGCTTGCCCTCGTCGTCGCGGGTCTCCTTGTGGCTGCTCATCTCGGCGTTCCCGCCGTCGGCGGCCTCGTCTCTGTTCTCGGAGGCGCTCTCTTCCGAGCCCTCCTCGGCCGGGTCGGGCGTCCGCACCCAGTCCATCAGCCGCGTGTACACGTGCATGTTCCAGTCGCTCGTCAGCTCGGCGGCGTTGCGCATCTGCTCCGCCCGCGAGTGCACGCGCGGTAGCTCCGGCCGCAGGTTGTCCCAGCCGGGCGTCATCGACGGGTCGAACAGCTTGGGAATGAACACGCGGAACGAGTCGACGGCGTCTGCCGCGGCGGAGGACGGCTGCGCCCCGCCGTCCTCGAGGGAGTGGTTCGAGTAGGCGATCGACTCCGGGTCCAGGGACGCCTGGTACAGCCGCTCCACGTTGGAGAAGATGTCGGCGGCCATGTCCTCCAGGACGGGCTTGCTCACCTCGCTGGGGAGTGAGGCCAGCGACCAGACGTCCCAGGTGCCGAAGGAGAGGACCCAGAGGGTCTCCCTAGGGGGCCGGCTCGGCTTCTCGCTGGCGAGGAAGGCGGTCACTTGCATCTTCAGATCTGCGACGTCCCACTGCGCCGGGTAGTGCTTCAGCAGGTAGGAGTAGTCCAGGCCCGGCTGCATGCTGTCTTCGGTGAGGCTGAGGACCTTATCCACGGTCGAGGCGTACAGGCCGTTCGAAGACAAGGACCAGCCGCTGCTGGTTGAGGGCACTAGGGAGATGTAGCTCGAGCAGTTCAGCTGTGGAGGCGTCAGTACTGTGCAGGAAATTTCCGTGGTTCAACATTACGACCAGGTGTGGCCACGTTCAAACTGACCTCGTCGCACAGGGCCTCCGTCCAGGCCGGCCCGCTCTTCTCCTCATCCCTACCGCCCGACCACGGGGTGCCGATATCGTTCTCCCCAAAGACCACGATCCTGAGCCCGCCGCCCGGCCCGTCGTCCACGACGGTGGCGCCCTTGGCGCCCTTGCCCGCCTCGGGCGCGGCCTCCTGCGCGGGGCGGCCGGCCCCGCGCCATATGCTGTCGTAGGCGTGGCCGAAGGAGATCTGGGACATGTGCTGGGGCGCGAACTTCATGACGAGGATGAGCAGCACGAGGAAGGCGGCCAGGTTGAGCAGGACGCGCGGGCCGCCGCGCAGCACCCGGTTGGAGAAGAAGCCGAGCACGGGGCGGACGCCGGGGACGGAGTAGTAGGAGGGCGCGCCATTTGCAACCATGTCCGCTCGCGGGAGCGGCTTGTTCATAGCCTTCCCAGACGAGAGAGTGGGGGAGGTTGGAGAGAAGGCAGAGGTGCCTGTAGGGATGGATCCTGCTGGGATGCTGATGTTGCGGGTTTATGGTGAGTCCTGCATGGGGCGGGCGTGTCAAGGGTGAGTGAGTAATGTGCGAGTTTGCTGCTGCTGCTGCTGCTGCGGCTGCTGTTCTCTTCGCGGGATCGTGAGAGGAACACGGACCACCGTAGGGCACAGCAAGATGAGGGATGACACCGTCGGCCTTGGATTGGCTGGCGGAGCGAACTCGGGTAGCCGAGTAACGCGGCGGAGGATGGGATGTGGCGCCGACCTCCTGACTGCAAGGAGAGAAATAAACTCGATGTGGTAGATGATGAAATCCACTCGACCGCCGGAAAAGATTCACTCTATCGTCGCCGCCCTGTTGCGGCCACGGTGTTGGGCGGCGATTATCACGACGTTGCGTCGACTGCCTCTTTCGGCTTCGACGATGCGGGAGGCGGCCGGTGCCAAGACTGCGCCAAGCCGGGCAGAGAGACGGTCGCCAAGAGGGGGAGCGGATACGCCGGATCCGGGGAGATTTCTGCAGAGGCTGAGCGTCGCCCTCAGGAAGTGCCAAACTCGAGGGGATTCGGTGCGAGCAGGAAATGCTGCGATCGGTGATAGTCAAAAAGGGAACCGACGAGAGAAAAGGTACATATGAAAAATATTATTCAGAAGGGAGGGTGAGAAGGAAAGGCTGAAATGAACCCCAAAGACTGGGGACTTTCATCGGACTTGGCTGGCGTCTGCGGGAACAAGATCGACACGGCATCCTTGGCCCCAGACAGCGAAAAATAGCAAAAGCCGATTATCCATCGCCCAGCCCGCCCAGCCAGCCCGGTCCGTCCAAGCCCAAGCCCAGAAAGGCTTCACTGTTTTCCCTCCATTTCGAGTTTCAACGACCTCCCCACCCTGCCACCCCCCGCTGACGGCCCTCGCTCGTACCGGTACGCGCAACCCTCTTCGTTTGTATCGCACCCGCCCGAGTCAGGCGCAGCGGTACCTTGGGACCCCTCTGCGTTACGCACCCTGCGAGACTCGTCCGAATGAAGAGCAAAGCAGCCGGCGGGAGTTTCCAGCTCACAACGGGCGACAGCACCACAGTGGAGACGCGCGAATGGGGGCGCGGGCGTCGTCATCCTGTGGAGCTGGGAGCCCCTGACCCTGCAGACAGCCGACCGACTGCATTCGTACGCTCTCGGGGGTCTCCCCCGTAACTCCCCACAAGCCGAAGGCTCGCTCGAACTCCCAAGGACTCGTGGCAGGGAGAAAGACTCTGTCGAGTGCCGAGACAAGGCGGCGTCGTCAGGTTGCATCGACGCCTGTCTCAGCTCCCGCTTGCGGCTTCAACCTCCAAGTCGAATGCACTCAGGGTTTATCAGTAGCCGGGTAGCCCAGGCGAGGCAGACTAGACGAACTGGACGAGTTCGAGAAGACAGACGGACGCATTTCAGCTGTCCGTCTTATTTCCAGCCGCACCCGAAAGGGAGGCATATCGCTCATGATCCACCTGCTGGGCCACGTACCCGCGAGTCTCGAACCAGGGCCGCAAATTCCCCGGGAAATAAAACATGAATGGATCGCGTGGCCGACGACGCTCCTCGCCCAAACTAACATGCCTTACGTTGACGATGTTTCACCATCGAAATGTTAGACCAAAACGATAGAAGCTGCTTATGGCAAGGTGTAGGGCCATTCCCTGCGCCAGTCTCGTTACTATTCATAACATCGATCTTATCACTGTGACGGAATCTAATATAGAGCTTAGAGGTCTTGAGATCTTGAGTATCGGTCAACATGCTCGTACGCGTGTCAACAAGACGATACCTAGTAAGGAGAGAAGAGAAAATGCTGCAATAGACTGGGAAGCATTAGTCTAAACCCATCCATACCGCATGCCTCCGAAGGGAGACGAGATGTAACTACGATGGTGAGCAGGCTATGCAACCCAGGCCCTCCCTCCGAGACCGCCGCGTCACCCCCTAAGCCCGCAGCGTCTCCATCGCGGCCCCAGCCACGCCCAGCCCGGCGAACACGGTGAAGGGGATCTTCTGCGGGAACCCGGAGCCGAACTCCGGGTCCACCCCGGCCGCGCCGGGGAACCAGCTCGCCGCCAGCCCGGCCACCCAGTAGACGGAGCCGGTGAAGGCCGCGACCAGCAGCGAGTCGCGCGCCACGGCGGGCGGCGTCCCGGCCACGAGGTAGGGCCGCCAGGCCAGGAAGAGGGTGGCGGCGCCGAGGAGGCTGCTCAGGGCGATGGTCTGGCCGTCGTGGAACCTGGTTTTGTAGATGGGGTGTGAGCGAGGGCGTCCCGTGGGGGAAGATAAGGGGAGGGATGGATGGCAAGTACGGTCAGGTAGGTATGCCGGTAGAGGCACTTACTTGGCATGGGGCGGCCATCGCGGGTTGAAGATGTGCGTGTGGTTCCAGTCGGCGATCCAGGCGCCGGCGAGCAGCGCGACAGAGTCGAGGGTGAGGAGGATGCGGCCCAGCATCTTGATAACCGGTTTTCTTTCTTTGTCCCTTCTTGTCGTATTTTAATTGTTTGTCTTTTGAATTCCCTTTTGGCCTTCAATTGTCCTATTTGTGAGGCTCTTATATGGTCCTTCACAAAGTGCCTGTGCGGTCGGCGCGGCTCAGTCTTTGAGGCCGGTCGCCGAGCGTGGTGATCTCATCGCCTGCCGAAACACGGGGCACAATAACCTGCAACTCTTGTGATTCGACGGCGGCTGTACAGTCAATATACACAGGGCAGGATTGGATATGCGCATATTAAAGCAGGCTTTGCAAGTGATAGAGAGCCGAGGTATGATCCATGATACGCTGTGAGGGCATCTATCATGTCTTCAGATGCACTTAGCATATTGAACGCACCTGTCGGTACCACATGAGCAGGATGTGTAGACAGGTATACGTAGGTACACGTGAGGTATCAGACTCCGGCCAATCTATTAGGACACGCTGGAGAACAGAGACACCTTGAGTTGGGATGAGGCATCTCGCTCTTCCTGGTGCTTACCGCATTACAGGTTGGTCGGTAATGTGGTGAATTGTCCAGTCACAGAGTCGCTCTTTAGGAGTCACACATTGGCAGACATCGCTACGTGTCAATAGAGAAAAGACTCACATAATTAAATACCCCGAGACTCGTTTGCCCTGCCTGCTGCCTGTGGAAGCTTTCTAGCAGCAAAAAGGGGTGGCAAGACGTGCTTGTGTGCTGGCAGCGCCGGCAGCAATCCTTCGAAAAAATTCGGGCTGCCAAACTGCCTAGCGGTACGTAGGTACATTCATGGCTGCTGCCCGCCAATTCACCCGCCTATCAGCTGCTCCTCCTCCTCCCAGCAAAACTCCCCGGTGATCAACCTTCGTCGGCAGAAGCACAATCTCGAGACACTCACCCGCCAACATCTTCTCCCTCTATACCGTCTCCTTTCGCCGTGTTTACGCGAAAGGATTTGAAGTCATTTCTCCGCAGGTAAGTCGTACTTTTCCTCACCCACCGACCACCGACGTCAAAGGGTAAAAAGATCTGGGAGGAAGAGAAATCGCTCGAAAACATCGTCCCACTGCCCTCCCCCTCCTCCGCCTCTCCGCAATCCTCTACTCGCCCGCCCGTCACATCACCCGCCGGCCGTCGACAGCAGGCTATGTGCACCTCTGTCTCGCTGTCTCACATCCTTCTTCCCATTCCTGCTTCACATCCCGCTCGCCGCCCATCATTTGCCGTTTCCCAGTCTCCTCGCCCCAAAAAGAAAGGTGAAAAGCGCCTTTCGCCGCAACTCGTTCTTCACGTCCTCTCGGCGGGGCCAACCCCAAGCTCGCACGCGTGCGGGGCCACCTAAACCGCCTGGTCCCTTTTTTCTCCGCTCTTCAGTTGATCGCAGGCTGCGACAGGCTGCTGCTTGCGACAAGCCTAGTCACAGTCGCGGTTGACGGCGACGCCTCACCGAAGCAAGTTTAATCGGGAATAACTGACAGATTTGGTGACAGAGACACAGGCGCAGATGGAACGCTATGGCCCTGCTGCCTGAGACTGCTCCCGGCCTCGCCTGGGTTCGCCGCCTCGTTTGAGAAGCACGCCTGCTCGACTACGGAACCAGGCGCCTGGTTTTTCAAAGGACGGTCTTTTATGCCTCGTCGCCCACCGCTCTCTATGTTGTCACTTCACGGTCACTCCCACATCGCCGGGCTCGTCTACCTCGCCGCCTCACGATCACCTCGAAATTTTCAAGAAAAAAATGCCGGAGTCACGGCACCAGCGGCCAGACACCAATCTTTCAATCTATGTCCACCTCCCGGCATGTTCAACACCGCCAGAGACACAAAACACCGGAGCAACATTCACAAGCATGTAGGCAAGCCCTATTTCAAAGATTCATCCATTGAGACCCGAAGGCTTGGGAAGCTGTCTCAGCTCTTCCAACGCCTCCTTCAAGTCATCATCATCGCCCTCCATAAAAAAGCCTGGGCCACCTTGCCCGAGCCAGATCCGTCGATGATGGCCGGGGGAGGATATGGCGGCAACATAAGGTGCAGCGCGCGAACCAACGCAGCAACGGCTGTCCGCGACATAAAATGCAGTCTCTCCATGGCTCCTCCGAACCGACCCCAGATCATTTTCCTTCCGGATCCATGCTTCGCCAACCAGCCCCAACCCTGGGCCCAGGGTCGACAGGCGAAAAGTTCGAGACACTTCCGTCTCCATGCCGGAGGAAAGCCGAATAATGTACAAGAGACAAATAATCTACAAGAAGAGAGATGAGGGGTCTTAGCGTCCTCCAAGTGTGGGAGGCAGCGCGGGCCCACGCGATACCCATTCCGCCGAGGCGAGCTCGCCGGGAATTGTGAAGAGGGCGTTGGGCTGTTGGCCAACGCAGGTTCGAGACCCTCTCATATTAACATCGATGTGCAGCAGGTGCCCGCGATCGAAAATAATCCTACAAGGACGAAGATGATACAAGTTGAGTATTAGCGGAGGCGACGGCAAGAGGGTCAGGCGTGTTGGATCCCTCATCAAGTGGCAACGGCAAGATGCCGGGTCGATACTCTGACACACAGCTCACTGCTGCGAAGCACTGGACGAGCGAACCAGTGGCCCGCCGACCGTATGAAGAGGGCAACGGCAGCCGCACACATCGAGAAGACGATGACAAGCGAAGAATGTGAAGGATGGAGACGGGGTAAATGCGCGACGGACATCCAGGAGGCGGATGCTCTCTGCAGGGGCGAAGTGGCCCCAGCAATGGTACGCTTCTCCCTTACTCCTCCTCCGAGGAGCTGTCCTCGTCGCTGTAGTGAGCAGGCGGCGGGGCTGCATGCGACGAGTCGCCATTCTCCACAGAAGGCAAGGGCTCCTGGCTCCCGCTTCCAGGGCGAGGATACTTCGCCTTCAGCTCGCGCAGCTGCTCCAGCTTGCGCTCCTGCTCGGCCTTCCCCATGGGCTTATTCTTCTTGGGCTTGGTCGCCTTGGACACGCCGGCAGGGCGGGGCGCGGGCTCGGGCTCCTGGTGCTTGTCCTTGAGCTGCGCCTTGTACTCGGGGAACGCCTTCACAATCATGTCAAAGAGTCGGAGAAGAGCGTCATCGGAGAGCTGTTCCATGTCGAGCTCCAGCTCGGCATCATCGGTATCCTGGGAATTGATGTGGTCAGCTTGGTATTCAACACAACACGGAGAAACTGGCACTGGCGGGCAGAATTCTGCACCCAAACTGGATGAAACTTACAGGTAGGTTCGTATCCTTCTTGATAATGTCGATGGCCTTGTCAAGCAGGTTACCCTCGAGCCGACCGATGCCCTCTGAGATGATTTCCTTCTCCTCGGCGCTGAGCTTCCGAGGCTTCGCCTTCTTCGAGCCTCCGGTGCTCTTCTTGGCCGGGGCGGCATTTGTGGATTTCTTCGCGGCACCACCACCACCGCCCGCCGTCGCCTTCTTGCTCTTGCTCGGCTTGGGCTTGGACGCGGGCTTCTTCTCCTTGGATCCTGCCCCCTTCATCTTCTCTTCGATGATCTGGTTCTGGATCATGGAGATGACCTGCTGCTGGAGATGCACCATGGCAACCTCTGGCTTTGGGGCATTTATCGCATCATCGAGCTTCTTCTGCTCCTCTTTCAGCCGGGCCTGCAAGGAATCAAGCAAGCGGGACTCCGGCTCTTCATCGGCATCCTGTTCATCGTCCTCATTATCCTCCTCGGAGTCTTCTTCCTTTGTGTCTGCGCGGTTGGTGCCAGAGGCAGCATGCGACGAGGCCGCTGGCGCAGCTGGCGCATGCTTGGCCATCCATGCATCCTTCTCGGCCCACTTCTCCTTGAAGATCTTCTCCAGCTCCTGACCCGCAGCGTGCACAAGGTGTCCAGGAGGGTTGAACTTATAGCAGTTCTTCAGCATGAGATTGAAGTCATTCTCAAAAGCCTTGGCTGACTCGTACTGTCCGCTATGCAGCTTTTCAGTCATGGTACCGAGGTCCATCGGCTGCTTGATCACCTTGTGATAGGTCGGGACGTTCAGCACGACAGGGTCTACGGGCTCAAGAAAATACGTATTCCACTGGTAATGCTTATTCTTCTTGAGCTCGTTGAGCACCTCGTCACAGAACCGGAAGTCAGGCTGAACCTTCTTCTTCTTGAGGTTCTTGGCCTGGTATCCGATGTCCTTGTTCTTGGGAGGGTGGATGGGCCGCTTGGGCCGATCGCCGTCGTTCTTGGTCGAATCTCTTCGGATAATGGGAACACCCGATGGGGGCACAGCAAACACCGGCGAGTCAGAGACTTTCTCGACCGGAGAGGTTGCGGCGCCCCGCGACTCCCGCCGCGCCTGCTGCTGCTGGGTCGTCGTAGATCGAGGCTCAGCGTGGCGCGTGGGGATGTGCTTGGGCTCCTTGGTCTCGGCCTTGATGGTCGGCTCAGCAGGAACTTCAGACATCTTGCCGAAGATCTGCTCGACCACGATCTTTGCCGCACCAGTGACATCATGCAGGGGGCCGTTGAAGGTCACCGAGTTCTCATAGAGGGCTTTAAGCTCCTGCTTGAAGTCACCCATGGTGGCAAACTTGAACTCACGAAGCTTCTGTTCCATGGTGGTGATGTCGGTGGGCTTCTCAACTCTCTGGATGTACTGATCCCATATGGTGGGCCAGAGAACCTGGACTGACTGCTTGAACATGCCGCCGTTCTTGGTCTTCTTGACACCCGCCAAGATCTTGCGGATCTCCCGGGCCTGGAACGTCGTGATGGGCTTGTCGTTCAAGGCAGGGTCGGTCAGGGTCGCTGCGGTCGTGGTCAGAGCCAGAGGGGCCGGCTCACCAGCAGGCTGGTCAGTCTGCACGTTCACCACCGTAGACGTCGCGGCCTGGACCACGTCTTCCGTCTTGGTCTCATCTGCATCGTCACTGGATGTCTTGGCACGCTTCGCGGCTGGTTCATCTGCAGCATCGTCCTCCCGCTCTCTAGCAACCTTGATAGAGGTCTGAGATGGAGCATCCGTCATACTAGTGTCGGCAGTGGCTGGAGCTGAGGAATCTTCCTGGGAGGCGCCGTTGGACAAGGTGCTAGCCTGGAAGCTTGCATCTGCCGCGGAAGGTTGTGACGTGTTCTGCGTGGCGTTGATACCATTAGTCGTGGCGGGTTCGCCGCCCGTTGAGTCAACACCGCTCATGTCAGCATCCTCCTTCGCCGCAGGAACAGGTTCCTCGGGTGATGACTCCGGCGCTGCTACCGGTGTGGCATCCTTCGTCTTCTCCGAGGGTTCCTCCGCTGGCTTCTCCCCATCCACTGGCTTCTCCGCGGGAGGAGCGGGTTCCTCGGTTGGTGCACTAGGCGCATCGACCATCTCGGTATCCTTAACTGGCGCGGTAGATGCCTCGACTGGTGCATCGTCCACCTCGGCCGCTTTCTCGGGTGCAGAATCATCTGCGCGGTCCGCCTCTGAGGTCACCACCTCCTCAGTCTTCTGTTTCGGCGACTGCGCCTCGTCCTTCTGATCCGTGGTCTCGGTCGTCGTCTCAGTCGTCGCCTCGGGTTTTAAGATGGTAGGCGAAACGTGACTGAGCGGGTGTCAGCATTACCCTGTTGAAGCGAAATACTGGCAGCGAAAGAGGAAGGTGAGCTTACCCGTTGACCTCCAAGCTAGTAGGCTCCTCGCCTATCGTCGTTGTCGCCATCGTGACAGATTGCGACTTCTGATCGGTGATGATGCGCTCGGGTGGATGCGAGCTCAAGACTGCCATTCGGAAAAGAAAAATGCAGCTCAGAGACCCGGATGCGACATGAACGGAGTCGCAGGAGTGGATGCGCGGCTGTGGAGTCGTATACGATGGCCTCTCGAATGCCGCAGGATGCGAATAGTTGGTTGCGCGAGGAAGGAATTTGGGATTCGTTTGCCTGCTGTATTATTCTAGGCGGAGAGGTCGATGCGGCACGAAGTCGTGGCGACGGCGGGGTGGCAGGAGAGGCGAGGTTGCGGCGTGGGGGACGTGGTCGCGATCTCTAGCCTTTTTGGGTTGGAGGGAAGGAAGGCTGAGAGGAAGTTGAAAGCGGTCTCGACGTACGAGAAGGCACGACGGGGCCGTGGATTATTTAGCTCGAGCCAGCCTTGCGGGAGATGAAATGCTGGGTACAAAGCGCGCGCACGGGCGGCAGTGGAGTCGGAAAGTCGGTGGCTGGGTTTTTCCTTTTCGCAGGGATTCCGGATTCGTACCGAACCTGGGACTTGGGAAAAATGCGCTCGGCCTGTGGTTGGTCAGCTGGGGGTACGTTCCTTCGTTGCCGAATTTTCTGATTGAGAGAGCGCAGAGTCAGGCGCGGTCGGCACCACGGAGGTATTTATTTGGGCGCAGTCCTGCCACCGGCTCCGTTTATCTGGCCTTATCGAGGCCTCTGGTTGGGCAGAATCGCGGAGGGGCAGGACTGGGTGGCCAGTGCGTGATCTTCCACAAGGTGTCCCTGGACCACAGGAATCTCGAATTTTTGTCGTCCCTTTATTCCCTCCTTCACCTCGAAGCGCACCAGAGCGAGTCGTGCCTGCTCCCTTTGACGGGATCAACGCAGATGTCACAATGGCGGCACGAGGTTCAGAGTCAGGAGATACTCGGGTCCGAGACTCGAGTGAGGGGGAGGCAAAGCAGACGTCGAACTGAAGGGGCTGGGCGATGACTCCGCAACTCCGTGGCAAACGAACGCAGGTACGGTGCAAGGGAAAGGGCGGCAACTGCAGGCGAAAAAGGGCAGGGCAGGGCAGGCTTCGAGAAAACAGGTAAAAAGGGATATTTACCTGTGACAGAACAACCACCCCTTACTCTTCTACTCAATCCAGCGATGCTTTATCTCCGACGGGCGGCACACAGCAGGAGTCACGGACGGCGATGCGATGGATGCGATGAAGGGTGCACGTGACAGAGGGCTGATCTGAGAGCGACCGGCCAGATGAGAAGGTAATGATGATGGTGCTTTCGAAAGGAAGGACCGGCGATGCTGCCGTGATTGGTGTGGCGCGGAAACTTAAAATTAATGGTGCAGGCCTCTCGGTTGGGCTGGGCTCGTCGCGACGCGGTTTGTTTTTTTGAGACGCGAAACTGGCGTGCAGGTGCGGGAGGTACGTAGTGGGATGTACCGGATCGCGGGTGTGATTGCTGCCTGAGCTGCCTGAAAAGGTGCGGGAGAAAGGGAAAATCAGGACCTTTTTCGCAAACAAAAAGTCGCGAAGATCTGGAATCGGGGCGACTCCTTATTTGTAGAATGGCCCTCAAGTCGCGCTTGCCCCAAGCTTTTCCATTCACGCTTCGCTCTGGCCAGGAAAAGACTAGCAGGGGTACCAGCTGCAAGAATCCTCGGCTCGCCCAATCACTCTGCCCCAGGTGGGGGCTTCATGAGACATGGATGGCAAGGGTACGGCACTACGGGCTGCCAGAGGGAATTCGGCTGCGAAGTGGCAGTCAGGAAGGCAGCAGGCGCGACTCGACCGCTGGGCCAATCAGGTCACGTCGGGGGCGGGCTTTAGGCTGCAAGCCCGCCCGCTTAGCCAATTGTTGACGTCCCTCGGGCATGGCTTTACAGCCCTGAGGCGTCATTAATACACAGCCACACAATGTTTTCCTGCTCGGTCCGAGCTTTGACCACTGGCATTTTACATAAGTCGAGGCTAAGCCTAGAGCGGAAGTATCGAATCTTCTGAGTCAAGTGAAAGATCACATGAGATACCAGCGTTCGTGTTAGTCAGCACAATTTGCTAATTGCCTTCGAGGTCACGAGACTCTCGCAGGTGCGAGCAGAGGTACCTCAGTGGGGGACTGAGCAGACCGCAAGAAATTTTGGCCGGCAGAAAAAAAAAAGTTACTGGGGCGCTCCAGAAAGATTCCCATCTATTGACATTGGAGCCAGACGACAGCGAACAAAGGCTTTGGGCTGGATTCAATCTCTCAACTCCTCACCAGGCCAATTACCTCAGGAGGCGAGGCAAGAGGCAAGAGGCCTGTAACTTGAGAAGCTTCCTCATTGCTTCTCTTTCTTGAAGCCCCAGGATTCCCAGTTCCCGATCCTCCAGTGTCAGTCCAATGCCTTCGTCCTTGATGTCGACCAAACGGAAAGCTCCGGCGGCGGTCGTCCAGCCGGCCTTTAAGCAAAGCGCAAAGCCTGCCACGAAAACGAGGATAGATGAGCAGAAGGCATCCGTGTCCCTTGCTGAACCTGCGGCTGCCGAGCCGATCGAGATCTCGAGCGACTCGGAGAGCAATTACGACGATGTCTCAGAACTTGACGACGATGATGCAATTGAAGAGCGGGAAGAGGAGGGCGAGGGCGAAGACAAGACCAGCCAGCAGAAGCAGCAATCTACACCCGCAAAAAGCGCAAAATCGATACCAAATGCTGCCAACAACGATGATGATGTCGAGATGTCCACAGAGCAGAACGGCCAGTCTCACGAGGCTGAAGCTTCTGACGACGAAGATACATCCCCTACGTTCGGTGACCTGATCCGCAACCACGAGACCGTCGATGTCTCGGCTTCCCTCACCACGCAGCAAGCACACTCCTCAACCGCGCTTGCTACCCCCCAGACCCGCGTCATCGCGCCGCCTTCACTATCCTCTCTCGGGACCGTCCTGTCCCAGGCTCTCCGGACTGACGACACCGACCTCCTGGAGTCATGCTTCCACACCACCGACCTCGCCGTCGTACGCAACACCATCCAGCGGTTAGACTCGAGTCTCGCAGGCATCTTGCTCACCAAGCTCGCCGCGCGGATACACCGGCGCCCGGGGCGGGCCCATAGCCTGATGGGTTGGATACAGTGGACCCTCGTATCCCACGGCGGGGCATTAGCGGGCCAGCCGGACATGCACCGGCGGCTGACGGAGCTGAACCGCGTGCTGGAGGAGCGGTCGAGGGGCCTGAACAGCCTGCTGGCGCTGAAGGGGAAGCTGGACATGCTGGAGCTGCAGATGTCGTTGCGGCGCAGGAATAGGAGCCGGCACGCCTCGCGCATCAACGGCGCTGACAGCGAGGAGGAGGGCGCGGAGGACAGCGAGGAGGGGATCGTGTATGTGGAAGGCGAAGAGGACCAGCCGTCGGCTCTGTCCAACGGCGCCCTGCGGGGGGACGAGGAGGACGAGGATGACTTCGCCGTTGCTAACGGCGATGCTGGAGACTCCGATGACAATTCAGAGGATGATGACCTGGAAGGCATGGACCTTGACGACGGTGAGGCTGCCGACTTATCAATAGATGAGGACGAGGTTGACTATGACGACATCGAGGAGTCGGGCGAGGAGGAAGATGAGAGCGAGGTCGAGAGAGCCGCGCCACCGCCGAAGGTCCAGAAGAAGACGAAGTCGCCGTTTGGCAAACGGAGATGATGAGGCAGGGGGAAGACTTGGGTAGTTGTTAATAGAGCATCCGGTTGGCCGTCGCCGGCTTCAACTTGTCACTGACGGTGAATCAAATCCAATGCCCAATGTGCCCACTGTGTGCTTCGTCTTGCTCCTTCTCTCAGCGAGTTCCTTTGATGCATTCGACAAGTTCACCGACAGATACGTCTTAAGCTCTACCGATGATGCGTATGTCTTGGTAGTTCCCAACTCATCTTACACGACATATGTCATGACAACCATGGGCTGTAACCAAGTGTTCGGCGAGTATTACACTGCAGTGTACTTCAAGTCAAAAGCTAAAGAATAGACCAACGGGCACTTGTTTCTGTGATCTTGCTAATATTGTAGCAGAAGATATTATAACAAGCGTGGAGCTGTGAAGAAACTATCCCGTGTTTATAAACATTCGTAGGTTTCTCCGCTTTCCATCGTATGCGGTACAGACCAAGTTTCTGGACTTTCGGATTCTCTCAGAACTTGTCATTAGAGAGGAGTCAAAGTCAGCAGCTAGCATACTTTCCAAGTTACAGTTTCAGAACTCTGAGTGCACATCTCTGGTTTACTGTTTCGACTTTCAGTCCAGAACAGTAATTACTGAAGTGTAGACAATTCAGATAGTTATACCTCCACCTGTGTTCTTGGAGCTTCGTCCAATGGTTTTACAAAGCTGGGGGAAGACAGGAGGATAAAGATTCGCGTATATACCTCAGGCTGATCCACTAAAGGAGATGAAGCCTTTATCAGGGTCCATGATTTGCAATCTTGACCACAGCGATGCTAGTCTTCTTCATCTTCTATCTCTCTGCCCGGCATGAGCCAGAGCTAACATTGCGTTACACACAAGTGTGTGCCTCCATAGCAACTCGTACTTACGTGTTGAACTGGGCCTGGATCGAATAGGGGCTATGTACATCCGAGGCTTCTAGTCTTGTATGACAAGTTGATACTGAGTGTCTCATAACTCATGTTGAGATATTGTGCTAACATTCGTAGAAAGAACCACGAACGCTTGCAAATAATTTCACGTTCTGGAATAGACAACGGTCTGCATCAAACGTGTCACCAAGCTTGAGGAACTGGGATGGTCTAGCTCGGCAAAGCAACGTCGCCCGAGTCTGTTCTCAGGCACGCTTACAGCCCTGTCTCGATTTAGCTCTGCATTATAACACCAAGCGATCGTCCTCATGGACGGTCTCATGATGTTCCTGCATCTTCCTGTGGTTGGATAGGTGTAATGTGCCCACAGGACTAAGTTCTAGGGCTGTTTGACAGGATCCCAGTTTCCTCTTTATATCCCCAGCTTCTTCCCGAAGCCTGAACTCAGGCCCTCCAGGGCCTATTCCAGTGGGGGTTGGAAGTGGCTAGAGAGAAGGATAAAGAGATGATTCTAGGAGAGCCTTTGTGGGCCTGGTTTCTCACACTTCCATGCAAAGAGACTACTTACAAGGAAGTGTAAGACCAGGTCGTTGACAATTGATCCCAGCCGACCTCTGAGGAACCCATCGAAGGGTACCTAGACACCTTGACCCTCATAAGGCCGTTCGTCAATGTGCTCGTTACTGCAGATGCAACCCGAACAAGACCAGATAACACGCTCAAGATGGCTTGGGAGAAGGGATCGAGGTAACTCGCCCAGCTTGTTCAACGTTATAGACGGTATGAGTCGACCTAAGACTTGGTGGCTCGTCTAGAAAACAATAACGCTTATTCTTGCTCTCCATCTTCAAGATCTATATTCAGAGCAGAGCCAGCCCGACTTTCCTCCCTCTGGCCACTCAACCCCTCACAGCCTCAGCAGCTTGCCCCCCTCCCTATTCCTCCATCTCCAAGTCCGGGTCCACCTCCGTGCCCAAGTCCCTATCCTCCAGGAACTTCCTCCCCCTCAGCTCAGGCGGCAGGTACTCCTGCCTGACCCGCCCGTCCCGGTAGTTGGGGTTGTACTTGTACTCGGCGCCGTAGCCCATCTCCCGCATCAGCCGCGTCGGCGCGTTGCGCAGGTGCACCGGCACCGGCAGCCCCGCGACCCCCGGCTCCCGCAGCGCCGCGAACGCCCCGTTGAGCGCGCGGTACGCCCGCGTGCTCTTGGGCGCCAGGCTGAGCGCCACGGCGCAGTGCGCCAGCGGGATGCGCGCCTCCGGCATGCCGATCTGCGCCGCCGCCGTGTAGGCCGCCGTCGCGAGGGGCAGCAGCGAGTTGTCGGCCAGGCCGACGTCCTCGGAGGCGATGACCACCATGCGCCGCGCCACGAAGAGCGGGTCCTCGCCCGACTGGAGCATGCGCGCCAGGTAGTAGAGCGCCGCATCCGGGTCGGAGCCGCGGACCGACTTGTGGAAGGCGGAGATGGTGTCGTAGTGCTGGTCGCCGGCGCGGTCGTAGACGAGCGTCTTGGTCAGGGCCGCCTTGATGTCCTGCTTGGTAAGGGGCGGAGCGGAGGGATCGGAAGGGGCCTTGCTGGTTATGGAGAAGGCCAGCTCGAGGAGGTTGAGAGCCGTGCGAGCGTCACCATCGGCGAAGGCGGAGAGGTAGGTGAGCAGCTCCTCGTCGATGAGAGGCGATGCGGGCTGCGTCCGCGTGGGATCCTGTTCCTCCTCCTTCAGCGCCCGGAGTAGGATGCGTTGGATATCCTCTGTTGTGAGTTTTTGCAACGTGAATGTCCGGCACCGTGAGAGTAGTGCGGATTGGACTTTAAAGGAAGGGTTCTCGGTGGTGGCGCCAATGAGTGTGATGGTGCCGGCCTCGACAGGCTTGAGGAAGACGTCCTGTTGCGACTTGGAGAAGCGGTGAATCTCGTCGCAGAAGATGATGGTCTTGCGCCCCGTCAGGGACAGCTCGTTGGCGGCGTCCTGGAACAGCTTCTTGCACTCGGCAACTCCGCTGCTTGTGGCGTTGAGCTCGATGAACCGGCTGCCCACCATGTTGGCGATGCACCGCGCGATCGTCGTCTTGCCAGTCCCGGACCCTCCCCAAAGTATCATCGACGGCACCCTGTCCGACTCGATCAGGGCGCGTAGGACACCGTTGGGCCCAACAAGGTCCTGCCCGAATACGTCGTCAAGGTTGTGCGGCCGCATGCGCTCGGCGAGCGGTGCCGCTCTGTTCGTCTTCGTCCTCTTCACGAGCGGACCTGCTGCAGCCGGTACCACAGGCGTCTCTGGATTCGTTCCCATCCCATTGTTCTCGGGAGGCGAGCTGTGGCCGGGACCTTCGTCGAATGACCGCTTCACCCCTCCGTTGACCTTGCCGGAGCCGTTGTGCAGAGGAGTTAGGACCTTGGTTGGGACAGCTTGCCGCTTAGCTGCGGGTGTCTGGAAGAAAGTTGATGCGGATCTCTTTTGCGAGGACGCGGTGAGACTCTGGGACGGTGGCGAAGAGGGATTCCGGCCGTTGGCATCGCCGTTCTCGACGAGGAACGACTCGCAGCCCGAGTCGATGTGGTCGTTGATGGCGGAGGACTTGACCTGCCGGTTGCAGATCGGGCACACGACCATCGCGCCGACGCGGCTCCTCGCCCGTTATCCAAGCACCCGTATATACTCTGCTTCTGCGGAGGAGACCGTATATGTAAGAATGTCGGGTATAATGGGAGCGTCGTAAGCGGGTAATTGCGAGTAAGGTGCTGCTTTCCCTTCGGGGTCTGCGAAAACAGACGCGTTGGGGTTTAATGGACTCGTAGGGTGACGCGACCTGGGGTTTGCCACAGCACGCTAAAGCTGACGTTGCAGTGCCGCCACAGCGGGAGCGGGAGTGGGACACCGTGCACTGCGGAGAAGACCCCTTTGTCTCGGTACAGGCCGTTTCAGTCCGGTTCTTGTCAGTGTCACTGATGGAATGGGTGTTCAACTTGGCGAATATTGCCGCCTCCTCTTGGGGTCACCCATTCGAGAATTCAGCCATCAGACAAGCGTAGCCATATGGCACAAAGTGTTGCTATTGATATCTTCCGTCCACTCCTGGACGGGCAAGGTCTCTCTAGGCTCATGAGGCTCGACTGTCTGTCTCGTCTAGAGTCGAGTTTCCCCGAGACCGCCATGTATTTATTATACACAATCTCGACGGTGGCCCTTTCGGTCACTTGATAATGATTGAACCACGAACCTCCATGTTAACGCCAGCCCGATGCTCATGATGCCATGCCGAGTGATCCATTCCCTCCCGAATCAATGCACTTAAGCAGCCGTAGCCGTGATGTCTACCACTGCAAGTGACAAACATGCGGTAAACAGAACCTCACTAAGTTCTTGTCGTAATGCAAGTCTATGGTGTCGTCTCTCAGACCATGAACGACTCGCCACATCCACACTCCTCCTCTGCACACACGGACAGTCAGCATTACAGTTCCCAACCAACCACGACAGACAAGTGGCAGGAAAGACTTACTGATATTCGGATTTCGGAACACAAACCGCTGGTTCAGCTTGTCCTCGACCCAGTCCATCTCGCTGCCGATGATGCTGAACAGCGCCTTGCTGTCGATCAGCACCCTGACCCCGTCCTGCTCCACCGTCTCGTCGAACGCGCCCGGCTTGTCCACGTACTCGAGGTGGTACGCCAGTCCGCTGCACCCCCGGTTGCGCACCCCGACCTTGATCAGCTTCGGCTCCGGGCCCTCCAGCAGCGACCGCAGGTGGTCCACTGCCGAGGGCGTGAGCTTCATCGCGGCCTTGCGGGGCGTCCGCAGCTTGGACCGCGGCCGGGGTGACGGCGCTGCCGCCGGGGTCGTCTTCGGCGTGGTTGCCGAGGTCGAGACGGTCGTCGGTGCGGCGGTCGACGGTGATGACTTGTGGGTTGACGGTGACGAAGATGTCGCGGTGGCAGCCTGCTGAGCCGCAGACGACGGCGAGTGGTCCGCGAACGCGGCCTTCGACTTCTGTGCTTCCTTCTCCGGGACGGCGGCCGGCTGCGGGCTCACCTCGAACTTGCGCGCATTTTTCGGCGGCCGTGTCTCGTGGACCCGGGGAAGCGGTGCGTCGATCGGGTGGGTTATCGAGGTCTCTGGAGCGCGGGAGTTGCGCGGCGGGGTGGCCGGCTGGGGATTGAGCGGATAGGACTGGAAGGCGGTGGGCACTGCGAGGGCGCCGGCGGAGGAGAATTGGCGCAGGAGGCTGCGCCGGCAGGCGAGGCAGATGGAGGTGGAGGTGGCCCTCCGTGCGATGAGCGTAGGTGCATTCATTGTATGTGTGTATCTGTTTGTCGGCACGAATAAAGGGAAGTCGGCGGCGCAGGAAATGAAGCCGACGGTGGTTGTTGATGGTGGTGGGTGCGGCGGACTGGGGGGAGAAATTCGGAGGGTTGGCCGTTGCTGATTTCAAAGGCAAAGCTCGGCTCGGAACGATGATGATGTAACCCGGCATTCCGCGTCCGGCCGAGCCAATCAGATCCGCGCTATTGGTCACGTCTGGCCTGACTCCGGCACTTCAGGGACGTTAATACGCAGTATGGCGTGTCTAGGGATGGATCTATCGACGGATTAACCACATACGTGTGCAGTTTATTCTGTAGATTCTCATTTGACGATGGATATTCCAGGAACCTTGATGTCTCTTTACATGCAATTCTGTCTTGGTCTTTTGACCTCTCGCCTTTCGACTCTAGAGCTTCATTTGCTAATGCCATCCACGTGATCTCTCGGACTTCACAAAGAAGAGCAATGAATGGAAACCTTTTGTCATTCCATGCTGGTTGGTATCAGTCTCGCCAGTCTAGTACTACTAAAACATCGTCTCTCCAGAATCCCTACAGTCTAAGGTCATAAGCCCCTTGATGAACAACCTCTTAGGGGCACATAGCAGATAGAAGCAGCCATACAGCAACAACGAGCAGCATCACATCACTTCGACGCAGCACCTCCCTCCCCCACGAGCACCCTCACGTCCCCCACGGCAACCCGCGCCACCTTCTTCAGCAGCGTCCGCTCGTCCGCCTCCCTGTACCTCTCCCACGAGTCCAGCCCTTCCTTGGCCTGGATGCTCAGCGTCTCGTACCCCTGCCGGATCACCTCCGCCACCTGCAGGCTCGTCAGCACCCCGGCCGCCGCCCTGCCCCCCTTGCCCGCCCCGGCACCGCCCGCCAGCATCTCCTTGTAGTGCGCGCTCACGCTGACCAGCGTCTCGATGCTGTTGCTCGCCCGGTCCGTCAGGTTGTACGTGTCGCGGAACTTGACCAGCAGCTCCCCCGCCTCCACCACCTTGTAGAACAGGTCGTCGTACGCCGCCGGCGTCGGCAGGAACGCCTCCCCCGCCGAGAGCCCCAGCGCGATCAGGTTGACCACGTGGTCCAGCAGCGTGTCGATGTGCGTGAGGCCCCGCAGGTCCGCCGCGTACGTCGTCAGGAAGCGCACCAGCGAGAGCAGCGACCGGAAGAGCTCCGCCCAATGGTACTGCAGCCGCGTGCGCGACCGCGACATGTACGAGATGACCCGCAGCAGGATCCCCACGCAGAGCGTGTACAGCCGGACATCGAGCCGCCGCCGCAGGTTGTGGTTGATGCCGTCTACCATGGCGTCCAGCACCGCCGTGGCTAGCACCCGCTCGCCTCGGACGAGGGGCAGGTGCGGCTGTCGCTGGCGGCAGAGGCGCACGGTGGCCTTGCTTTCATCGCTGCACATCCGCTTGCAGAGGACGGGGTCCTCGATCAGGAGGCGGAACACCATGAGGTTGAGGTGCGAGTACAGCGTTGTCCGCTGGGAGAGGTAGGCGTGCTGGAGGAGGTAGGAGGTAAGTGAGATGAAGCTGGCGAAGGTCTGCTCCTCGCCTTTCTCGGGCGGCAGGGTGACGAAGTTGAAGCAGAAGAGCTTGTTTGCGTGGGTGAAGTCGTAGGTAGCTAGCAGGACTGAGGCATGCACTCCCGGCCTGCACAAGGCTGTTAGTATAAACCTCTCTGAAGTAGTGCAAGCAAGGTGGGAAGACTCACAGCTCAGCGAACATCTTCTTGGCTGTCTCGGGATCATAGACCACCGCCTTCTGTGCTGGCCGGCCGCCGGGCGCGATGGCGCCGAGGCCGATCATGTTCAATGTGCTGCTCAGGCTCCAGCCTTCGGGCAGATCTTCCTGTATCGCGACGTACTGTCCCCGCAGCCGCTGGCAGTCCTGGCCTACGCTCCTTACGATCTTTCGGATCGTGGCCTCGTTGACGAAGTCATTCAGCCGCAGCTGGTAGGGGTTCTGGAATTCGAATTTGTTGTAGTTCGCCAGGAGGCCAAGCAGGATGAAGGGCTCGGATATGTGTGGAGGGGAGTCGGTGTCTTGTATGAACTTGCAGCGCATTAGCTTAGCACTGCTAGAAACCACTTGTCGACGAAGAACATCTGGAGTCGTACTTTCATGACGGCGGGGAAGAGGTCCCTTTGTATGAAGTAGGTGAGCAGGCTCGTCTGATACGCCCCTGATGTCACCGCCAGGGCCACCTCGACGGCCTTACGCCGTACCTCTACTGTTTGCGCGTATAGTCAGTCCTACCCATCTGCGCCAAGTAGCTCCCAGAGCTGCGATTATGAACGTACGGTCCCTCCCATTGCGTAATATCGCGTCTAGCGCCCCGACGAAGTCGGTGAAGACAGTATCGACGTGATCAAGGCCGGCGAGAACTGTTATGACATCGGAGCTCGGGTTGGTGTACTTCTTCGCGAGCACGGCGGATAGGAAGGTGCTGAGCGTCTAGTTCCCCGCGGGAGCTTGTTAGCCAGAAGTAACACCCCTAGGGCGGACGAGCAAATGGCTTCCCCGCGGAGTATACGTACATCCAGCGCGTGCAGGTCCGCGGCGCCCTGCGAGTCCCTGAGCGCGGCCACAGAGCGGGCGAAGAGCTGTCGCGTCTGCGGCTCGAGGTGCAGCAGGTCGCCGGGCGGCAGCGCGTCTAGTATGCGCCGCAGCGACGCGCGGTCGGGCTTGAGGAGGAAGAACTCCCTCCAGAAGCCCTCGGTCTTGTCGGCCTCATCTTCGTCCTGTTGCAGCCGCAGCAGTCGTCAGCTATGTATTCGGTCGAGAGCCGTCTTCGAGCTGCCGCGGGTTCACGGTGTACGCGGGCAGAGGCATACCTTGGGCCACGGGCCACGTCAGCTAAGAGACACGCGGGAAAAGACAGAAGGAAGGGGAAAGATGCTCTCCTGGGGCAATTGGGGTCTGGGGGAAAGGCTCGAACCTTGAAGAGCTCCTCGTACAGGTGGACAATCTTCTGCTGGAACGCCTCGGGTCGAGGCTGCTGGGTGAGGGGAGACTGCTCCATAGGTCGGTCGGGGAATTAATTTGGATCAAAGACCTACGAAAGCGCGGCGCCGCTCACGGGGGTAAATTCTCAGAGTTGGAGAAAAGAAGGTTAGAGAGTGACTGCCACCCCTACTCCATTACAAGGGGTACGTGCTGTACTGCACTAACGATCACCTCTTGCGGCTCCCTGTGTGTCTGGGCCGTAGGGCTGAAGAACAATGCTACCAGGACCTAAAAAAAGCTGCCGAGGTTTCAAATGCCACTGTATGATGTATTCTCAGGGTCCAAACCGCAAAGGAATCAGGGACCATCAACGGTCTTGACCACTACAAAACCCCCACACGCCTCCTTTGTCTACTAACAACCCAAGCCCTGGCGGGTTTGATGACGATAAGACAAACAGCGAGACACGCAGCAGCAATCATGACTAGACATATCTTGCCATGATTCTCCGTGGAATTCTCTCCTATAGAAAGGCTCTTAATGACATAGTCCCATCAGTGATACCTCCAAAAATGACAAGTGACAGCTTCCAACTTCATCATGAGGCTACCAAAAACATCATTATCCTCTACACCTAGAGGTGGAAGTGAATGTATCTGTCATGCGAGGCAAAAAGCGGCTGAAAGGTTGTTCATAAACACATGCTCTCTGTCTAGCTTGAAGCTGCTTCTGCCGCTCCATCTCCTCTGAGACCTCAGAGTTCCGTTCCTATCTCTGCAGCAAACGGGGGTATAACCACCACTAAACCCTCACCTTCCCACTGATGCTTTACTTCCCCCGTCTTGTCTTGGCCATACCACCTCCTCCGTCTCTCTGATGTGAATCATCCCTCGTGTAATGGATCTCCTTCGTATCGTATCACTTCTCTCGTCTCCAATGAGACAGATATCTTCTCCTCCACTGTAGTGGTTTCCAGTCCAGTGATCAGCCAGACAAAGTTCGTCGCTGCTGGAAAGAGAGCGAATATCGAAACAGAAAAACACTTTTTGTCTAATGCAGACCAGTCCCCTTTCAACCACCATGGGCCCCCTCCAGCCCGGTTTGTAATGACCAGTGTCGCGATGCGGTTGACGCTTGCAGAAGCAAAATAAGTAGAGAAAGACATGCTTGATGAGGGGAAAAGAGCAGACCGGAATCAAAGCAAAAGCATGTAAGAACCCCTTGAGGGCGCCAGCTCAGATGCCCCAGCTGCCCCTTCGTTCCGACACACCCCACGCCAACGGGCTGATGCTGTCCAGGTCCGGGTGCTGCCTCGCCCACTCGAAGATGTACCGCTTGAGCGCCTTCCAACGGGGGCACCGCTCCTCGTCCGGCGTGTCGGCGTCCATCTCCAGCTTGAGATGGCCCTTGGCCCGCGACCCGATCTGGTCCATAACCTCGTCGTCGTCGCGCTCCAACTCGCCCACTCCGATGCGGCTGATCTTGGCCAGCTCCTCATCGTACGCCCGCGCCATCGCAGGATACCCCAGACTTAGGTAGTTGTACACCTGCGTGACGAATGCGTCGTCGAACTCGGCCGCGATCCGCTCCTCCAGGTCCGCCGACGCCTTCTCCTTGCGCAGCCGCTCGTCGAGGCCCATCAGCATGTGCAGGCCCTTGGGCTCGCCCGCCCGTGAGCGATGCTCCGAGGTGGATGGGGCCACGGCGGACTGAGCGCCGGTGGGGGTGGGTTCTTCGTACAGGGTGTAGGGTGCCAGATACGAGTTGGCGCCGGGGAAGGGCTCGCTGTGCTCGTGAGGTGTGGCGGGCGGCATGGGTGTGGTAATCATAGCGGGTCGCTCGGCAGGCACGAGGGCCTCCTGCGAGTTGGTCGTGTAGCAGTAGCCGCGCCACAAACCGAACTGGCCGGTCGTATCCCGGTTCGCCTCCACAGTGGCCCCGATCTCCTTGTCCCACTTCTGGTCTGGCTCCAGCTTGGTCTGCTTCGGTGACGGACACATCCGGAAGACGATCTCCTTGCCGAGCATGGGCGGGCTGGCCCGGTTCCGCAAGCGCCAGAGGTCCCGGTCCATCTTCTCTTCCTGGTTGCCGTAGCCGCCGCCGTAGCCGCCCAAGGGCCGGCTGCGGAACCCGGTATCGGCTGGGATCTGCGAGGCGGATACGAAGGGCATGGGTGGCGCCGGGCCATCAAAAGCCATATCCGCGGCTCGTCCGGGAGGGGCTGACGGGATGTAGGGCATGAAGGACTCGCCAATCACCCTCGCCGGAGGTGATTCAGACCGCGTCTGTGCAAGAGGCGGGAAGTACGACGAAGACTCAATATCTCGGCGGTCCGATGAGACTGGCTCGGAGGGGATGTACGGCATGGGGTGCTCGCCGATTGGGCTCAACGGGCCACCGAGCGACGGCCGCGCCCTGGTAAGTGACATGGCGTCGTCCGGCAGGCTCAGCATAGACCCGGATCCGTAGTCCGAGTCTATCATGGTGTCGCCACGGGCCTTCGCAAGGGCCTCGGAGAACTCCTGCATCTCCTTGACGGCCCAGCCCACCTCCGACGAGTTCCGCCGTGAAGGCTTCTTGTCGCCGGGCCCCCGAATCATAGTCCGGCCTCGGGAGATGTCACTATCATCGTCCGAGCCCTCCCGCACAACGAAGTGCTCGGCGCCGCCCGCCCGCGCTCCCGCATTGGGGAACGCGGACAGGGCGATCTCCTCCAGCTTCTTCTCGGCGTCCCGCCGGTTCAGGTCGAATACATGGTCGGATATCTCGTCGTCGCAGGACTCGCGCCTGGCGTGGCCGGGGTGGCGGTTGTGCTTCTTCCGCGACTTTACCGAGTAAATGTGGTTGGTATGGGGGGTGATGTCCGTCTTGTCGACGGGTTTGGTGGCGGGGCCGACATCGCCGGCACGCCGGGACCGCCGCGTGGACTCGACGAGCTGTGGTGCAAACCGTCTCTTCTCCTTGTTTGGCGTCTGCGTCTCCCTCGACGCTACTCGGGGCGAGGGTGGCGGTGAGGGCGAGGGGGTTTCCCGAGGTGAAGGGTCGGGAGTGGGCTCTGAAGTAGGAATAGTTTTTCGGTATCGCTCGTAGGTTGTCTCGAAGGGTATGGGAGCAAACCGCCTACGCGGCTGCGTTGGTTGTGCCATGGTTGTCGTGGATGTTGGTATGAGTGTTGTCTGCTTGGTGTTCTCGGCTGTGACTCTTTTGCACAGGATCTCCAAAAGTGACTTGGGGTTCGAAGACACGATGCTGCGGCAGAGACAGATTGGATTGGCCTATAACAGCACAGGCATGATGGAGTGCGCCGAGGCCGCTCTCTGTGTGTGTGAGGGATAGGTGGGAGGGTGTGCAGAGAACAATGGCAGCAAGCACAGCAGAAGGGTATCTTGCTTTGATGTCGAGGGTAATTAGGCAAATGCCGAAGAAAGGACGAGATGGATGGGATGGATGGATTAGTTGGGATGGAGGGAAGAGTGACTCCTGCTGTCGTGGAACACACGGAAGGAACTTGCAGCAGCAACACGAAGACACACAGCACACACACTGCACGCAAATCTTTTGTATATCTTGGAAAAGCGAGGGTGAGGTTGCCTGCGTGGGTGCGAGTGTGTGCGTGTACCTTGGTAAAGGGTGTTGCAGTGGGGGACGAGAGTTTGGGGTACGTAGCGACGGTCAAGGGCCGGCAAGGGGCGGCGGTCACAAGGACACGGCGAGAACGGGATGATGATGGAGCCAAGGTGGGATGGCCTTTGGTTGCAGACGGCCCTGCAGACGGAACGCTGCCGCGGCACAAGTACCCCTACCGTGCAAGCGTGGAACGCCCTCGCACTGTACCACGTACCCAAAGTAGCTCCTCCAGTTCGACTCGTATCCACGTCACGCTCTTTCTGCAGAGCTGAGGTGGCGTCATGCACACCAAAGATGCTGATTTTAGCAGGTCCAGCCACATCCAGCCCCGCATGCCAGCCTCACTAGCGCAACACAAAGGCACAAAGCTGGACCCTTCATTGCCGTCGACTTTAGCCAGTTGACACTGTGGTGCTACTCCTCCCACCCCAACGTTTCGTTTCTGGCTGTTGATTGACACGGTCGCGGCCTCGCAAGGGCTCCCTCCAGGCCCACAAGGGTCCTCCGTCTCCTCCTCCTGGGTTTCCACTATCGATGGTGAATGTCGGCTTCAAACTCTGATTTGCCATCGCCTGCTGCTCTGTCCTGCACCTGTGCTGCAGTGCTGCATTTGGCCTGCAAGCGGTATCGCAGCTGCGAGGGCTGACATCATTGCCGCTTATTACTGCGACATATCTCCTCGGATACATGGGAATGTAAAGTCTGTCCGTCTAGACTCAAACGAGTACTCCAATAGTGTGCATTTAGACACCGTGCTAGCAGCCTGTGCTTATCTGGCTCGTAGTGTCGTGTGAGGTGTTGGCACTTGGGGAACACCGAGGCCCTACAGTGACGCCCCCCGAGCGCCTGAGTAAGGCCGCCTGAAGCATCCGATGGAGGCTATTCTAGTTGTCAAGCTCTGGAAACGTGGCATAACTTCCCTCCTCTTACGTACGGGAGGGCGACAACTCACATAAAGGAAAGAGACGGAGACTTGTGAAAGAGAAACAGGAGGCCCGCAAACCAAGGAACGAGCAAGGCTTGACAAAAGACGGTGACAGAAAACACCACCGTCCAAACCGTTCCCCGCGATGCAACGAGCAGCACATCTTACGGAAGAAGTCGTGCAGTGCAGCGCAGTGCAGTGCAGCAGCTGTGCCACCCCATTCTGCCGCGTAAAAGACCGCACAGCCCGCTAAGGTAGCCAGACTGCACTAGAGCCTCCCTCCCGCAGCCGACTGATCTGGGACCAGGAACGAATCGGCCGGTCCCCGGGCCCTCGTACATCCTTACACCGTCTTGACCGTCCCCTGGTGGCTTCGGGTTGAGATCAAGTGACTGTCTGCCGAGGGAGGGGCTCAGAGTCAATGCGGCCCCTGGGATTTACGAGATGGAAACGCCCCAGTCAAAATGACAGCTTCAGGCATATGCCATGGGCGTCCCTTCCAATTGGAATTTCAGGGGTCGTTCCGGCCTTTTGGCAGACCGAGGCAGACACGATCGTGCTGGGCCTCTGTCGTTGAGGTTGCGAAAGTCGGGAGACTTTTAAGAGTCAAGAGTCATGGCAACGCCCGCCAAGTTTCGCCACAAACGTGAGAAGTTGGAGGCTCCGAGTAAGCGATGGTACCGGTACTCCGTCCACTACGCGATAGGCTGGCAGGGCTGAGCTTGTTTAGGCCGCCTCATGTTGTCAGGTTGCCCTGAGAGACACGAAGAATCTGTCAAATCTCCAGACAGAGCGACCAACGGCATCTCGGTAATTGGGTATTTATCCTTCTCAAATCCAATCGATCATATACCGGTACGACCCAGCGCAAGCCACTGAAGAAGCCCAACTCCAGCGTCGGATTCTCGTGGATGCGGCCAAAGACCCGTCGGGGCTCTTCGCCGATCCGGATGGCGCCTTCAACTACACCCTGCGGGATCCACTAGGACCTGTCGTCTTCTGAGACGAAACCTCTGGCGATAACGAACTGATGGTGTTGTTGAAACCTGCACCTCAGATCAGACCAAGAAGAAAGAATCGTCGGCCCGGAGCCCAGGGATCTGAGCAAGGGAGATGATCGGGCGGGAAAAGCAGCAGAATAGCGGGTTATGGCGTTGTTGCGGCGCTACTTCGCGATAGAGATTTCTTTTCCTCCCGGCCTTGTCCTTCCAACGAACCCACGCGCGGGCGGCTCCGGATGCGCCTACCGGCATGGCGCGCCGGGGGTAAACCCCCACTTGGCCGCGCATCGTCCACAGACCGCCACGACGCATTATGCGGCGTCGACACCCTCACCGCACAGTTCTAACCAGTCGAGCTGCAGTTCTCCGAGACTAGAAGGTGAGAAGAGTGTCGGCAGAGAGATGCACACCGATAGCTATCTGTCAAGTTGACGATATCTGCGACATCTCCACTTGCACCCACGCACACACTCTCACCCACACACCCACACATGCACCAGTGTATGCACTGGAACATTACTCTGTCGTCATAACGCTCAAAGACGAAGCTCCCCTTCGACGACGCTGGTTTGAAGAAGTACTCCAGTGAGCAGGCCAAAGAGCGACTGTCGGCGTCACAGCATCATAGTATTGCAGCCGCCCACGTCAGCCATCAGCCTCGGCTTCTTATGGCGAACTCACGCTTCGCTGCAGTGGAGTGCACGGTGTTCGGTATGCTGCCGTCTCTTACTCGCCTCGTCGTGTAAGATTGAAATGGCAACGCAGAAAAGTCCTGTGAGAGACAGAAAGAATCTTCGCAAGCCACTTGGCGCCGTGCGTTGCGCCAGGGTTCGCAGCATGAGACGCTCTCGTGATGCCCGCTAGTTAGGCGGGTTAGAACCCCCCCTCCCCAACCCCCAAATCTTTACCCGTACTTCTCCCCGCGGCGGCTACCTCAGATGGGGGCTCTGAACCCCGGAGAGGAGCAGAGAGGCGATCGCCTTCTGCCCCACGATGAGCTTGCATGAGAGCCCTCTGGCTTCCTCGAGATGCTTCTATCCTGTCAATCCGTCCTGTCTCCGTCCTGTCTCCTCTCACAGCGTCGAGAGCCAACACGTCCTGTCACATGGCCGGTAAGAGAAGGCCGTTGAACACATGACGCAGCAAGACGTTTTCTGCTGCAGCCACTTCGCCAAACCTGCATCTCAACAAAACGCTGCGTTCGCCTTTCGTCATCTACGGCATAGTGCCGCCCCTCGCTTCCGGATGGCGCCCGTAGCAAGAGCTCGAGACTCCTCGCGCCCTCCGCGGTCGTGCGGGACAGTGCAGAGGATGCGGAAGGAGGTCAGGTGCAGGCCTTCCTGAATGGACGCGAGGTGAGGGGGATCGACCTGCGTGGCGGGCTTGCATGATTGTTTGTCCAGTAACTCTGCCCACCGCCTTTTTGGCGAAGGCATCTTCTGGCGTGGCTGCGTGGGTACATGCGGCATGTACTGGACCACTGTAGATCGGGTGAGTCAGCAGCCCGTCCTGGGGCTCCCGCATTGGCCGCTGGGTGATCAGCAGCATTGCGCCGGCCTCGCGACTGCACGTGATGCTGCACATGCCCTCGAAACGTGCGTTTCTTCTGTCCAAGGGAGTGAAGTGAAGGTGAAGTAAAGGTGAAGATATGTATGTCACCCGTGTCTATGCAACGGACATCTGCGAGCCATGGATAACCTACTCGCTGCAGCAGGAACTACGGCACGGCGCTGAAAGTATGAGGGCCTGTGGAGATCAAGGGGATCGGGTAGTTGGATCTGAATTATGAGTAAGACCAGGTTCAGGGTAGGCAATCTGTCTATGGCATGAGCGCTATCTACATATAGTATCTAATATCATATTACCCGAATCTAATCTTCGCAGCCTCTCGACTCGATTCCTTACCTTGCCTCGGCGAACTTCATCCATAGAGGATCATTACTCAGCCTGTGCAAGAATTCGCCCTCCGTTCCAACCAGGAGCTCAATGCCGCCGTCCGGCAGCGTAGGCAAAATAACCTGGCAGCCGGGAAGAATGCCGTTATTAGGGCAACGCACGGCCTCGATCCTGCCTCCCAACATAGGGCCCCATTCGACATCATACAGCTCGAAAGTAGCCCATGAGGTGAGCACACAGTTCTTTCCGAGCAGATCGAAGAATGCCGTTGGGACAAGCCGGTTGACGTCCTCGAGCTGGTCCACAAGCGCCACCACGTCGTCGGTGAATTGGTTGTTCAGGCGCAGCAGCATCTCCTTGCGGACTGCGACAGCGAGATCGGCTAGGCTGTGGGTACCCAGAATCTGGCGGACCGGCGCCGACACGGATACGTACTCGAGCCAGCAGCCTAGAGTATTCGGATGCACTGGTGGATCGGTACGCTGGCGGCCGTCGACAGCAATGTTGAAGACGGAGACCGGGTCGTCCCCGTCGTCGAGGCTCTCGATAGGCGACTGGATTGCTACGGTGGTACGCCACACCAGAGCTGAGAAGGCATCATGGGAAGAGATCCATGCTTGATCTGTCGGCTTTGTCGCGTTGGTGGGAGACGCCTCTGCCTTAAGAACCGCAAGGGAGGCTGGGGAGAAGTAGAAGACCTGTCCGCGGTGGGTCGTGCTCAGCATCTGGGGAGGTGGGCCGACAGGGGTGAAGGGCAGGACTGTGTATTCAGGGTGGTCCTCGACACGCCCCTTGTTCCCTCCGGAGGGCTTCATCACGCGCTCCCTGTCGGCGACCATGGCATCGTCGATTACGAAGGGTTTCGTAATTTCAAGGCCTTGCCTGCGGCGGCATTCCTCCGCCCAGACCTTGGTCCAGGTGAGGTACGTGTTGCCGTCGCCAACCATGTGCAAGACACACCATGTGAGAAGCACTCCGCCCCGGATGAAGTTGGCCTGTGCCAGAGAGATGGGCACACGCTGCCCTGGCAGAGGCCAGATACCGCAGCGAAGCAACTTGTCACCGTCGAATGCCGAAACTGCGAAGTGCTTGGCCTTCAGCTCTGCATACGTGAATGGGTACGCTCCAGGTTCCCGCAAATCCTTGACGAGCACGTCTCCAAACTCTCCGTCGGGGAGTTTCTGCACCTTGAGCACACCGGCCTGCTTTGCGTCGGGGTCCGGCACGGCCTCACACGCCATGATAGCAATCCGCCGGCATGTGGTTTCGTAGCCATCCCTGAGAACTTTGGCGACCTCATCAATAACGTAGTCATCTGTTAGCCGCATGGGGAACACATAGCGGAGGTAACCCCTGGGTCCGACACGCTCCAAAGCAGTCAGCTCCGGGACGTCACTGACAGTTTGCAGGGAACCCATTTTGGTCGTCAAAGGATCCGGGGGCGGTGGGGAAGAGGGTAAGGGGGGTGTTGCAAAGGATCAAAGAAGCCGTGCTTCCAGGATATGTTGCGAACAAACCGGGGCTGCTATCGCTGTATTTATGTGCCGAATACCGCGTCGACAACCAATCCTTCGCCCTCCCCCTCCACACAATTTCCCGACTAATGTGGCCTGTCAGTGCAGTGAGGATGGGGGGCCTCATTCTCATCCGACTGCAATATCGGTATCCGTTGGACGCCGAGGCTGGTCATCGCGTCCCTTGGGGCGTACTGACGACCCCGACAAGCGGTACTAGTTTGCGTAATTAAGGTGACCTGAAACCACTCGAATCCTTCAGCGCAACGGTCCGCACTCTCGATGTGGGTCCCGATAACTCGGGTCAGTTGGTTTGTGCTGAGGGTTAATCTGTGGATCTTGGATATCGTTCATCTGTCTCTGGCTGATCAACATCCTTGGTTGCAGAATCCAG
This sequence comes from Pleurostoma richardsiae, assembly GCA_030052745.1. NCBI lineage: Eukaryota > Fungi > Ascomycota > Sordariomycetes > Calosphaeriales > Pleurostomataceae > Pleurostoma > Pleurostoma richardsiae. The sequence continues at coordinate 387,984 of JANBVO010000010.1, forward strand.
AGACTCGGGAAGGGTTCAAAGCGTTCTTGGTTGGCATCCCGGCCGGAGTTGACAAGGTTCTCCTGAATTGCGTGGTCAACCTCATTTCCCACCCGTTGCAAGGCACGATATGCGATGCTAGTATGCAAAAGTCTCCTGTCCTTGTCAGCCACTCGCAGGACCCAGTTCGGCCATACAAGTAGAGAATGGGTCAATCCCTAAAATGGTATTAGCGCGATATTCTATCTGTCTGTGAAAGGAAGACACCCCTAGTCAAACCGGAGCCGACCTTCGTAGGATCCGGATCCTGTCCCTATAGAGTAATCCCATTCAAGAGGTGATCATCAGTCTCAGGAACCCGACTATGGCGTCTTCTCTCATGGCACTCTAACAGCCATACTCCGTACTTCCGGTTAGATCTTTGGGATTAGTTCTTCTCCTTCCTCCTCCTCATTCAGTCTACGGATGACTGTCTCTACTTTTCGTGTCGACTTCCCGGATCTCCATGGACCATGGACCCGTTCATCGTAGCCATCTTCGGCCCGCCTCCTGCAGGTCTCGACCTCAGCGAGAACACGGCCTCCCAGGACAAAGGAGCTGTTATCTCTATGTTCATTCTGGCTGCAATATTTGTCGCTCTGCGATTTGCCGCTAGAATTGTCCAACGTAGCACTCCCCATTGGGACGACTGGGTGATCGTTTTGGCTCTGGTATAGCCTGCCTATGACTCGAGTTGCCGACCTTCAAGCAACGGTTACTGACGATTCGTGCGTCATGAGCAGGTTTTCGTGGGTGGGACGTCGGGCATGGGCATTGCTGGTAAGTTATGGGAACTCCCTGCTGCAAACGCAGCTTGCTGACGGTCACAAGGTGGCGTCTATGGTGCTGGAAGACACGTCTGGGCGATTACGCTGGCCGACTTGGAGGAGGTCTTCAAGGTGAAAAAGGAGCATCCAGCGTTTCGGGCGGGATGCAGCTGACAGCAATATATAGATTCTTTTCGCCTACACTTTCCTTTATGCCGCCTCCTGTGCCACAACCAAGATATCCATCCTCCTCTTCTACCAGCGCATCTTCACGACGCAAGACAAATTTTTTCGAATGCTCGTCGCCTTTGGTTACTTCCTCTCCTTCTCATACCCGGTTGTTATCTGGGTGACCATGGGTACCGCCTGCAAACCAGTGTCCCATTTCTGGACTCAGTTTGGCGGCACCGCGGGAACTTGTATCGACACCAACAAGTTCTTCCTAGCCCTTGGCATCGTCAATATGATCACTGACTTCTACATCTTGCTCATACCGATCCCGCAAATCCTGAAGTTGCAGATGTCAACAAAGAAGAAGTTAGGCGTCACGGGTATTATGATGCTGGGTAGCTTGTAGGAGCTCCGTTATACCCTCGAAGTGGCGAGAGTGTCACTAACCAGTCGACAGTGTCTGCTCTGCCAGTGCTGTACGCATCTACTACTTGACCAGGCTCATTGACTCCATCGACGTGACTTCAGCTATGGGTCCGCTCTTCATCTGGTCCGACCTCGAGCCGTCCATCGCCATCGTGTCCGCGTGCCTCCCGCACCTGGCACCGCTCCGCCACATCGTCCACAGCAAGATTTCGTCCACGTTCAGGAGCAATGGAGGAAGTGGGCCCACGTCTGGGAGCGTGCCGTGGAGGGACGGCGGCGCGTCGAGTGCAAAGGGGCCCATGTTCACATATGGCGGATCAAGGTACTTTGGCGGAGACAAGCTGAAGCTAGTGGACGCCGACGACGAGATTGGACTGACTAACCGTGTGACGGCGGGATCGGTCCTGGGCAAGACATCCTCCACCGGGTCCAACTCTGCGGAGAACGTCAACAGTCACTCCATCGTTGTACAGTCCAGCTTTGTGCAGACGACGAGCACGAGGCCTGAGTAGCTGTCTCGAGCCAAGAGCCTCCTATCACTAGATGAATGTAGAACTCCTGGGAATCAGCCCAATGCCTGCGTCACTGGCCGGCTCAAGCAGCCGTCGGATCCCGAATTTTCTCGTTTAGTTTCATCCAGCGTAGCAATTCCTGTACAATATAAATGTTAAATCATAGACGAAGACAAGAGACGTTGTGACGGGATTCGTTGCCTCTGGGACCAACTATCAACATATTAGACAGTGATGGGGTTGCCCACCATTATGATTCCCGAGACGCTGGCAGGCCTGGCAGGTAACGTTTTTGCACGGACCAGAATGGCTCTTCAGCATCCTCTCGTTATCGCCAACCAATCCCGCCAGAGGTATTTCCGGGATGCTACCCAAGTAGAAACTAATGTAACCCCCTGCGTCTCGCGCAACCGCCCCCGGACAGCATCCACCCTCTCCACTCCCCGCCAGTCCTCCCGACTCCTCCGTACCCACATCATCATCCACTAGGATGAGAAGCGAGTTCGGGGAGATGGGCGACTCCTCTATAAGATCCAGGCGGTGCCCAGTGCTGCCTGCAGTTGAGTTCTGGGCACCCGCCTCTGGACTCAGTATACGACTTCGATACCGGCTGAGCGTTCCCAGTTGAGTCTCTGAAGGGCTATAACTTTAAGGAGTTCTCCTCGACATGTCGGAGTTCGAAAGCGTCAAGCCGCGCGATGCGTTGCATCTCATTGGCGTAGCCCTGCCTCCAGCCATTTTCCTTTGGATCCTTGGAACAGCGGTGTATCGCCGTTACTTCCACCCTCTCTCGAAGGTCCCAGGCCCATTCCTAGGATCTTTGTCAGAGTTGTACTATTTCTACTGGCAATACATCAAGAATGGAAGCCTCTATCTCCAATTCGAGCGGTTGACAAAGGAGTATGGTAGGTGCCTCAAAGTCCCCGTAATAAGACCTCCAGGCGCTCTAGCCGCTGTACCCGGTTGCATAATTGCACGGCCGACCACCCTCTTGACCCTCTCACGCCCTGTCACGATACGCTGCACATCAGAGAATATGAGAATTTCGGATATTGATGCTCACTGCAGGTCCGGTTATCCGTATTGGGCCCAACGAGGTGGTCCTGACAGACCCGGAGAACTACGACAAAATCTACACGGCCCATACAAAGTTCTACAAGGACCCTAACATGTATGCCAGGGGAGGAGGGCCCACGGGAATTTTCTCCACCATCCCGAATGACGCCCACCGAAAATACCGTGCCATCCTGAATCCGTTCTTCTCCCGTCGCGCTATGCTGGATGAGGAGGAGCTCGTTCAGCAGAAGGCGCTCAAACTCTGCCGTGACATTGAGAAGCACCGGCGAGAGCGTGTGCCCACCAACGTTCACGACGGGTTCCGAGCCATATCCATGGATGTGATCACTGAATACGCCTTTGGACCTGACAACGGCTGGGATTTCCTCGAGAGCGAAGACTACGGAAGCTGGTATGGCGAATTGACACGGATGATATCGCAGATGATTTACCTGTTTCGTCTCATCCCCCCTCTGGCTAAGATGAGAGAATTGCCGCATTGGCTTGCGGTGAGGCTGAACCCCGTCATGAAGGGATACATAGGGACTACTGCGGTAAGGTGGCATTGCTTTGCTTCGTAGGGTTTCGGGGTGTGTTTATGGGTGTGTGGACTAACTGCAAGCAGCAAGCCACAAAAGTTGTTGAAGCAACAGTCCGCGACATCGATGCGGGAGTCAAACCAAAGCAAAATACCATTTTCCACACCATTCTCAGCCCGGAAAATCCACACGGCCGCGTGTCAGTCCAGCACATGGTGGATGAGGCCTGGGTTATAACTGCCGCTGCGGCCGAGACGACGGGCAACGCCCTGACGGTGATCGCATTCCGAGTCGTTAATGATCCAGTGGTCTACGCGAAGTTGCACGCAGAATTAAAAGAGGCTTTCCCAGATCCCGATAATATGCCTTATCTCGAGCTGGAAAAGCTGCCTTACTTGACCGCTGTCATCAAGGAGGGGCTCCGGTCAGTGCATTCTCCATCAGCTAGAATCCTATTTGGCTGACTAGAGCTGGAACGCTAGCCTCTCGTATGGTATTGTCCACCATCTTCCGCGTGTCGTTCCCGAGGGTGGCGCTACCTTCAACGGCTATTTTCTCCCAGAGGGAGTGAGTATTTGGCAATTACCCCGGAATTCAATGTATCCCGAGCTAAGACTTAATCCCCGCTCAGACTGTGGTAGGCATGTCAAACTGGACCATGCATCGCCTTCCTGCCGTATTTCCAGACCCTGATAAGTTCGACCCGGAACGCTGGCTTGACCCAGACAAAGCACGCCACCTCGATAAGTACTTGACTATCTTCAGCCGAGGCAATCGCATGTGTATCGGAAGGTACTTGGCATGGAGCGAGTTGTACGTGACTGTGGGACAGCTCTTCCGCAGGTTCGATGATCTGCGGTCATACGAGACCAGGGCAGAGGATATGGTGTACGAAGACTATTTCGCACCTTTCCACCCTGTCGATGCAAAGCCGCTAAAGCTCGTCGGCCCCGAATTCTTTGAATAGGAGTAGAGGAGATACAGAACCTGAGAATAGCTTATGGAGCGGTAGAAGAACTGAGGAGCAGAGAGGGTGAGCTCTAGACCCTTCACGTACTCTATAGGTATTAATTGAGAAGCTGCTTGGATTTTATCTTAGCACATCAGTATGAAGTCTACTCACCCACACTCCCTTTATCCTATCGACATGCCGGCAAGCGTCTTAGTGACAGCTTCCAACATCACAAAGCAGAGAGCATGCCGGATTAAGATTGGGAAGACGCGAACGAATTTGTCAGACAAACATCTCTGCATACATCTAGCAAATCATACCCAATGACAGACAGGATATTGCAACCGGCCGGCGCTTAATGGGCAATGTTCAGCTGCTGCAAATATGGAACAGATGAGAGAACTGGGCTGAACGTGGTCGTGGAGATTTGGCTGATTCCTATTACCTATATATTGCATCGGTGTTCAAAGGATTTCCTCACTCTCTGTTCAGAGTTTGATAGAAGATCCGCAAAATTGACACTCTCCAAGATTGCTGAACCTAGATCAAGCCAGAGCCCAGAGACGGTTGTTGTACTCTTTCTGATGCTAATGGTCTCAGGCCCAATTAACCAATAATGTTTCGCACCAAGGTTCACCACCGCTATGCTGAATGGCCAGACGCTTCTGAGACCGAATGTTGATAACGGGAGTTATCCACAGATCGAGCCTGTCACCATCGAAAGGTTTCTTACGGAGCACGATCTATCTGACGCAGTCCCCGGACAGTTTTGCCTAAGTGGGTGTGGACAGTCCACGCATGGCCTTGAAAAGAGAAAGGGTTGGGCTCGAGAAGAGCTGAGTAGCGGTAATCAAGTTTTGTCAGGCCCTTAGCTGAAGGCTCCTTGGCTATCAAAGTTCAGAGATGATGGGTCGGGAGATGTCCCTTCCCCACGTTATTGCGTATAGGTGCCTAGGGTGTAATGCATCTACGTCGATTCGATAGGATTCACATCCGCACCCTGCTGAGGGACATGCCTTTGGTAGATCTTGCGCGGTAGAATATTTCGTACTACCGTCGCTTTCTCGTCTGAGACATTCCTTCACCGCTATTCGGCAACGGCGGATGCAAGGATGCCCCCAACACCGGAGAAGACTAGCCCCACGCATTGTTATGACCCCTTGCACTCCGAGAGCCGGGATAGCCTCGGCTCGAGCCTCGCGCTTCGCCATCGTTATGAGGAAGAGTAGAGACACCACAAAAGCGGATAACATCCCTACCCGGTTATCAAAGGTCAATGGTCTCCTGAACGACGTCGGTTGTTGAGGTTGGCCCAATAAGGCGAGCGGCGAGAGTTGTACTGTCGTTGCATAGACCCAGCAGTTTATGATGTTGTGTATATACCTGCGACGCCAAATTGACACAATTTCCTCTGCTCCTAGTCTCCTTTGAAAGAAACGACGACCGTCCCAAGCAGGAAGTGCTGACTTGCTCTTTTCCCGTTTACCGTCACTTTTGCCTGTCCTTTGCTTACCGCCTTGCCTCTACGTCCCCGCGTTCGATCTACACCGTCCATCTCGTGTCATGCAGCTAAGCATCCTCGAGAACGCAGAGCCCATGGAGATATGGAAGCGAACGGACCAATAATCTATGTCTTCGGGACCGTGACAACCTCTCCAAGGACCGGGCTCCTGTCCTCGTGACACGTTTCGCTGCAGTCGGCAATGCTTCCTCACGCATGTCGACTGCGACGCGGCACACAAGGGAGCCAGCGTGCGACTCGCTCAGGTTATCATTTGTCCTCTTCTCTCCTCCAAGTCTGGAGGTGTTGCTTTTTGATAGAAATGACGCTGCGTCCCGTCTGCGATCGGTACCTGGCAGAGAGGCGTCTCCGCGAGGAAGCCATCCGACGGCGCAGCTCGTCTCTGGGGTGCGCGCCAGATCTCGCAAGGGCCATCTTCGTTCTTTGACACACCTGGGCTTTCGGTTACTTCGAAAGTAGCCCTGGGACCTAGCTTGGAATCCCTGCTACTAATCACGGGCTCGCATGTCTTGGCCTTGCCGGGAGAGCTACATATACTGTGCAGGAGTCACCACAGATCATGAGCAAGCAAAGTGTGTCCTCGTGCACTCCATAAGGAAATCTCCTCTTGGGAGCAGCAACTCCATTACGAATGGTCTATCTCAATGGTGAGCCGATCGGTTGCCAGCAATTGTCCCCCTTCTGCTCTTCCCTCCAGCAACATAGGTTGATAGTGCCTCCCCCGGCCGTGATCCGCCTAGTTCCCCTTACGGAATAGTCAAAGCATACACTTTGGAGTAAGTCATAGCTCCAGAACCCAAGGGTACGGAGGGCTGGTCTTGTCCTTTTGAGCTTGCCTTTCAGCTCCGACTTGTAGAAGACAAACAAGCCGACGGACTGGCTTGGGATTTGTGTGCGATTATGTCACTGCTAGGTGTTGATGACACTGGCTTTTGCTATTCTTCAGCCACATCGCTGGCTATTTCCAAGGTGAGACTCATCCCCGGATGTGGGTAGTACCGGCTACCCAAAAAGAGAGCGCTCCTGAGAGCCTCGGGACGACACCTTCGCCCTAAACCATGGGAGCTGAAATTACGCCTGCATGTTCGGCTGCAAAATAGCCATCCAGCCTCACTTCCCTGTCTGCCTCTTCAGCGAATCAGGACTAGGCTGTCCCCTGTTTCGGGGAACTGCGCTGACGCTTGAGATTGGGGTGGCGTGAGGCTGGACTGGCTGAGGCGAAAAGCGCAATGCGATCGATGCGGAATTTTATCTTAATACCCCCTGATATGGGAGTGGAATGACGGTGGAAGGTCCCACATCATCTTTTCGGTGACTGTGGCGGAGCGCAACCGCGTTCAAGTCTCACCTTGGAAAGTCCTCGGCACCGAGCTTCGAAAACAAGAGCCATTTCGCGATGCCGCCCGACCAATCAGGACACGACAAGGTGAGTAGTCAGCAGAGCTTGGCCCCTGAACTACACCTCGGCCGCCGACGACATTCTCAATGGAGAAAGATGATGAGAAGCACCAAGCAGAATATGGCTCGAGGAGAACGATAAGGAGTGGAAATGTCGAAGAGAAAGTAGTGGAGGGCGAGAATGACTATCTCACCGAGCGTTATAAAACAGCCTGTCCGGCGACCGTGTATAGGAGATGGATGACAGCATGATACAGCATCGGTCTTCATCATTTATCGTCCCATTAATCTGCATTGGTCGAAAACGTTGAAGAGAATACGTTCAAGTGCAGTATGCCGTCACCACCAAAGACCTTCCCAACCCCTGGGCTACTAGGGACTCGGCACGAGGAGCTTGCTCCTGTGTTGGGTAGCTTAATAGGAAGAGAAAGCAAGGGAAGCGAAGGTTCTCAGGTTAAGAAGAATTCTGGAGAGCAGAAACCGCCTAAACAGTCACCGGCAGCTGCTGCCACCGGCTCAGACGTTACTACAAATACATCTGGAAAATAGAAAAATGTGCTCCAGGGTGTCGGTGGCCGATCGCGGCGCACTCCATGGCCAATGGGGCTGAAAGATGGAAATACGGGGACAAGGTCCAGACAAGATGAACGGCTTGCTTTGGCTCCTTTCGGTAGGTACTCTACTCTTCAAAGTCCCGGACAATTGTAACAGGAGCTAATGTTCCCTTCCGAAGCAAAATTAGATATGACTCATTCCTGATTTAGATTTCATGTTGTCCCGGCATTCCAAAGGCTTTCATCGGTATCGGAACTCTTGCATTACACTTTGTCACTTGGTTTCTCTTGAGAACTGGGGCACAGCTCCGTCACAGGTCGCGTATGGAGGAGAATCGTTTGGGCGCGTATATGAAGGAGAAAGGGGAGGCGTGGATTGCGGCCAAGTTGGGCCGGTTTGAGTCTCCCGTAAGGCAACGCTCGGATATAATGTGTAGGAGAAGTAAGTCGGCGCAGACTCTTAGGGCAGCGGAGCATATAGTACGAAGGACGGACCGGAATAATTAGGTCTGGCCAAGACGCTATCTATTGTTTGCCGCTTTAATCAGAGGCTCGCCTGTGCATCTTGTCATTCGTACGCTAGCACCAGGTTTGATACTCTCCAGGGGACAGATGATGGTACTTAACGTGTCTCTACACTACGGAGGGGAAAAGGGGCGCGAACTTTGCGGTGTGAACACTTTGGTAGCTAGCTGCGCTTGAAGCGTGAGAGCTAAACAACAGTCCGCACATCCTAGTCCCACTCGACGTCTCCAGCCAGTTCAGCCGCGGGGATCTCTGTAACCGTCACCGATGATCTTCGACATGCTTTAGCTCCCTTTACTAGACAGAAAACACGTAAAATTGATAAACCGCGTTATCCCTTCTCTCTATGGGAAAACACTGCCCTATGCTTCACCTCTTAAGCTCTTGCCGCTGCTTGATCATTGACCTGGACCCGTGGGTCACGGGATCTATCCCTGACTGTAAGTCAGACCTCAACCGCAGACACAGTATTCAGGTGCATCTACAAAGTACAGACAAAGTGGTGGATTAATGGCGTCTAGGTCGCAGATACCTCGTCTTTGGGCTTGCGTCCGTACACAATACGCACGCTCATGTAGCCGTGGATGGACCTGTTCTTCAGATACTCGCGTACACTCATGAGGAAGACCGGGTATTCCTCCTTGGGCCAGTTCAGAACGTTGTGCCATATGTGCATAGTATACCCTGGCAGAGCGTCAGTATTTCGATACCATAGAGTAAGACAATAGTGTAGAGTCACCACTCACCGTCAAGGTCGTTGTCCATGGCAAACTGGGCAAACTGTCCGATTTCCTTCAACTTCTTATCCGCGGCCCATGGACCAAGGGGGACCTGGTCAGAATTTTTTCATGTTACTATGATCCCTTTATGCGTGCGTTATGTTAAATAGACTCCTACAACAAGGATACGTCGTACCTTATAATTTGCCTGCTCACGGTGTACAAACCCGGCGTCCTTGATGGCGTTGGCCTGTAAATTGTCCTCGACTGGCGCAAAGGAGCGGCCTGTCTTTTTACCCGCCTCACGGAACAGCTCGTTCCATCTCTCGACGGCATACACCCCGTTGGTCGTACCGTCGTCGCTGTAAATGAGCGGATCTATCTCGCACGATTCAAACCAGCCCTCCGGCTTGCAGCACCGGTAGGCCTGTTGGTATGGAAGATCCCAGCCAATGATGGCACCGAATAAGTAGCGCATATGTACGAAGTCGAAGGTGTTGTTCGGCCAGCTCCACTGTTGTGTCGCGTCCTCGATCTCGAATTTGAGATTGGGAGGCACCCATGTCGGCTACACGGGTGATATATCTGTACCGATCACTTCAGTATTAAGGAACTCATCGGCGAAATCGCCGAGTTTAGTACCATCGTTAGTTCAAATACCGAGATGTCCATTTTCCGGGGTTATGTACATTGCCCATATTCCTGCAATGCGAAGTCAGAACTTGTAATCCCTTAGTGCGTTGGGATCTGCCGCCAGCGGGGTTCGCTCACCTGTTCCCGTGCCGATATCAACGGCTTTCTAGAGGATATCAATCAGCAGGGAAGTTGGTCTCAAGAAAGGGATACCATTCTAACCTGAATATCCTTCTTAATGGGGGCAAGGTACAACCTATTATCAAGGATAATACTGAGATAATAATATCTACTAGAGTATCAGCGACAGGATATAACACAGTCAGCTATTCCGGACTTATCAGTACGATATGTTAATAGACTCAAGCTGCTGCTCATCGTTTGGCGTAAAGTAGTCGACGTTATATCTGTCGCTGTGGTAGGTACGACCATGGAAGGTGCGGTAATTGAGAATGCTCGACGTCAGAGACGCCGTCGATGATCTCAGGCTGCGGAGCTTGGTCAGACCTCCGTTTAAAATGCCAGAGATCGCAACGTCGGGGCCGGGCTGACCTGTCTACAGACCCAAGTGCCGAATCATTATGATCGTTCTCATCGTCGGCCTGCAGCAAAGGTTCATTAATATGCCCGAGATCAATCAGCCAAGGATAAGTGGTTCAGCGGCCCTCCTTCTGCGCGCGTGTACCTACCTCTGGTGCAGGAGCAGGGACAAGTTCCGGCTGGGGAGGATGATGGCTTCCTGCGGGCTGATCCGCCATGGTAGTTGGGTGCAGTCAGGTTGTGTGCCAGACGGGATAGCTGGAATATTGAGGAAGCGGAAGCGTTAGGACGCGTGGCTCAACATTGCCGACAGGGAGAGCAGGAGGCAGAGTTTCATCGACCCAAGTAGGAGGAGATGGCATGGACTGCACCACACAACAAGAGCTTTGGCCATGCCTGTCAGCGCTCATTGGACCCTAAAATAAGGTGATGTGGACAGAGGGTCGGATGAGGGTGAGGGGGACAGAGGCGTTGCTTGCATCCCATCCTCGGTGGGGACCCCGTGCAGCGGTACGCAGATAGGGAATTCAACCCTTCTCCAGCTCGAGGGTCTCCGCCGTCGTTCGACGCCGTTTCCGCGGTTTATGACCTGTCACAAAACCTGGTGGGGTTCTCGGTCTCGGCGTACATACTCGTACTCGAATCCCTAATTCGATTTGCAGATTATGAGATGTAGGAACTTTTGCTCCTTTCGCGAAAGACCCATATCGGTAAGACTCGCTGTCGGGACCTCTCTCATTCCCTAGTTCCGAGCAATGCAGGCCCTTCACCAAATGAACTAGCAAGTCAGATTGTGGCTGCGCCCCTAGATTTCCAAGCAACCGCGAAGGCATTCGCTTTAGTAACCGAGCACCTGGGCTGTGAGAAACTTGGTCAAGGGTATCCATGAGGGTAGGAGTCCCAAGGGAGGATCCCTTGCTGCAGCAGGCCATTTCTGACCGCCCTGATGCTTCAGGAGCGCCTGGCGGTAGGAAATGCGACCCATGTTCCACAGCTCATCGTGCATGCTACCTGGACATGACAGCACGGATGAGGCCGAAGCGAGAGCTTGGATCTGATGACGATGGTGTTGCAGGTGGCCATGCCTTGGCCGACGCTTGGAGATGAATCAGACAAGCGTCACTATGACTTCCTCTGTGCTTCGCAGTGGAGATCAAAGGGGATAGCAAGAGCACGAGTTCCGAAGATTCACGGGGGAATGTTCGATGATTGTCGGCATCTCCGTTCAGACTCTGCCTGTAGACGGGAGGCCGCCTCGGGAGAGGATGCTGCAAGATAGGAAGAACATAAATAGGGAAGCCGTTCCCCCAAGTTAGAACTGGACATCCCTTTAATCTACTACATTCTCACCTTTCACCCATACGTCACCAGAATGGGCACTTTGACGTTCAAGGACGACAGCCGTTGAACGTCTGTTGGGTATCTGAGTATTACGACTGACAGGTCTTTCTCCAAACAACAGCGCCGGTCGAAACTTACCAATGACTCACCGTGGGAGGCCAGTTCCTTCCTCGGGAGGGACCGAGGCCGTACGGAAGAGGGGCGTCATGAGACGATATTGTTTCACGGCTGCAAAGATCGCAGCGACCGCAACAGCCTAGTAGACCTCCGCCAAGGCGCATGCAAACGCAGGCACCTCGCCGAGGAGTCAGACGCAGGTAGTGACTCGAATTTCCATCAGGTTACAAAACGGAGAAGACCGCCTCACAACGAACATCAGACGACGACTAAACGCTACATCGGGGGAGTCTCCAGCGTCCCGAAGCAACGTTATCGTGAGATTGGATCCGCCAGCCTGCCGAGTACGACCCCGTATATAGGCTTTGAGGACCGCCTCCATGCGATTCTTGAAGGCCAAGATGCCGACTTCTCACCTTTTCATTTGCCATCGCCATGATGCAGCCCTGCCTCTCCACTTTCAAGTCACAACCTGCCTCAGACCTTTCAATCATCGAGCTGGATCTAGTCAGTTCAAGAGCCTGTTCAACGGAGCCCGAAGCTGAGACTGATGAGCCTAACCTGAGCGAGGAAGATTCCGCAGGCACTACCGATGAAGCCGAAAGCAACCATAGCTTCTCTAGTCAGAAGCCGCCTGGGAAGAGGGTCAAACACAATGACCGACGCGGTTGGTGGTCACGCCTGGACGAAACCCGCTTGAATGCGTATGTGAAGGAGAAAAGAAGCTATCATGGATTGCGGAAATTTTGAGCCAGCAAGAGTACTCTATACAGAAGCATTGGCATGCGATCCACGAGAGGAAATAAGTGAGCATATCCCATTGCCTTTCCCACGCGGTCGACTATGGGCAGCGTCTATTGTAGTAAACATGGACCGGATTATATTTCTTATGCCTTTGATCTTCGTTGGAATTCCGGTTTACCACGGGATCGGCTTTGCGATGCCTTTGTACTTGATATTTACGGTTCTAGTGTATTTTGCGGCTTTTTTGTTGCCCCTTCAGTGGCGGCAGGTTCTTCACCTACCTAGTTATTGTCGCTGGTTCTCATAAAAGGACAAAACCTCGACGTCTTTTTGTTCGAATAGAAGATCGCTTTCCAGTACTTTTAGCTCCGGGAAGGAATTAAGCCTAACCTTTTTTCGGGTGCGGGTGATTTGTTTAAGCATGGTGCTGGACGTATCGGACTGTCTCCTTTGCGTTGCCCATGTATCAGTACCGGAGAGAACTCAAGGAGCACTTCTTTGCTATCATTCAATATTGGATTTTTCATGGTCTGTTTGCGTCCCTATACAGTTGTTACGTTATTGGTATTAGTGTACGGAGAAGCCTCTCCGTTGTTTCTAGAAGTTTGACGTTGGCTTTGGCAATCTCGGCAATTACGAACCTTCGGGGCAATCAAAATACCATCTAAGCGGTTATTTTGATGAGCGGGATCGTAGAAGCACTTGTCGACCAGAAGTTGGCCAGAAGGTAGGTTTTGGTTCTCGAGCATGTTGGGCATCATACCAAGCGACACTCACGGTGTTCGGCTCTTCAGCCCCATATGTTGTGTAGACCACGCTTTCTAGATGATTACATCATCAAAGGAGTGACTCGGCGAGCGAATTCATCCGCGACGGCAGCGGCCAGTTTGCGTCGAACCGATCCCCCGGCGGCCGCCCTCTTTAGCCTGTCCATGAGCTTGTACGGAACAATCACCGTGCTCTTCATGTCCATACCGCCGATCGTATCCATTATCTGATCCCTTTAGGGTTGTAAGCGATAATGGCCGCAACCTGATAAGGCACTGGTCTGCAGAGCGCTTGCTTGGGCTAAAAATTGCTTGTTTCGGTATACGCGCGAGGCCACAAATCAGGCAACGGTAGCTGCTATTCGTCCGTGAGGTACGAAAACAACACGACTGGAGCTGCAACGACCTTCGACCAACGACTTGCCTTTTGCTCCTATGATGAGCCGCCCGCGCAATCTTGCATCGCAGATCACATGACACAGGCATTCCACAGACATGGATGGCACCAAAACCGTCACCCTCCCGGATGGCCGGACACTGGCCTACGGGATCTACGGGGCCGGCGATGACGCTCCCGCCAAGGACATTCCCACCGTCTTCCACTTCCACGGCCTCCCCGGCTCGCACCACGAGGCCGCCGTGTTCAGCGCCTCCGCCGCGCGGCACGGTGTGCGCATCATCGGGGTCTCCCGCCCAGGCAGCAGCCTATCCAGCCCGCGACCGAACCGCACCCTGCTCGACTTCCCAGCCGACGTCGTCGCGCTCGCTGATCACCTGGAGATCGACCGCTTCGCCGTGCTGGGCGTGTCTGGCGGCGGGCCGAACGCCCTCGCGTGCTGGCACCTCATTCCTCGGACGCGCCTCGTCGGCGCGGCGCTGGTCGCGTCTGTCCTGCCCGCGAGCCTTGGCCTGGCAGGCATGAATATCAGGACGCGGATGGTCTTCACGGTCGCAAAGTGGGTACCCAGCTTGGTGGCCTGGGTGTTCGACTGGCAGCTCGGCGCCCTCGCGCGCGACGACGCGCACCCGGAAAGGCTGGAGCAGCAGTGGGATGCCGACCTCGGGTCGCATCCCGGGCCGGACCTCGAGGCGTGGAGGACGGATGCGGAGCTGAGGTCCGCGTTGGTGAAGGGCCTGCGCGAAGCGGTGCGGAGGGGGGGAAGTTCCACGGCGTGGGAGTTTAGGCTGTTGGCGACGGACTGGGGGTTTCAGCTGGGGGAGTTGGCGGCTGAGCCGGGCCAGATGGTGTTTTGGCAGGGGGACATGGACACTAATGTCTCGCTGGCGACGCTGAGAAAGGCAGTTCCGATGATTCCGGGCGCGGAGCTCCGTGTGTCGGAGGGCGACGGTCACTTGAGTTTGTTGAAGCAGGATGAGATCATGGCTACTCTGAAGGATATGTTGCGCCGTTGAGCCCTATGGCTATTGTTTTGATAGCGGAAAAAAGAACGAAGATCAAAGACAACCATTGCAATGCGGAACATAACAATCATTACACATCCACCTCATCCTCGTCCAAAAACTGTAGCCCACTATCATACCTCCTGTCCTTCCTCTTCCCATCGCTTCTCCTCACCAACTCTGCAGCAAGAAACTCGGCGAGTTTCACCACCGACGCAGGCATGCTCACAGGATATAATATAGTATTATAAGAGGTATCCGCGAAGACAAGACCGGCTGAGTTGTCTTATCTAGGAGTGCAGACAGGATTACACCTACGCAGAAAGCACGATGCTAGAAGGCGACCGTATCCTCGCCCTTGAGCCTAAGCACGGTTCTCAATCTCTACGGTTGGCGGAGATTATCATGATAAAATGCATCTGGCTCTGCCTATTATGTGCTACAGTATGGTGGCTACGTCTACCATAGATCCACAAGCTCACCGGGCGGCATGACCAGCGCAGCGATACTTGACAAAGCCAATCTTAGTTGACATCAAAACAGAACAACGGGACCTATTCTCCGTGTATGCTTGCGCTCCTTGCCAGACACCGAGAACGCCAATCAAATCAGAATACCGCCTCGCACACGCGGAACACGTAGGTAATCTTGCCTAAAAGGTCAATGATGGGACCTATCTGGCTGAACCAAGTAAGCAGGAGACATTCTCAACTCAGTCACCGATAAAGCCACACCGAACTCACGGTCTTGCCGCGATAGGAGGAGAAAAGGACTGTTGCTAACGGCCCAGACCGGACCACTCTCATTAAAACAACTGGCCGCTGGAGCATCAAGAGTAGACCTATGATATTCGACACGAAGGCAAGCAGTGGCTGTACGTTGTGTCTGTTGTTAGTAATGCTATATACTTCATAAGGATATAGCGGTGAGCTTCCCACCTCTTATATTCAATCAAGAGCCCGTACAGCCACGTACAGGAAGAGCAATATCTGCATGATTGTGACATTACCTTTCGCATGATCACGAAGAAGGCTTGGGACTTGCTGCGCATATCAACGGGCGTCGGAGCGGCAGCAAGAGACCCGCCATGTAGGGTATTGCTCACTTGCAGATTTAAGATCTCCGGGTGCATTTGAGAGAGCCAAGATGGGGACGAGGAATACCCGATGCATGCAGATGCAGGCGGCCTACATCCCTTGCCACTCCACTTCCCCGGATATCATGGCCCGCTAAGAGAGGCGTGGTCCATGAGTTGGCCAAAAGGAGGCCTGCTCACTGCGGTGCTATGGCAACACCTCACGGTTCCAACGCACTCAGCCATCCATATTGAGAAAGAGCTACATATACGAGCGCCCACAGGCTAGAATGTTCGGTGGTCGTACAGAAACACGAACCTAGTGACCTACCCAAATCAAATCGCTATTTCCGACACAGGGACTCGATTCTTCTTCCATAACTGAGACCGGCAAGAAAGTCCCTCGTCCTCTCCTCATACCCAGAAAGAGAAAAGGACTGAGACCATGACCTCACATACACAGTGGGTGCTAAATTCGTCAATGCCACAATGTGGAAATCCAGCCTTCGGTGGGGACAAATCGGGCATGACCACGAAAGATGCCCAACGGTGCCCAAGGGCCCGCAATATGCACTCCGCGTAATCGCTCGAAAGCCCTGGCATCCGCGACTGGGCAACTGAGACGCAAAACAAGAAAAACGAAGTGAGACATGGCCAGCCTCTCATTTTTCGTCCGCAGGTGGGCCGTCGAACCAGCACCGTAGTCGGCTTAGCACACCCATCGCGACTGGGCGCCCAAAGCATCTTGCAGCAGCGACCCCCACCAACTGGGCAGAAGAAAAGGGGCAAGACGAGCAAGCCAGCCAGCCATCTTGCCCGGCACGAAGCCAGTCAAGGAGTCCAGAGGGAGAAAGTCGCCACTCAGACAAAATGACTCAATGGCCCGCCAACTGGCGCCTGTCACACCCCCATCCCGACTCGCCCGGCCGCAGGGACCGGTGGGCCCGGACCGTACCGGGCCAATGCCCAACTGCCATGCCTCAAGTCCTGCACGCTGTCTCGTCGGCTGGTGATGTCGATCATCGAATGGACCTCCGACGCCCGTGGACAGCCTTCTCCCCCCTCCTGCGGCCAAGGCGCAGCGGGCAGCCAACAATGCTCTCGTCAGGAAAGGTGAAATGTGATGGGAGTATTGTAACCCCTAGTGACGTCGTCAGCCGGCCGGAACAGGCTGGACCAGACGCAGGAGTTGTGCCCCCGGGGGGCCGGTGCCCCTGATTCGACCACCACGTGGCAGGTCTCCCGGCCAGACCCTCCGTAACATGCGCCGTGGATGCCCAACCAAAAGCCTGCAGGCTGCGAGGGCGGGTAGCACACAGCCAAATATAACCCTTTTCTCTCCCTCGCAGGAGCCTCACATCCGCCACACTGGGCAGCAGCCAGCTAGATCACGCATCCCGTCTCCGTTCACTTGTTATTAGTCCAGACCTGCAGGTTGTGATTCCCTAGGAAACGCGAGCCGACAACATAGCCTTCCCTCGATTCTCTCGTGTTTTCTTCTTCCTCGACATCTTCCATTCAACAAAACCCCAGACTTCTAGAGCAAACAGAGACTGATCATGAGAACCCACCATCTAAACTACTCTTCACACCAATTGCGCAGAATCAGAATTCCAAAGAGATAAATACGTCCTTGAACAAGCACGTGAGCATCCTCGTCCTCGTCGATATCGATCACATCACGCAACCACCATTCTCATCAGCAGCTCTATCAGATCAAACAACATAATACCCTACCGATGAATCCAACAAATACGACAACTACGGCGACCATGGAGGTCCGGCGTCCTACCACCGAGTCCATCTTTGGTGGAGTGCCCAGGGTAGAGCAGCAGCAAGCACTGCAGCACGTGAAGGTAGAGCATTACCGGCCCGTCCACCGGCCCGTCCGGCTCAGGGCAAGGATGCCTCGCCTCCCGTCACGGCGGGGTTCCAACGCCTCGGACGTGTCCCTCGCCTCCATGGAGGGCACGACCGGTGGCTCGGACGTCGGCATGCCGTCACGCCGGCAATCAACCGCTAACAATACCGGCGGTGGGAACCGGGTGTCATTCCGCGCTCCGTGGTCACCACCAGGATCGTTCCCCGACGAGGACCCCTACGGCAATGTTGACTCAGAGTCCGAGTACAGCTCGTCGAACCTGTCGACCAGCACGCACGCCACGACAGTCGAGCCAGACACCGTACCGCCCAGCAAGCCCCCTCCGACGGCGGCCATCGAGAAGCGCGCAGCTCCGGCGGCTCCGGTCCTCGCGCCCGCCATCCGGAGGCGGTCGACAATAACCCAGGCATCGCAGTCCAAGCAGACCACCGGCTCCAACCCGTCGTCGTCGTCAGCCTCTGGCGGCAGCACGGGCATCACCGTGCAGAGCGGGCGGCGGCAGGTGCACATCGAGGTGCTCGCGGCGCGGGCCTCGCTCGCGGACATGAAGCACAGGCAGAAGGTAGAGGCGGTCCTCCTCGACAAGATCGACGCGCTGAGACGTGACTCACAGGAACTGGCGGCGCGGCAGACGTCCACCGCGGACGAGCTCGAGGCGGCACGCGCGGCGCTGGCGGCGCTGCGCGCCGAGAAGGAGGAGGCGGAGCGGGCGGCGGCGTGCGCGCGGGAGGAGGCCGCCGCCGCGGAGAGGGTGAAGGCGGAGGTGGAGGCTGTGGCGGCGGCGGCGAGGGAGGAGGGGAAGGAGGCGCGGGAGGCGGCGGAAAGGGAGAGGGACGAGGAGAGGAGGCAGAGGGAGGAGATCAGGAGGGACTTCCTCGAGCAGGGGAAGTTGCTAGACGAGACGAGGGGAGTCTTCGAAGAGAAGACGAAGTTGCTGGAGGAGGCGGAGAAGGAGCGTGGTGAGCTGCGGGAGGTGAGAGCTGAGCTGGAGAAGAAGCACGCAGATGTCCAGGGGAAACTGGAGCTGCTAGAGGAGGACAAGAAGACGCAGGTGGCATTCCTGGCCTCGCAAGTGGCGGGGCTAGAACTTACTAAGGAGAACTACGAGGCCCGCGTTGAGGAGATGATCCGGATGGACCTCGATAAGGAGGCTAGGATCGGCGAGCTGATTGCCGAGCGAGACCGCCTGCTCGAGGAGGCACAGCAGCGGGTGGCACTGGTGACGAGCCTGACCGAGGAGAAGAGCCGCCTAGAGGAGGAGAAAGAGGCCGTCAGAAAGGCGGCGAAGGAAGAGAAAGAGAGCCTTAAGAAAGCTCTTGAAGAGGAAAAGGGCGCTCTCCAGACGCGTTTGGAGGAGCTCGATGTCACTGTCCAGCACCTCAAGTCACAAATTGAGGGACTGGAGGCAGACAAGACCAGCCTTCAGGGCCAGATCGACACACTTGCAACTGAACGAGACAGCCTCAAAAACGAAGTCACCGTGGCGAGCGCGAAGAGCGGAGAGTACGAAGCCGAGCTAGCCAAGCTGCGCGAGGAGCTCGGAACCGTTCAAGCTGAGGTCGACAAGCTCCACGGAGACGCCGCAGCCCTGCAATCAGAGAAGGTGGCGCTGCAGGCCAACCTGGCAGAGCTACAGGAGCACCCGGAGCTCATGAGCCAACTTCGGCAGCAGAACGACGAGCTGCAGGAGCGCAACAAGGCCCTTCAGGAGGCAGCAGATAAGGCTGCCACCCTCGAAACTGAGAAGGCGGAGCTGGAGGCGCGCAAGGTGGAGCTCGAGCAACAAGCCGCCACGGCGGCAGCACTCGCCGCGGCCAAGGCTGACGTCGAGGCACGCGCGGCCGACCTGGAGCAGGCGGCCAGCGAGATCCCCGGGCTCCGCGGCGAGAAGGAGGCCCTGGCGGCGCAGCTGGCGGCCATCAACGGGCAGCTCGAGCAGGCGCGGGCAGCACAGCAGGCGGCGGCATCCGAGGCGGCCAGCCTGCAGTCACAGATCGGACAGCTCCAGCAGCAGCAGCAGCAACAGGCAGCCCAGCAGAAGGCGTCACCCGAGGGCCGCAGCGGCAGCCGGTCGCGCAAGAAGAGCGGGGACAGGAAGGAGCTCGTGGTGGTCCGGAACCCGTCGGATCGGTCCAGCTGGTCAGTCCAGGCGTTAGGCCTGTTTATCTAGAAAGAGGGAGAACATCTGAGCTAACTGTGGAGGCGTTATAGGCAAGTTATGCGGCGGTGTGACCTGCGAATCAGGAGTCTGTCGGCGCCGGATGACAATGATACCTAGCTGGACAGTGGGCGGCGGCGCTCGGACTGAGGACTGCGGTGGAACTGTTCGTTTCGGATGGATCTCGAAAAGCGATTGTGTGCGGTCCTGTGTTTGCAAAAGTTCTTTTCTCTTATGTTGTTCTGTTTCAAGTGCAAAGGGTATGGGGTTACACATTCAAGGATGGATAGAAAGGTACATGTAAACAAGAAGGATGTAGGGATAGCGGGTGGGACACGGATCTATTAGGTAGCAGCGTTGTGAGAACGGTTACGAATTTGATGTATAGAAGGATCTTAGCGTCTCTAGATGGCGTTGTAGTGATAAAAGGTGATGCTTGTAGCTCGTCGCGTTGCTTTGCGGTAGAAATAGTAGATAGAAACTGCAGATGGATCCAGGACCGCCGTGTTTGTCGATTCCGGTGTCTCGGAGTAACAGATGTTGTCCCCATGAATTATAATTGTGGAACAGAATTTCATCCAATTGGTTCGGTGGTGTAGCGGTTATCACATCAGTCTAACAAGATTGCCTCTTCGCAGCTTAGTTCCACTGAAGGTCCCCGGTTCGAGACCGGGCCGAATCAGCCTTTTGCTTTTTGAAACTTTTTGATCGATTGACTCCATCGATGAGTTCGGAGCCGGTTTAGCTGGTAGGCAATGATTGAGTTTAAGCTTCTCATGGAGGTAGATACACTGGTGCATCAAGGACTTCGAAAACTAGTCATCGACGTACACAGTATACATCACTTGATTGTAGATACAATCATACAAATGCCCTTGAACGACTGGACGAAACACCGATCACCATTCCTGAGCCGAACGCTTAGCATTCTCGTTCAGCGTAAAATTTGCATCTATCTTAGAATTAACTGTAATAGCAGCGCCTAAGGCCGGAATTGCGCAGTCTTCCCTCATCAAGTCGCCAGGACACGCAAGAGGAGAAACTTTCGCAGTAGCATCGACAGCTGCATTCCTTGCAAGGAGAAATGAGGGCAACACAACATTGGGATTCATCAGCTTTCCCTTGCCCCATTCTCTACTTCGACCTGTTACGCATCAGTTTTAAAGAGCGCGAACAGCCCGGTCGGGGTTCAACTTACCTATCTTATTTTCTAGGACAACTAAGGTCGCTGTGTCCAGACCCCCCTCCCAGGCAGCTATTGTGCCATCAACAGCCACTGTGGTATCGTGGGATTCATGGTGGTATTAGTTATTCCAGTGCGAGAATCAGGGTGCCAGCGATGTGGGCCAGCCCTCTCCTCTATTTGCTTGAGGGCATCTGCGCGGATGCTCTCGTTCACTTTGTTGAGAATGTCCCACTGGGATACATATCTGATATCCTGATGCCGTCCTAGCAGCAACGGCGGTCCCCAGTTAAGCCAGATCTTGTAATGTGATTGCGGCTCGACAGGATTCGCAGGGTGATGTCGAAAGTAAAGATGGCAACAGAAGCAGGCCAGCTTACTGCAGCTGACATATCGGTCCTGGTAAGCCCATTCTCTGCGGCCGCCGTGGAAATGCTCCAACACTTGGATCTCTGCGTGGACGCGAGGGACAAACTTTTCATCGTTGTATTGTTTCAAAATATTATCGAGAATGTGATGCATTCTGTCCATTTCTTCCAGTGCTTCGATTACTGCCGTCCGTTTAGGACCCGCTGGGAGCATTCGATTGCAGATGCCCTCAAGTGTTGTGTGGTTGTCCGGAACAGGCCGTGGAACACACTGCACCACAGGAATTGCTGCGACCGATACGTTGTTATCTACCAGGTTTTGGACTTGAGGAAGATTGACAATGAGACGCTGAGGAACACGGATATGGTTGGCTAGACGTCCAATGTAGTGTCTGGCTTGGGCAAAATCTGAACGGCGGCCGGTCGGACTCTCCTGATCCGGCAACTCCCCACTCCATAGCTCAAGCTGTCTCCTGGAGGCAGAGTGCCTTGTATCGTATGCAAGCCGGCATAGAGCATCTGGGTCTGTCGTGTTGGCAAACTCGCGAAGCCACTGGAGCAGCTCGAGATCCGGCATACTGTTCCAATCCTTCTCCAGCCGCTCGATGCATGCCGAGCTATGCTTTATCAGGCAAGACTTGAGCTTCTTCACTTTCGCTCTAGAATGGGCGATACAATAAGAAGTGAATTCGGCAGTGAAACTCTCAGTCATGGCGAGCCTTTCGGTATTGGTGAGACGCAGGAAATCTCTCAGCCGTGTAAGGATGGACCTCAGGAAAGGCACTATCTTCTTGGCTGGGTCGGTATTGGCTGCGACCCAATAGAGAAAGCACTCGGGCAGATCCTCTATGCCAATCGCCGTGCAAGCTTCGCCGCCTTTGATGTACTCGCAGAGAAAGGCGAGATCATCCAAGAACTGGCGGCGGATTCCAGTGAGACTGGTATCTTGACGCTCCGGTGGGTGGTCACCGCGGATGGGCCCGAGTGTGTGCAAGAGTATAAGAGGTTCAAAGAGTCTTTTGATAAGACGATCATACTTGTCGAGGCGGGGAGTTCCAATGGGCTTCGACCCATTCTTGAGAGTTGACTGTGATGAAGACAGAAGCGTAATTTCTTCCAACGAAGGCATGTTGCTTGACGGCTTTATGTTGAGCTAAGAGAAGTGGTCTTGGAGATTGGAGTAGTTGGAAGGAATGATGTGAAGTGAAGAAGCATTCGAGAGATTTCAAACGTAGCTGTCCGTTGACACAACTGGATATTTATGCTTTTCTGTCACGACCGCTGATAGTTGAGTTCCTACTCACAGAACACAAGCAATCCCCAAGCCTCTTAGGGCCTGATGATCTGATGACGAAACACACTTGCATATCCGTCTCACTCGGTGAGTACGATAGTGGGTTGTGGAGCCAGCCAACCAAAATCTGCCCCGCGAAGGTACTGGATGGCAGTGTATGCGGAGGCCTTCAAAGCTGATAATCAACCACGCAACTGCGTAGTCTGTCGACGCCCAGATGCAATGATCCTGTAACCTTCAAAGCTGCTTCTTTTGCTATTGGTGTTACCTGAAAGATGACGCTATACTCCTGCATGTAAGAGACACAGGAGCCTGGCATCTGTAGGCTTCGGGTTTTGCGTCGGCTTTCCGCACTTGGAATAGTTAAGACGCGGAGGCCTGACCACCAGAATTCTCCTGGTTTATTGGCTGCGCATTTAGAGACGATCCCGGGTCGACACCCAATCACGAGAGAGATGGGAAGAGATAGAAAGTCCGAGAACAAGCAGGAAGGGTGGAATACGCAAGGCTAGATGGCTATGGTCTCTTCTGTTATTGATGTTCGGATGGCGTCGTATGTTACCGATGTGGAAGGAGCAAGGATAATTTAAGGACTGCAGAGACTCTCATTCCCTAAGCCATCCTATGCTTAGGAAGGTCATAATCCATCAGACGTTCTCCTACGCCATTTCACTTATGCCATTGTGTTAGCCTGTTCCATATTGATACCAGTGAGTGTATGTCATTCCTCTTCAGAGGTTTATTGAGACAAGACAAACAATGTCAAGATTTGATCGGATGTACCAGAAAAACACCTTCACCCGTCAGCTGCAGTTGAGAGGGCTAACGGCTGACCGACTTAGCCGATTCACAACAGATCTATCAATCATATAAACGTATACGAACCAATCTGCACCATGGTGTAACTCTGACTAACTGTAGGCAGGATGGGACCAAGAGGCACCATAACAGAGGTCTCCCAGCCTGATTCTCCCAACGATCAATATTATTCAGATGGATCAGCCTGTGGTATCACTTCAGATTTTGACAGACCATTACCCTCCGACGCTCATTACCATAACGAGAACAATTATATTGACCCTACCCTGTTGGCGCTGTCCCAAGGAGAGCAAAGCTCGGATCTATAGATTGCGAGCAACCCTCGGGATATGTCAGGTTCCGAAGAGGAATTGACTGGGTTTGACATTCAGAAGTCTCTCGGTTCAGCCCCTGAGAAAAGTCAGCATTATGTCTCTAATTATTCCTCGCCGGAACCGGGACCTTCACAGCCTGTCATCATTCTGGATAGCTCTTTGACTACTACGGCCTGTGGCCAACCCGGTAATTCCAAGACTTCCAGATGCTCAACAGCCGAA
The DNA here is from genome assembly GCA_030052745.1 of Pleurostoma richardsiae. Classification (NCBI taxonomy): domain Eukaryota; kingdom Fungi; phylum Ascomycota; class Sordariomycetes; order Calosphaeriales; family Pleurostomataceae; genus Pleurostoma; species Pleurostoma richardsiae. Next base: position 412,001 of record JANBVO010000010.1, read on the forward strand.
ATAGTTCGATGCCCCTACGCCGAGGAGAGGAGGAAGTGTTGGGGCAAAACCTACAAGAAGGGAAAGCAACTCAAGTAGGTGGACCCGTACCAATACCTCGTACCAGTCTCAATAATGCTAGGATCCAGGTTCCTGACAAAGAAGCAGTGATCACTTGAAGTACCACGAGCCGTACCTGGTCGAATGTTCCCACTGTCCTAAGCGATTCCCTACGAGAAGTGAGCTAAGGCGCCACTTACCGTTCCATGGCGAGGATCACTCCGTGCAGTGCCAGCTATGTGGTTCCTGGTTCTCAAGGCCAGATAATCTCACGAAACATCGGAAAGTCGTGCACGGCATTGCTAGCGGACGAACTTAGTTATGGTCTTATTTCTTCTCTTCATGACTTCTTCAAGCATCGTGGTAACGCGTCTTGTAACTCCTATGCCCATCATGTTTACACTTGTCATTATCCTTCATATTTTGAGTCTTCTATATAATTCAGATATTACGCGCGAACGAGTCGATGTCGTCGTCCATGGTGATCATGAGCTCGCGGTGGAAGTCGGTCGCAATGACATCCTGGTGTATCCCCTCTCGCAAAAAGCGCTAACCAGGAGTCTGAATGAATCGGTGCCTTCGTACAACCTGGGCACAATGAGTAGACTCGGACATTACGCTATTTTGCGGGTCGTTTATAATTACATAGGTATGATTGGATTTGGCGGTATTGTAAGGTCGAAGATACGACAGGAGGCTGCTTGACCGTCGAAGGCATCACAGGCCTCGGCTCACTCGCTGGACGTCATGAACGCAGCAATGTTCAGGACGCGAAACCCAAACCTCTTCAGTGTCGCTGAGACCGTCCTTGACCGAAATTAGTTAGTGACTAGACTTAGGAAAGGGACAGAAGAAAGGGGAAGGGACGAAATTCTAGAGATTTTGAGATTCTGAGATCTCAAAGACGAGTATGCAAGAGAGGATAGAGCGGAAGAGGGGTTAGGAGGGAATGCAAAATTCTATAGGTTTTGAGATCCTAGTATCTCAAAATCCGAAAACCCGAAAAGGGGTGGGTGAGAGGGATCCCACAACTTACAACTGGCAGTAGGGGTTATCGACCAAGACCAAGGTCTTAAAGCGCTTCTTGACGTTGGCTGCCACCTTCTCAGCGCAGACCGCTAGGACAGGTGATATGCCACAGGCCCAGACGCGCATGGGCATGCGGCTGGTTGGGGCCATGTTGTATGGGCGCTCGGCAGACAGGAACTGTCGGCTGAGGCCGTGGTCGGGGTCTGCTGCTGGGATCTCGAGGAGGTGCCCTGCTCCTAGGATGGTCTGGCGGTCGCCCTGGGAGCGCAGGTGGTCATAAGCATGCATATATCGTCTGGATTGTCATCGAGTCTAGAACCTTTCTACTGTTTATGCTAGAAGTACCGGAGAAGTTCGTGGAAGAGAGCCTCGCTGTTCGGCTTTCTCCCAAGAAACCCTTTCAGGGTTATAGCCTCCAGCTGACCAGAGCCGGGTTGCAGCACAAAATATTTATATTTTCTCCATGTAGAATGACTCAGTGGGTCGTCCTTGAACGCGGTGACATACATGTCCGTGGCGCAGATTTGAGATCTATCTCGTCCTCACGATGTTAGTATATATCTCTGGCCCGTAGAGCAGTTCCATTCATTTCACGGGTATACATCGTCGTAGACTTACGTCACGTAAGCGAAGTATCCAGCATCGTTTTTCCTGTAAACGTGCGGAAATCCCGCTTGGCCATATCGTACTTCTGAGTCGCTCTCCTGCTCACCATCAAAGCTTAAGCCCACAATTTCTTGATGTAAAGCATTCCAGACTCTGGTGATGTTCATCTCTGCCGCTTCTGCGTGGGTGACAGGCGAGTGGATTGCCAGATCAAACAAAGCTGCATGTATCTGTGTCAGCAAGTCATGTGCACCATTGAGATGCTTTGTCCTGCAAACATCCTTCGCCAGCTTCTCCGGAAGTAACTCGTCTATGGTGAGCTCATCCGTTTCGTCCGTGCTGTTTGAGTTTGGTGCAGTGCGGTATTCTTCGAGGAACGTGTAGTGCTTCCCGAGACACCTAAGAACTTGAGGTACCCAAATCCAATTCTCCAGCATAATGCTAGGGATTTCCATGAAGTCTCGCGAGTGCGGAATGGCATACTTCGTGAGGGCTAGAATATTGTGGATGGCGTGACCTAATTCGTGGAAGACTGTTCGAACCTCACTGTGCTGAAGAAGGCAGGGTTGGCTGGGATTGGGTCTGGTGAGACTGCATATCAGACCAGATGCTGGAAAATGCCGTACTTTGTTGCCTTCAGTAAAGCCCTGGACGAGATATTAGCATTGACCATACATGTACATGATAGGATGATGTGCGAAACGTACGGGTCTAATAAGGGCGTGATGCGCCCCTTCATATTTACCTTCCCGAGCAAACAGGTCCAAGTAGAGATGCCCGAGAAACTCTCTACCTTCAGTCGCATCGTTCCAGACAGTGTAGACTTCGACATCTTCATGCCATACGCTGGACCGCACAGTTGTTTCGAAGTTGATGCCAAGAAGCTCTTCGAAGAGCTCGAGCATTCTTTTGACAGTGTGCTCCACCTCGAAGTACTCAGACAGCTTCTGACCATTAAACCCCCAATTCCGCTTCTTCGATAGTTGATCATAGAAGCTCCAGTCCCAGAAGTAGAGCTTCTGGGTATCGTTGGACGTCTCGTGGCCATCTGAGTGCATCAACTCGTACTTGATTGCCAACAGCTTGTCTATCTCCTGTTTGGCAAGTGGCCTCAGTCTGTCTCGCAACTGTTCAAGGCCCATTCGAACCTCGTCCACGCTGTCAGCCATCATCTCTTTGTTTTTAAACTCTGCATGGTTTGCAAAACCCAAGAGACGGGCAATCTCGGTCCGGAGAACCACGATTCTTGCCAATCGCTCGACGTTCTCCGGAAACCGTCTTCCCTTCGCCATGTATAACCGCTTCCTTGTCTCCGCGCGTGTTGCATTGCGCATGACGGCCGTGTAGTGAGACTTCCGAAATGTCACCCACAAACTCGCCTCCGGCTCCTTCGCGTCAGCACCTGTAGCGGACCTCTTCATGGTCTCTAACGTCCGCGGTGGAACCCCTGCTAACTCAGCAGGCGTGAACCAGACGCCATCACCCGTCTCGCTCAGGGTCTTCCGGGCCGCAACCAGAAGCTCCTGCAGGTCCGAACTGGCTTCTTTGAATCGTGCCCGAGACACCTCGTCGCGGAGTCCGGCACCATGTCGAACGGATTCGCCATGCATGCGGGCTAGGAGATGCAAGTCCTGGTCGTCAAGCGAGACCCTTGAGTTTTCATTTTTGCCTGCACAAGTTTGAGCCTCTCCATGTGCTGCCACTTCCGAATTATCATAATACATCTCATAAACAGCGGCCACGAGGACAGCAACATCAGCGCGGGCAAGATTGGCAGAATCAGCAGCGGCGATCTGCTTCTCAGCGGCGCGGGCAGCTTCGCGAAGTGCGGGGTCTGGCGACACGGAGGCGAGGAGCGTCAGTGGGCGCAAGCGGCAGGCAGCGAGATTTCCGTCGTCGACGAGCGGGACGATGAGGTTGGAAAATGTAGCATTTTCGGGAGTGAGCGTGGCGACAAGGTGGTCGCGCAAATTGGCGGACTTGGCAAGTACAGAGGCAGTCTCAGCGAGCAGAGTTGCTGGCGTCTCTTCGAAGGTTGGAGGAGGTTCAGGCGCCGATCTTGGGTGTTCAGGCCGCGACATGGTTTCCCAGAGATCTCTATCCTTGCGTGAGAATGTCGAGAAATAATCAATCCAGACAAGTTGAATGGTTTTGGGTTCGAGCAGAAGAGGATACCGATCTGCGAGTTGGTGGCACGACTGACATCTCATTGGCCTGCGCCAATCTCGTCGAAGGGCAGCTACGCGTATAAAAGCGGACAGAGAGCAAAAGCGAGAATTGTATAATACAAGGGAACTAATAGGAGGATATGACCATTTTACTATGCAGGCATGGCGTTACGCAGATGTCCATATTCATATTTAGCGTGCTCACAAGGCTGCCGGGCGGCCCTTCGCCTAGAAAGCTCCCGGAATTCCGCTACCGCGGGAGCGGGTCTTTCAATCATAGACTGCCCAACGTCCTTGATCAACTCAGCAGACACAACATAGACAAATTCGGCGTCAACAGCGACGCGCGCAGTCTTAGCAATGCGGTTATCAATTATACGCTCTTACCGTTCGACAAACAGTCTCCGAGCTCATTACCACTCTGCGATGGATCAAACCCTCGATGCCTGGCTTGGTCGGCGTCCAGCCTCCCTCACCAAAGAGAAGCGCGTCTCTCCAACCAGAACACGCCCGACCTTGCCCTATGCTGCTCAAAACAGAGCAGCCACCAAGAACCATCCAGTCGCAAAGGCGTCGACTTCTTCGTCGCCCTCGGACGACGACTTCGAGCTACAGCGCTTCGTCGACGCTCAGAACAACCGCGGAGCTTACGCAAATGCCATCGCCGAGCTTAAGGCAGGTCGAAAGCAGTCCCACTGGATCTGGTTCGTCTTCCCCCAGATCGAGGGACTCGGAAAGAGCTTCATGTCCCAGCACTATTCCATCTCGGGTATGGAGGAGGCCCGCGCCTACGTCGCCCACCCTGTCCTCGGTGCGCGTCTCGTCGAGGCAGCCAGGGCTGTGTTGGAGGGCCCAGCTCCGACGGCGGCGGATTTGATGAAGTCCATGCCAGATGACGCGCTGAAACTGCGCTCTTCCATGACGTTATTCGCGCGAGTCTCTTCGGACAAGGTGTTTCAGGGAGTTCTTAAGCGGTATTTCGACGGCGGGGAGGATGAGGCCACTGTGAAGATCCTGGAACAGGAGTAGAGAGAACCTGCCGTACGAAGATCAGAATGGAATCAATTTTATTGATAGTGGGTGGGTAAATTCTGTGGAATACATGGGGTCTCGTATATTTGCCCAATGGGTCGTGGCGACTCGAAGGAAAGTCAAAACATGAAAGAAAGCCCCTGGTATAATCCTCAATGACAAAGGGAGTGAAGATTGAAGTTGTGAAAATAAGCACAGGAGCAGCCCTCGTTAGCAAATTCGAGCCTTCGAAGAGGTACAGACCGCAGAAGGATTACATTGGCTCGCGACACAAGACTTTTACCTCGAGTACACCTCCCTGATTTCCACGCCCTAAGGCATCCTAAATGTACGATGACAGAGATACAGAAAGAGACTCGCCCACACACAGGGGCTTGCAGTAGGAAGGATAAGAAATGTTTAACAGATAGGAAAGAACATGGCGACCAGCGGCAAATACCCTCTCCCCGCAGCGACCCAGCCCAATGCCGCCAAGTCCTGCTCCTTGTCTGGCTCAATGTTAGTGGGCCGCCCCATCTTATGATGCGTGTCAACGACTCACCAAGTACTAAGCTTCTTAAGCTTCTCTATTTGTATCGAGTGAGTGCCAACGGTACCATTATCCACGAGGTGGTAAGAAATCATGGGACGAGTCCAGTCAGACGGAGGGAAGCCACGAGTTGACGGCGGCGCCAAAGTCACCATGGAGAAGTAAGAGCAGTGGTGATGATGCCACGAAAAGCCTAGTTGCCGGTGGGCTTGGCCGAAGCGAACCGAGTCGGGAGGCGTCCGGGGCGGAGCGAGAAGGTGGGCGGAGCCGGAACAGTGTAGGGCGTGCGGTCCGCGGGCGGGGGCAGGCGGGCGGTGCTCGCGGGGCCGGGGACGACCCGGGAGGGCTCCTGGGGCTGGACTCTGACCCTTGGCGACGGCATCTCGGCCATCTTACGACGGAGTTCCTCAAACTTCACACGCGCCCACTCCCTGGCCATCTGCGTCTCCTTGCTGACGGGGCGGATTGGGGTGCATGACGCCGGACGCGGCGGCCGCAGCGGCAGCGGCAGGCGCTTGAGGGCCTCCAGCATCTCCATAGTCGGGCCAAAGGCGGAGGCCCACTGCCGCAACATCTCCCGCTTTCTTTCGGCGTCGGCATCTTCATCGCCTGGCGTGACCGCCGGGACGTCCAGGCCCAGGACGATCGGGTCGGCCATGTACTTGTTGTCCGTGATGTTGTTAGCCGCGTTCCAGATAGCGTCCCGGACGGCCCAGGCGAAGTCGACGTCGACGTTCTCCGAACCCGCGGGCGTGAGGGTGGAGTACGTGTTGTAGATGCCGTTGATGAGCTCGTCGACGGTGTCGTACATGTCCTCGTAGACGTCCCCGTAGTTCTCATCGATTATCCCCTCGATGTCGTCGATGGGGTCGAACCACCCGAACTGGCGCTTCGCGTTCTTCGGGTCGCCGCCACGCGTCTCTGCGACGGCGTCCGCATGGTCGACCATCCTGGCTCTCCACCAGGCTGACCCGGGCGAGTCCACCATGCGCTTCTCCTTGTCCCCGAGCAGGCGCTTGAGGAAATCTGCTACGGCATTCCACAATGCCTCGAATATTGCGGGAATGGCGTCTTGCGAGGCCGAGGGCGCAAGGACGGAGTACATGCCGACGAAGTCGTCGGTGATGTCGGCGATGAAGTCGTCCGCAGGATTGCCCGAGATCGTGCAATTCGCCTCGTCTAAGGCGCCGCGGTGAGATTCTAGATAGTCTTCTAGTTCTTCCACCGTCGGCACGACCAGCTGCCGTTTGGCGTTGGGGGTGACAGTGGCACCGTCGGCCTCTGGGGCCCGAGCAGCATTGAGAACCCTGCCGAGATGGTCGAACAAGTCATCGAGCATCGCGCCACGATCGTTGTCACCGTGACGGGCTGGGTAGACCTGAGTGGGCGTTTTGATGAGGGAGCCGAGGACGCCAGTGCGGAGCCGCTCGAGCTCTTCGCGGCTCATGTTGCGGACGATGTCAATGAGCAGTTTCTCTCTTTCCGTGAGGACCTCGGGAATCTCAACGGAGGGGGCCGGGATAGTGATCTCCTGGTAGGCGGGTCCTCCGCGAACCTCACGGGCGCTGTGGATCTGGATACGGCCGGGTTCAGGGGCGGCGGAGCGTGCCTGGTGTTGCTGAATGCGATGCTTGTGATCTGTACAGGAAAAGTAGCCGGAGACGAAGAAGGCACCGGTCACGCTAAGAGCGAGGAACATGACGGACATCGTAACTAGAAGCTTATTCCATCTGCGTCGCCCCGGTCGCTGAGTCGAGGGCTCCTCGCCATCCATGGTGGGAGTCCTATAAGAAAACATTTGTGAAGCTAGATGGGGCTACTTGGAGGCTATGAGATCGAGGCGATTTTGAGTGTGAAGGTAGGGTTGAGTAACAGCAGTTCTTATCACTGCAGAGGTGCTGGGGGCTTCAGACGAGTCAATGTGCCACAACTTCTTGTCGGTCGTGTGAAGAAAGGTAGAGGTATATTCTTGGCAGAGTCTGAAAACTGTAAGAGCGAAGGCAAGGCGGGAAGATGGGTTGGCATTATATACAATCCCCAGTGCCTACATCTTACTTTCTCCGAAACTTTTCTGGCGACCGTGGTTCGACGTAGAGCGACCCCGACAGGATGAAGCACAGAATTTATGTAGGATGAAAAATAATGGGCATTTTGCCTCAACGGGCAAAGCTAAGATCGAGAACCTGGAATCCCAGGAGCTTTCCCAAGGCGTAACTGAACTTTATCCCCGTGTACCTCATATAGGTACGCAGTCAAGTGGCGAAGCCGCACCGACGGAGAAGGCAAAGGTCTCTGGCACGGAGAAAACAGCGATGGACGTGCGGTTATGCCGACGTGAGCGCCTCGTAGGTGTTTATGGGTCCAGGTTGGTATCCGTCGTGGTTGCGCAATATCTTTGCGGGGATGGATGGAGAAAAGGGGCTTGCGGCAGGACCAGCACAAGCGAGCGAAGGTCTGTGATGCTCTGTCAAGTAACGATTGTCACCCCTGCATTAGTCAGGAAAGGGCTATTGCTGGATGCAACCTATTATAGATTTTTTTTCTTCTTTCTCGTACACAGTTTAGAACTTGACCTTCGTCATGCTTCCCTGCTCCTGAAGCGCCTTGTGCATGTCAAAGCTATTGAACAGCAGGTGCGGCTCGTGGCCCCAGCCCTTGCGCAGGCACTCGTACTCGGCCTTGTCGAAGTACGCCTGGAGGATGGGCTTGTACACGTCGTGCGCGCACTTGTTGATGATGACCCTCGCCCTCTCACGCGGGCTCAGTCCGCGCACGTCCGCCAATCCGTTCTCCGTCACGATGACGTCCAGGTCGTGCTCCGTCTGGTCGATGTGCGTGCACATGGGAACGATGCAGGACACGCCGTGGGGGTCCGTCTTGGACGGGCGCGTGCTGGGCGTGTGCATGATGCTGTACTTGGAGTTGCGCAGGAAGTCGGCGGAGCCGCCCAGGCCGTTGAGCATGCGGCTGCCCATGACGCACGTGCTGTTGGCGTGGGCATAGATGTCAACCTCCACGGGGGTGTTCATGCCGATGACACCGAGCCGGCGGATGATCTCTGGGGAGTTGGAGACCTGCTGCGAGCGGAGGAGAAGCCTGTTCTGGTAGGACTCCCAGTTGTCGTAGAAGCGCTTGAAGCCCTCGGGGGAGAAGCGGACGGAGGTAGCGGTTGCGAAGTCTAGGCGGCCAGAGTCAAAGAGGTCCAAGAAAGTATCCTGGATGACCTCAGTCCAGACCGTGAGGTTGCGGAAGCTGGAGTTGCCAAGACCACCGATGACGGCGTTGGCGATGTTTCCGATGCCGGACTGCAGCGGGAGGAGAGACTTGGGAAGGCGGCCGTGGTTGACTTCATGCTCCAAGAACTCAATCAGATGGCCTGCGATGGCTTGCGAGTTGGCATCGGCCGGGGTGTTTGGGAGAGTCTGGTCCTGGTAGTCGGACTCGATGACACCAATGACCTTCTCGGGGTCGATCGGGATGGAAGTCTTTCCAATCCTGTCCTCAACGTTCATGACGAGGTATGGTTTCCTGTGGGGGGGAATGTCGGCCATGGTGATATCGTGAAGGCCCTCGAAGCTAGGGATTGCGGTGTTGACCTCAATAACAATCTACAGACGTCAGTTATCATGACAATGACATCACGCCATTTCGAGGGAACAGACCTTGTCAGCCAGCTGGATCAGTTCTGGCGTAGCTCCTACCGAGGCGCCCGGGACAATGCTGCCGTCTTCCAGGATATCTGTCGCCTCGACAACAGCCACATCGATCTTGTTCCTCGGCCGGTCTTTGGTGTAGAAGCCCTGGAGTACTTTTGTTAGCAAGAAGTCGGAAGCTGAGCAGCACTTTCGTCATCCATACGTAAACAAGATCGGAGGGGAACATAGACAAGTGCTTGTCGAAGAACTTGATGCGCCCTTCGTTGATGCCCTTAGCGATGGCCTTTCCGACCTGATGCGGGCTCCGCCGCTCGATCATGTCTAGGGACGCCCATCTGTTCTCAGTCTCGGCGCCAGAGGAGGCACCGACGAAGAGAGTGTACCGCAGCTTTCCTTGCAGGTTGTTGCTCTCGACGTGGTCGGCGAGGAAGGTCGGCATCTTCCTGTTGCGCACATATGGGTCAGCGACGGGTTGCTTCGGGAGGCCCGGGACGATCTCCTGAGCGCAGCATTGGCGCTCACGGAGACGGCCCCCGCGACCCAATTGACCGCCTGGGGAGGCTTACTTTGGGTATCCGACACCGGTGAACCCGGACCAGCCAATGTAGGCGCCATTAGGGAAGTGCTGGAGCAGGTCGGAAGGGTGGCAGAGTTTGTTCAGCATCGTGGGGCGCCGTATACGGGCCTTGAGGGCCTGGGACGCGACGGGAGCGGCCATTATGAAGACAAAATTGGTCTAGTAGTAGCAGCAGCAGTAGTAGTACAGAGTGCGCCAACTGCCCGTGGTATCACAGCGACGCGAAGCAACCGGAGAGAGAGAACACCAAAACAGAAGAAGGGAAAGAGAGAAAAAGCACGTCGGGTCAAGGTGTGCGAGCCCGGCCGGTCCAGTCTAAGGCCACCTCCGGATGGTGCCCACTTGGGGGGAGGGGGCTTATATAAGGTCGACGACGCGCGGGATATACGGAGCAGATACGTAAGGGTGCATGAGGGCATTGCGCCGCTGATTGGCTGCACTGGGGCCCGGGACCCGACGGTGCGGGGCGCCACGACCTCCGCCGTCGCTTCTCCAGGCGGTTGCCCCGCCACACCCCTCAAGTCAGGCACGTCAAGCCACACACGAGCTCTGCTTTCTCCAACTCTGTCCCCACAAGCCACAGGCTGCCCGCATGCAGGCGCGTGAGGGGAATGACATGTATAGCTAGTGAGACTATGCCTCCCTCAACACGAACGGTGTGTGTCTTGCTTCCAGTTCATCAATTGATCCCCCGTTTCCCTGGTTTATCCGTGACCGCTTCGCATGTTGAGCCCCGGAAACTCTCTCCGCGTTGCGACGAACGTGTGGCGCCTCCACACAGCGCCCAGGCGCGATGGCGGACAAATCTCGGCGATAGTCAGTCCGCTCATCCGGCCTCCGGCACCATAAGCTCGGTTATTCCTCCTTACCCCTGAGACAGCGCTGGACCCAGCCGGGCGGTCCGTGCAGGTCGCTCGCCTCAACTGACACATCTGGGGGATGCATTTCCCCGGATGCTCCGGTTGCACTGGCGAAATGAATCCGGGGAACATGACGGCACAGCACCTGCGCCAATTCCATCAACTGCCGGCGAAGCTAACTACGTGTTGCCCGCAGCTAACTACGCGAGAGCTGAGGCTCTTAGTCAGGTTCTAAATATCATATGATGGACTTGGTTCAGAAATTGGGGCATGTCTCATTGGTCATGTCTCCCCATATGGGGCTCTAGGGCTGGCAGGGTGAAATGGGAGGATGAGTGATAAGAGGCGATATGTTGAGTTTCGGCGCGAAGTAGCTGCGGCTTGAGTGTACCGTGTCTGTAGGTCGCTGGTGATGTCCCATGGTATAAAACAGGTCTGATTGACGTCGCCGGATCGATTGTTGTAGTTCTGGGTCAAGAATATGCCAATTAGAGGGTTTCCACGCGGAGTAGTTGTTGGGAGAGCTGTTGAGGCACCTATAGCCATGAGCACGAATAGAGACGCACCTGGGGGAGCAGGGTGCCCTTGGATAAGCTCATAATTAATCCAGTAGTTGGGAAGGATGGACGGTCAAATAAAGGCTACTCGACATTATGGTGCCAAATCATAGGGGCACAGTCTAGCAATTAGCCGGTAGAAATCTATATTAACATGAGTGCACATTTATCTAACTCGCAGATGAGGACGAGCGAAAGTGTCGAGTTAATCGGGTAAGCATGGGTATGTGCTGCCTGGCTAATTCCTTCTCAACCAAACACCAATACTCCTCGCCATCACCCTCTGCCTTGAAGTCCCGTATCGCCTCCTTCAGAGATTTCTCGCCTTTGGGGGAGTGCACCTTCTCCTTTGAAGGGTCGAGCCCCTGGTCCAGAAAGAACCTCACAGTGTCGAGTCTCTGGGCGCAAGCAATTTCCAGGGAACCGTTTTTGCGCTGCCAGACGGGTTCCATGTAGTATCCGTATCCAAACACTGCATTTTCTAAAAGTCCCAACCCTTCTTTCGAGTGCTTCTGGCTGAGTAGGCGGGGCTTAGCTGATATTTTCACCATGATGTATGGTAGAATCGAGAACTGCGCGGTCAGTCCCAGATAGCTATTCGCGAGTTCCCGCCTCTTCGTGGAAAAGTCTTGGGCCGAAGACCAATGAAGAACTGCATTCTTGGGCATATAGACGGAGGGCCAGTGTTGTGCTGCAAGCCCAAAAAGTTTACCCATGGCCACGTCAAAGTCGTCGAGGTATTCCACCAGTTCCGCTTTGTTTTCCGAACGGGTTGCTGTTACCTGACTGGCATACCAGAGCGTCGTCTCTACTATATTCCAGATATCTGTACGAAAATATTCCGTAGTTTTCGACTCGTCCGTTATAAAAAGCGACTGGGCTCTTAATAATTCGAGGTACGGGTCAAATGAAGTCTTGCAAGCCGAACAGATCTTGCTCCAAACGTGGTCCTGAACGGCCCAGTCTCTTGCGGTGCGATGGGAGAATGTGACGTGCGGATTTAGCTCGTTTGTAAGCTCCAGAATGCCCCTTGTACGCGTTGCTAGCCTCCGACGGAGCGATCGTTGGGCGTAGTATCTGTTGTCCGCCCCCATGCTGTTAATATCGACTTTTCTGGACCGAGATTCTTCAGCAAGCCACATCAATAGCCATGGAATTGGTCCCCGTGATGCCCGGACTAGTTGTATCATGACAGACGCGTCGTGTCCGTGGCGGTCTGGGATCCGGGCTAGGATCGCATCATAGACGGATGACAGATCGCTTGGAAGCTGTTCGAGCGAGTCCTGAAGCTCTCCTATGCTTTCACCCGCGGTAAGAAACTCGAGAAGGGCGTCGACAACAAGAGATACCCAGAGAAACACGCCCCTCGCCTTGTCAACTACGTCTTGAATGAGTTGCTCGGACTCAGAGGGGTATATGTGCTGCAATTCAGTAAAACCCCTGTTGCTGTGGAACCTTTTTCGAACGAACGACGTTATATCGTTATGCGTTAGGAGGTGCATCTGTAGCATAGGCCCTTCGCTCAGGGTATCATCGAATTCCGTCCATGGTCGGCTTGCCACACACATTTTGATCCCATCGCCAGCTCGTCGTGACAAGCTGCGGATCCTCGCCACGACCTCAGACGGCGGCATCTCAAACTCGTCAAGCCCATCGACGAAGAGGACGAGCCTCATGGACCTCCCGCACTCACTTAGTAAAGCCTCAAACGCTTCGTCTATTTCCCAGGAGATCCACTGCGGCAGTGCAGCTGTGGGATCACGGAGGGCTTGCACTAAGACCCACCTCCTGGGCGCTATGATGGGTATGAGGGATGGGCTCTGCTCGATGACCTGATATAGAACCGTCCTCTTCAATCCTTCCCAGGTCTTCTGCATGCTGAAGCCGGAATTCCAAGCATAATATGTCGACAGGAAAACGGGCAGCGGTCCTGCCCACTTTGAAAGATGCCTTTTAAGATGGCTATTATTGGCCATAAACTTGATAATTGTCGATTTTCCCGACCCGGGCTTTCCAGATAGCCAATAAGGAGTGTTCGTATTACTCTCAAGCCAATCCGGAAAGCTGTCCCACAGCAGCTTCCCGTCAAGCTTCTTTGGCTCCCGACTGAATATCCATTCGTATGTCGACTCAAAGGCTTTAGCTATAGCACCTTCTCTTATTGTCATCCCCTGAAACATGAGACCAACACAGACGGTCTTGGAAATAACCGCAACGTCCAGCTGTGTGTGTATCTTCATTTTAGAGGCGCTCACCGTGGATGTGTCCAGCGTCCATTCCTTTGTCCACAGTATCTGGACCAGATCGTCGCGGATCTGTTTGGCGGACTCGGACTTGCTGAGAGCCTTCACAACCTCTTCGCCTATCCGGGAAATGGAAACAGCCTTTCCAGCCTCGATAATAGGCAGTATGGTAGTGGCCATTGTGCTTGTTCGTTCTCGTACGCGACCCGCTGCATCTGGAGGCTTGAGTGTCTCTGGGTGGCCTGATTCCACTACGATATCCATGATCCCGTTGACCACTGGCGTCCAGGAAGAGGGCTGATTGGCCAATTGTGACGGTGTATTGCTGTCGCTACGTTGACTGATCGAGTCGTCGACGCGCTGGACGATCTCGAGTATCCCATTCAGCTGCGTGGCAAAGTGAAGTTCTCGCTGTTGCGCTCTCTTGGAGTCGTGCCTGTCCAGGCAAGTTAGCTCGCCGAGTCTAGGAACCGCACATGGCTGTTGTTTCATTTTGTCTACTACCCACCAAAGACAAAACAGGATTGCTGTCATTACTTGCTGGCGCAGAATCTCGAGGCGATCTGCCATTTGCTTGATCCTGCGATCGTCCCAAAGACCGGCGAGGACAAGCTGCTCCAGTTTGGTGTCCTTCTTAGCCTTCCGGCGCCTGGAAAGCTGACCGAGGACATCTCGAAATTCCGCGGTGACGCTGTCACACTCGGAGCAGATCCTCGACAGGTGAAGTTCAGATGGGGAGGCCGCGCTATCTTCCCAAAAGCCCTCTGTCCTGTCTCGGACCGAATTGGACAAGCCCGACAGGTCGTCCACGAGCTTGGAGACTTGCACATCCTCCTCCTCAGCGAGACGCCCCTTGTACCTGCTCCAAGTCCTCAGCAAGATCTTTCCTCCAAACTCGGCAAACTGCACCACAGCTGTGGCAATGGCCAGCGCACTTAGTGGATCCATCGCGAGCAAGACAAACGGCCCATGAAGCGGCTGGATGCTCTTAGCATGGAAGGTCTACGCTGCTGACCGCTTTCGATTCCATGATCCGGAGCTGGACATATACAGAGCCTTGTGAGGGAAGCGGGGTCGGCCCGCCGCCTACCTGGCCAGGCCGAATGTTGGCCAATCTCACCTGCAGCTGTTCACGTAGCTAATCAACAAGATCATGTGGGAAAGTGGCGGTGCTTATTCCCATCTGGAAAATAGCGCCATATCTTTCGCAGCCTTCCTCGATAAGCTGCTGCACATAACGGACACGGTAAATTGTAGACGAGGTTGTGCTTAGATGTCCCGATACTAGCTTGGTAATATTCCTCAGCCACGCCTGTGACCTCATCCGCGGGCACAGATATCGCGACTACCTTGCGGTACAATTCATCACTGTTCCATTTCATGACACCTTAAGGCTAAGAGCACAAAGTGACATGCCCGGCTACGGAGTAAGGTGGTTCCGCAAAGGGCAACACTGTTCTAGACGGTTGCGATGAATGCAGATGTCTTGATGCAGGGCGGAACCAATTTCACAGAGCAGCGGCTGTAGGACTGAGAGTACACATCGACATTGGCGACAGGATAAGATTCGCTGTCCAAGTGGCTCGACATACTTCCCGCTCGACTGCCTTGCGATCAGAAACCCCTTAAGAATCAACTGACATCGTGGTACCTTCACGAAGATGGACAGCAATGTTGAATGTGGGGCAGTATAGAAGCTCGTGTTCCCGAAACGCCAAGCAACGGAGTTACGGCCCAGCAGTTGAGATCTCCCGAAGAGAGCAAGTGGCAGCTTCGGAGGACCGTCCACCTCTATTGCTGTGGTTAAGACAGAGCTCGCTTGCGCTGGCGGTCCCGACATTCAGCCCGTAACTATCGGGGCACGCGCTTCCCCGGACCCGACTCAGGGGTTCAACCACCCTTCTCTTGGTGGTGGGATGGTGTGGGAAGCAGATGACGTTGCCCGGCCGTCTTGGCAGCACATGTTTTGTGGGCGTTTCCACGAATCACCACCAGTTGGCCGTTTCGCCAGAGGGCGTAGGGCCTTGGCTCGGGTCAGTTCCACAGCGCCCTGTATCACCACGTTTCTTTGCGAAATGAAAGGAGCGAGAGAAGCAGTGAGGGTGAAGGGCAACCCACCTGATATCCTCAGTGGTGGAGAATTGACGACGTCCACAACCGCGCCGCTGTCATGTATTGATTGCGTCGAAGCCCTCCAAGATGGATTCAGCACTATGGAAGGCTCCGAGCTATCGCATGAGGAACGACCAAGCGCAGTTCCTGTGCCTTGAAAGAAGTGTGAGGCTCGCTGACGATGCTGGACTATAACTAGATCCCGCGTCCTTTCCGTCGTGCAGATGCTCGCTACCAAGCTCACCAGTCTCCTGGTTCTTAAGACTGCAACTCTTCCGCCATAAGCCCTGCCACGGCGCTTGTCAAGATGTACAGACTCTCCCTCCTCGGCCTCCTGCCCGTAGTCCTGGGCTGTGCCAACCCGAACAGCAACGCGTGCGCCAGCTACATCAGCGCCAACCAGGCCACGGCCTCGCCCTTCTGCGCCACCTTCACCCAGAGCACGGTGACGGCGACCACAGGGCTTCCTTCCTGGGCCTCCAACTGCAGTAACAAGCCTAGCCAGATCTCGAAGGAGTGCTCCTGCTACTGGACCGGGGCGGCCGCCGGCACCACACCTACCACCGCCGCTACCGCCACCACGGCCAAGACGACGGCGAAAACCAGCTCGGTGCCGACAACGCTGATCACAACGTCCGTGAGTGCGGGGACGCCTACCGGTGTGACTACTACCCTGCCCGCTTCTTCCGGGGCTGTCTCGACCTCCAAGGCCATCACGGTGACAGCGTCGTTCGACGGTGGCATGAAAAACTATGACCGATCTCGTGAGTATCTGTCCTCCAAGGTCAAGCCTTAGACTAAGAATGTGCAGCGAAGGTGTGTGAGGAGCAGAGCGAGACGGGCAAGGCGGACGCTATGTTCATCCTCGAGGACGGAGCAACCCTCTCCAATGTCATCATTGGCCCTAATCAGGCAGAGGGAGTTCACTGCAAGGGAACTTGGTACGTATGAAGAGGCCAATGACATTTTGCCAGGGTCTGCGAAGCTAACACATCATCCAGCACGTTAATCAACGTCTGGTGGGAAGATGTCTGCGAGGATGCCTTGTACGCACCCTTCCCCCCAACCCAGCAAGCTTCCACCAATCTTCTGACGCCCTCTTAGGACCCTGAAGCAAGACAGCGGCACCTCCAACGTGATCGGCGGCGGCGCCTTCCACGCCTCGGACAAGATCATCCAGTTCAACGGCTTCGGCACCGTGTCGGTCAAGAACTTCTACGCCAGCGACTACGGCAAGGTGGTGCGCAGCTGCGGCAACTGCAGCAACAACGGCGGCGCGCGGCACGTCGTGCTGGAGGGCGTGGTGGCGCACGACGGCGGCGTGTTGTGCGGCATCAACACCAACTACGGTGACACCTGCAGCATCACCAACTGCTGCCAGGACGACGGCGAGAGCTGCGACCGGTACGAGGGCAACGACGATGGCGACGAGCCGACCAAGACCGGGTCGGGGGCCGACGGGGAGTACTGCACCGTGACGGGGCTGTCGACGTCGTGCTAGGTTTGGTGAGGAGAGCGGAGAGACGTTGGTGGTGCCCGCGATAGCCTGAGCGCTAGGTATCAATGGAACTTTGTGAACCTGCGTACTGTGAAATCCGTCATGTCGACGGGAACGCCTCATCAGATGATGCGTACAACGAAGAAGGCTCTGAGGAGCTCAGCTGTTGCTCACAGCAGTCTGCGCCGTTGTCCCGTTACAGAACTCTACCCACCCGTCTAGGTCCATGTCCTTGATAACGGTGCTGAAACTGGACGACCGCGCCGCCCCGCAGCTGTCGTTCAGGGAGCTGGCGCTCACGTCGTCCGGTGCGCCGGAGGGGTACTCGATGTTGAAGACCGGCTTGCCGGCCTCGATGAAGGCGGCAAAGGTGTCGCACTCGTCATACTGATTGCACTGCTCGTTGACGGAAAACTGGATCACATCAAGAACATCCGGGATGATGCCGCCGGCATTCTTCAGGCCGATGCCCAGCTTCAGATTGGCGGCTTCTCCGGCCATCCATCTGACGTAATTGATGGAGTCGTTCGCCGTCAGGCCCAAGCCGTTGTCGTTTTGCTAGTCGTGATATGTTAGCCATCCGTCTCAGACATCCTCCTCAGAACGTCACATACGTAGCCGTCGACGTTGTCCGGGTCGATAGCGTCGCATCCCATGTCGCTCGCGATGCCGATCCTCTTCAGCATGATCTCCCGGACGGAAGGACTGCTGAGATTGAGCCAGCGCTCCCCCGGCCAGCCGTCTAGCTCGGAGCCAAGATCCGCGTCTTGGAAGTCGGACGAGTCAGGCCGCCCCGGCTCGTACGACCCGGCGCTGAAGTAGCAGATCACCTTCTTGCCCAACTTCTGCAGGCTCTCCACGACAGTGAGGTTCTGGTGGTCGAACATGTCGATGTCGAACACCCCAACGTCAGGCTTAACCGCAGGCGAGGAGGCGTTGATCTCCAGCGCGTCCAGGAGGACGATCTGCCATTGTGCGTTGACGGGAGGCTGCCAGACGCCGGATGGGGTGGATGTCGGCGTGGCTGTGGGAGACACGGCCACCGTCGTGGTTGAAGCACCGGATGTGTCGTCTCCATCGTCTCCACCATCTCCGTCGCGGTTGAGCCCGAGCCCGAGCCCGAGGCCTAGCGCGAGCCCCAGGACGACAACAGTGCCGATGACCGCCAGGATGATGATCTTCGTCCTCCGAGATAGGGACCCGGTGCCACTTTTGCCCACCTCTGCTTTTGCGATAGGCTCATCAGATGCCATCTCGGCAGGCTGCTCCAGGGTCTTGTTTGCACGCTTGAGACTCGGCTTGCCCCGGTATGACTATTGTCATACGTGACTGTTGGCTGAGGCAATCCATTTTCTTTGACTGGGGCTGAGAATGCCAATGCTTTTGAGGACGCGAGGGGTGAAGCTAAGCCCCAACAAGGCGAAGGATCCCTCCAGGCAGCTAGAAAACGCCGTTTTCAGCTGACAGTCAATGCAACGTAGTTGATTCAATTGGCACATCTGAAAGTAACGCAATGCATATGGCTGGTATAATACCGTGAGATATCGTGTCTATACCATTGGGTTGATGGTGATTACAGGATTCGAGCCGCAATTGATCAATTGATGGCGGTGAGCTCTAGGCGTCGGATGATGCTGTACCATGCGCCTTAGGATGGGAACCAATCGCATTTCCACTTGTCACTGGAGTCGTAAGCGAAGTTCTCGCCAAGGGCGGAAGTACTCGGGCAAGCAAGGTCCCTGTGGACAGACGAGGAGTCACAGGAGGCTCTCAGTGGCCTTCACAGATCATGAAGTTCTCCATCCACATTGATATCTGCCGAGGACGGCACCGCCAGCCAACATCGGGCAGCCATATTGAGGCTTAGACACACACGTGAATAATCAACACACACAACCAACCCTCTCCGGCAGACAGGACCAATCCCTCGGCTCCGAGCCCTTCCTCCCCCCCATCTCGGACATGCCCGAGATCTGCCAGGCCCGCCGCCAAGGATCAGGCACCAGGTTAGCGAGCCTCACGTGCCGCGGCGCAACTCCCCCAAGTCCCCCTCGGCCAACGACAGGCCCGCAGGGGGCACCGGGATTAACGCCCGACGGTCGCGCCAAGGCTGGCTGCGACTCGCCCTGCCGGCACGCGATAGGCCCCCTTACGGGCTGCTCCGCGGCGCCAGGGTCACGCGGGCGCCCGTGTCCGTGCCGGTTTCCCGGGGACGCGGCTTGGCGGACGGCTTGGCGGCCCGCAAGGCTCCGAGGTGAAGTCATGGCGCCCGTTGATCCTCGCTTTAGGTCGAGGGACGAAAGGGTGGTCTTGGACGGATCCGGACGTGTATTAAAGGAGAGGCAGTGCCCGGCTTTTGGAAAAGGTTCTGGGTGTTGTCCTCAAGAGCACACGGATATCTCTCCCTACCTCTCTTCTCGGACATCTATCTAGACGTAGAGAAACTCAATTCATATCAACAAGCCTCTTTTATAACAAGGGTCGAAACTAAACATCTGTCGGCCTGTCAACACGCTTACACACACCACACACCTCACTTATCCCTACCCCAGCTTGTCATTCAGGCCGGACCCCCTCAAAGCACAGCCGATGAGCACCTCGCACCACCGCAGCCAGAGCCTCCCACCCGCCAGGAGCACCAGCACCACCTACTCCCAGCGCCACCACAAGCGACCCCTGCGCAACCCATCTGTGTACGGCCGGCACAGCAACGACTGGCTCTTCGGGAGCGTGCGGGTCAAGCACTCGATCAGGGAGGCTTTCGCCGGACTCAGAAGGAGGGTGTCTTCTGGCTCGCGCTCGCACTCCAGCGCCGATACCAGAAGCCTCTGACGAGACGCTCTCTAGACCGCGCCAGGTAGTAAGCGAGGAAGACTATGATGGGTGGATTGATGATCGCGGTGGAGGAGGATGGCGGCGCTGAGCCGCCGCCAGACGGTACCGCTGGTAGTAAGCTGCGGCTTCGTGGAACTCAGCTCCAGTTGGGAGGACGGAGGAAGCACAGAGAACACGACGAGATTTGCCGGATGGTGCAGACATTGATCAAGACGCCCTTAACTGAGGATCTTCATAGCGCTACCCTTGATGACATGCCGTGTCCAATACAATACACTGCAATTCGCCCAGTACCGCCTTCCCTTGCCGTACCATTTTGTCTCCATTACCTTGCTGGGTATCCCACGCGCTCAGTCCAACACCCCGAGTTGTCGACCCGTGCGTGTATGCCTGCTACCCAGCCATCCCTTCTTCTTCACCCCGCAAGACGGTACGGTCACATCACGAACAAGAGATTTGTATCTAGACAAGTCAGCATCTCTGCCCGGGCTTTATTTGCACGGCTTGTCTGTGGCTTGCTTACCAAGCGGATGACTGCACGATAGCTGCGGCTTCTGCGAGTACTTGCTCTCCAGGATGTCACGGATGCTGTTGAGCAACTGGAGGTAGGTCTGGTTCGGGTTCTGCCGGATGGCCGAGATGAAGGCGTAGGACATGGCGCCCGTGGCTTGGGCCGCGATCGTCGCGTCGGCTCTGCACAGATCACTCAGTCAGCAACATCCAAACAAGGAAAGTCGTTAGATTTCGATATGGGGGGACACATACGAGGTCTGATCGTCCTTGCTTCCGGACCACATGATGACATCCGCCGGCGACGTCTTCGTCTCGATGGTCTTCTGGTACGCCTCGTCGCCGCGGAACGCCGACTTGGCCACGCCCAGCAGGGAGCTCGCGACGCCGCCGATGTTGCCCGACGCGTAGGCGGAGATGGCGCCCAGCAGGCCCATGCCGGCCTCCTTGGCCAGGTTGGGCTCCTTGAGGACGCCCTTGGTCGAGTAGATATAGGGGAGGTCGAGCACTGAGCCTGAGTGGCACGAGTCAAAGATGGCCGTCAGCCGCACGCCCGCCTGCAGCGGCTTGACCACCACGTGGTGCAGCTCGTCGTCCACGATGTGGCCCGTCGACTTGTAGTCCACCGGGTAGATGACCTCGTCGGTGCCGTCTTGCTCGTCGCCGTCGAGATCGGCTGTCTGACCGCCGTGTCCTGAATTGAGACCACACGTCAGTAGATATCCTCTCTTCTGACAGCACTCCAGCGCCCCCGAAAGCATCTAAGAAAGCAGGCCAACTTACCAGAGTAATGCAAGAACAGCGAGTCATTCGGCTGCGCCCCGCTGACCAGCCAATTCATTGCCCTCAGGATATTCTGCCTCGTGGGCACCATGACCGAGTTCGACTGGTCGTCGGTCAGGATGACCATGTCCTCGCGCTTGTAGCCATACCGCTCGGTCAGAAAGCTCGACACGTTGCGCACGTCGTTGATGCAGCCCTTGAGCTCGCCCGTCTGCCCGAAGTAGTTGATGCCGATCAGCAGCGCCTTGCGCCGCCCCGTGCAGTTGGAGTACTGGAAGGTGTAGCCCGACGGCGCGCCGTGGCCGAACTGCTGGGGCGCCGAGGGCGGACGCGCTGCGCCGCGGCTGTCGCCCCCGTAGCCACCACCGCCGTAGCCACCGCCGTATCCGCTGCCGCCGTGCTGCTGGCCGCCGTAGGAAGGGGTCGGGGAGTGGTGGTACTGCTGCTGCTGCTGGTTTGGGTAGCCGTAGGAGTCGAGCTGCGGTGGCGGAGGGCCTTGGGGCGGGGGATACTGGTTGTAGTAGCCACCTTGTTGCTGCTGCGGGGGACCCCATGAGGGAGGTGGTTGATGATGCGGAGGGTGCCCGTACCCGCCCTGGGGAGGACCATAGCCGCCGGGGGGAGGTCCGTAACCCCCAGGAGGAGGGCCGTATCCTCCCTGAGGAGGGGGGGGCCCATATCCGCCCTGAGGGGGAGGCGGGCCGTATCCGCCCTGGCTACCGTGGTAGCCGCTGCCTGGGTATCCCGACATTTTCAGATCGCTATTCTTGATACGGAGAGAGGGTTCAGGAGTCGCGATCAGGATATCGTCGAGTCGCAGGCGGAGGGGGAGGGAGTTGCTGGGAGGTCTCTGGTAGTTAGATTGCGGCTGACGCCGCTGTGTAGCGCGATGGAGGGGCTCGGATGTCGGCAGTAGGAGGGATCCGACCCCGCTATCCAGCTAGTACAGCTGAAACGATGCGCTAAACAAAAGCTGCGCCGACAAGGAATACGTGGCCAGCAATTCTCAGTCGACCCCAGCATAAGCGTGTCTTGGCTGAGATACCACACCGCAAACGTCTTGTCACTTATGAGTTACGGGTTACAGTCTGCATGTTTATGAAAATACCTCGTTCATTTGAGGAAAAACTACCAGGTCTATACTGTACATCTTATGAGCCTTGAAGCCCAACCTCCACATCCTTCACCTGCGTGAGTTTCTGGTGTTCGCGTGCTCCCCATTGCCGCCGCCTAAGCCGCAGCAACACCCGCCGAAACTAGAGATTCTAATGTTAAGCGTGAGTTTCTCCTTTGGGTTGAGAGAGAGTACCTACCCGCCGCTAAGCCCACTGTCGGTGCGTCCTCCCCCGCGCTGCGTCGGTTCAAAGGGCTGTGCTTGAGCGGGATCCATCTGGACATGATAGACGATGTTAGCTCTGTTCAGCAACAGTTCTGTCTCAGCAAATCCGAAGGGGAGACTCACAGGTTGAGTGGGAGTATAACTATCGGAGCTTTCCTGAAGCTGCGGTGGGTTATAGGTCCTAGGATGGTCAGATACGCCTGCATGGAGAGGTGAACTCGAGTTCCGAGAGACGGACTTGGGGAGTTGCTTCGGATCTTGGGCCATAGCTACGGTATTCAAGTACAGGAACTTGGAATTGAGGTTTGAATTGACTTCAGTGTCTTGCAGTTGAACTCCATGGACACAGGAGGGGAGATACCCTCAGCTATCTATATAGAAAAACATCACATACGAAGCAGGATACTCTGTTGCCGCCCTCGAAAGAGAACCTGTGAACCGCTCAGGATGTTGCTGCCGCTGACCACATTTGTGACCACCGGGCCGGCAGCAGACCAGAGTTGCGCCAAATCACAAGCCTGTTAGAGTCGCCCGAGGATCAAAACGATTACTCACAACGGACACAACTTGCCAAGAGACCAATGTGAGCCGAGCGTCTTGGCCATTCCAGTGTTATCCGACACAAGGGCTTCTGAAGTGGGCTGTTGGGTGCGACCCATCGTTCTGATTGCGCGCGCGTGTGGTGGACGTTGGGTCAAATCTCAGGCCTCCAACCCCCACTCGTTCCCGTTTTAACCGATGCAGATAAGGCAGCTCAGCTTCTTATTCTGCACGCTTGCCCGAGCAAGCAAAAGGAGGCCTCATTCCCCAAACCAACAACGTTACCCTTCATAAAGTGACGGCCCGAAACAGTGACCAGGGCTATCTAAGCGCCGCCAAGGAATCGCATCATCTACTATGTCTTTTTTTAAGAGCCTCAGGAGCGAGTTCGAGGGCTTGAGGGTGGGCGACAAAGACAGAGAGGCGGAATATTCGGGTAAGCTCGTCTTCCTCTCACCCAAGGTAGTATTCCCATTCGCTCGATCTGACAGGATCCCAGCCCAGCGGGACTACCCGCCTCCGCAGCACTACGGAAGCGGCCCGCGTTCGCAGCAGGGTTACGACTACGGCTCCTCAGCACCGCCGCCATCCGATCATGAGAAGCCACCAGGGCCGACGTACTCGCCTCCGTCAGACAAGCCGCCCATCCCCTCTGGCTGGATCCCGCAGTGGGACCACAACTACCAGCGTTGGTTCTACATCGAGCAGGCCACTGGTCGGTCGCAGTGGGAAGCGCCTGGCTATGTTGCAGTCCCTTCGACCATGCCTGAGGCCGAAGACCGCGGTTATGGTGGCCATAATTATCCCCCGGCAGGCGGTTATGCTGGTTATGGCCAGGGTGGCGGCGGCTATGCCTCGCATCCCTATGGCACTGGTGGGGAACAGCGCGAGGAGAAGAGTCACAGCGGCATGCTCCTGGGCGCTGCTGGTGGCCTGGCGGTTGGTGCTATTGGAGGAGCGATGCTAGCCAACGCATTAGGTGTGTTCTTGTCTTGCGTCACTGTGAGCCTTTCCTGGATGCGGGTATGCTGACGCTCTTTGAAAGACGACTCCGACGACGAGCACCATCACCAGGCCGCGTATGCCCCCACCGCAGAGTATGCCGCCCCCCAGTACGACGAGGCGCCTATGCCACCGCCTGTCCTGCCTCCAGTGGACGCTTACGGTGACGAGGTGAGCAGTAGCGACCGGGAGTCCGTGCAGGAGGCCCGCGAGGACTATGAGGAGGCCCTCGCCGAAGCTGCGGACTCTGATGCAAGCAGTAGCGAGCAGGAGGAGCTCGAGGAGGCGAGGGAGGAGTACCAAGAGGAGTATGAGGAGGCCTACTATGACGAGTAGACTTGCTGGTGCGATGGCGGGCGGATGGTCTAGGATCGCAGATCATTCTAGATATGCACAGGTGGACTTCACGAGAGAATGAGACAATGAGATAGATCATGAGAATGCACCATGGCATACTGGGCACCTCCCCTATTGATGAGATGACGGACGAATCATACGATAACATCCTGTCACCGCTATTGTTTTGCTGCTAGCCCATCACAGTTCTTCAACGCCCTGAAACGCCTTCCAGACTCTATCTGTACTTACACGAGGATGATATCTTGAAGTTCGGATTTACTCCCAAAACCTTCGCCATTCATCAAACCGTAGACATAAGTCTCGCCGACGAGCTGAAAGGTCCTCCTGCTCTCTCTTACTGACCGAAGCACATACGGCGTGGCCGCACCGCTGACCAGCGCCACATCATCCCCAGGGGCAGTGGACCAAGATGCTAGCCCTATATATACCTTCTCTGTGATGTATATTTTCCTATAGTCACACATCTCGAGGCGATCAATGTACTGCATCATTCCTTCTTCGATGGCAGGATCAGTTCGCGACCTGTGCTCTAACCCATCTAGAAACCAGTAGGTGAAGAGGCGCCTGTAGAGTTGCTGCAGGTTGACTCTACTTTCGTAATCTGTCACAGAGGGAACCTCCTGGCCCGCTACGAGCGTTTGCACGAACGCCTCCGCCAGGCTGTCACCTGTTGGGTACGTGCTGAGCTTCTCGGTCATCCTCTCCCACTGCCAGAACTTCCGGATGCGTCGCGGTCCTTTCTTGTCTGGGGGGACCCCGAAGAAATTGACAGCGATAGATTTTATGGCCGTACCAATACGGTTGTGCTGCCGAGACGGCAGCCGTCTCGGAGTCACGAACGTCTTCCCGACTATCGTAACTTTGTCGAACAACAGGCCACGGACGGTCAGTCTATTACCATCGAGTGACACATCCCACTTGCGCTCAGAATTGCCCCCGGCATTTGGAGGCGTCCCCCAGGTCGCTATCAACAGCATAGCCGGGGACGGGGCAGACCAGTCTGGCACCCACGAGGGCAGACCACTCATCCTCCGCCATAAGGGGTCGGCAACCATGCTTAGACAGTCAAAGGACTCATTCAGAAAGAGCTTGGTAGTAGTCTTGAAAAGTTCTTGCACTGACAGTTTGTAGTTCGGGACGATGGTCCTAGAGAGCGAGCAAGAGGCCAGACCAAGCAGACCGTAGACGTGATCAAGGGGGTTGCTTGCCACACTCCCGTTCGAAAGGTACATGAGCTTTTCTAGCATGACGTCGTCCGCCGTTGAGACGTCGTTTCGGATGTCGAGCAGCTGGAAGAAGGGGAGCATGGAAGAGACGATGTCCCTCTCCTCAAGCGCGATATATCCCGCGGCGAGCTCGAGGCGTTTCCACGATGTGATGTGACGGCCCCACATGACGGTGACTGTCTTTGCCAGAACAATTTCCTGTATTATCCAGAGCCGCAGGAACCATGGATTTGAGAACAGCTCTTCGACTGCTGCCCACGCTGGGTAGATCGGCCTTGACGCTGGAATCTTGTCGAAAAGCTCCGCGACCCTGGGCCTGTCGGTATTTTCTCTCTATGCCGAGGCGGAGTCACCCAGTTCTACTGCATCAGCCACGGTGCTTATGACCTCGAAAGCCTTCTGGGTCAATGACGTCTCGGCGCCTAGCCAAACAATGACATTCGTTCCCACATAGACGTTGCGCATCTGCCCAACCTGATGCCCCTTCTCATCGGTGTTCTCTTGATCTATGCACAAAGCATCGACCCAGAGTACCCGTTCCCTGTCCTGTAGCCGCAGGGCTCGCAGGGCATGAAACAGGTTACAGCCTATGTATGGGCTTGCCGTCACACATTACGGCATGATTCTTGCTGTGATTTCCCCACATGTAGGATAGGGCTTCGTATTGTAGGGGCTGGTCCACCATGTGAGTCTGGAAAGAGACGTGAAGCTCATCTTCAACCTGCCCCGGTTTAAGGTGGAGAAGACGAATAAAGCCTTGGGGTATTTCTTCATAACGGTACTCTTCCCCAATGATCCTTTGGCTTAGCGTGTGAACACCGCATGGTGTTGCCGGAGGTATGGATTGGTGAATCGCCTTTGTCACCTGGCTCTCAATCTGACGACATCTTCGTTTCCTGCGTATTGTTCAGCTCCATACCTTGTTGCGTCGTACTACATAGCCACATAAAAATCAAAACAGGAACTTATCGTCGTACCTTTGCCATTCAGTGACGCATTCGTGGCTCCTATAATGCTTCCGGTGAAGTGGTATAGGCACCGAGAGATCCAATTCTAGTCTCTCTTGAATCGGGCTGATAATATGTTTCTCAAGATCTCGCTGCAGACGGATTACTGTGTTCAACCAGGATCCCATTTTGAGCTCATGCGGCACCTCGGATAAAGATGGACGGCTCACACAAGTAAAATGTAATAGTTGGGAAACCCTTCGATCTGGGAGACCAGATGATAAGATACGAAGCCGTCTCTGTCAAGGTCAAACCGACAGTATAAAGTCACTAAGTGTTGCCCATGAGATTTCTCGCTACAGTATGAAGGGAGTTGAGACGTAAGAGTTCATTGACAGCGCAACACGTGGACCTTGTTTCACCTGCTTGATGTTGGTGGCATCAAGAACGAATGGCGTCGGGTGAGTTAACGCCCAGCGGCCTCGAGGGTGCCTCGCTGCCTAACTTCCTGACAGGGATGTTTCACGTGCCCCAAAACTATATGTGAATGCGGCGCAGACACGTGTACAATGGAGCACAGTATCTTTAAATTGTGTGAGGTCTATTAGAACCGTGTCTATCTACTCCGTAGCCTCGTGAGCATTATTCCCTCCTAAACGTTGTCCAGTCGTACGAGAGGCGGACTGAGATCGGTATGTAGTTTGGCTTGAGAAGTCGAGGCACTCAGACATTAATTACACGCTGCCTCCAGAAGTCGGCAGTCTCCGCTTCTTCCAAGGTTTTCTCACAACTCAAGACAGCAGCTCTCACTCGATCAGCAGCGTTGACTTCATCTTAGAAGATGACCATGATTCATTATTAAGTACAAAAGAGAGTTAGCTGATGTATCCTGAACAGCATCCGCGGTCCCCATCCACAGTCACCTTGATGTCTCGTAGATAAACCAAAGGCCTTCAAAATGAAAGCAAACGATAAAAACAGGGTATGACGCTCGATCAGTACAGGTAATGGCCTCGACTACTTTCCAATTCCAACCCCTGAACTCGCGACCCAATCGTCTCCAGCTTTGACTGCATGGCTATCTTCTCTTTGCAATTATGAACATCGGCGCTAAAACTTAGGCTTAGAGTGGCCAGTTCGGGCGATGAGTCTGGTGTAGGTCCCTGAGCAGGGTGTGTATTCGGTGTCTTTCGCTTCCTCGTCTGTTCTCTCACTGTTGACTGGGTCTGCCACGGAGCTGATTCTAGTTTCGAAACCTGAGTCTGGAAGTCGCTGACAGCAGTTTGGACAGTTCCGAAGCTTATCCCAGAAAAGGGCTTTGTCGGACTGGGCCACGCAAGCTTGTCCCGGCGCAGAGTCTTGAGTAGCGTTCCAAGGAGGAGTGCGTCACACCCTGAAGCACATGGTGCTTTGCCGTCAACCAAATCTTCGAGGACGCCATCGATGACGGACAAGCCTTCCGTCACCAGCTTCTGCCGCATTTCATCAATGGATTCTGGATCTGCGGTTAGCAGCGATGGAGTCTTAACTGAGAGGTGTTCTCACTGATTATCTTCTCCCGTATAGGCAGTCCGACACTCGTAATGGGCCCGGTGCTCTTCAGTATTGCCGTACGCGTGACCAGTTTGAAAGTGGCGGGTCGACGGAATACGTAGGAGATGTAGATCCATCGTGCAACGTTTATCTCGTCCTCGGCGAATACGGAGTCTGGCAGCTGTCGAGCCCACCGATCGGCGTAGATCTCGACTGGATCAAACAGCTTGTACTCGTCGACAAACACCGCAATGTTCGCCAGTGTTTCCGCATCCACCGACTTTGGAACTTTGCTACCCCGTCCATGGATGATGTTCATCACGATGGTGACAGCGGCCGGATCGAAGCCTTCTAAGACTACATGGATGCGCCCATCGGGCTGAGGAGCATCGCTGGCTTCCCACTTCCATTTCAATTGGTTCTTGAAGTCCTTGGACGCAAGGCTGAGGTGTTTCGAGGAGACCTTGATGCGCAGCTCTAACGGGGTAGCGGTGGCAGCCTGTGCATCCTTACCCTCCGCCCGCGCGAGGTCCTTCGTGGATGCCGGCACGATAAGGAGAGTGTCTGCGTCCGGGTCGACCTCGTACACCTTGTACATGTTGTTGACTTTGCAGAAAATCCGCTTCTAGAATATTAATTACGGAGCAAATTCCTTGATGACGAGTTCTGTCTGGCTTTGAGACATTTGTTGGTGAGATTTCGGCTCGCTGAGCTGACCGTTAAGGAGGTTCGGTCGTCTTTCTAATGGCGCGAAGGCGGACCGTGATCACGCAATCGCCGAAGTGGCCTTTACCCCCTCCTAATCGCCAACCAATAAGCAAAGCAACTCGAGTAACCAGACCATCTGGGCTTAGACCCTAGGAAGTCGTCCGAAAGACGATTACTGATGCATACTAGGCTAGATGGCTTTTCACGCCCCTCGAACAGCTCGTTCTTCGGGTTGAGTTTGCAGGATAAAAAGCCTGCTGCATGTTAGGCTGCGAAGCAGTTCATGGCTATCACTCGCTTAGGAATTTCACGGGGCGAACTTTCGAATTCTCCATCCAGAGATCCTTATCAGCAGACCGGTTGCACCAACTTCAAGTCCAGACGCTGGTTTGAACCCAGTCATTTTCCACTTGAGAGAACCGATTGCTTGAACATACCCATGATACTTGATACTACAGACGTAGCGGAACAGAGGAACTACGAGAAGGAGCAGGTGATCAAAGTAGCGTCCCAAACTGTGACAATCGCCCTTTTGTTTCAATGACTGCCTTATTCGACATGGCCTCCCGTGGGCCCTTCTGCCTCGTGTTGCTTATCGCCGATATTCCTGGCCATCTCTAGGGTCTCGTTGATGGTAAACCGGCTGAGGTCTCTGTTCCCGACAAAGAGAGGAGCCTCCGAAAATAGATGGTTCATCTCCTCCAATGCGAGCTTCCTAGTTTCTGGAAGCATCGCCCAGAAGAAGACGGCATTAGTAAAATTCGTAACCTGCGGACTGATCAACATGCGCCGGTATGTCGGTTAAGTGATGCTAAACACCTACAACAAACAAGATGTAGAACCGCCACGCAGAGTGTTTCATCCCAATTGGCGTGACTTGTCCAATCATCGTGCTGCAGACAGTAATGTTAGCTCAGCGAGTGACAGAGTTGAAAGAAAAAGGACGGAGAGGGCTCTGCTGACTTGAAAGCAAACGATGTCATGGCAGCGATAGCCACTCCCTTCGATCTTGTCACAGTGTCAAATATTTCGGCTGGGATGATCCAAGCTGTAGGTTGTTAGTATTCGCCCGTCACATGAAGGTGTGGATCAGCTTACAGAGAGAGCCCATTGTTGCGAACGTGAAGTTGAAGAGCCAAGTCATGACAATAAACCCCCAGTGGGCACCCGAATTGTCAGATGACGGTGGAAATTTGGCGAGCAGTATTGTGCTGATGATATACGTCACGCACATCGCCAGATTGCCAAAGATGATGAGACCGCGACGACCGACCTTATCGACAAAGAGCATGATCAGGAGTTCTCCGACAAGGCCAATTACAGAGTTGATTGCCTGGTACCGCAAAGTGTCGGTCCCATTGATGCCTATCTGCTCCTAGAGGCAAGTCAGTCCTGTCCGATCCTGTGCAGAAACGGGGGGACCTACGAAGATTGTGACGGAGTAATATTGAATCGCGGAGATACCCGTCATTTGTGTCGCGGCCTGAATACCGCAGGCAAGCATTATACGCCGGAAGTTCGACTTCGTCCGGAAGAGTTCTGTGATAGACTTGGCCTCGCTCTCTTCCTCAATTATGACCTGCTCCCGGATCTGTTGGTACTCTGCCAGCACCCAAGCATTGGTTGTGTCGTTATTGGCATGGAGCCTGGCGAGTGTGGCGAGTCCTTGTTCAGTCTTGCCTTTCTGGATCAACCACCGAGGTGATTCTGGGAACAATAGAATCAAGCCAGATAGCAGGGCAGCTGGAACTATCTGAATACCAAAGGGAATGCGCCATTGGCGATCATCAGTATATCCTACGTAAGTGCCATAGCTGATCCAACTTCCACATACACCGCCGATACCGAGCATGAACTGTTGAAGGCCCGTGATGAATCCTCGAATCTCGGGGTGTGCCAGCTCCGCTTGGTAGAGGGGAATGATCATAGTCAGGACGCCGATGCTGGGCAATTTGCGAAATTAGAAGTAGGTACAATGATAATCTGAGAGGCAAGGAACATACGCAACACCCGCGATAAATCGGCCGGAGATAATATATGCATAATTCTCTGCGCCGGTCTGCAGTCCTCCGCCGAGGCAGAAGAAGAGACCGCCGATAATGATGGTAGCGCGGCGGCCCAGAAGGTCACTGGTGGCTCCAGCTAGGCCGGCTCCTACGAAAGCACCGGCGGTTAAGAGAGAGGCGACGAGACCAACTTCCGTTGTCGAGGGATGAAACTTGTTGTTGAATGACTGGCTAGAGACGACTGAATAGAAGTGTTTCAGTTGAGATACCTCGGTATGAATTCGCGGCGGGCGGGTACCGCTTACCTTCTGCAACGATAGTCAGGTCGTATCCGTAAAGGAAAGATCCTAGAGCAGCAAAGGTGCTGACAAGGAGCTGGTAAGCCCTTGGCGGCAACATGATGAGTCGTTATTTTGACAACAGGGTCGTGCTTTAAGCATCGCCCCGATGGGAGAGGAGGGAAAGCATGGCCGCTCCCCTGATCTAAGTAATCACACTCACTCTTACGATCGTATGTACGCCGTGGCCACGATGTCGGTCCAGGAGGAGCCGAAGGCGTCAGTAGTCCTACGGGAGTCTGGAGGGAGCTGATTGGAGCGGGAAGCAGTTCGTGAACGAATGATCGCGGGGTCCGGGAAGTCGGGGGAATGGTGCCCTGGGTCCCTGGGGATCGGTGTGATCTGTGGTTAGGCTCGCGTCTCGCGGTTCGCGGTTCGCTCTGGCAACCCCGAACTCTTCCCCGCGTAGCCCCCGCGGGGTCCCCACCCAGTTCAAGATCTTTAGCGTGGACAGACCATCACAAAGTTCATGGGCGCTGTCGGTGCGGTCGTACCTGCAACTCGTCTGTAGGTATGCATGTGGGTTTGGAATTGTGTATGGTAACTTGATGTTAGAATAGCAATGGATGTACAACCTCACAAAGTGCTGATTATACGAGTAGAAGTTCGGTGTCGACCAACTCATTGGCGCGGAAGAGACGCCGTTGTCTTCAACTGGATTCGGTGAAGTTCCTCACGAGGACGACCGCCTAATGCGCAGGCGATGCCTGCCCAAGTTCCTCAAAACCCCCATCGATCTACGTATATACGATGTTTTCTGTCTCCGAAGTTCATTGGGCAATTCAAGGAGTCTTCAGTGATTTCTATCCTTCTGGTTGGGTCACATAGGACGGAGTCTCGCAATCTGCCTGGCATCATCAAGCCAATGCATCCAATCATAGTTTGCCTTTTCTCTTCGGCTCTGTCACTGAGCCTGAACGTTTCCCCATCGGGAGGAAATAAGAGCAGTCCTCTTCTATATGGTTTGCTCTATGAGGTGCGGTGTTTATACCCGGCATCTGGTTCCTCTTCCATCTACTTTATCTGACGTTTCAAGGACATCTATCATTCTGGAGATGGCGGAATGTATGGGGAGCTGCTTCGGAATCGTGCCTTCCAAGGCTCGTCTTCCAATGGCCAAGCGAGCCTTGTTCGGAACACCGAATTCTGGCATCCTGTCGGCGGTGTAAGCTTGTCCGTCGATATGTCCTCTCCAACTCTCTCGTCTAGCCTTCCGTACCATATGAGAATGGATATTCCAACTGGTACCACGGGTGAGGTAGGGTTCTACAACGAGGGATTCTGGGGCTTTCACGTCGATTCGACTAAGCGCTACATCGCTAGCCTCTACATAAGGGGCAATTACTCCGGCCTTGTCAACTGCTATCTTCAAAGCAACACAGCGGGGGACCAGCTAGCCTACACAACAATGGACGTCGATCAAACCCAGCCCGGGGAATGGAGGCAGTTTTGCTCACCGACATTTATGCCGGTGATGTCCTCTTCTGACGCCAACAGCACTTTTCATTTCACCTTCGACGGGAGTCAGCTGGCCGGGCAGAGCATGTATTTCAACCTCTTGAGCGTCTTCAAACAGACATACAAAAACCGCGTCAACGGGCTGCGAGAAGACCTCGCCGAGAGCGTTGAGAACCTGAAGGCTAAGTGGATCCGCTTACCCGGTGGGAACAATATGGAAGGAACTTCATCTCCGTACTACTGGAAGTGGAACGAGACTATTGGGGGTCTGAAGAACCGTCCAGGGAGACCTGGAACTTGGGGCGACATCAATACGGACGGATTCGGTCTGCTAGAAATGTTGCAGATGAGCCAAGACATGGGCCTGAAGACAGTGCTTGGGATCTGGGCCGGTCTGTATCTTGACGGCGAGGTCGTCTCCGAGCAGTCCCTGCAGCATTATGTCGTCAGTGCAATGAACGAGCTGGAGTTCCTTACGGTAGTGTCACTGAGACTCTAATCTATGTTCCAGTGCGGCTGACTTATTCAGGGGGACGCGGGTACGACGTATGGGGCCCAACGTGCCGCGCTCGGCTATCCTGACCCTTTCGCTATCGATCACGTCGAAATTGGCAACGAGGATTATCTCAACGACGGCACGATCTCTTACAACACGTACCGTTTCATGGACTTTTACAAACCTATTCTGGAGGAATATCCCAGCATTGTCGCTATATCCACAATCAACCCTTCCCCTGCGGGCGTCGGCGGGAGTGCGATTGACCTGCACATATATGAGAACGAAGCCACTTTCGCGGACCTGTTCAACACCTTCGACCAAGCGAGTCGAGACTTCCCAGTTTTCGTCGCTGAATACGCAGCAATTCGACCTGGGTCAAGCACGTCCGGACAAGTAGGCGCGCAGACCTTTGGGATGGCTTGCGCTGAAGCAATATTTCTTTTGGGATGCGAGCGAAACTCGGATGTTGTCGTTGGCTCCGCGTACGGCGCTTTAATCAAGAGCTACAATGAAGAGCCTGGTTCCGTGGCAGTAATCAAGCATATGGCTAACGAGATCCTTCTTTTGATGAGCTATTATGTCCAAAAGCTATTTGCTGAAAACATGGGAAGTGAGACTCTTCCCGTCACTGCCACGGACGGAGGCTTTGGTCCCATCTACTGGTCAGCAACCGAGAACACGACCTCAACCATCTTGAAGCTCGTCAATTACGGCGGTCAGACCGGGACAGAAAATGCAGTCAATGTAACCGTGTTTGGGTCTAGCAAGGAGGAGGCGACTCTGATCGTCTTGTCGGCACCCAATTCCACGAGTGTTAACAACTTACTAGCGCTAGGTGGGGAAGCGAGCGAGGTTTCAGTCACAACTGTTACTGGGAGCAACGGCCAATTCATGGTGGCATTCGGGAACGCCTTTGAGATTGCCATACTGGTCATCTAAGTGGCAATGCTTGTCGTGTCCTGATGGCAGTTGTCGGCGGATCGCAAAGTGGGACAGTATCAACCTCACGGTGAGGGGTTAGCCTCATCTTTATTCCGATGCCAACGCCCCTGACTACTGCGTGAAGTCCCATAGTCATAGCTTCAATTTATGTCAGCTTTAAGGTGGTGGGCAATAGGTAGTGCTGGTGAACTCTGAGTGTTACTTGTCCACTCGGAAGAGCAGTACTTTAGCCCCAAAGTGGCCTAGCACATCGTTGAATGCTTCGCATCTTTGTCACCCTCTTCCGCGAGGCACCTAACAGCGATGCAAATGATCTCATTCGTCATCCTGCTCCTCGTGTACAGAACTGTGGCTGATTTGTCTGTACTTTGGGAGCTTGAGTCGGCTGCTCGCCTAAGCTCTCCCCGATGGCCCGCCATTCAAGACTTCG
Source organism: Pleurostoma richardsiae (assembly GCA_030052745.1). NCBI lineage: Eukaryota > Fungi > Ascomycota > Sordariomycetes > Calosphaeriales > Pleurostomataceae > Pleurostoma > Pleurostoma richardsiae. The sequence continues at coordinate 446,363 of JANBVO010000010.1, forward strand.
GGATAGTTTTCTCCCGATATCTCAGCCCTCACTGCCAAGTACAAGAAGAGTTAGAGACTTATGTTCCTGTCTGCTGAGAGATACCTGCGATTGGTGCGCTTCCTTCGCTCTCTCTTTGCCCGGAGAGCCCCAGAAACATATTGGTCGAGCCAGAAGTCTCGGGTTCTCAACTTAGGACGCAACAATCTGCCCATCGTGTTGAACGAAGCCGTGGCCAACCCTCACGTTGACTCTGCATTCTTCGGCGTGCTCACCAAGCCTTGTCATGGAGACTCTTTCAGGAGGAGCTAGAACCTCACAGTAGAGCATGTCATACTGCCACGCAGCAATACGAGTCACTTATGTGCTCCGACCACGGTAATGACGGCTGCATTTACCTATCGATCTGAATATGCGACTAAGTTTATCTCGTACTATGCCATACCTCATGTAGTTCTCCAGCAAACACGCTATACTTGTAGCTGGTGGTTCGTTAATTTCAGACTAAGTCTTCTCCAGTGCAGTTGACTTTTTAGAGGCCCTTCTCTGTCCAAGCTGAAGTGTACCCAAAGGGCATCCACTTGATCATACACTCCACACGTGAGATATATCCATTTGCAACCTTAATTAACTGTGGGATCATGTAGGTACTGGGGACGAGCCCTGTCGCGGGCAGTGGAGCCGGGCCTGTGGCTGGATTATCGACCATGGCAACGACAACGACTACTCCTTTGTCGGCGTCAGTAACTAGAATACGCCGGTCACGCACCGCAGTCGTCAGATTGTAGAGGCCATTGGGAGAATCCCCATGCCCATCCATCTGAGCAGCGCATGTCAGATTTGCCTGGATGCCGTTGTCACGACGGGTGCACCCAGGACTGAACATGACGCTCGCGCTGGAGTGACGCTCCATGCCTTCGAAGTACGCCTCCAGCAGTTTCTGAGATGGAACTGTTCCCGACTTTTCGTTCTGTTCCTGAAATATCCTATCGAGACGGCCAAGTGAATCTCCCTTCCACTCTACGGGAAGCGGTGGCCGCATGAGGGTGATGGTGCCGCCTCTCGAGCCGGGGGACTCAGCGCGTACAGCGATGGCCTCGATCTCTGTGATTTTTCTTGCGTTAGTCGTCACTCGGAGCGCGAGCACCCCGGGAGTGCTGTGCTCTTTGATAAGACCCCAGTAAGCAGCTGTTCCGCTTTCCGGATCTGTGAAGCTGGCTGCGTAGTCATCCGTTCCAGGCATAGCAAACTGGCCGAGGGTCTCCCACAGGCCATCGCCAAGTGCCAGGAACTGGCCGTTTTCGGAATATCGTGTGCCATCGGCTAGTGGCAGGGCTGAGGTGTCGTTTGTCAACATGGCATGGAGTACTAGTTGGACTGCATTCTCTAGGCAGTTGCAACCGCACGGGTCCGCCAGCGTCCGGTTGCTGCCGGCTCCGTTAAGCTTTGCCGGAGCATCGCCCGGAAACGCGGGACGCATGCCGTAAGGGACCTCGGTCAAGGTCATCTCAATGCGAAAAAGCTTGTCGCCTCGCAGACGAAATGCCCCAGCGGCCTGTAAGGTGCGCGGAACGTCAAAGTACGGCGGAATGGGCGACCAGGTGCCGTTGATGTCCGGCAACTCACGGACAGTGCCGTTATGGTCGAGCGTGGTGATGGCAAGTATGGCCTGTCGCTCCTCATCGACGACAGGAAACCGGCGCTCTCGAATCCTAGTGACGAAGCCGAGGAACCCTGTCTGGAACTGAGCTTCACAACCATGCGACGCAAACACCGTGTTGTTGGAGTGGCCGTAAGCGTCTCCTGTCTGAACATTTGTCGTCTGAAGACCGTCCTCGATGCGGTTGCAGTCCTTGTCAAAGAAAGAGTAATTCCCCCGGGGATCGTTGCGCTCCATTCCGGTATAATACTTGTTGCTCTGATCGATTAGCAGCGAGCGTGGGATTCGCTCGGCTGGTGGTACTACTTCCACCCAGGTGGCTTGCGGCTCGCCCATCTTCTCATATAGTGCTGCTCCGGCAGGGTCACGCGTAATCTGTGTCTCAATTTCGCTTATTCTTCCATCCTCTTCCAGCTGGAGTCGGACGACGTAGATGACAGGAACGTCATTCTCGCTGATTGTAGTGATTGCCGCGGCCTGCCCAGACTCCGGATCTGCGAAGACATGGCGGTACTTGCCTTGAGAGCTGGTGACCTGCCATTCTCCGGTTCCAAGTGGGAGAATCTGGTCATTCTCCACGTATTTAACACCGAGGGTCGTCTGTAGGCACGTCGGGTCGTGGCCAGTCAGAGCATTGAGGTACTCTAAAATAAGGTTCTCTAAGCAGGGCCTTTTGCAGGCTTCCCGTGGGATGAGTGAGGAACCCTGTATCAGACCTGACCATTCGAGGATGGAGACAACAGCATTTTTCAGGTTCATTATCTGTTCGTCAATGGCGCTCTACTGATCTGTCCCACTACAATTTACTGGGCCTACTCTGCCAACTTCCCTAGAAGAAGAACAGACTCACCGTTTATAAACACCTTGCTAGGAAGTAGTACTGTACAAATGAAGTACACGATAGAAGGAGAACTTGCAAGGAAGCTTTCTGGCAAAATACGTCTCTTTCGGAGACTCGGTCTATACTGTGAAACGACGGCTAAAGTCCTCTATAAGATGAGACATCGGCGGCTAACAGTAATATGGCAATATGGCGTCAATTACCGCACGCCCACTCACTGAAAGATTGAGGGATGTCCAACCGCTGTTGGGCAGCACGTTATCCAGCTGAAATGCAGGCTGATATCTCACTTGCTCGCTTCTTTTGGCGATGCTGTATCCACGCCTGTGATTCGCCCTTGACTCCGGATGACGGGAGGTGGTTTTGGTGCGGCATCCTTCGTGCGACGTTCGGCAAGTTTTCTCGGAATCAGGGCTTGGCGCTGCTCTCTTGAAAGAGCCTCGTATGTAGTCCACGTAAGGTTTATCTGCACAGCCACCCGCTAGCTATTGGCGTGTGGAGTCCCTGTTTAGGCACCTGTAAAGAGGCCGGACGCAATTGGCATTTCTAGCCTCTTCGCACCGCGATCTTTCCGTCACGTATCTAGACAGGTTGGCACAGTACCTTACGTATAGGCTATAGCCGCCAATCTACAAAGCTACGGATAGACTGGCACGCCAGGTGTCAGTCATACTGCATCAGCAGCCAGATGGAGATCCAGCCCCGCGAGAGCCCCTCATCCTCCGGCTCAACGCTGCTCAAGACGTGCCAGACGTGCTTCCACGCCAAAATCCGCTGCGAGCGCACTCAAGACTCGGGCCTGTGCGACCGATGCCTGCGCTTGGGCAAGGAATGTGTCTTCGCTCCGGCCCGGCGACGCAATGCACCCCCTCGCCGCAGCCGGATCGACCGCCTCGAGGCCAAGATCGACCGCATTGTCGGCTCCCGCACCCCGAGTCCGGGTCCCGCGGCCACGACTGCTAGTACCGGCAGCGAAGACCCTGCGGAGCAGTCAGGGGGCGCGCAGGCTCCAGCTGCTCTTGGTTCTGCCAGCCCAGACTTGTTTGACCCAGTCGCGGGCGGGATAATCTCGCGGCAAAGGGCCGAGAGGACCTTGGCCGTTTACAGGAATAAGATGATCCTTCACTTCCCCTTTGTCTTGATACCAGACGCCGTAACGATTGAGACCCTGCGCCTGGAGCGGCCTTGTCTCTGTCTCGCAGTGCTTGCTGCCGCCAGTTTCGATGATGTCCTCCTTCAGCGGACCCTAAGCCGCTCTTTCAACCGCCTGATCGCAGCCAGGCTGGCCCAAGGCGATCTCGTTTCCATTGACACCCTCCAAGGCCTCATGGTACATCTTGCGTGGTAAGGCGTAGACCCATGATTTGCGAAGCGCCGGCGATGCCACGGTTGCTGACGGAGGTTCTCATAGGGCGCACTACCAGCCACGACCGAGGAGGTATTCCCAACACCTACACCTTGCCACAAGCATCGTGTCAGACATGCGGCTGGACCGTCCGAAGAATCCAAACCTATGGAACATCCATAAGCCTCGTGGCCTTGACTCTGACTGGAGCTCGGAAGAACTGAGAGCCCTCATTGGAACTTACTATTTGACCACCAGGTATGGCATCGGAGTTGGACTTTACTTGACCGAACCTTAACATAATGTGTAGCTCTTCTATCCTCCTGCAAAAACTTCGTCACTTCCCGTACAGTCACTTCATACTAGAAAGCAGCGAAAAGCTCGCTTCTGGACTCGAACACCCAACGGACAAGTATCTCCCGTACATCGTTCATCTCCAAAGATTCTCCGAGGAGGTCGATGACATCATTGCAAGCACGGCCAGCGTAGCTTCGGTTGACGACGTGAATGCTCGAATCACAAGGGTACGGGGGAAGCTAGACCTATTCAAGTCTTCACTTCTCTTCCCTCTTAGTGATTGCCGTAGGTAGTCCTCCTCTCCGGAGTAGTGCGAATACTGATCGAATCTCAGCTACGATGGTCCTGCAGCTCAACTCTTTGGAGCTCTTCATCAGCCAACTTTTTCTGCCGGGCTTTCCATTTGCCCTAGACAGGTATCAGAAGACAATACCTGATGGAGCTCAGCTAGTCAACTGCCTGGCTGAGAGCATCTCGGCTTCCAAGTCGCTAGTCAGCTTCTTGTTGACTATGATGCCTGGGGAGGAATTTGCCATGACCAATATCGCATGGATCATGATGAGTTGTGGCATGTCGTTGGCCGTAAGACTAGACATTCTCGCGAGAGACCCTCGCGTGGCAGATATGACCAAGCATCTGCTTCGCTTTCTGGATATTCGGCATGCCCTGAGACAGGTTATTCTGAGGCTTGAGCATGCCGCGACCCAAAACACGGACAAAGATGGCGACCCCGATACTTTCACTCAATTGTTCCATCGAGCACAAGCCATTGAGGCGTGGTACCTGCGACAACGAGGCGCCTCCAATGTCTCTAGCCCAGCTGACCAGACCGTGGAAAGTGCACCGCCCACGATTAATATTTTGACGGTCGGTCAGGACGCGGCCATGTATGCGCCTCCGCCGCTAGATGCTATGGGGAGCTTAGTCGGGCAGACTCCTATGGGGCAGCAGTTGAGCGTGACCGGAGACTTTCACGACTTCTCGGTCATGGACTTCTTCAGCAACGACGTGCAGGAGCTCGACTTCGGCCCCTACTTTTTAAGCTCAGCTAGTTCGGAATCCTACCAGTGAGGCCGGCACGTTGGAAAGGTCCACTATGGCGGTGCAGCGCTATCTTACCTTTAAATAGCCGTGCGCTCTAGGTTATGTTGACTCAGTGGTGTGGGCACGGAGTCGGACACGGACACGGACACGGAGTGTGGGTCCTGATGGGCACCCGCACGTTGACATACGCTTGACCGAACAACCATCAACACCAGCAAAGAGCCGAAGGAGCCATCTCCAGGGCTTGATCCATTTGTGGGAACTAAGAGGAGCCTTGGGGCTTGCCGTAGCCCCTGATCGGCGAGGCTACGAAAATTTGCTGTGTTAATGGCATCCTTCCACGTCTATGATGAAGGACCGCAGGACACCGACTCTTCGTTACTTAAAGACAACAGTCTGCCTTTTCATCATGGCCGAAACTCAAAGGGCTTATGATCAGGCAGCCTCGTTATTTACTCTGGAATATCTCCAAACCTTCCAATCATGCATTTCTTGACATCTGCCGCTGCCATTCCCTTGGCGGTCACCATCGTCCAGCTCTCGAGTCAGGTCGCCGCTGACCAGTCAACTTACCAACCGTGTCCCCTCCTCAGAGCTTACTACCCGGCTCCGTCCATCAACAAGACGTCCGATGTCATCCAGGCGGCGTCACAGCAGTTCGCCGCCCTGTTCGACGGCCTCATCCAGACAGGCGGCAGCGATGACTTCGGTTCAATCACACCGAATACAACATCCTTCTCAGTAGTCCTGTTTTCCGGCGCTGTTGATGCCGTTGACGACCCCATCTTCTTTGAGTATCATCATACAGCACCAGTCTCAGAAGATTCGAACGGCAATGTCACACTAGACACGGTGTTCCCCTTGGGCACGCTGACGCAGTTGTTCACGGTCTACTCGTGGCTTATTGAGATGGGTGACACGGAGTGGGAGTCGCCCATTACCAAGTTTCTACCGGAACTCACGGCTGCGAATGCTTCAGTCGATACCTTGGCTGTGAACTGGGATGAGGTGACTGTCGGTGCGCTGGCTGGACAGATGTCCGGGATCGCCCGGGACTGTATGTCAAGCCCTATGCACTATCGGTGATTTTGCTAATAGGACATAGCGAACGTTTGCCATCTCGGAGAACCTTGTGACTACCAATGTAAGCCCTATAGCAACATCCTATAGATGTAAAAACGTCCGTATAACTTCGGGTATACTGACTGTTGCCCAGCGTTCGTTAACGCTTTCGCCGGTGTCGCCCCGGTATTCCTGCCGGACACAACTCCAGCTATCTCCAATGCAGCCTTTCAGCTCCTGACCTTTGCCCTCGAGCGGAAGAGCCCGCGATGTAAAGTCAGAGACTCCGCCAACATCTTCTCAACAGCCATGCTTGAGCCGCTCAACATGACTCGGAGCGGGTTCCTTTCCTCAGAAAATGAGGCGAACATCTTCGGCCAGGGCATGAACAGCTCTGCGATCGGCGAGCCAGCGTAAGCCCAACCGCTGTTCCCACCTCATCTGTCACTCTACACCGTGCTAACGGCCAACCGGCGCAGCGCTCTCTCACTCCTCTCCACCACCCGCGACCTCGCCCGCGCCGGCCACGCCATGCTCTCCTCGCGCCTCGTTCCCGCGGCCGTCACGCGCCGCTGGCTCCAGCCCGTCGCCGACACGTCCAACCTGCGCAACGGCGTCGGCCGCCCCTGGGAGATCTACCACGCCGGCCAGTACGCAAACTCGTCCGTGCTCGACGTCTACACGAAGTCCGGCGCCGTGTCGGCCTACTCCAGCTACTTCGGGCTCGCGCCCGACTTCGGCGCCGGCTTCGCCATCCTCGCGCACGACGCGAGCGGCGCGGCCCCGGACCTGAACGTGTACGCGGACGTGGTCTCGCTCGCCGTCGTGGAGCTGGAGGAACTGGCGGCGGAGCAGGCGGCTGCGAGGTACGCGGGCGAGTTCAGCAGCAGCGGCAGTGATGACGTTGCGGTGTTCAATGTCTCGAGCGACGGGCCGGGCTTCATCGTGCCGGTCCTCGCTGTTGGCGGCGTGGATCTCAGGAAGCAGGTGGCCGATGTGGCGGGCATCGAGCTCGAGGACCTCGACTTCCGCGTGTATCCCACGAACGTGATAAAGGGGACGATGCACCAGTTTGTGGCTGTGTTTCAGGATAAGAGCGCGCCGGTGGACATGGACACGCCGACGTGTATTACGTGGCAGAACGTGGACTCGCTGGGCCCGGACGTCGCGGATCGCTTCATCTTCGAGATCAATGAGAGCAGCGGAAGCGCCAAGAGCGTGATCATTCCTGCGAAGGACGTGACGCTAACGAGTGCAGAATAAGAGGACTTTGCGCGGAAATAGTCTGAATACAAAGTCAGAGGAAGGCGTGTATATACTTCTCATCATATAGACTTATTTCTCATACTATTTGAGAGGGTTTCCGAGACAACTGATCGGGCTGTACCTGCAACTGACGAAACCCGTCCTAATAGCTCGTCGACACCGAAGCGGGACGATGAGCATATCCTTGCCTATCTAATTACTTACATTAAAACTGTATGCCTGTGCAGAGGGCGCCATCGACGTTCAGATTAGCTCCGGATATGAAGCTTGCCTTCGCACTGGCCAAGAACAGCACAGCATTTGCGACCTCTTCCCCTGTTCCCATTCTACCCATTGGATTCAGGCTTAGTTGACTCTCATACAGGGCCGGATTGCTCCGCTTCATGTTGCCCCATACGCCATCTTCCACGTACGTGTTGCCCGGCGAGACAGTGTTGGCCCGGATGCTCTTCGGCGCGAGACTATGTGCCAACTGGGCTGTATAGCTGATGATTGCCGACTTGATGGAGTTGTAGGGAGACGGTGCGGCAAAGTCTATACCCCGCCCGCTGACTGACGCAATCGAGACGATATTGCCCTTTGTCCGCACCAGGTACGGCATTGCCGCATCGATCAGATGAAAAGTTCCCATCATGTCCGTCTGGAACATGGCGTGCCAGTTGGCTTCTGTGTCTGCAAGCGCCAGCGAGGAAACATTCGAAACAACCACATCGACTGGGCCGCTCTTCTCGGCGCACTGCGTCACCCAGGAGCGCACCTGGTCCGGATCCGATACGTCCACAACTGCTCCAATGGCCTTCGCATTCGGGAAGTCGGTAGACAGCTTGTTCTGAGCTGCTTCAACGTCGAGTCCTGTCCGCGAGCAGAAATGGACAATAGCCCCCTCCTCGAGGAAGCCTGTGACGATACTGCGGCCAATGCCCTTCGTTCCGCCTATCTACTGTAAGCAAGAGGGACTCATGTTTGATGCCACATGATCTGAACTCACCTGTCACCAAGATCACCTTGCCTTCGAGCCCCAGATGCATTCTCGCGGGTTTCTGGCGGTTCCACGGTGGCGTCAATGTACGTTGAGCGGAACTCAACTGGGAGCCGTCGGGTTTTCTCTATGAGACAGACTCTATACGTTGTTAGGGTTCCTTATCGCTTCATAAGGCCAGCACCCTTTACGTCATTGGGCAGCACTTCCGCGGACATCTCGTCCCTTATCTCTGTCCCGAGATGCTTCACGCGCTTCCCGCAGCGGGGCACATTGCGCTAGACGCCCGAGCGTCGGGAACTAATCTTTAAGTTTGGACTTGGATCAATGAGCTCTCGGAGCTCCCGGTTGTAGTATTTCAAGATGCCTTGCATGCACTTACAGATGGGCGTGTCACCGTCATGTGCCCCTGACAGACTTCGTTGACCCAATCCTGGAAGCTCACACACCGGAAATATTTGCTGCCGCCAAGCAGCGGCTGCACGGCCAACAGCACCGGGGTAAGCAATCACGTGCTCCTTCGACGCAGGGTTTTGGACAAATCAGGCGGACTCAGGTCAGGCTGAAACGCTTGTCAGCACGCTTTCAGACACTACCAGTACCTAGGTAGCGACAAGGACTCACCTTGTACACCTGATCCTCCTCTCTGACTTCTCCTCGTTTATTGCGTGTTGCTCAAGTGACCCAGGACAATATGCGAAAGATCCACCGTCTCTTCAAAAGTCAACGGCGCTCGGAAGAGGGCGACAGCACACATGTACCTGAACCTAATCACATCCTTGGGCCCGACGTGCTATATGATGGCACGACGGATCCCACTGGCGGAGTCGACATCGTGTTTGTGCATGGCTTACGAGGATCATCTCACACAACATGGTCCAAAGGCGACGTCTGTTGGCCCCGTGACCTTCTTAAAGACGATATTCCAGAGTCGAGGGTGATAACGTGGGGCTACGACTCAAGCGTCGCAAAAGTATCCACATATGCCAGTGTTGAGAGCATCTATGGGCACGCCGGCACCCTCCTTGTTGACCTCTCCTTCCTCCGCCGTGATATTGTACGTACTTTTCCGACGTGGATAATCCCCTGGCATGGCCTCCTCGCTCATTGCAGTTAGACCCGTCCGATTGTGTTCGCAGCTCACAGCCTTGGGGGTTTGGTCGTGAAGGAGGCACTCATCAAAGCCGCGGCGTACAAAAGCCATGGCCGTCATCCAGATCTTGCAGAAATCTACCCGAGAACGCAAGGAATTGTCTTCTTTGGAACCCCACATCGTGGTTCGTCGAAGGAGAACCTCGGAGAGATAGTTGCGGGGATATCAAGCTACTGCTTGCGCCAACCGAACAAGCAACTCCTCAGGACGCTGAGGACTGACTCTCACATACTGGAAAGCCAGCGGGACCAATTTATCACCATTTCCCAGGGGATCCCTGTCGTTTGTGTCCGGGAAGAACTTCCCACAGCCATTGGCATCGTAAGCACTGCCTACAGCTCCTGAACAAAAGGTTAGTGAGTTCTGAGAAAGCCTGACATTGCACTTGAAAGATCGTTCCGGAATCATCAGCATCGTATGATGGATTCAATGTTCAGCGCAGTTCGATCAATGCCAACCACATGGACATGGTCAGATTCTCAGAGAGAGGAGATTTGGGATATCGCAGGGCGATTGGCCATCTATTCGACCTGACAAGAGCCTTGGAGGCACCAAAAGAAGGTATGATGCAATGTTCCGAGACTGAAGTGCAGTCGGAAACACAGCAACGAGTCTTGTTGGCGTGTAGAATCCATTGTATGACCTACAGCTGATCTTGAATGTTCCGCAGACTATAGTATCTACAAAGGCGATTGATTCTATCTATGAGCACATTCTGGTCAACAGCTAACGGTATCGAACAGCTATGTTGGGAGGTTTGCGTTTCCCAGGACTGGATTATCGAGAACACAATATCGACGACGCATATGAGCAGACATTCCAGTGGATAATTTCAGACCAGAAGCTGCCGAATCAAAGCTCAGAGCCAAGTTTTGTTACCTGGCTGCAATCCACGGAACCCCTTCTATGGATTAGTGGAAAAGCGGCATCGGGAAAATCTACCTTGTTGAAATACTTGTACAACTCCCACATGGATCTGGTCCGAAATTGCCTGGAGTCTGGAGGCAGACCGCCCATTATTGCGGCCTTCTTTCTCTATGAGCGTGGAGACGGCCTACAGAAATCGCAGGAAGGGATGATGAGAAGCCTTCTCTATCAAATCCTGGTACAGGACAGCAGGTTAATCAAGGATGTCTACAGAGGTCCTGATTCTGGACGACTCGATTGGATTAGCCTCCGGAAAAGTTTCAAGCGGGTCCTCAAAGGCCTCGAACGCTGTGACAGGAAGCTCTTTCTCTTCCTTGACGGCCTCGACGAATATCGTATTATCGACAGGATGCATGAATATACCGAGGAAGATTTTGACCTGATGTACGACGGGGAAAATAACGATGCCGCATGGGGATTAAGCCCTTGGATTGTCGGAGGGCACCACGAGATTGCGAGATTTGTCAAGAGCCTGGGCAACAACGCCTTTGTCAAGACATGCTTTTCTAGTCGAGAGCTCACCGTGTTCGAGAATATGTTTCGGGGTCTTCCTAGGATCCAGGTGCACAATCATACCAGAGACGATATTAAGCGAGTATGTCGGGGGCGCCTTTTAACGGAAGCACCCGACCTTGTCGACTTGGAGTCATTTGCCAACACCGTTACGGAAAGAGCTTCCGGAGTCTTCCTCTGGGTCAAACTTGTCATAGACATGCTCATAGATGGATGGACCAACGGAGACACAACAGAAGAGCTGTGGGTAACCTTGGATTCCGTTCCAGGCCGGCTTGGAGGCAAGAATGGCCTCTACATGTTGATGCTCAGACACATCCGACACGAACACAAGCCCGAATCGGCTAGAATATTTGGAGCTGTGTTACGCACCCGCTTTCTGCTCCATATAGCGCATGTCTTTATGGCTACTGATTCTCTCTGCAATTCTGGGTCGGAAACGTCAGGATCTGAACCGTCGCGCCACCAGCATACTTGCATATCTCTCAAGGACTTTGAGTCACATTGCGAGGCCAAGGCCCGGAGGTTGAAAAGTCGCTGTGCGGGGCTTTTGGAGGCCGACCCCGAAGTGCGGTTCATGCATCAGACTGCAAAAGAATTCATGTCCCGTCAGTACGTTTGGGAGACTATCTTTGGTATCACGAGAGACGACCAGAGCTACATCATGCTGTCGGCTCTTGTCAGGGGCTCTATCGAATTCATTCGAATGTTGAATAGGCTTGACCTACCCGAGTCCTTCAGAAACAACTGGATACCGCAGGACCGGGAACTAGTCTCCGTCCAGGGCACAATGAACCATCTAACACAAGCCGATATCTTTGTTGATAACTGTTCCGACGGCTTTGAGGCGCATGCAAGTCTAGTCGATCTCCTTGATGAGACATTCAAGGCTTGCGGGAATGTAGTAAGCAACCCTTGCCTGGCGGGCATTTCCTCGACAGACGAGGAACTGTCTCAGTTCCCCAACTCCATGCCAGAGACTCCTGCTCGATGGTTCAACGTCTATCCGGCGGCTCCGAGTACCCCGGTCTTTTTCAGCGATTTCAACGCCTATGCAACACAATACGATCTTGCGAACTATATTGACTACAAACTACGGTCCAAACCACCACTTGAGAGAGTGGAGTCTGCTCAAGAACTCTTCGCGGCCGCGTTTACTGTATACGAACTCAGGCGCACTCGCCCCCTGCTAGCTTCCGAGCGTGTCGTCGAAGTACTCTTGTCGAACGGAGGATCTCCTGACAAGGTTATGAGTAGATACGCAAAAGCGGGTAACGAGGATGAGGAACAAATTATTGAGATACAGTACACGCCTTGGATGGATCTGGTGGAAGCAGGTTACGGCTCTTTTGGCCCTTCAAACGGCATCTTATTCCGCCACAGACAAGCTGCATTCGGATTCCGGCCCATCCTCTGGCATGAATCTCAACGAACAAAGCATCGTCCTAGTTCCTTCTTGCAATGGCTTCAGCTTGTCTTGCTGCTTCTAGAGTACGGCGCCAACGTCAATGAGCCAGTACGTGTCTCGATTAAGCGGCCTGTCCCCGTTGACGTCAAGGAGGCGGACCGAGACGAGGTTACTACGGCCGCTTCAGTCCTCGAGTTGATCCTAAAGTTACAACCAGGCTCGGAGACACGAGCCAAGGATTTAGTGAAGAAGATCAAGAAACACATCCAGGGGAACGTCAGCCCCCTTGCGACTGAGGATCGGTCGTCGCCTTGATGTGACCCCAAGCTTGCAAAAGAATGAGCACTTTAAGCAGGTGAGGCCGTGCCGTTATACAATACGCCTCTTACACCTGCGCGCAGGAGCTAACCCGACGCAGTGTCGGCTTCACTCACCGCAGACGCCCCTTATCTGGGGTTGGTAGTTCAAGGGAGACTGGAGCGGCTGTTTCTCTAGTCGTTGGCTGGCAATGCAGACTTGAAAGCCACTTTGGAGATACGAAGGCTTCGGATGTCGGAGGCCACCGGGTATACGGATATAAACATCAGCACACGAAGCTGCCTAGATCAGATCACACGCTCCGACAAAGTCCACACTTCTTACTGGAATCGCCAAGTAATCGGCAAACCTTCCAACATGCCGCTTACGTACTGTGTAGGAATGCCGATCATCCCACTGCGCAGCCCGAGTTCCTACCTCTCTGGTCAGGTCTCGAGTTTAACAGAGAATGGCCGCGTGGACACTAATTAACAACATGACTTTTGGTCTCAGTCGGCAATGGACTATCAATTATATATCTCCAGCCCGTGGCAGCACTCTTTCGTTCTTCCTAACATCTGAACTTCAAAATGAAAGCAGCTCCTGTGCTCGCCAAACTGCATTTCAAACTTGCCGCAGCATCTCCTGCAAGATTTGCTCACTCCCTTGCCATGGGAAAATACGTCCTTACCGGTGTCGATGGCCAACTGGGCCGTGTGGCAGCGCAACACGCGCTCTCCATAGCAGGCCCATCGGACAAGCTTGTATTCGCGTCTCCATTCCCCGACAAGATTCCCGCGGAGTCCATCAAGGAATGGAAAGAGAAAGGCGCTGAGCTGGCGTACGCCAGCTACGACGACCCCCTAAGCATGGAGAAGGTCTTCAATGGCGCCGACGCCGTCACCTTAATCTCAACCTGGATGATAGGCAACATCCGCCGCAAACAGCACCGCAGAGCGATCAGTGCTGCGAAGGCAGCGGGTGTTAAGCGCATCTGCTACACATCCTACATTGGCGCGGGCATCGCGGAGAACACGCCCCTCGTGGCATCGGATCACCGGGACACAGAGCAGGCCATCTTCGAGTCCGGCCTCGAGTGGAACATCCAGAGGAACAACTTCTACCTGGACAACTACTTCGGGACTCTCTTCCCGATGGTCCAGAATGTATGTGGAGGCAAATGGTACTGGAACAGCAACGGGACTCCAGCGGGATTCGTCGCTAAAGCAGACTGCTCGCGCGTGGCCGCGTCTCTGCTCCTGGGGAAAGGGGAGCCAAACAAAATTTACGACGTCACAGGCCCTGAGTTGATCTCTGACTACAAGTTCCTGGACATGGTCCGAGAGTACACAGGGTGGACGTGCGAGCTCGTGCCGATGACGGATGAACAACTGTACGAGTACTGGGGTGGCCGAGGCGTACCTAAGACGGTCGAGGGCGACTTTTCAAAGAGTCCCATTCCGCTCTGCTGTGACGATATCATCACTAACACAACCGAGATCCGGGACGGGACGATGGCGGTGGTGTCGGATTCCGTGGAGAAACTGACGGGGAGGAAGCCACTGTCGGCGAAGGACGTGATGCTGCTCTACAAGGACGTTCTGCCTAAGGCCTAGATGGTGACCGCTGTGGCTGTATGCAGTCGTTGCAGAGGCATTCTATTGGTGGTGCTGCTGCAGGGTGTACGGGGGTGAATGCTGGGAGTACAGAGACGTTCGAGCACAGATAATAGCCTGCTGCAGGTTTTACACCCTGTGGCTGACCCCGAGCGTTGGCAGGGCGCTTGGCATGTACCGTCGAAGCGAGTGTACATGTTGTCTTCCGCAAGGCTCTGACCATTCTCCTCGAGACAGAAATGCCTGCTGTTCCCCCGAGACTGCTAACCGCCAGGCCGCCACCAAACCGCCGCATCCACACTTCCGTTATTCACTTTGCTCTTTCGACCCAAACCCGAGCTCTCCCTTTCCCAGGTACCGCGCGATGGAGAGGTACTTCGCTGAATTCGATGAAGACACCCTGGCCGGCGACTTCACCGACCCGCCCTACATGGATCCCACCAACCAGTTGCTGTGGACACAAGAGGCGGATCCATTGCCAGCACCATCAGCAGGGTGGACTGAGAATGTGGCTTCGTCCGGGACGAATGCCAGTGGCTTACAGGCTCTGCAACACGCAGAACCGTAAGCCTCACTTTTCTTTTTTTAACTAACTTGACTCTTGTGTAACGTGTGTTGCGCACGTGACACAGTGCCAGTCGCCTACAGGTCGGAGCTCGAACGCCTGTTACAAATGCAACTTAGCCTTTCAAACGCAGGCGGAACTACAACAGCATGGAAGGCAGACGGGCCATCGTCCATTCATCTGCAAATGTGGCCGGGAATTCAACAGGCGCGACTCCCTCCAGCGCCACCTCACCTCCAAGGGAGTCCAACTCCAGGGCGCTGCCGCGAAACCTAAGCACCCCTGCCCGGTCTGCAAGATGAACGACGTAGACAAGGGCTTCACCCGGCGCGACAAGCTCCTTCAGCATCTACGACTGTACCACAAGATGAGCGACAAAGACATCGACCAGTACATGCTCCGCCGCCCTAAAAAGAAGGCCGTGGCCCCGGCCCCAGCCCTAATCCCGGCCCCGGCTGCCGCACCTGGACCTGCATCTGCGCTCTTCCCGGCCATTCTGCCCGCTAGCGCCCCACCTGCTGATTTTGGGCCGAACCTGGATGTTCTGGTCAATGACATGGAATTTCTCCAATATCTTGATGACTTCTTTCAAACTCAGCTGGATTCCAATGACTTCTAATTGGGCTTACATTGGTGTGGACGGGAGGTATACAATTGGACACACGGTCGTTTGCTTCGTTTTGGCTTGGATCTTTGCGCTGTTGATTTAGACCATTCGCTCGCTACCTCTCTAGCAATCAGACTTATCTTGCTTTCTTTCCGTTTCTGTGGTCCAAGGGCTCTGAATCCTACAGTTTACCTTAGCTGTCACTCCAGAACACAGCTCCATAGCAAAAGCCAACGTAGGCTCACGCCCCAGAGCGGGCGCGTGCCTTTCAGCGTCCCGGGGGTTCGTTTCCGACCCTCTGTAATTTTCGCATCCCTTTTTCTACTGCTGTTCCAGGCCAAGAATCTCGGTGTCATCAGACTTGGAGAGGGGTTAGAGCGCATAACCTTTATGAAAGAGGGCATGAGTGTCTGACGGGTTGGTGGTGCGCGGACCGTGGGGGCGAGGAGCGAGGAGGAATAATGGCCGTGAGTCTTGTTTTCCAGCTTGGTTCCTGCATTATTAACCCACATTCGAAAAACAGCCCAGTGAAAATCCCAAATTCCACTTGCGCTACTGGAGCAGCCCGCAACCTCAGTGGAGTGGAAGTTTTGCTGGTCCTCCTTTTCTTTCGTCTGTCTTCAGTTATAATTATCTCTCACTTCTATTTTGAGCCAGGGAGACAGATATCTCTAATGGCGCACATCACGATGTGCTATGCTTGCTCTGGATCACCTAATGATGCGCACCCCATTATAAAGGTCACAAGAGATATGTTCACAGGGGCGCAAGCCATCTATATAACCTTGACACACGGATCATTCCAGAACGGCTTTTTCAACGCGACAGCGCATATATAGTTGCCACCAAAGCCAAGAGGAATAGCAACGACATCCGGAGAAATGCCTTGCCAATCCATCTCTTGACGCATTGCTCCTCCCTTGCCTTCCAGCCCCCGACAACAGCATTGACGTGTGGGAATGGAGTGCTTGGAATCGGCTTGTCCAGAAATTTGCAGAGTGGCTCCCATCCGTCTCCCACTTTCCACTCGAGCAGTTTGGCCCGGGGAACCAGCCCACGTACCATGTCGCAGTGCTCTGGCCGCAACTATCAGCATTTAACGCACCAGACAAACACAGAAGTCCTAAAAGCCAAGGGCCGGGGTCAAGATTGAGACAACAGACCTCGATAGATCCACTTCCCGTTCTTCCTAATTGTATTGGCTAGATCCCCATCCGGTGCTCGGAACAGCAGCGGCCACAGGAGCCGCTCGTACACGTGCCAGGCCCAGAAGCACTCCCGGCCGAAGAAGCTCGCCAGCCAAAACACCCAGCTCTCGTTGACGTGCACTAGCGTATTCACGGCACTCTGATGCCACGCATCGAGGTCGCCCCTCGTGTTTAAAATAACCTTGGCATCTGGGTAGGCGGCGATCATCTCCGCCGCGAAGACGCTCGACGCCGCGTCCGTGACGGCGACGGAGTGCCCGAGGAGGGCGTCGAACTCGGCGGCGGTGATGGACGACTCGCCATCGGGGCTGCCGAACCACTTCTTGCGAGCGAGACGGACCCACCCCGGGGAGTAACAGTCCTCGTCGTAGATGATGTCCCACCCGTGATAGGTGTGGTCGTATCCCAGCGTGAGCAGAGCCTGCTGCAGGGACTCGGTGCCAGATCTCGGTGGACCGACGCAGATGACCTCCATGGGCTTCGTGCGTCTTCGTGGAGGCGGATCCGGCATTCTGTACAGATACTCTACCAGGTGCCACCATCCGCTGTCGAGGCTGACGCTCGGGACCATCTTCCCTAGCTCATGTAGAGTGTCCCTCACTCTTCGTGATGGTTTAGATGTCTCGGTATGATTCACTCCCATGGTTCTTGAGGTTGAAGCCTGGGTACAAATATGGGTATTTGCTGTCAAGAGAAACAACTTAGTCTGATGATACCCAGGAGAGCGAGAGCCAGCCAGATATAATACTCTGTGAGACTGGCCGATCATTACGCCGATAACGCGACGCTGCCACAGTTGACCCGCAAAAAAAAGGCCCGTAGATCTACCCCAGATTACCTTAATTCGGAGAAAGGCTTTTGAATGCGAGCTTCGGATGTGGGCGCCAAGGACCCATCAGTTCCGCTCCCCACACTCTATCATATTACTTGCCCTTGCATGGGCCCGGGATGCCGGCATCGAAAGATAAATCTCTTGGCGCGGCACTGGCAAGCCGACGCTGGTTCTGCAAGTCACGCTCTACGGAGGGAGAGGCATGTGTCATGGGTAAATACGTTTCACAATTAGTGCATGAAAATATCGTGGTCGCATGGGTATACATACTCAGAAGGTTTCCTGACAGGAATACTTATATTGCGAAATTATGACAGTGGACGTCGCATTTTCTCCCAGAGTCATTTTACTACCCGCTCTTAGCCATCCATCTCGGCCGTGGCCGCTAGTTGAAACTCGAAGACTCGATCCAAGGTCTGCTTTGCCTGTAAATGTTTCGGGATTTGGAAGGCGGGTGTATTGGGCCGGTGTACAGATCCTTTAGGTTTGGTGTAGAATTCGCAAGGGAATCAGTATGTTCACAGCGGCATGGAAAGGACATAGGCAGAATGCCCATTTAGTTTAGGCAACAGCTAAGGTTCAGCTTGCCGATGAACAAGTGGTTCCCTGGCGGGCGGTCTTATAACTATTCAGTTGTAGCCCTAACCCAGGGGTCCAGCCCTGCACTTGTGATGGAGTCCTTGCCGAGTCATATGGTTACCTATGCTAAGATATTCTGCCAGCCGTGACCTTCTAAGGAGCTTGGACCCCCTGGGCCCAAGCCCTTACACACTCGGATCTCTATGCCAGGTAGAAGACAAATAGAAGAAGGAAAAATGTGAAATAAACTTAGATGACTTATACAAACAACCAATGCTCCTCTTGCTTCCATAGAAAGTCTAGCCATGTTTCCCCCCCATCGCTCCGGGTGTCTCGAGTCCAGACTCTTTCAAGCATTTCGGCCGCACTTCTAGCATTACAGCAGCAAGATGCTATCCAGATGTGTTGAAAGACTGACCTCACTGCTTCACGACTCTCAATCGCTCGGGCCTCAGCACCAAGAATGAAGGCGGGCCACACTAGGCTCTTTATGTGGAAGTCGTTGGGGGGTATTGAAAGCATACTACCAATGGCAGGTGGAAGAGCCTCCTGGATATAGAGTTTAGACAAATACTGCCTGTGGTGTGGTGAGCCTATAACATAAGAAGCGTAGACTTCGACCGCTGTTTTGTAGGCGATTGCCAGGTTATATCGTGATTCAAAATGCTGCTGATTGGGAAAGTCCCTTGCCCATTCCAGTGGCGAGAATTCAGAAAGCTGCTTGCAAATTTCGGTGACGGTATGTGACGGCTGAGGCGAGATTTGGCTACGCGTGGGACGGTGAGAGTTGATTGCCGACAGCAGATACAGAAGTTCAGCTGGGCAACCAACCCATGTTTGGTCTTCGGATTGTCGCAGTACCTCCGCCAGTGGGCGGTCTGAGGGAATAGAGAGGGGAAGGGGAGGGTCATCTGCTCTTGTAAGAGTATTCCCAATAATGTCGAACCTATCCAAGGCTTAGTAACCCATCGTCAAAAGGGGGCAGGGATGCTTACGTTGTGCAGGCTGTACTGAAGTAACCAGCCCATTTAGTCAAGGCGGAGTCCTCCCCAAAGATCAGCTTCCGTCTCCGCAAGAGCTCTTCCGCTCCTTTCAGATGGTGTCGCCACCCTTGCCTCCCGGACTCTACCACATCCATACAGATGAACAAAACTATTGTTGCAATTGTCGAATCGTCGGCTTTTCCGTCGCCTGCCTCGATATCTTTCTGCAAATAGTGTAAAGCCATCTGCTTGTGCCTCAATGCAGCCTTCATTGACTTGTTGGAATCCACATGGGATATTTGCTGGTCGAGCATCTCAGTCGAGGACCATAAAATTGACCTTTGAGATTCGTTCGGTTCTGCAGGGATTCGCAGTTTGTTAACAACCAGTCTATGGGTGTAATGAATTGCCGATATTGAGATCATGATGTGCTTGAGCGCTTGTCCATCTGGCATAAGTTGCATTAAAGCTAGAAATGGGTTTGAGGACGGCCTGTTGTAGACGACACATTCCTTGGATAACTCTTGTGCAACTGTGGCAATGTTCTACTTTAGTGATCGGGTATATTGATTGGGTACCTTTTATCAAAGGATAGGGGTGATTACTTACAGTAGCGAACGTAGTTTTTATCCTCAACGCACAGGGCTTCTATGTGTGGATCCCCAAATGATCTTAGTAACGAAACGGATAGCTGAGATGTTTCCACATGCAAGAGTGAGTCTTCCATGGGCGCCGTTTCAAGGGAGTCCTCTGTGTAATGTGGACTTGAGGACCGCTCGAGACCAGCAGTCTCTTCTTGAGTCACGCTCATTCCCCCAAAAGTGCTTTTCCCGGTCATTTTCCCTCTGCTGGCAATACCATTTGCCCACCTAAGTCGCTTTGGTTGTTCATAGCCGAGACATTTGAGCATCAGCCTAGAACAACGCTCACAGGTAGGCAGAAGTCTATCGCATCTGACCCGCTTCTGTCGGCACGTACGGCAGGACTTTGATGACCGATCTCCGCTATGACCGGGTCTAGACGTTTCCATTGTGTGCGCGCGTGTTGGCGCTATTTAATCCACAGGTCCTGGCAGGATGGGTCAACCAATGCTTGTCTGGCATTCCCAAGAGATGTCCACGAGCAAGTGTGTAAGGGGAATCACGCATGCTGGGACCCGGGACAACCCTCTTTATAGACGGAGTCTCCTTTAGGCAGCCAAGACGCGGCCCCTGTCGGTTCTTCGTTAACGTGCTTCGTGCTTCACCTTGGTCCCGGTGTGGACCGAATAGGCGGCCTTCTCATTGGTCCCCTTCTTGACGACATCTTTAGTCCCGATAACCTCATCATACCTAATTACACATAATCGATCATGAGCTATGTCGCCTTGAAGGATAGTGGTAGTTATGTGTATTGCTTATAAGAAGCTTGTGCTTCTTTTTCCCAGATGCGTAACCTATCTTTCCCAACCCGAGTGTTCTCATTTTCGATCACGTTCCTCTCCTCTGCGAGTCGAGTTGATATATTATGCAAATGGACTTATACCACCGTTCAGATGGGGATTTTACCGTCCCCTCGCCGCTGCCTCAGTCTGTTGGTTATGGTATTGTGGTCGTTCTCGGGCTGGCATTTTCTTTCGGTACGTGACCATTCTACTAATTGCATGATTCACCCACGACTGATTTGGGGGAACCGTAGGCATGATTGGAGTGACGGCAATCCTCAAGAGAACTCTCAACGAGGACAACTCGAAAGTGGAGACGTAAACATCCTCACATTCACAAACCCACGGAGAGCGATATCTGATGGCATGAGTGGTATAGGTTCATGGTCGCGAATCGCCGGGTCCGCACAGGTCTCGTAGCCTCTGCCGTCGTATCAGTGCGTCACGTCCATCATTTCACCTTGTCTAGGCAACGACTGACAAGTGCAATAGTCCTGGTTGTGGAGCACAGCGCTCCTGAGCTGTGTTCTCGTCACCTACAGCTATGGTGTTAGCGGTGCGTTCTGGTACGGAGCGGGATGCTCACCCATGATCGTCTTCTTCGCGTACCTCGGAGTAATCTGCAAGAATCGCATTCCCGAGGCTCACACCGTTTTGGAGATAATTCGCATTCGATATGGTATCCGCTTATGTATATACCCCTTAGACTTTATGCCTTAGTAACGTGTTCATAGGAACCTTTGCTCACCTGATCTTCACATTCCTCGCCTTGGTCAACAACCTCTTCAACACTATCAATATGATCTTGGGCGCTTCTTCCGTCATCTCATTCTTGTCAGTGCACCTTCAAGTTGTATCTCTAACTTTTCGTTCTTGCTCATCAGGAAATGAAACAGGACCGGAATACATATTATGGCCGCCACCTTTTTGCTTCCACTTGGTGTCGTTCTGTACACTCTGGTGGGAGGCATCAAAGCGACGTGAGTATTCGCGTGCCTTCTAAGGAATCTTCCTTACAATCTATCTAGGTTTCTCACCGATTACATACACACATTCATCATCCTCATCCTTTCTTGTTACCTCACGGCAAAGGTTCTAGCATCGGAACACGTGGAGTCGATTGGTGGACTATACGATCTCGTCGTTGCAGCTCAAGACGCGCACCAAGTCGACGGAAACTATAAGGGGTCCCTTCTCACCATGACATCGCAACAGGGTATCTTCTTTGCTATCATCCTTCTTGTCTCCAATTTTGGAGCCGTTATAGTGAGTCCATATTAGCGTCACCGTGGGAACGGGTGTCTAATGGCCGCTAGATGGATACGGGCTACTTCATTAAGGTCTTTGCGGCTACGCCGAGTGCAGTTGTGCCAGGATATGTGGTCGGCGGAGTCTCATATTTTAGTGTACCATGGGCGCTCGGAACGATCATGGGAATGGCGTCTTTAGGGCTCGAGTCTTCGCCAATATTTCCTACCTATCCACGGGTATTTATGCACTTCCTTATAGACTCGCATGGCGCAAAAGACTAACTCTGTTATTTCGATAGGCCATGACAAGCTCCGAGGTCACCAATGGCTTAGCTCTTCCATATGTCGCCGTCGCCGTCGCTGGTAAGGGTGGAGCTGTGGCCGTTCTTTTGATGACCTTCATGGCAGTCACCTCTACCTTGTCGGCGCAGATCATCGCCGTCTCTTCCATCTTGACATTTGATGTCTATCGAAGATATTTCAACCGACAAGCTGGCAACAAAGAAGTCATCCGCTGGAGCCACTTTGGGGTCGTGTTCTTCGGTATAGTATCAGCTGGTTTAACAGCGATGTTTCATTACATCGGGCTGGATATGGGCTGGACACTTTATATGATTGGTAAGATGTGGTACATTCCCTCGAGAGACAATCACTGGATTGACACGTTATTCATTAGGAGTTGTTACCTGTCCCGGGATTTTTCCCTTGGTCCTGACCATACTCTGGAACAAGCAGAGTAAGATAGCTGCCATAAGCTCGGCCCTCCTCGGCTTAGCTACCGGCCTTGCAGTCTGGCTCGGGACAGCATACCATTTCTCAGGAGAGATCACCATCTCCTCGACTGGCGGCACCCTCTCTTGCATGTACGGCACGGTAGCGTCGGCACTTAGTCCGCTACTATACACCGTGATCATCTCACTTCTGAAGCCTGCAAACTATGATTGGAGTAATTTCAAGCAGGAGAAACTGGTTGTTGTGGACTCGACAGACGAGATTCAAGAGCAGCGAGTTACCCCGGATGTCACCACCAACGACGTAACCATCAATGACAAGGCCACAGACAGTATTACTACGGTAGAGGTCCCCAACAGCAAGACTAAACTTTGGTGGACGAGGTATGCTCTTTTCTGGGCTGTTGCCACGTTCCTTGGTCATTGGGTACTGTGGCCACTGCCAATGTACGCGGCGAAGTACATATTCAGCAAATCGGTATGTTAGCAAATTCTCTCCCGACTCGAGTGATACTCAAGATGCATAAACTAAACTCAAATTACCTTCCAGTTCTTTACGGCCTGGGTTGTCGTATCTTTAGTTTGGCTTTGGATAACCCTTCTTGTCGTTGGGTTCTACCCAGTTTGGGACGGTCGTGGGCAGATTCAACTGGTCTTGCACAACATCAGAAAACTGCAGCGGGCTTGATTGCCTACTCAAAATTTGTTCCTCACTATGTTCAAGCGATATAGAGTTAGCAAAAGTGCCCTGCCTCAACACGTCCGAATCTAAACATCTGAAGAGGCGGGCCGAAATTCGTCAGATCAGGAGGCTCGTGCTGTATTCAACAATAAGGCTTAAAATGACAATTTCTTTCACGCTTCGGACGGCTCATTAGATCCTTAGCGGTATTTTGAGTTGCAAGAATCTCTACGAAGTGATTTAGCATTTCAAGTAATTACTCCGGAATAAGACCTAGCTACACGTTAACGAAGTCCTGTGTGAAGCAGCTCATCGAGTTCAAACGTACCAAGAGGTCCAAGACTACGTCTCTGAGCGACAAGAGGGCTGCCAAGAAGAGCCACTAGGCCGTTACCCTCCGACATATCCATAGAAGAGACCGATTATGATGTAGAGACTAACCACCGAATGTGAGCCAGGCGTGTAGCTTAGCAAAAAGTCAATTCAATTAAGAAACTAAATAGAGAGGCTCAACCTATAGCTCCTCCGCCAGGAGAACAGAAAAGAGCCAGACCTAGCCTATACACCTTAAGCACTGTTGCATCCTAGTTCACCTATGCATTGTCACGTGTGGACCATAATCGCGTCTCGACGATCCTTTGTGAATGTCGTATGGTCAACGAACAGTTGCTTAATCAGGTTCGCAAGGTATTCAATGAGTAAGTATGGCAAGATGCACAAGTCCCGGATTAAGACAGACTACGGTTTGATTGTTTGGAAATCTAGCTACAAAGCGGCAAATTTGCGTGACTGTTTTCAAACGGGGAAGGAAACATCCGATCTGGAGTTAGAAAGTCGAAAACAATGGCATTTTAGTCAAGAACAACAGCCACCTTAACGCCAGACATAGCATCGTGTTACAAACCAAACGGCTGTCATTACATACCTCCGTAGTCTTCATCCGGTGAGCCTTGACCGAAATTCTCAGATTGGTAGAAGTCCGATTCGCCCATGTTGAACTGTCCAGAGCCGGGGAACATGGCTGGCATGGTCTGATATTGATTGTTCGTATGCCAGGCCTGGTTGGGAAAGACGTAGTATAAATTGTTTGGGTCTTGCTGCTGCATTGTCGGGAAGTTCCCCATTGGTACTTGGGTCGGCATAGCTGGACCGGGAGGCAGCGGCGCCGCCATGGGAGTCTGGAACTGGCTTGGGCGTCTTGCCATGGGAACCATCGCATAACCTGGGGGACTGCCGGCGTTTGCCATATTCATTGGATAAGACTGGCCCCCGGCTGAGGGAACTGTTGAAAGTGTGGTGGCTGTCATCTGCTGACTTGGGGCATTGCTTGGGCGGGTGACGTGAGTAGAAGATCCACCGACAAGCGAAAATCCGTTGCTCCCGGTCAAGCTGGAGGAGGTGTCTGTTGGTGAGAGTGGTCCGTGGACGCTGGTAAAGAGGGTGAAAGTCTGGAGTACGGCGTTCTTCAGCTTCTCCCTTGTATCCTGCTCGTCGCCAGCCGCTGGGAGTACTATGTCTCCGCTTCTCAGCTTGTGATCCAGGACTGTTAGGAACATCCGGCCAAAGGCGTCGCGGTTTCCAGTTGGTGAAGCAAACGTATTTCTTGGGACAATTCCGTCGTACCCTATTGTTGGATTAGCGTCTCCAGATAGAGCACTGTGAAAAAAGGGCCCCAGGAGAGCATGCTCTAGAAACTTACATGGAGTCTCTGGCTGTTCGGCTCTGGGGAATAGTATAGTCCAGATCTCAAACCACTTTTCGACCTTGTGAGTCTCCTGGTTTCTCTTCCGGTTCTGCTTCTCCAATGCGGCCCACTGCGCATCGCTGATGCCCTCTCTCAGGGATGGGTCCCGTCTCTCGCAAGGAACATCAAGCTGACGATGCTTCAAGAGTTGCTCGATACAACCAGGCCTGTCTGTCCCCGGAAAGACATGGTAGCACCGATCGCATTGTACTGGGTAATGCTTCCTCTTCAAGTGTTCCCTGAGCTCGTTAGCATCCCACTGGACCTTCTAATGGGCAAGCTCCCTTTCCTTACTTGAGACGCTGGATACTTTTAAATCCAGGGCCAGCGCAGGCTCTGAAGTCATGCCGCTTGCCTGTGTTTGAAGTGCCATGCTGACTGTATTTAGAGGGGTCTAGCTTGTGGAACGGACAAGCCAGAAGTGGCGATTGCTGCGTGGTATCGTGAGGCACTTGAGACGCTCCGTGGTTGCTCGCACCTCCTTCCTCATCGTCACCATTATCGCCATTGTCCCGGGGCTCATAGTTGTCCGTGTTTGACCGGCGACGTTTGCGTGAACCAGCAGGGGACTGCTGAGAGCTTCCAGAGCGGCTCGTGTGCGAATTTTCGCCTGGTGAACTCGCCGTGCCCGACGCCGCCATGTGCTGCCAGGATTCAACTTTACTCCTGACAGATGTACTCATATCCTTGTGAATGAGAGGTATCAGGTAAGCCGCGAGGCCAAGGTCCCCATCTACGGCTGCAATGACGGTCGCTTCAATGCTGTCATTATCACCGCTCCAGTCATTGTCGTCTGCAAACTCGTCTTCTTCTTCCTCCTCGTAGTCATCACAGTCACTGTCGCTCATTTCGGAGTCTTGATCATCCGAGGACTCTGCGTACGATGGCTCCCTCAGAGGGCTTTTCAACGGTCCCGAAGGAACACGTTGGCCGCCCATAGGCTGCGCTCCTTTTATCGAGCTCCCTGATGACACCACGGATGTTCTATGCACTGGTGAGCACGGCGACTCCAACACAGCGCCCTGGGAAAGACCGCAGTATCGGTGTCCAAATAAACACCACCCGCAGCCGGGGGAACTCACGCATCATTTGGCTTGTTCCCGCACGATTCACCGTCCTCGTCTCGCATGCTATACGTCTCCCCTGCTTCGATCTCCTGTGGCGTGGACGCCGACCAACCGGTCGACGACGGCGGAGTGCTAAACACCCTTGACGCGACACTGCTTGGCGTTGAGCACCGTGACGGCCCGCTGACAGGTGTTCTCATATCTCCGAGAGTCTTCCGGGACCCTGGCAGCGAAGTCGTAAATTCGGAGTGAATATCAATACCGAGCGGTACCGTCCGGGCACCCAAGTGCGGCGTTCTGACCATGGTCGCCATCGTTGCCTTTCTCCGATACTCCATCTCCAATGCTTGCGAAGAGACAGAGAGGCCGACCGAGATGAGTCAAGGGCAGCACCCGCGGGTGCCCAAGTATTCAAATGCATCTCGCTTGAGACGTCAGGTACCATGATTGCCAATGCTGTCGATGCGTTCTCTCGCAGTTTTGCATCTGACCATGCGCTTCGAGGTTGCGTCTTCACGCATCTGCGCCAGACTAGATGAGTCTATCGACCAATTCCCAGTGAGAGCGGCCATCCTGACGCACGAGAGTCGATTGCCTCGTTTCGCTGGTGGAACTACAGTGGTCGAGGTGGGATGACGATCTGGATCGTGCCAATCATCGCGCCTTTCCCGCATCTCGAGCTGCGGCTTCTGCAGGACGCCAGCGAAGCAGCCCGCGTGCGTGACAATGTCCTGCTGCACCGTAATGCGCCGTCTCACGCAGTTGCGTTGGCACTGCGTGGCGAATCATCTGTCTATTTGGCGCTGCAGGTCGTCGACGCATACCGGAGCTTCCACGACGTGGTGCTTGGGCGTTAATTAAGGGGCTGGGAGGTCGCCCAAGTCAGCAGCAACGAACTGCTGGTGAATACCACGCATTAGCACGCCCCGATGAGTTTAGTCATATGACTATCAATGAGTTGCAGTTTCCCTGTTCGCTCAAGCCTCTGGGCGGGACCTCTGAATCGCGGCTTAGCCAAGAAAGCACTTGCGACACGATTCTTTCTACAACTCGAACGCAACAGCGCAAGCTGCGTTTGTATCAAACTAAGACAGTCACTGCCTCCATATATGTCTAACAATGAATCTGGGATGACGCATTCGCCGCTTTCATCCACACAGACAATTGCCTACAGGTCTTCGACAACCCGCCCACTGTCGAGGTCCTCAATCGTCCGTCGCGGCCCCTTGAACCAATACATCCCTCCAAGACCAAAGGGCAAGATCCACCCTACGAGGCTGATGATCGTCACGATCCCAATACAGATCGGCGCGTAGTTCAACGTTTCCTATACCCTGTTAGTACCTATCGCCTGAAACGGTCTCCGAAAGTTATTCTTACTGCTGTGACGGGGTATAACTGGGGTAGGAGAAGGACAGTGAAGAGAAACATAATGTACAGTCCTGCAATCAGCCCAAGAGGATAGGTAAGTTTCCCCAGATTCCACGCGGCAGGCTGGAACTTGTGTCTGCCCACGGTGTAGCGCGCGGTGATGGGGATGAGGTACGAGAAGTTCGTCGCAATTGCGGCAGTCGCAGTGATCGCGGTGAATGCAACCGCAGATCCGATCACTGCGCACGTGATGGCGATGCTGAGACCGCAGACAAGGAATGCGGCATGCACAGGGATCTTGTTCTTGTTGAGTCTTCGAAAGTATTTCGAGAACGGCAAGACGCCGTCGCGGGAGATAGCAAAGGTGACACGCTGCGCCGACATGAAGCAGCTGGCTGTTGCGCACGTGGAGTCGACCCAGAGAATGGCCAAGATAGCAACTGCGCCGTTTTCTCCAATGAGTTGGACGAGGTACTCTGCCCAGTTGTTTGAATAGGCTGCGGAAATGATTCCATCGAAGTCTTGCATGCAGAAGAGGACGATTATGAGGGTCTGCACAGCATCAGTTCGCTGTCCCGGTGAGAGACTCATGGATTCAGACTTACAGGGACAGACAGAACCCAGGATGACAGAGTAGCCATCCACATCCCTTTCGCAACGACCTCAGACGCATCATGCGTCTCTTCAGCCAAGTGTGCTGAAGCATCGTATCTGAACAGTATTAGCTTTACTCGAAGTTAGGCTAGATAGTGGGTGGAAGCTTACCCGAAGAAGACCCAGGCCCCGAACAAGACTCCGATGACCCAACAGTAGGGATCTGATGCCTGTTTCTTGTCTCCCATGTTGATTCCGTTGTAGAAGTTATCAAATACTCCGCTCCTGGACTGGAAGTGCCCCGACGCCTTGACGGGGAACCAGATCCAGTAGAGAATAAACAGGGTGAAGTATATCATCACTGCGAAGCGGAAATATATCTTCAGGACCCGCTGCGAGATGATATTGGGGAGCATGGCGAAAAACATCCCGATAGCCGTCAGCAGCCATGCGAACCAGCCCTTGGTCAGGACCTCAGACTCCGGATACTTGATCTCGAGCGCACTAAGCAGGAAGTTGGTCGATCCCTGCTGCACGCCAGGTACGACGCACACCCAGCCCACCCAGTTCCACCAGGCCGTCATCCAGCTGAGGAAGGGGCCCCATTTCTCTCCGCCGAGGCGGTACGCCCAGAAATAGATGCCGCCCGCGGTCGGGAAGGCGGCGGCAATCTCCGCCATGACGAGTGAGACGATGAAGGAGAAGCCGCCGACCATGGTCCAGTTGCCGAAGGCGGACTTCGGCCCTCCCGTGTACATGATCCATCCGAACAGTACGGGAATGCCGCTGATGAAGTTCATAGAGGTGAAGGTGGCTGCCCAGTTCTCAAAGAGACCGAGGTGACGGAAGAATTCTTTGTGCGTGTCAGCAGGGTAGAACAAATCCCGTAGGGTATCGAGCGCCGAGGTTCCGTATAGTACCTTGTTTGTAGCCCAGCTTTGCCAGATGCTGTTCGTCCTTGGACATGAAGATAGCCTTAGTCTCCCCCGCTTCGATCTCGCCAGGCCGAGGCGAGTCACCCCCAGACGCGTTCTTGATTTCGTCGGCCATTCTGCTACAATTGTCTCCTTGCGCTTCCGGATACTAGCCTCGAGACTTGGAATAAGGCTTCACAGCTGGGCACCTGCGTGTGAGACACCGATCGTAAGCTGCGGCTGGTATGCTGCATGGGATTGCATGTTCAGCCATATTAGGAGGCCAAGCATCAGCTTAAATGCAACCCAAAGCCTGATAAGCTCCTGCATGTCGATCGCCCCCGACTGTTTTGCTATCAGTCTAGCTGTGACACCTCGGTTCCCATCGTGCGCTCATTGGACCTCGTCGTCGGCAACCCCTTGTCACTAGCAGATAAGACTCATCCCAATGAGGCAAAAGAATACGGACGACGTCCCAAGCTTCCCTTGATCAACTTTCCGGCCGATATGGGGGGATCCGAGCTGAAAACAGTCTGCCTTATCTATCAATCTGGCTTTCCTGGATTGTTCTCCGAGCTGTCTCCTTGATTGACTCCATAGTTCGTGTGGGAGCTATTCCCCGCAAACTTCCCTCCTAAGCGGAGTCAAGCTTATCACCGTTGGGCTTCGGAACTCTCCGCTAGCCTGCAGCTTTAAGTGGACGAGGTCTGTTGGTTGTACCAGGAGAAGGAAAGGATGCGATTAAATAACCAACAAGACGACGTCGTAGTATGAAATAAGCCCTTCCTTTTCGATGACACAGCGGTTGTATGAAGAGTAAAGATAATAGGCGGGTCTTGCTCGTACTCCAGCCATATCTAATGCGAACAAGAGTGCCTCACCTATCCTATTTTATCCAAGCACGCAAAAAGTACGTCTTTGCCTCGAGACGGATTCGCGCAGGTTGTCATCCTTGAGTCAACAACATGAACCGGGAGCAGCACGCCCATGAGGTGTCTCTTTGGCTCCTGTGCCTCTCCGACTTGCTGTCAAAGCGTCAGTCCAGGCGCTTCATCTGGTAAAGAGGCTAGCTGACCTCTTCGAACCGCCCTCGACATAGAAGCGAACGGTCGTCACCGCTCGCGTCTCGCCTATTTGGTGAATCCGCGCAAGTGCCTACTTTTATAGAGTCGGGTTCGTGAACAGCCAGATAGGCTCGAGAGAACCCGTGTTTGCGTTATTAACTAGTATAGCTCCATGAGGTAGGCGTGTGTCCTTGTTATCAGAGTGAGTCTGGTAGAGCCTGTTAGCCTCACGGCTATAGACACGGAGACAATGCATTGAGAAGCGTAAGGTAGCCTGCCCGACTGTAGCCCACGATAGTGCGAGTAGCATTACTCTCGGACTTGTCCATCACAGATTATGATGTTCTTGAGGTGCTCTACCGTCAAAGCGACCATGCACATAGATGCTTGTTCTGGCTCGGTTTCAACAACGTCAGGTGTCAGTCTCTAGCTTGAGAATGCCACACTAGAGTTAGTAATATAAGTACCTATACAGTCGTATCCAAGAGCAGGCAAGGATTAGAAGGTAGGCATTCAAATGTTAGCTATCACGATAGAACTTCAATTTTCGATACCAAGTCCAAGAAGGGATGATTCATCAGAGAATATACCGCTTGCAAAAACAACCTCGAGAGCGTTGCTGCTAATGGAGATCGGTGCTTTGGAACATGAAGAAACGGAAGGTGTCCAGCCTGGCCGAGCCGACGAGACACGCACAGTTGCCGCCCGTCAATTCCAGACAAACGGAAAATTGTGGCTTTGCCGCAAAATACTTTAGCTATTGAAAAAAGTTGCAATCAATTCAAGGGCCGATGACCATTGCAAGCAGATAACAGGATGAATTCTTGCTGAACGTTGAATTATCCGACATTGTCCAGTCGTCAACTCCAGAAAACTCGGCTGGGGCATGTCATGCCTCGTGTGGTGGTGAAGTCCCGCGTCGCAGGCCAGTCGCAGCGAGTTAATCTGTTGGAAAACGCTCACATAGACATCTGCAGTAGATGTCTCAGCCTCAGTTTGAGGAGCTTAATTAATTCTGCTAATGAACTACTGCCATATCCCGTGGTGAAATTATATGTCTCGGAGAGAGGAAGGCAGGCTGAAATACGCCCAAGTCTTTCGACGCCCATCTCTTGTTGAGACACTCAGCCACCACGGCACAATTGAACTGAACATTCTTGCAAGGCATCCGTAGAGGTAATTGGTTGACTTATACCTTTCAGCTGACGCAACTGATTTCTGCATGCGCCTCTGTTATGCATCACTTCTTTTCCCCTCATCCAATGGCTTACCATGTGAAATCTGATTGTCTGCAGCTCTTTTGCGCGTGACGGATTGAACTAAAGAGAACCATCTTCATTGTCTGTCCGTCATGAATATTGTGTGACCTTCATTGAGACAAAAAGTTGCCAATGCTCTCGCTGGATCAGGAAATGGGCTCGTGTGGCCTGCTTCGTCCTAAGTACGGTGAAGGGACAATGAGTTGAAGACGGAATAGGTCCCTAGATTGTGACAATGCAGGTAAATAATGAGGAGTACCTTCTCCAAACCCTCATGACTCTTCACCAACGAAGCGGCCTTCGGTTACATCCGACATTGCCGACTTCACCCCGCACTCCTCCCCTGGAAATCATGTCTGAATCAACCTCCTCTGAACCACCTTACTTCTGCAAAGCCTTGCGCATGTCGTTGGCGAGATCCGCCAGCTGTTGCATCGTCGAATTCAGTACATTACGAACGTTGTTAACCTGGTTAGAAGCCGCAGCGGCATCAGGAGCGAATGCATTGCCCTCGGCAATGGTGGTGACGGCGGTGGCGAAGTCGGCTGCCGTCGTATCCCTGGGCAGCTTGTCTCTCCGAAGGTCTCGAAGCTGTATAGCACTTCTGTCCAGCTCAACGCGAAACCTTTCAAGATCTCGACGATACTGATGGACCAGGTCCTCGGCAATTTCTTTCGCCTGACGAGCCTCAATGGCTGCGTTGTTGCTAGCAGCCTGGTGAGCGGCGGCTTGTTCAACGGCCGCACCGCGTTCACCAGCCTGGGCGGTAGGCACGACTTGTGGACGATCGGGCTTTCCCAGCGTGAATTCGTGCCAGGTGACCTTCTCTTGAAGTTTCCATAGGAACTGACCGCCCATGAGGGTGGTGGAGATGAAAAGATAGACAACCAAGGCGATGGCCAAAATAATTGTGATGTCAAACTACTGTCATTAGCCAAGGGTCATAGAGACAGCAGCATTTGACCATACCTGAAACTGGTAGCTCGGTTGAGGTCTATCACAGAAGAACATGCTGAATCGCTCTAGATTTGGACTCTGATACCTCATATAAGTCAAGCGTTTTCATTCTTGTAGCCCGCTCATGCGTAAGAAAGCGATGACTGACCTTCAGGGAAAGGGTAACAATGTTTAAGGGGCAGCTAGCTTCCTTGACTGAAGATGTAGGCCGGCCGGAAGAGTAAAGTAGGAACTGCGGAGGCCGTCTGACCAAGATATATCATATAAAGCGAGGGATTTCGACATCACTTTTCGCACAAATGACTCATGCCATGCAGCCGGGCATCTACATGCAGAAGCCATCATTTGCTTCTACTATGGTATGTTTCGAATTTCTGCATCTTGCATTATGGTTACTCCAGTCAGTGACCTCTTATAGGCCAATATGGGGCGATGGGATTTGCATGAGGCGCTGGTGGCTAATCGAGGAGTGTGTGATAGCGGCAGCTCAGCACGGCATGAGCAAGCCACGCCCTTCAGCTCTGCCAATATGTCAGCGCCTGCACATCATATCCAATATTTCCACGCAGCCGTCCCAGGTGACGTCGTGGATATTCTATGTTCTTCTAATATAGGAACCTTTACGAAGGTTGAATAAAGAGCACTGCATTTAAATCTACGTGACAGCTTAGACATGACTGGGTTATAGGCTAGCGACCCAATCTTGCTTATTTAAAAGGCGTTGAGCGGCCCGGGAGGGAGCAGTCCCCCGTGTAACATCGTTCTTCCTGACATTTGGCTAGGCATAAGGCTCATTCGGCAAGACATGGGGGTCTTGCAGGGCCCGATCTCCTGTCTGAAGCGGCGAGCCTGAGTCCCGAAATTACATTAGTACTGATCTTACAGACCCTCAGGACGAAAATCTGGTCTTCGCAACAATTGAATGTCCACATCGTCTCTCAGCTTCAATTCTCGCACGGGGCGTTGGGCCGTTGAGTTCGGTACGCTCTAGTGACAACCGTTGTATGTGCATTCCTCAGCGTGTTGGGTCCGTACTGACCGCAGAGTATGTGATAGAGGAACTACGTCCTGAGTTTGAAATGCCATCAAGGAATCTCTCGAGGACACCGTCTTTCGCAGGTGGAATAGAATCATGATCGAAGCTAGGTTTACTCCTGACCACTCGTGAGTTTTTCTCGAGTGTCTGAGTCACTCCTAGCCTACGTTTAACTCAAGATATCGGGAGGGCCGGTATGGCCCTCTCTGCCCAGTAAACCTGGAAAAGTAGATGGAGGAGGCGGGCTCCGTGTATGTCAGTGAGAAGTTTCTGGTGCTGGCAAACCCGTGTGCGAAGAGCGTGGAGCAGAAGTTGCGGGGAACAATAATGACAACCAACATGCTGGAGGTGGCGCGGGGCATCACCATGAACATCTTCTAGTAAGGTGCACGACTGCTCGAAGGAGGGGTTGGAGGTGTTCCTGGCCAATGTGTAGTAGCTCTACCTTCTACTTCGTGAGGGTCAATGATGCAATTGGAGATCTGTTCTGGCCTTCTGGAGGGCGATCTAGGGGCAAGGCGTGCATTCCTCAGTTCAGGACTGGAATCTATCATGCTTCGAGCTTGCTCGGCAGCAGCGGACAGGCTCAAACTCGGCTAATGGACTATCTCCGGCATAGAGAGTTAGATGAAAGCGATTGATGCCGAAAAGATTGGCGTCGAAGGTTATGGAGCAGATGAACGGCATCGGCCGCTTCACCAATCGATCTAGCCTGCATCGAGACTCTTAGCTTCCAGAGGATATTCTTGACGAACATATACGATACCAACATCATGTTGATAGTATCTTGAATGCAATGCTACACTCGAATACTTTGTTTGTCCATCGAAATGTGTGAAGCTTTGGCACAACGGAGCGCCAGCGGAAGGCTCAGTGACGCGTGGATACGACGTCACGCCTCTGTGCACGTGCCACTGCTGGATCCGGCTGTTCGGGATCGAGTCTCGCTCCTCGAGGGAAGGTTGAGCAGCTTCAAGACAATGTGACCGGGAAACGAAACGCCAGAGAACGTGAGCATGTCGCACCAACATTAGCCTTATGGAACCCCAAGCACATCGCGGAGTCCGGTAGTTGCCAGGCCGCGTATGGCTCCAGCATCTCCCTCCACGACGCAGCAATCGAGCAACGAGCAACGAGACATACAACCACGCGCCCCGTCCCTCCTCGCCTTGACGCCTCCGAAACTGCGATTCCGCTGACAACAAACAAGCCATGTCCGCGCTGACACCACGAGCTTCGAGAACAGCGACTGACCGCAGCACCGCCTTCTCTGCACCGGGCGAGCACCACAGCCTCTCGGTCGTCCCGGTACACTGCTAGAATCGATCTTTCCTTGTCGACATCGGCACTGTCCGCTGACAGGATGCTGTCCCATCTCCGCTTCCACCGGCGGGGGCCGTCGAACCCAAGCTCCCCAGTGCCCGACCAATTGAGCCCCTGGGAGCATCCCGACCATGGCCAGGGCGGGCAGACGCCGCAGGATGGATCGCCGCACCCGGACTCGAGATCACGATCCCCGACCAACTCGCACATGCCTCCCTCACTGCCCCCGATAGCTCGAGTGACTTCTGAACCCGAGCCAGCTCTAAGTAGAGAAGACATCGACAGTCACCAGCTACGAGAACCCCTGTCTCCTCCTATACAGCCACCACACAACATGAGCGGCTCCGGGTTCATTGGCGGAGTTGCTCTGCGGCGCGCACAACAAGCGGGGAGACCGGAGTCTACCACGGCAGGGGCGACGGCAGGGTCCAGGCCCGAAAGCCAGATATCCCGGGCAAAGCCTCCCCCTCCGCCGATTAATACGGATATCAATATATTCACCCGGTCAACACCGGTGCCCGTCCCACCTCCGAAGCCTGCGCCATCCTCTTTCGTCGCTCCCATGGACATGCAGCCTACGACGGTGTCTAATGTGGCAAGGCGGCCAGTGGGCACCCGATTGATGTCTGAGCCTGCGGCGCCTACGGCGCCTACGGCATCATCACAGGCGCAATCAGAGGCACATAGAGCGAAGAAGGGGCTCCCGTTCTTGAAGAATCCCATGTCCACGTTACTGCTGCGGAGGAGGACAGGCCAGAATCCCGATCTGCAGGCACCTCTCCCACACGAGACACCAGAGCCTGCATACGACCCGCGGATTAGAGGCACAAGGGTACATGACTTCAGTGCGCCGAGACAGCCCCGGAGGGTCATATCCAATGACCCGGCGTTTGGCCCCGGTATGAGGGCGGATACCGGACTTGAACTCCAGAAGGCTCGCACAATGTCCCCTGAACAGGGAGGGAGTGGTCTGTCGCCCTATCTCAGTCAAGGAGGCCAGGGCGCAGGCTCTCCCATCTCACCCTATTCCCCGGCAGATGCAGTTTTTCAAACCGCAGTTGACTCTGAGGGGTCATCTTTCGAACAGCCACCCCAACAAGGAAAACAGATTCCCTTAGACGAGAAGCCACTTCCAGAACAGCCATTGCCCCCTGTCCCCCCCAAAGATCGACCTGCCTCCACAGGTAGTCTCGCAAAGAAGTCTCGTATTGTGTCCGTAGACGCAAACTCCGTGGCTGCGAAGTCAGCTGCATCCGTAAGGACGACCAAGTCTCGCAAGATATCACTCTCCGAAATATCAACCAGGGATAGCGTCATCTCTGCGCTCCCCAAGCACATGAAGAGCACCTCTTCTCGGTTCTCCTTTGACATGGTGGGGGCTGCAAAGCAAGAGAAGATCCTCGAGGAGAGGCACAGGCAGCGGGAGATGGAACGGAAGGTCAGCGATCCGGTCCCGAGTGCGCAGCGAGACTCGAGGTTTGATGATTTCGACGAGGATGGCTTCGATTACGATGCGATGATGGACGACGACGGGTTGGAGGAAAGGATTCCGGGCGTCAACGCCGACTTCGACGAGGAGGATGAGTTCGAAGCCGAGCTTGACGATCCTGATAATGACCAGGAGAATTTTGCAGGATTTGTCTTCCAGCGATCTGATCCTCAATCAACTTTGGCTAGCCCCAACACGCCCGGCATGCTGGTCACTCCCCGTGATGCAACTGGGAAGCCGATCGGATTCGCCATGACAAAAGATACTACTCCCGAGCTCCACGCCTCCGCTTCTCCGACCTACCTGATCAATGACGCCCTGCAGCCCAAGGAAGATGAAGATGATACTATTACTGGTCTCGGAATACAGGGGCTAGGAATCACGCAGGAGACGTTAGACGGTACCAACTCCAATGAGCAAGAGCAGCCTCTCCCCCGTGCGGAGGCGCAGCGTCCTCAGCGCACTCGAGACGACGACTTGTATTTTGATGAGGGCCTCCTCGAGGAACTAAACAGCCACAATGACGAAATGCAGTCCAGCACCTTCGATGAGTCGATATTCGACGCCAACGACACTGACCAATTTGGCCGGCCTATTCCAGGTGCCTTCGCCCAGGCGCAGGCCATGGCCGCCGCACGAGCACAAGATCAAGCCAGGCGCGAGTCGGATATGACCTCCCGCTTCTCGGCCGTCTCAGGAGTCTCCGAGTCGACGGCACATACGTCGCTTAGCGTCGGGCTCCAACATTTTCCGTCAGTAAAGGAGAAGGCGACAGACACTCCCGTATCTCCCCAGCATGGCGCTCCGTCGGTAGTCCCACCTACACATCTCACCTCCCAGGACAAGGTCGCTGCGTATCAGGCAGCTCTTGCAGAAGCGGCACACAAAGCCGCTGCGTCAGGCAAGTTCCGACGGGATTCGTCGCCGTCGCCTCCGCCACCCGCAGACCTTACCATTACGTCTCCGACGACTGGTTCCGAGCCTAATAGCGGTGGGCAAGCGACTCATGATCCCGTTTACGATGACTATGAGGAAGACGATGGGTTCGGTCATAATGGATTTGACGATTACGGCTTCGACGACGACGAGTTCGATGACGAGGCTATCATCGCTGAAGCCAATGCGAGCGCTCTCGCCAATGACTCAGACGGCTTTTACGGCCAGGAATTCGGCTTCTACTCAGCGCCGGCATCTCAGCCGCACCACGCTCACCATGCCTCGAGCTCGTCGGTATCCAGTAGCAAGGGCAACGGTGCAGCTCTCAGCGCGCAGAATCTCTTTGAATACGCAAATGGCGGATACTTTGGGCCCTCGGGCGTTATGCGCTCCAAGAGCGGGAGGGTCGTCAGCCGCGAGCCCAACCTCACCCCCATCACCGAGCGGTCCGAATATTCTAACAGGAACTCGATCATGAGCCTCGCCCTGCCGCCCGCGCTCGGCTCTGACGCTCGCAGCCCTTCCTCTTTGCAGTCACCTGGCCTCGCCCAGCTGGCCATGATGGCCGACGACAGCGAGATGTCGCTCTCGGCGCTCATGAAGCTGCGAAGCAGAGCGTGGGGCGGGAGCCAGGCCAGCCTCGTCAGCTCGCCGCGGGACAGCAGCCCCAAGTCCGAGCGCGCCGGCCCTACGGAGAGGGGCGACGGAGCCATCTCGCCTTGGGGCAACGGGTCGGCGTCCGGGTACCTCGGTGTCGGCGCCGGTCATGCGCGCAAGAACTCGGCCTTCTCGCTCTGGAGCCGTGACTCAGACGTCGGCAGCGGAAGCGGGAGTCCCACGCTTACGATGAGCATGCCGTTCGCTACCGTGCCGGCCGTGGATACCGGAAGCGGTGCGCCACAGCCCGTGTTCTCGCCTCCAGCGCCGCCGATCCCTCAGGCGTCTCCCGGCCCACAGTGTCCACCCGTATTCGAGGACGAAGAGGCCGCCGAAGATATAGGATCCGCAGGCGCGGGCAGCAGCATGTCCGGATCCGGAGTATGGATGAAAAGCCCGGCCTCCACCGAGGCCAACCATGTGGGCCTGCTGATGATGTCACCCGCGTCGCCTGCTCCGCCGTCGGCGTCGTCATCCACCGCGCCGGCGCCGTCCAGGCGACCTGGGATGGGCCACCGTCACAAGGGCTCGGCGGACAGCATCTCGTACATCAAGGAAGAGGAGAGTGGTGAGACGCGGTGGGTCGTGGAGAGGCGGCGGACGGGGGAGGGCGGGGAGGTGGAGATCCTGGGGAGGGAGGTCGTTGAGGGCGGGAGGATATAATGATCGCTACGCTTGACTACCTGGCGGTTGGAGACCTGGGTCCGTTTGGGATAGGGTGGGCGGTGGCCTATTTGATACTGATATATAGACCATGGAAAGGAGACGGCCCATGACGAAATAGGGCATGGCTGGCGTTGTTTGGATGGAGTTGGAAAATTGAACTCGGGGTTCGTGAGGGACATACAACCCTCCGGCTTTAGAATGGATTTCGGGTTGGGTAAAATGGGGTATATATAGGCAAAAGTTGCGGCTCCGGTGGGAAAGGCAGTGTCCCAGAGCCGAGCAACGGGGGTTGAACTAATCAATGGCGGCGGGTTGTCTCTCTGGCGATGAGAACAAGAGAGGCCTTAATGCAGCGATGAATGATACGCCGGAACTTATATATATCTGTGTGCATCAGAGTGTGTCGTTTGGCTGCTGTCTGAGGTTAGTGATGTGGATGACGGAAGCCCCAGGGTCGCTAATGCAACTTCCTCTTGAATGGTAAAATCTAGGGTTGGCACGAATATGAGATTCTGGTGGCAATATGCCCTTGTAGTCTATCCCAGTCTACTTTAGGTAGGTAACGTCCTCGCTCTGTAACTCCAAGCCGACTACGTATAGCGAACCATATACAGGCATCCGTCTATAGGGGATATTCAGTTTCAGTCTAAGGAAGTGACAAAATGTCGTCCACATTCACGACCTGCCCTGTCGCAATCGACCTGTTCGCCGCAATACCAGTCAGGATAGACGCCGCGCCGTCGATGTGGCTCGCCGCGCGCATGTACTCGTCCGAGGTCGGCACCCCGAAAATGTCGTTCAGGAGCACGCTGTCACCTCCTCCATGCGCGCCCTTGCTTTCCGGGATCTCGATCTCCCTCGGTTTCTCAAATAGCGGCCGCAGCAGGATCGACCGCCGCTCAAGCGACCCCTCGAGCGCCTGGTCGCCGCCCGAGTTGACGTAGCTGTTCTCCACGACCTCAACCTCGAGCCGGCCACCGGTCCCGTTGAACGTGACCCGGAACCCCTCCCAGGGCGCGTACGCAGTTAGCGAGTAGGTCATCACCGCGCCGTTCTTGTACCGCACCAGCACGTTCATCGTGTCCTCGATGCTGACGCCGTCGCCGAACACGCTCTGGTCGCGCTGGTACCCGTCCTCGTGCTCCGCGTCCAGGTACATGGCCTTGAGCTGCGGGTTGTCCTCCAGGTGCAGCGCGAAGGGGTCCTTCTTTGCCGCCTCGCTGCCGTGCGCCCGCGCGTAGAAGTCCGTGACCCCCCTGCGCTCGGCGTTCTCGCGCCCGTAGAACTTGAGGTCGCCCTGGGCGTAGACGGTCTGCGGGCGGGTCTGCAGCCAGA
The DNA here is from genome assembly GCA_030052745.1 of Pleurostoma richardsiae. Classification (NCBI taxonomy): domain Eukaryota; kingdom Fungi; phylum Ascomycota; class Sordariomycetes; order Calosphaeriales; family Pleurostomataceae; genus Pleurostoma; species Pleurostoma richardsiae. The sequence goes on from JANBVO010000010.1 coordinate 486,022, forward strand.
AGTTGACGAGGTCGAAGTGGTGCGTCGATTTGTGCACCAGCAAGCCGCCGCTGTTGCGCTTGTCGCGGTGCCAGCGCCGGAAGTAGTCGGCGCCGTGGGAGGTGTTGAGCATCCACTCGAAGTGCACGCTCGTGACGGTGCCGATGGCGCCGGACCGCAGCAGCTCGAAGACCCGCGTGTTGTGCGGCGCGTACCGGTAGTTGAAGGTGACGCGCACGGAGCGCCCGGTGCGGTCAACGGCGGAGAGGATCTCCCGGCAGCGCGGCACGTCGATGGTCATGGGCTTCTCGGTGATGACATTGCAGCCGAGCTCCAGGGCCCGCACGATGTAGAGGTTGTGGGTGCGGTCGATGGTTGTGACGATGACTTCGTCTGGGTGGGTGTCGGCGATCATCTGGTCGAAGCTGGCGGCGAGGTAGGTCGGCACCTTCCCGTGGCCGAGGGCCTCGAGCTTGGAGTTGGCATAGTTCATGCGCGTCTGGTTCATGTCGCAGAGAGCCACTATGGTGGAGGTAAGGGCAAAGTCCTTGGCGATTGCCGTGTAGAAGAAGCTGGACCGGCCGCCCGTGCCAACGATGGCATATCGTTTCTTGACGGGAGTCAATGACCCCATGATTACGGTTCGTCTTGGTATCTTGAAGACCTAGCAGATGTGGCCAAGCTTGAGCTCACTTGACGGAGGCTTAACAGTGAAAGGAACTCTTTCAGAATTATCAGACACGGCTTAAGATTGCCACCCCCTGTATTTAAGGAGAGCTGGTCTCAGGGGATACACAGCAACAACACATATGAGGAGAGCTTTTGGACGCGAAGCAGTTCGGCCACAACTAACCCGTCATCCGAGACAGTGAGGTGTTCAGCTGGGGAGTGTCGGATTCTCCAACCCTCGGACGAATTCCCCGCATTCGGGAGTTATATTGCATCCGGGGTTGACAGGTTGAGTTCTGGGGATAAACCCCACGGTTAATTCATCCAATATAGCCAGCCAATAACTGGGCATACCTTGTACATGGGAGCCACAGGATCGGCAGTTCCAAGACATTGGAGATGCCCAGGAAAGTGTCGCTGTTAGTAAAAGACTCCCTCTGTCTTCGATAGTCGCTAGACTCTTAGTTATGTTCCGTATAAACTCTTGTCACTCTGAAGTGCCAAGGTACACCACTAACACTGAGGATGGGGATGTTACTGCATTCCTTCGGTCTACCAAGATTCGATCCCACGGGACAGACACTCATGCTTGGCAACAGGCTAACAGCCTGTCACCTGTTTTTCCAGCAATCAGAATCCTGATCGAGCAGCCGGGTTCTGGATGGTCGTGCAAGCGGGCGTGGGATCTCTCGTTGACAGGAAGGCAGTTGGGAGAGTGGCCTGCGTAGTACGGAAGTAGTCCAGTTTGATATCACTGCAATCCATTGCAAACAACAGACTTTCTCCAGGCGCTACCACCCTGGCATGTCCGGAGATGTGTCTATTAGCCTGCCGCCGTCTCGGCTGAGAGGAAGCCGACTCGAAAGTGCCAGCCCGTGACTGATAAGGTCTGCGGTTCCGTCCCTCGAGGCGGCGGTGTTGATCTCTCTTATCGAGTTGCGATACAGCAGTTCCCACAACCTGCAGAAACTTCCTCCTCACCAAGGCCTGACCCCTGGCTCTGCTCTAAGCAACCCCATATTTCAACCATTATGGCTGCGCAGGATACCAAGACGCCTGCCGGCCCCGACGATATCACTCCCGTGCAGGAAACACCAGCTCCAACTCACGGCTTGCGTGAGAAAGCGGCGGAGTTCCTGGCCGCACATGGGGACAACACTTCTTTCACATATGAGGAGGAGAAGGCCGTGCTCAGGCGAATCGACCTCCGTGTCCTGCCCCTGATCCTCGGAGCGTATTTCTTCCAGCAGCTGGACAAGAGCTCCCTCAGGTAAGTGAAAGAGCCCTTAGACGCATCGCGAGGGTCCGTTGCTCAGTAGCCGGAAAGCTATGTATCCATCTTCGGCATCAGCGAGGACGCCCACCTTCACGGCAAGCAGTACTCCTGGCTCGGCTCGATCCTCTACCTCGCGCAGCTCGTCATGCAGCCCCTCGCCGCCTTCATCCTGGTCAAGCTGCCCACCGGCAAGGTCATCGGCAGCGCCATCCTCCTGTGGGGATCCGCGCTGGCTATCATGGCCGCCTGCACCGACTTCGCATCGCTCCTCGGCCTGCGCTTCGTCCTCGGCTCCTTCGAGGCCATGATCGCGCCCTCCTGCGTCGCCGTGACGCAGATGTGGTGGCGCCGCGGCGAGCAGACCATGCGCACCATGTACTGGAACGCCATGAACGGCGTGACCTTCATCGTCGGCAGCCTGTTCACCTACGGGCTGGGCCACATCCACAGCGACAAGCTGTTCAAGTACCAGATCGTGTTCCTCTTCTGCGGGCTGCTGACCGTCGCGTACGGGGCCCTGGTGCTGGTGCTCATGCCGGACTCGCCCATGGAGGCCAAGTACCTGCGGGAGCGGGAGAAGGTCGTCGCGGTCGAGCGGCTGCGGGCGAACCAGATGGGCGTCGCGTCGAGGCAGTGGCGGTGGGATCATGCCCTTGAGACGCTGCTGGACATGAAGACGTGGTGTTGGTTCGTCGCCATCGTGTCAATCTCGTGAGTCCCGCTGCGCTTGTCACTGAGAAGTTCTGCCATGACTGACGTGGCCTGAAAAGTATCGCGAGTGGTGGTATCTCCACCTTCGGGAGTCTCATCGTCAAGTCCTTCGGCTACTCCAGCTTCGAGACGATCTTGTTCAACATCCCGTTCGGAGTCATCCAGGTAATCGCCATCATCGGGTCTGGCTGGCTAGCGACTCGGTTCCAGCGCAAAGGTCTGGTCATAGCTGGTGTCAGCGTCCTGCCGACGATTGGGACCATTCTGATGCTCACCGTGCCTCGAGAGCAGAAGGGAGTGTTGCTGTTTGGGTACTACCTGGTCTGTCGCTCTTAGATACATTGATGACAGTGAAGCGTCCAGCTGACATCGGGGGTATTCAGGTCTCTTGCTTGGCTGCTATTACGCCGATGCTGTACGCATGGCAGGCGCAGAACACCGGTGGTGACACCAAGAAGAAATGCACGTCCGCCATGGTCTTCATCGGGATGTGCACCGGTAACGTCATCGGTCCTCTGTTGTACTCGACCGACCAAGCGCCTCTGTACCGGTCAGGTCTGATCGCGGACTTGATCATGTTCGTGCTCGTCGGCGTTCTGTCAGCGTATGTCACAATTCTATTCCACGCCCCAGGTACAATGCTAATATGTCGCAGATTGATTCCCTTCTACCTGATGTTCTTGAATCGGCGGCATGCAAAGCGCCGAGAGGAGCTAGGCAAGAGCGCCCAGATCATCGACGAGTCCATGATGCGGCAGGATAAGATGGAGGACTCGAAGGCCGTCGAGATTGAAGAGGGTGCCACGCGAGTCCAGCGGAGCATTGAGGAGGATAATGCCATGCAAGATATGACGGACCTGAAAAACGAGGATTTCATCTACGTGTACTGAGCAAGAAGACCTGGCTTGGTAGGAATCGTGGCTAAGCTGCTCTGAAGGTCATAGCCTTAGCTAAGATGGTCAACTCGCCTATCTCGAAGGCCAAGACAGCATACACGATGTGGCTTCTGTATAAACCTCACACGCAATCGCTATGCATTCATAATAACGTCGTGGCATTTCATCCTTTTTTAAGGTCAATGGTTGATAATCGGTGCAGCGAGATGGGTTCTGCCGACCGTCGCGGAGCGTAGCATAAGAGTTACATTGGCCGTCCGGAAGCCCTGGCGGCTGAACACTGGGTCGTGATACGGCCTGTGCAGAGGCCAACACGGGATATGCCGCCACAGTGTAGTCGAGACCGTTGCAGAGCCATGGCACCCTGGTCAGAAACGGCCGCTGCAATCTGTAGCCAATTTCGCCATCGGGTCAAGATTGGCGCCGCAGATCCAATGGACCACGGCCAAGAAGGCTAAAGTGATTTTGCCCGAAATTGGCTTCACCGGGGGCTCAGCAGCAAGCTGGGAAGAGAGAAGGCAGGGAGGCTGTCGAAAATAGACACCTACGCTCGGGGGCCGCGCTGCGCGCAGGAACGAGACAGAAGTGGTCGGACGGACAGGCGGAGGAAGACGTCAGCGCTCATCGGAAGTCAGAAGGTAAGCTTGCCTTGACTTCCAAGGATGAGCCCGCTGAATGTAACGGTTGTCATGAGCAGCTTCTAGAGTGTCCACAGCCGGGGAAGCCAATACTGGCCCGCGACGAGGCACGCGACAGCCGTCCTTATCGCGCGCTCAGCCGGGGAACAGCTCTAGACTGGGATTCGAGTGTCAAATAACGGTGAGATGGCTTTTACTCCACCGGTATCTCGAGGCGTCTGCAGGCCGTCTATTGAATTTTGATAACGCAGGTGCTGAGCTGTCGATGTTACCCTGGCCCAGCCCGACGTGCTTGGCGGCCCGGCGTCGTCGCTTATCTTCAGGACCAAGTCCGTGCAACGCAAGTCGAGATAAGGCACGCGACAGCCCAATGGGGCTGTGGCTGGAGGCCGGTGGGGGTTCAATAGGTACGTTTACTGCAGCACGGAATTACCGGTTCCATCTAAATGCGCCTGAAAGCTGACTTGGCTGGTAAGACGGACGTGATAGCACGGATCGTCTTATGGTTCAGAGAGGTAGCGGATACTTGATCGGCGAAGCCGTAACTCTGTACAGCTAAGGCCTCGTAGTCCTCGGTTCAGAGTGACGACACATCGGAAGACAGTCCGACTGTCAGGCAGACAGTCCGACACAGGTGCAGACCGCATGAAGATCCATCAGCCGGCTCAAACGGATATGGACCACACGGGGAGAAGACCTTCGCATCGCATCTGATGCTTGTTCCTCCACTGCTGACGACAACTGACGTAGGGATGCTGTCGCGAGAGAAGCTGGCAGGCTGGAAGGAGGCCCGCTGAGTTCCCAAGATGGTGAACGTGCATGAGACCGTCGAGCGAGCGCCAGCCGGGGCTGCGAACTAGTGGAACGGCGCGTTGAGGCGGTCAGGTCTGAGATCCACCGCCCGCCGTCCGCAGAGAGGATCAGGCCGAAGGATCGCAGGCACTAGCAGAATAGGCTCGATCGCCAGCAGAGCTCGTGTGGGCGGCCAGTCACTGGCAGCTTGGCAGTCGCGGTTGTAGTGGGATGAGCGGCACGTCAAGGGACGGCGCTATCGACGGCGGACACGGTGGTGGGTGCAGTAAGGCAGATAGGCAGGTAGGCTACTATCGAGTACCTGCTTTAGATTGCACGTTTGGGCATCTGTGTAACAACTGCCGTGCTGGAGAGGTGATTGACTGCAGAGCGGCAGCCGGTGGCTGATCCAGGAACGTGTGTGTGTGTACGATCGAGATTCAGGGGGGAAAAGCCGCCGCCACCAGATGCCAAGATGCTGCTCCTGAGGACTCCGTACGCTGCAGGTCGATTGATAACCGTTGGCTCTCGTTGGCCGCCACGTTTGCTCTCTCCTGCTTGCTGCTTAACGGCAGACGGCAAAGGGAGACAGCCTCCTCGTGTCGTGTGCAACACAGCAATAACGGCAAACAGCCGAGGGCAAAGATGAAATTTCAGCAAAAGGGGCCGTCGGGAGCTCTTACTCGTACTGCGTACCGGTACCGCATCATACCTACCTGGTACGCGAGCCACACCTCCCACCGTCACCCGTTCCCGCCCGTGGACGACGAATAGCCACAGCACCCAAGGGTGCTCCCCGACCTTATCTAAGCGGAGGTAGGTACAGCCATGTACGGAGTACCTGGCACTGCAGAAACGTGTGGCTTTTGCGGCGACCAGGTTTTTGACACCAAAGGCCAGGCCTTCCTTATCTCTGGAGACGCAGGCGACAACCCGGCTCCGAAGATATTGACTGAGGCGGTCCGTCGAACCTTAACCTGCCTGTCATAGGAATGCACCATTAAAAGTGTGCCTTGCTTGCTCTATCGCGCCCGCAGCGCATTGCCTCTTCTTTTTCTTCTCCTTGCTCTCTGTCAAGGCCTTGCGAACAGCTCTCCACGTGTTTTGACTGTTGACGAGCCGGGAGCTTCCCTGCTGTGGAGGACGGCTCTCATTCCTGGAGCGAAAACCGGTTTCGACCTAACCTAACCGACTCGGCGGGCCCCGTATTGTTGATCGCATCGGCTGTGGGAGACTCGTGTCCCTGACTCCTTTTTTTCCAGAGCTTCGAGGCCGCTATTTTTGGCGTCGCTGTGCGTGTAAATCGCATGCGGCCAGCGTCTCTCGCACACCATCAGGAATCGATGCCCGATCCGGCCGCCTACCTCTCTGCCGTCCTGCCCGCGACTGTCTCTGCTTCGCGTTAGACGGCGGCTGCGAGGAATGCAGCGCAGCGACCAGCACAAGAACGGCTCGCCCTTCCCGAAAATCAACAAGAAACTACCGTAGTAGCCGAGAAAAACCGGGGACCTGGATCCCGGGGAAGCCCAGCGCATTCTGCCTTTGCCTTTTGCAGCGAGCGATCCGCGACGACCACGGCGCGGCCTCGTGCGATGCGGAGCTACAGCACGATCCCACAGCACGAGGAGAGCGGTGTTGGCCGTCATGACGACACGATAGTGCAGGACGGCAAGGAACAACATAACCAGCTCCAACCCGGCGCTGCTGCTGCTGCTGCTACCGCCGCTGACAGTCAAGGCGCTTTTCCCTCTTCGCCGGCCTCAGCGACAGGTACCGCAGCAACCGCTTCCTCGTATTCCGCCGCCGCCTCTAGAGCCAGCGCAGTGTCGCCCATGACTCTGCTTTCTCTATCCGATCAGACTTTTACGCCGTTGTCCATGACCAGCAGCGACCTCTACATCGGCAGCGTGGTCGACGAAGATGCTGAGGAACAGGACCGCGACAAAGAACACCGGCCCTCGTCTCCCAGCGACGGCTATTTTAGGGCCGACGCATCTTGTAGCAATAATACCGCCGGCGGCAGCAATAGCAACAATAGCAACACCGGCACCAGCAAGAGGTGGATCGCGAGCAGGAGAAGCTTGACAAAACCGGGAATACTGAAGGGAATTGGACGAGAATCAAGAGGTGCAGCACCAGCCACGGTCAGCGCCGACAGCGCCAGCATCGGCAGCAGCATGGCCCCCCAACCGACACGAGCCACCCATGCAGCCAGCAAGGAGGGCTATGGCCTCTTGCTGTCCAATTCCCCCGTGCCGAGCCACCGCAAAAATATCGACGCCGACGATGTCACCTCGAGCAATTCCTCCCCGAGCCCGAGAGCAATTGATCCAGCAGCCACGCCCGCCTCTGCATCTCTGATAGCCGCCGATCCAAGCTCAAAACACACAGCGACGTCTGGGTCCGCGTATTCCCTGCCCGCGCCGGAACATCACGCCGCCAAAAGCGCCATCACCGATTCGGCATGTGCAGCAACGCCATCGTCAACTCAAGCCACTGCTGCCGGACCTAAACACCCGGCATCACCTTCAGGTTCCACTGCAGCAGCCGACGCCAATCCCGGCCAAACTGCAGTTTTTGCCCCCGAGATAATACGACCCAAATTCGTCCGGAATCCCTCTTCACAACATCCCAAACCCCAATCATCACCGCCATCCCCTTCGGCCGCCGTAAATAGTAGAGACGACGGATTACCACCGAAACCCTCGGACGGGACAGCATCCACCAAGGTCGTTCGCTCAAGATCTGTCCTTCGACATCCGGCGCCGGACATCAATACCCGCTCCGGCGCCTACACCACTACCATCGCTGCCCTCGAGGCCACGGCCGAGCGTCTCTCTTCGACAACCAGTATAGAAGACGCAATTCGAGACGCCCACGACGAGCTCAAACGTAGCGATAGCCGCCGATCCTCCATATTAGCCGCGAGTGTGAAGAGCCCCAGCGTCAACGGGGACGCCGTTCCTGCCGACGCACACCTTCCCGCCGCCCTCCCCCGATCGAGCAGCATCTTGGAGCTGAACACTTCTGCCCGCTTCGGAGGATATAGCCCCGCCGGATACATAATGAGTCCCAGTAATTCCTTGTCGGGTAGGCTCAGAAGCGGGAGCAAAGGGAGTGCACCAATATCAAGGCGCAGCAGTGTCAAGAGCAACAGGCGGTCCGTCGAGGTGGAGGGCGATGCGTTCCCATTCATGCCGAGACACGGCCCTGGGAAAGGCTCTGTCCATAGTGTGCACAGTGTCCACAGCGTCCGTTCGGGGCCCTTATCTCTGGCCGAGATCGCAGAGATAGAGCCGCCGACGACCCTGACGAAGGAGGCGATGGACGAAGCCGACCGAACTGCTACGGCAGGCGATGACACTGAGGACGAGGACACGATCCGGGCGAGTGCATTCCAGCATGTCGAGCCCGGTGCCACGGACGTCGAGGTGGACATGGACGTCACGCCTAATGCTGATACCTGGGCAAAGCAGCCCATGTTGGATCACGCGGACGATCCATACTGGGACGATCATCGCGGCCCAGAGCTACGGCTGCGGAACCCCACGGAGCCAGCTGCTTACGATCCCGATGAGGGCGGTCCAGACCCCGAAAAGCGCCCTGCCACGTCGGGATCCGGCGACACATACGAGCAGACGAAGAATGCATTTGAGGACTTTGACGGCGTACATTGTGACCCAGACTCCGTTGCAGAACAGTTCCCCTTCCGACCTGAAGAATCTGCCTACGCTCCCCCACCAGCCCAACGTGAGAACAGGCAATCCCAACTCCCTGCTGCAAGGCCGACGTCATATCTCGACCCCGAAACGGGCCAGCAGATGCTTTACTATCCGGCACGTGTGCCCGCTATGCTGAATCTCCCGCCCAAGCTGGGCAGAGGTGTCAGGTCAGCTATGCGAGAAAAACGTCGGAGCGAAGTACTCAGCGCTATGCCTCAGGCTTCACGCGAGAGCAGGGTGTGGCTACCGGACCCGCTCGAGGGCCATCGAGAGAGTGCCTTGATGGATGACATACGTGGAAGCGGCTCTCATCACACAGGATCTGAAGCCGGTGGTTCCCTTGCGCCTCAGTCGCTCGTTGATGTTGACTTGCAGCAAGACCAGCCGGTCGACTCTGCGGAGAGCCAGCAAGCACCTCCCGAGCTGCAGCATCTCCAGCGACCAGCCAAACTTAGTGAGGGCGATAAGCGCAAATCGCGAGCTACCATGCTCGGCGACTTGCCACCCCAACTGCGTGCAAGCGCCTTCTTCGACCTACCCGCAGAGGCCCCTCGTGTTGAGATGAAAGACGGATCCGCCATGGCGACGCTCGACAGCATTCTGGATGCCGCCGCTAAGGCTCCTGTGAACGCTTTCACCGACCACGCCTTTGCAGGTCACCTCGGTGCCGAGGTCTACGGTACCGACAAGAAGGCCAGGAGGAAGAGCCGCCACAGCAGATTGCTTAGTGGTGATAAGGGTCACAAGCCGCGGGCCAGCACGGCGTCAGGTCTTGCTGTCGCCGAGGCCGAGAAGCGGAAATCCGTGTGGTCACTGCTGCCGGGCCGGAAAGCGAGTGATTCGGCCAACTCGCCGGCGGCCAATGAGGAGCGACAGCGGCTCTCCGCCCTCGTGAACGGCGAACCTTCGCCTCTGTCACCCCTGTCCGATCAGGAAGCTGCAGCGCTTGCCCCTGACGCTGACGAAGAAGGATCATCGAGCGAAGATGAAGAGGAAGAGGAGGAAGTCTATCAGGGTCCGCCCACAACCCTTCTCGCCGAGCTGCAGCTACGCAAACAGCAGCAGAAGATGCGCACGCGGCCCATCAACAAGGCGTTCCCCAACGGTATGCACTCCACTCTACTGGAACTCGACAGCGTCGCCCAGGTCGAGGCCAAGTCCCGCCGTGGCAAGCGGGTTAATCTCGCCTGGGAGGATCCGGCTGAAAACCCCGACGAGGAAGAGTCCGACGACGAGGACGTTCCCCTCGGTGTGCTAGCCCTGAAGAAGCAGCTCGGCAACGCCGACATCTCGGCCATCGCGGCAGAGGTTAACCGGCCCCTCGGCCTCATGGAACGCCGGGAGCTCGAGGACAATGAACCCCTCAGCCGGCGCCGAGACCGCATCCAGGGCAAGGAGGTCCCCGTGAGCATGTACCTGAACCCAGCCAGCGCCGCTAAGCGCGGCAGCACGCTCACCCTCGGCAATCTCATGAGTGGCGGCCGCGGCCAGTCCAGCCCCGTTATTCCCGGAACCCAGCAGGACCAGGGCGCCGCGGAGGACGACGAGATTGAGGGCGAGACGCTCGGCGAGCGCATGCGCCGGCTCAGGGCCAAGGATGAAGCCGAGAACCCGCTGCCGCGTACTCGCCCGGTCAGCAACACTTTCTCGGCCGAGCTGCTCAGCGTATTCGGCGACGATAAAGACAAGCGGGCCAGCGGGGACAGCAAGAACACCCAGCCGCCCGCTGCCGGTGGCCCGCCGCCGCCTGAGGAGGAGGAGACCCTCGGCCAGCGCCGCCGGCGCCTGCAAGCCGAGCGGGAGGCCCGCGAGCGCGAGATGGCCACCTCGTCCAACAGCAGCAACCGCGCCGCCGCCCTCAGCGCTCTGACGGGCGGGAGCGGTGGCGGCACTACCCCGGCAGCAGCCCAGCCGGACCGGCTGTCCCGGCGGCTCAGCTTCGCCAACGTTCTTTCCGCCACGCCCGCCGGGGCCGCCGTGCCCGGCATGGACCCGCGGGAGGCGGAGCGGCTGCGGCGCGAGGAGGAGGGGGCCCGAGCCGCGCGCGAGAAGGATGCCAAGATGGCCGCGTACCGGGCGCAGATGCCGGGGCAGCTGAAGGAGGTCGGGACGGGCCTGGCGCGGCAGGGCGGGTTCCTCGGGGGCCGGTTCAACGACGGGAATGGGGGCGGTGGGGCGGGGCTGAGGGCCGTTAGTAGCATGAGCGCGCTGGGTGCGGGTGGTGGGTATCCGCAGCAGCAGATGCAGATGCAGCAGCAGCAGCAGCAGCAGTACTACCAGCAACAGCTGTACCAGCAGCAGCAGTATCAGCAGCAGGGGCAGATGGGGATGATGGGCGGGTCTGGGTATGTTGCTGGAGCTGGGGTCGGGGCTGTGGGGATGCAGCAGTACCCGCAGTTCCGGCAGCAGCAGCAGCAACAACCCGTAATGGGCATGGGCATGGGAATGAACGGGGGGTATAACGGCGGCATGGTGGGTTATCCGGGTGCCTACGGTGCCGTGCCGAATGGTGCTTACGGGGCTGGGTATGCCGGCGTGCCGATGCCGATGCCGATGCAGATGCAGATGCCTGGGCAGCCGCAGGGCCAGATCGACATGGTGGAGCGGTGGAGGCAGAGTGTCATGCCTTGATCGATGAGGCTAGGCTTACCTGCATCTTCTCTGGTCATTATCAAGTCCCTAAAGATTAGAGAGAGATATTGGGAGACCGGCGCAGACATGCATACACATATAAACGGGATATTGGTGGACGGGTCGGTTCAGGACGCGGAGGGGAGCGAGCGAGTTGATTTCCCATCTGTCTTGTCTTGTTTCGCATGGCATTGCGCGGGCGCTGGGCTTCTGCATCCATATAAGGCCATGTCATATTCATCCATCATCCATCTACCAACCCAGCGGCCATGAGGTTGGAGCGACTATCGAAGGGAGCATTAATACTCTTTACCTACATACCTAGTTAGGTACCTGGCCAGGCACGTAATGGGTGTCCTGGGCTCTTGATGGCACCTTAGATTGGCTGTATATGATACAATACAGCTCTTGTAATCCTGAGGATCTGGTTCATCTCCCTGTCGTCAATTATATCTGCCAACTGCGAATGGTACCGAGTCTCATCATCGTTAAGTTTGGGCAGGATGAACGTTTCGCCGAGACCGGCGCATGACGTCGCCCCTGTTTGTCTCCGGCAGGCAGCTAATTGACCCTTATCTTTCGGGCCTCCCAAAGAGCTCCACGAGACCGTCCGTTCGACAACCATGACACGATAGCATGAACGGCGCCGCCGTATCGCAGCTACCATGAGTCGCTCGCCGTCCGCATCAGGGCTGCTCCCAATGCCGGGCAGCCCGTCGTCCTCCTGGGCGCTCTACAAGGCGCGATTCGCCAACGTCTTCCGCAACGCCGACTCGTCTGTGCTGGTCGCCTTCTGGCTGTTCGGTACGAGGCCCTTCACCGACACCACAAGCCCCCTCCCCCTGCGCAAATCCGCTCTGCTAACCCAAGGGCTCCTTTCCTTTTCCTCGCAGGTCTGATCAACAACGTTCTCTATGTCATCATCCTCTCCGCCGCGCAGGACCTCGTCGGCAACATCCCCAAGGGCGTCGTCCTCCTCGCCGACGTGCTGCCCTCCTTCCTGACGAAGCTCGTCGCGCCCTACTTCATCCACCGCGTCCCATACGCTGCGCGCGTGCTCGCCTTCGCGACACTCTCCTCCGCGGGGATGCTGCTCATTGCGCTCACACCGCCGACGCAGAGCGTCGCTGTCAAGCTTGTCGGTGTTGTGCTCGCCAGCCTGAGCAGCGGCGGCGGCGAGCTCAGCTTCCTGGGATTGACGCATTATTACGGGCACATGAGCCTAGCAGCCTGGGGGAGCGGCACGGGCGGCGCGGGGCTGGCGGGCGCCGGGTTGTATGTTGTCCTCACGGATTGGGTCGGGTTCAGCGTCAAGGGCAGCCTGCTGGCGTCGGCGTTCCTGCCGGTCGTCATGCTGGTGAGCTTCTTCGTGATCCTGCCCCACGGCCCGCTGCGCCAGGGCTCGGTGCTCAAAGAGTACGAGAGCCTCCCGGAGCGGGACCTCGAGGACGAGGATATCGAGGAGATGCCGGTCGCCACCGCGTCGGCGAGTCTGCTTGCCCCTGGGCCGGCCGTCGCGGCGACGGCGTATTCGTCGTACCAGGAGCCGCCGCAGAAGGGTGCTGGGACGTTCGCTGCGAAGCTGACTAGGGTCAGGGCGCTGTTCTTCCCCTACATGCTGCCGCTGCTGGTGGTTTATATCGCCGAGTACACCATCAATCAGGGTGTCTCGCCGACCCTGCTCTTCCCGCTCGAGTCGTCGCCCTTCTCCGAGTATCGCGCCTTCTACCCCTTCTACGGCTTCCTTTACCAATTAGGTGTCTTCGTCTCGCGCTCCTCGACACCATTCTTCCGCGTCCACCACCTCTGGGCGCCGTCCCTCCTGCAGGTCGCTAATCTGGTCCTGCTTACTCTACACGCCCTGCTGGGCTTCATCCCCTCGGTTTATATTGTATTTTTGATTGTTTTCTGGGAAGGTCTGCTGGGCGGCGCGGTCTATGTAAACACCTTCGCGGAGATCATGGAGAAGGTGCCGGCGGCCGAGCGCGAGTTCAGCCTCAGCGCTACGTCTGTCAGCGACAGCGCGGGCATCTGCGTGGCCGGTTTCCTGAGCATGGCGATGGAGGTGTCGCTGTGTGATTGGCAGGTGCGGCACGGGCGGGACTGGTGCCGGAGAATCAAGCCCGCTTGAGGGAGTTTGGAGTCGAGAATTATTATAGATGTAAAGAATAGAGATGCTATCTAAATTTCAGAATAGGAGATCTGTCTAGGTATGGTATCACATGTCTAAATGCACGTCGCTTCTCGCTCTCATATGCTACGTCTCCCGTGCTCTCCTCGCTCTATGGTCGCTGAAATCTCATCGTGGTGAAAAGTTATCATCGTCGCTCTTCGCACCGCCAATAATCCGTCCTGGGAACGACGTGCAACCGCGGCTTCGGGCCCGCACCGCCCACGTCGGCATCTGCCGCCTCGTCGAACGCCTCCCTGACGCGCGCCGCGATCCGCGTCACCTCCCGACGCTTGTGCCTCGCCGCGGCGCGGCGGGGCGTGCCGTCCGGCCAGGCGTGCTCGGAGAAGTCGATGACGAGGGTCAGCAGCTCGAGCCGGGGGAAGCGCCGCACGAAGGCGACGCCCTCGGCCACGGTGGTCTCGACCCAGCAGGGGCGCAGGCCCCAGTTCATGACCAGGCTGCGCAGCGGCAAGTAGGCGGCCATCTCTGCCTGCAGGATGTTGTCTGCGGGGGGTTAGTCAGTATACCTGCTGCCTCAGGGGCTCCCCGGGAATGGGGGATTGGGTGCTGTAGGGGTAGTAAACTCACATCCTCGCTGGATCCAGACCGAGTCCGTGGCCCAATTGACGTACACGCCGGCCTGCGCGCCGGTCTTGCCGTAAATGTCGACGACCTGGTGCTTGATGACGCGCCGGTCCCTGGGTTGCTCCTCTGGATCAGGGGTGAGAGAGTACCGACTCTCCCGGCAGGCCTGCAGCACGGCGGGAACGCGTCGTCGGAGGCCATACCTGCCCTTGTCGTTGTTCCAGATCCGGGGCACGACGACCGGTCCCGGCAGTGCTGCCTCCCAGATGCAGAGTCTCAGTTCGGCAGGGAGATCCTTGAACTGGGGAAAGGTGCGCTGGCGCGCTGCCTCTGCGTGCGCAGTGTGCGCATCATCGGTGAAGACGGAGACGATGTCATCACCGAATGGGTCCGTGAGAGCTCTGGCTCCCGGAGGAGCAGCTATGCCTCCATCTCGACGGGATTCCCGGCGGCGGCTTTTACCGCTCGTCAGAAGCCCGTGGTCCTTCTTCTCCCAAGGTTCGCCGTCGGGCATCTGATCGTGCTTGTCCCTGTCCCTCTTGTTCCGGATGTATCATTCCTTTACCCTGTCTGGGCTTACCGAGCGAGAAGAAGCAGGAAAAAGATATTTTTGGATAACGGGTCTAGCGGTTATATACTAGTCATTACGGCCCGATGACGATGGCAGCAGTATCAACAAATTCAAGGAGGATAGACAGATGATGGTGGCGAGATTTTGCAGGGAAATCGCCTTACACGTGTAAGTTGCTACGTGGGGGGTGTGCCAGTCAGGGATGCGAAGACGGGATGGCTATCTGTCAGCTCCACCGCCTTCTCCCGAGCTGCAGTCTCTTTTACGTTGAGCGAGTCGAGCAGTCTTTTTTCTCGGTGAAAGAAGAGCGCTGAGTTGTCCAGCCCGCCTAGTGCGCGTTCTCTATCGGCCCTGCAAAGACGTGGCGGGACGCTTGGCTGAAGAAGTTTTTCTCGATGCCGCGCAGTGGGAAGCAGCCAAAGCACGGCAGACCAATGCAGGCCAACTCCACTAATGCAGGGAGTCTCGCAATCCGGTTGGCGGCCGCTGGGCCACCCGCGAAGCCACAGAGTCAGTGTCCTCAACACTGTAGCAGGCGGCTCAATGGTCGCAGATAGGTGGTAGCTCTCTTGGCGGTGGAGATAACTCGGGGAGGACGACCATCGTAATCGCCCCCTTGATGAGGGAGCGGTGAACATTTCCGGCGCATCTACGAGCGGATTCCGCCGTCAAGTCCGACTTGTCAACAAATGCTCGCTACAACCTTGACTTCGTCTCCACGCTCCATTGATTGAGAGATTTGAGAGGCCAGCCAGGCCATATGCCCAGAATGTCATGATGCGTAATTCCAGTTACAATTAAACATACAATGCATGGTTTGACGAGACTATGCAGGTCTTAACAGCTGATTCTGGGCAGGTGGCTAGGCGAGAGGAACAATGACTAGCAGGCAGAGGTGATATCGTGACACATATCAACTATCAAGACGTCCAGACCTCCAGATCTCTCTATATGCATCTTCGGCTCCCTTGACGCCGGTCTTTTTTTATCGAGTAGTTTAGAGCAAGCGACGCATATACTGTTTACAGTGTTGCCGGTAGGAATTGCGCACTACGAAAACTACCTGAAGTAATAACATATTCACTTGGCAGATGTCATCACGAAGACATAAACAGAGAGGCATATGGCTAGAAGTTGTATATGGGTGACATAGACTAATCGTCAATTGGCAGAACTACTCTCACCCCGTCCGCAATCTGGCCTGATATCATTGTCAGTTAGCGAATCAATGCCATCCTCCGGGTCCATCTTACCTTCCAAGTAGCCAATGACTTGTTTATAGTCCTTGCACACTGATGAAACGTTAGCACGACGCCTGTAAGTGGACTACTAGGGGCTTCTTGGCCTCACCATGATGGCCATTCCAGCCGCCGTCGGCCGGTCCCATATCATCCGAGTCGGACGGCTCGTGAGGTTCCATGGCCAGATCCGCGGAGCACATGACGGCCTGGCGCATGTAGTCGACGCAGTGGAGGAAGTGAAAGTGGTAATCGTCTGGCAGGGCCGCACTCATGTTGGCAACCACGCCGGAGTAGATGCGGGCCATCATATACTGGGTACACTATGAGTGGATAGACACTGAGATGAATCCATAACGAGCTTACCACGCAGTGCAGCTGATGAGTCATGGAGGTTGTGAAGAAAGTCTGATTCTCTGTGCCATACCCCGTACCAGCTGTGATACTGTCAGTTCTGTCCGCGACCACGTTCATACAGCTCCTTACCTGGCATCAGAGTGTTCCATAGAGCAAGCGTCTTGTCCTCGAAGAATTCTGAGGAGTTCATCGGAGAGAACGACATGTCCGCCTCAAACTTGACAATCTTCGTAGGGACTACGAATTGTCAGCCGCCAATCTAGTTCCTCTCCATAAAACCTGGAAACACTGACACTGAGGACCGGCCCCTGAGTAGTCCCCGCCTACTTGCCATGAAGCTGACGAAGCGTCTCTTCGCCGTTCCTGTAATAGAAGAAGCGCCAGCAATGCGACGATGACGAGCAGGAAGGCGGCATCGATGAGCCACCGATACGACCGCAGCGACATCAAGATTGTGCTCTTCCTTCTCTGCCGCCGATCTGTGCCTGATGGGTGCCACTGCTTCTCATCTCCCATGAGCGATTCGTCAACCTCCGTGTTCGACATTGACTCCTCCGGATCGTCCGTAATCGACACGGTATCGTACACATGGTGCTTGGAATCCATCTTGGCTCTAATGTAAAGAGTGTAAAGACTGAAGAGTGGAAGTGAAATTTAATGCATATCGAGGCTACCAGTAGCCTAGGGAACCGCCAAGGTCCTCGGAAAATGTCAGGACTGGGCGCTCAGGGACTTTATCTGCTCTCACTACCCCGGAAATAGACCTGGCAAGACCTGCCGCACCTAGGTCCGTTTGGTCCACACTAGTAGGGGCTCTTGAAGACTTGAGACGAATCGCTTGCACGATATTGACCCCGGGCGGCGGCAGTCCAGAACGCTGAAACAGAGGCCTGGCGGCCCCTGGATGGCATATTGCCCCCCGCACACAATGTCCAGATTGCTTCGCGAAATGAGTAGAATCGACTTTCATTGCGAGAAATACACTTTAATCCAGATAGCAGCTTTCATATAAGAAGCCGGGCGCCAAGAGTTCTTGTTTGCGATCAACCCATCGCTACCGTAGATCCTTTGTGATATGGGGTTGTGGGCGTGCTCCGACGGTGTGTTTCAACCATACGTTTCAGGGGGGCCAAGGAGGTGGAGCAACTGACGACTGCCCACTTCATAAATGCGAACGGCGACATCCGGCTTTCAATTCACAAAAGAGACATGCGAAGGGGAAGAGGTAACAATTGGTAGAACGTAATAGGGTCACCAGATGACGATTTTCCTGATTCAGAGTCTATGGGATATGGATATATCGCGGTAAAGCACCCGCAGGATAAACAAGAGGAAGCAATAGGCTGCGTTACCGGGACTGAGAACTAAGGAAAGGAATCCATGATATCGTGGCCGTTAATAACCATCAGATTCGTGAGCATGTTCCCCTTGACGGCCATGTTGTCATGATACGACCGAGTCAGCCCGTGCTTCGAGCTGTTCGGGTAGATGTACGTCTCGAAGAAGTCGTGCTCGTCGTCGACCGTCCTCGCGAAGGCTATCATGGAGGACATCGACGACATGATGACCCCAATGAAATACTTGGCCCCGACCAGCACCTGGTACTCGATGATGGCCTTCTGGTCGAACCTCTGGCTCTCCACGATCTGGAGGTCGTCCGGCCGGTCCTCCAGCAGCCCCCACTTGTCATACACCTCGTACCCGAGCGGCTGCAGCATCTCGCGGAACGTCTGGATAGAGCCTCGGTCGCCGCAGCTCACGAACACCGTCCGCGTGCCCGAGCCGCCCGGGTGGGCCGCGATGTGCTCGATCGCCTCGACGTACTGCGCCATCTGCGTCTGGACGGTGCCGAAGCCCGCCGGCCAGTCGCTCTCGCCGCGCAGGTGCACGCCGATGAAGTCGCCGCCGCGCAGCTGCGGCCGCTCGAAGATGCGCATGCTCAGGTCCAGCAGCGTGCGGTTGAAGGGCAGCGCCCGGAACAGCGCCTTGCGGATCGTCCCTAGCTCGCCCGACTCCCGGTAGTTCCACCCGATGTACGTGTCGCCAAAGTCGATGACGAGCGGGTCCGTGGCGCTCACGTCGTTGACGCTCAGGTTCGCGTCCGCCAGCGCGGCGTCGACCAGGGTGTGGAAGCTCCCTGTGTGGTGCGACGCTTCGAGGTACCTTCTGAAGGGCACAGTGATGACCCTGTCGATCTCGGGCTTGTCCTCTGGCGGGCAGAATTCTACCTTCAACTGGGGGCATGCCGTCTGCATGGTGTCCTTGAGGGAGGCTATGTCCCACCATGTATCTGGGCAGTATGATCGATCGGTACCAGTGTTGACCAGATGGTTCGGATCTCTCGTGGCAATGGAAGGCAGGATGACGCCTGCGCCGGCATCGATCGCGAGTCGGACGCAGGTCTGGACGCGATTCCGCGCGTTGTTCAGGCCCATGCAGAAGGACTTCTTGTTAGGGCCGCATGCCGAGTGGCAGTGTACCCATAGCCCCTTGTGCCATGTCGTGTCGGCGCAGAGATCCTTGAGGCTTTCGAGCTCGACTTCGTGTGCGGTCTCCGGTTCAGCGACGGAGTCGGAGACGTCGTCGCCCTTGACTGTGTCGCTGTCAGCTCCTGAGAAGCCGAAGCGCCCCAAGGCGTCGCCGACGATGCGGTACGGAGCCGGCGCATCTCCCACGAAGAAGAGGACAACGTTGATGAGGAGAAGGCAGATAACGGTGTATCCCAAGCAGGACTGCCTGGAAATGCTCGCCATGACTACGGACTCGACTTTGTGGGCTGGCCGCTGGTCTAGGCGATGGGTGACCGTGTCAGAGTGATGCCCGCCCGAAGGGTAATATGAAGACTCTAGAAAGGGCGAACAGGGACCTGGAATGCATGACGGGACTGTGGAATGGCCAAGGGCGATGAGAGTGATGGTGGGAGGTGTTCGGTACATACCATATTAAGTTGGTGATAGAAAGCTTAATGGGAGCCGGCGGGTACACGCCCGCTCTGGTCTGGACTCACCCTCCAGCCTGGGGCAAGTACACGTGTAAGTGTAATCTAGAGCGACGATCGTCGTGGATTAGTGGCCATTGACTTGCCTCTTGGCTTCATAGCTCAGTGTCTCGTGTAACGACGATCCATCATGATGTGCGAGTGTGCTGCATGCATAGTAGATCCCCTATTTCCAAGGAGCTCCCCCTTGGAAATATGTCTCCTTGGCCCATTCTTGGTGAATCCTGCCCGTCATTCCCACAGACGGAGGCTACCACTAATATCTTGTGCGACTGCCAGCCGTGTCTTGTTGTGTCTCACGAGCCCCTTAGGCGTAGTCCTCCAAGCCATTCCATGGGCGACAAAAGGCCTTCAAGTTCCGCGATAGTGTTAGCTAGAAGGCTGGCCTCGTCATCCTATATTAGCGTATGCACCTGCGCCTCATCCAGATGGTTGATGAGCATGGCGTGTGCCTTCGAACCAACCAGGGGCCACTCTTAGCCGACGATGATGTGGTACCAATGTGTGTAGCCGACCCTGGTAAGGCAAGGGCCCCTTTCTTATCCCTGGTTTCTGCGGATCAATGTTAGCCTTGCGTGCTGATCCGCCCTTGATCAATTGGTGGCGGTCTAGTCCTCGCAAGTAAGACATACTAAAAAGGACGGCCTCTCACCTATTCCAAAAGCATGTCGGGAAGCTATCCCTAAAACAGGACCTCGAGGTCTAGCCATCTGTTAAACGGAGCTCTCTAGTCAGCCCGCTGCAATGGTTGCCACATGCCGGTCTGTTTGACAGATTGTGGACTCGAACCAGCTAACAACTTAAGGGAGCTACATCTCAATAGACACTCTAGTAGTAGCAATGATTTCGCAGCAGCGGTTTATTTCTCGCCGCTGACCTATCCTTCATCGAGATTCGCTAGAAACACGCGAGCAATTTCCACCTGCGACCCGTCAACGCTATTCGGTTTCAGCCAGCCTTCGACTGCTAGTTCGCCATGTCCTCCGCCATAGTACTACATTTTATGCCTCTACATATGGTCGCCTAGAGCCCGATAGATCTTTATTATCAGCAGCACGAGACCCATTCGCTGGAACATTTCATAAGCTTACGATACAGCTCCCTGGTAGTCTCCGAGGGAGTTCGCTTCAACCATCCAGTCTTGCACTTCCGTAATCGTCTGTCGCCGCATTCTACAGCCACAATTGAATCCGGTGGAGAGCTGCAGAAATTGAAGTCGCGATGCAAACCCCAGCTCTTGTGCAGCAGCTTCCTCCAACGATCATGCGGGGTCTCAAAAGAAATGTCTACCATATTGTCCGATGTTTTCTACGTTGAAGACTAATCTCTAATTAGCTGACAAGATATTGTCAGGTTAAATATCGCAGTGTGCGATTTATCTCCACCATCAATGCATGGTGGAAGAACTCGTGAAAGGAGCTGCTTCACGTTGAAATACTTTGTCTCTGTCTGAACTTGTCTTGATGCATAAATTTGTGTGAGTATTTGCTTCGGCTGACAAGCGTAAGAGTTTCTGATAAACTCTCCCTCTTAATAGATGCTATGTCACTATGTTGATTCTTTTCGTGGAACATCGCCGCGAGAAGTCGGGAGATAAACCCAGATGAAGACACATCATCCATGAAAATGGAGCATACCTTTGTGAGGATCAGGCGAAGATATCTTCCGGTACCTTCCCTGACTCCTTGCCTTGCGCAAGAGACAATCGTCATCGGTGATGTGCGGTTGGGCAGCCGCTCAAGAGCTAGCTGCGACAAGCCTCCCCGTTGCCTTGTGTCGAGAGAGCTCTGGCCAGACTTGGCACCGAGAATCCAGTGCATTGTCAGCATCGGTACTGGTGTTATGGAGCTGGAGCACTTTGGCGACAATTTGAAGGAGGTCGTGAAGACTCTGAAGGCGATAGCAACGGAGACTGAGAAGACAGAGGAGAGATTCTTCAAGACTCACCAGCATCTTGGGTTCGGCGGGAGATACTTCCGTTTCAACGTCGACAGGGGCTTGAGCAGATTGAGCTGGATGAACATGAGAAGAAGAATAAGATTGCCAGGGCAACTGAAAACTACTTGGATGGTCCCCGTGTTAAGCATTTTGTGAATGAGTTTGTGTCGGCTCAGGCATTACAGAATAGTGAGTAAGGTGGACGATTTTACTGGAAATGCCACGCTTACCCAGGTTTTAGTTCCTGTCAATGAGGCATAAAAGACTGCATATTTGACGTGGCTGCCGTATGTCGACACATTGCCTTTTCACAACACTGCTCGGCAATACCAGACTACAAAATCCACCGGTGAATGGTTCCTAAGGGCACAGTTTATGAGGTGGAAGACGCAGCCTCGATCATTCTTATGGCTTCGCACTAAAGGTTGGTTCTTGACCATATTACAGTTATCTATTTATTATAGACGATACTAACGCTTGTGAACTCCATGAAGCGGGCTCGGGAAAGACCGTCCTCAGCTCGACCATCATCGACAAAATCGAAGACGACAAGCTTGGAGGGCTGGCCTATTTCTACTTCTCCTTCCAGAATAAAGAGCCTCAAGACATCCGGCATTTCAATCTCCCGACAGCCTTCCGCGAATTGCGCGATGCTTATTACCCGTCAACAGATCCTAAAATGGAGGAGCTAGATGCCGCAATCCTCGACCTCCTGAACGCTTCTAAGAACACGTTCACTGTGATAGACGCTCTGGACGAATGTTTCACCGCGGATGGACCAAAAGTTGTCTCTTTCCTGGCACAACTCTGCCGTACCACCACCTCGAACGGTATCCATATTCTCATCACCAGTCGTCATGAGGACTACATCGAGACTACTGTGAAGAACATACCGAACAATCACAGCGTAGTGACATTCGAGGTTGACGAAGTCAACAAGCACATAAGAGATCATGTCGCCTCCATGGCAGAGGAGCCATACCGGAGCTGGAGCGAGTCTCTCAAAACCACCGTCTTGAACCGCCTGACGGGTCTTTCAGCTGGCGTGTTTCGCTGGGCAGACCTGCAATTCCAGGAGCTCAGAGGAAAGGAGCGACAGAGAGACGTTAAGAAGGCACTCGAACGACTTACCAGGACTCTGGAGGAGACGTACGAGCGAATGCTTGAGCGCATTGAGAAAGAGGGCTACGAGGCCGAGGCGCTCGCCGTCTTGAGATGGCTTGCGTATTCGACGCGACCGCTCCTTCTTAGGGAGGTTGCCGAAGTCGCTGCCTTTGAAATTGACGAGGATGAGCAGCCCAAAGATGGCGATTACTCCGTCTCCTTCACGATCGACGATAGGTTTCCCAGCTCAACAGGGATTAGGCGAATTCTCGCAGGGCTGGTGATTGTCTCTGGTATTGACGACCGTTCGTCCTCCTCAATCGACTCAGAGACCAACCCCTTGCCATGGGAGGTGGGGTTGGAAGACAGCGGTGTCGTATCGTTTGCTCACTTCTCGGTCAAGGAATACCTAGAGAGAACTGGTGTTCGCCCTCACTATTTCAGGTTGGAGCCTACATGTGACGAACGTTTCATTCTCATGAGTTCGCTCGCATATATTTTCTCCTATGACGCGATGGCATCATTGAATCGGTCAAGTTCTGATATTTACCCTCTCCTCCGATACGTTTGTAAATATTGGCCATCCCACGCCAAGGGGGTAGTACGGACTCGCGACAGTCAAGGCACGATGCAGGCAGTACTAGCCAGGCTCGTCAAGATCCGGGGAAGTGCTATTGTGTTGTCCATTGCCACCGGACTGTCCAACCCTCCTACTAGCAACAAGGCTCAGGTTCTACGTCGAGGAGCGGACCTGGAGGACGGCATTCGCAGTCTCCTAGAGGATACAAGATATGAGGACTACTTATCCCGACTTACTGTCGACTTTGACAGCATCAAGGCTTTTTGGGAAGCCTCTCGAGCTGGTGATGTGGATATGGTCAGACTGTTGCTCGATAGCGGGATAAGTGTAGATACGTGGAGACAGCACTGGACCCCACTGCATTTGGCAGCTTATGGTGGCCACTTGGAGTTAGTGAAGCTGCTGATAGAGAGAGGTGCGGACGTCAACGCGCGTCTATACAGAGACAAACGACGCAAGAAACATATGAAGCATGGATGGATGCCGCTGCATTCAGCCGCTTTAAAGGGACATGCGGAGGTAGCCCGCTGCCTCCTAGATGCAGGTGCCGAGGTGGACCCAGAGTGCATACAGCGCCATACAGCAACCGAGAGCGAGGACGCGATTGAGATAGCACAGAGATGTGGGCACACCGAAGTCTTGCAGCTTTTATTGCAGATCGAGCTTACAACTCAGCCTAATGGGAGGTTTGATGGAGTTACTGCACTCCACCTAGCAGCGGCGAGAGGGAAGCTAGAATTCGTGAAGGAGCTGCTGGAGAGGGGAACCGATACACACAAAGTCGGTGAGTACCAACTGTCTCATATAGGAACCGTAGACTTTGCTATGTTTCAAGGAAGCTAAGTTACATTTCGCCAGCCTTCTTCTCAGACAAGATCCTGCACATGAACCGTAGGTGCCTAGCTGTCATTGTCATTACGAAAAGATTTGGGACTAATTTAGGATATCACTTCCATCTAGCCCACGAAAGTACAGGGTTCTCGGACATGGTTTGATATTACGCGAGATAATGGCCAACAAGATTTGCGGCTGGTGACGGATTAGACGTGGATGTTGGGTCAACTTTCAACTTGGACTCGGACGGGCGAAATGTCTTCACTTTACGCAGCCTTACGTGCCTCGGCGAAAATGCATCCATAGATTATTAGCACGCAGTTGCGGTCGACACGTTGGAAGTGTTGAGATTTGGGGTCATCGACATTTGGGGTCATCGACCTCGCAGATGGTGATTCTCTGTCTTCCAGTGCCTTCTCTTACACTGCAAGTCTAGATATTTCATCCTTCTTCCTAAGGCTGCATTTTGCTGCCATCGCCCTGCTCCGCTCGAGGGTGACTTATTCAAACTTATTTCTGAGTATCCATATTTGTACCTAAAATTGAATCGAAGGATTGTCGACAACCTCATCGTAAGTAGCAAGTACTAAAGCATTTTGTGATGGGCTACACTGTATGTACGCGAGGCACTGTAACAATTACACGCTACATAGCAACTGTAGAATGGCCCACTCAAAGAATTTTGACACGAAGGCGTGGCACTCATTTCGGCCTCGTACCCAGCGTGGTAGATAAGACCTATTGGTACTTTATCCGGGCGTCTGGAAAACTAAAGAGTGTGGTGAACAGGACAGCAATTTCGCTCACAGCTGTATTGATCATTCTCGTTAGGAACAGTTTTGACAGGGCCAGCATAGTGTCGACGCCGGACAGATGGCTACAGTACCGTATCTTATGTAAACATGGACCTAATGTCCACGTATTCTCGGGCTTTTCTTCGTTTGCATAAAGTAAAGATTGAGACGTTTCTAGTCAGTTCGTTATGACTAACCACGATTGTGCTAACGTCGTAGCCTCAAGAGCTTTCCCATTCCCAGCCCCGAAGAGCTTATTCTTGCTTAGCTATCGCCGACTCAGTCTCCGCAGAAGCTACGCTGTCCGTGCTTGGGGAACAATGGGGCTCTTGGCGCCAATCACCAATCTGACACTTTTGATTCACCGACCAATAGCATCTACGGTAACCCCTACGCCGATGATGTGTGCAGTGCTTATCTCCATGGACTTAGCCAGTCAGAAAGCGCCGAGACGGCGTTTAGGCTCTCCCGGCATTTGAAAGCAGGGGGCTTACTAACACTTCTGTCAAACAAAGCGAGCATGACGATGGCGGCATCTTATTCCTCTAAGCTGCACTGCTGCTTTGCTTGACATTGAGAGCCGTTCGAGAATATAAATCAGACGGTCTCGTCCTCGAGGAGATGTCTTCTGTTCTCAAATATAGACCATCACAAGCAAGAACCAGAAAAAAAAACACCACACTAAGTCAGAGTTGAAGCAATGTCGGCAAGCAACGGTCACCTTCTCGTCACTGGCGCGAACAGCTATGTTGCTGGTCATGTCATCAAGCTCGCCCTTGAGAAGGGTTACAGGATCCGAGGCACTGTCCGCTCCAAATCATCCGGAGATAAGTTGCTGGCGACCTTCTCAGACTTCGGCGACAAGTTGACCTACGATGTGGTGCCTGATATCACCAAACCAGAGGCCTACAACACCAGCTTCGATGGTATCACGGGCGTTATTCACGTCGCCTCCCCATTCAACTTCCATCCTGAAGACATTGCAAAAGATCTTCTCGAGCCGGCCCGAGCGGGGGCGGTCGCAATCCTGGAGGCGACGCTGCAATACGGGCAGTCTGTTCGTCGAGTCGTCGCCATCTCGTCCTTTGCAGCCGTCAAAGACATCTCGAAGGGGATGCGTCCGGGCTACGTCTACTCTGAGAAAGACTGGAACCCTATGTCGTGGGATGAAGCCACTAAGGCGGACCCTGTCACGGCATACTGTGCGTCCAAGGCTATCGCCGAGCACGCCATGTGGGAGTGGATGGAAGCCCACAAGGACACCGTCAAGTTCTCCCTGACGACCCTCTCACCGCCATGGGTCTTTGGGCCCTACGCCGGCCCAGTTGACCCGAACCATCTCAGCGAGTCAGTGAAGCTGCTTTGGGATCTCATCGGGGCCGCCTCCGTGCCGCCGACCGACTTCGCCGGCTTTATCGATGTTCGAGACCTTAGCCAGGCCATTGTCAAGGCATACGAGAAGCCAGATGCCGCGGGGCAGAGGTTCCTCTTAGGATCTAAGTTCTCGTACCAGATGGCGGCCGACGTTATTAGGAAGGAGTTCCCGCAGGTCAGAGACAAGGTCCCTGAAGGATCTCCGGGACACGGGGAGGTCGAAGACACATATCGCCTTGACACTAGCAAAGCCCGGAAGACCCTTGGACTGGAGTTCACCCCTGTCAATGTCACGGTTAAGGATCTGATTGCGCAGATACTGGAGGCATCGTAACCAACATACTTGAGGAGATACGAGTCGAAATAGGGTTTGACTGTTAGAAATGGGAGCTGTAATTGAGTGATTATCCGCGTCTCTGGTACTTATTCAGTGTCAAAGGAATCAACTTCACAATATATCTCTCCCGCTCACCCTCGGGTCCTTCCCTCTGTCTGTAGCTGCTGGCCGAGACCATGAAGCATGTACACCGCGGTGTTCGCTAACCCCTTCTCCGGAGTTATGTACCTTCTTCTTCCTCCTTTTTCTCCGGCAGTTGATAATCGTCACAGCCAGAGACAGCCCTGTAATCTCCACCTCTGATAATCTCTAAGCATGTTTCCTATTAGTACGATCGTGCAATTATCATCACAAGCGCCCTTCCTGCCAATAGTGTAGTTCTTCCAGCAGTGGTACAACAACCCTATCCACAACACTCTGTCGGAAGCCTGGATCCAATCCTGGTTCGCAAAATACCTCATGAAGTACGACAAAGCGTCTCGGAATGCAAAGGAGACGTTCCCCTTTTCTCAGTTCTGCGTTGCATCACGCCGACGTGGAGAACCACCGTCTTATGACTCTCTCCACAATCCAAAGCCAGCATGGGATATTCAAAGTCTGGTGCGGCAATCTGGGCGCGGGTCAAGAGGGGTATAGCTCCCCAGACTATCGCTCAAGAGAAGCCACCGTTATGTCGTCCAATGTGTCAAAGCTGCTAAGCCAACTAGGATCGACTTTGAAAGAAAGTAGGTATACGTATGATTTCCACCCAGTATTTAGCGTAATTAGGAACCTCTCTTTGTTCCTCTTCTTTTTCTTTTTTTCTTTTGTTATCAAAACCCAAGGCAACAAAATATAAGGCTACCCAGGATGAAAGAACGGAAAGAGTGACTAAAACTTATATGGGACTTTGTATATTGCTACATGAGGCGCGCCAACCTCGTTGTTGCCCATGGTTTTCACGAATCCATCCGACGCCTGGCAAGCCTCGCAGTAGTTCACATCCTCATACCTACGGCCCATCCACCAGCCAACTGCCAACTTGAACAGCATCCACAAAGCCTGCAGAAAAACTAGGTCCGCGAGCAGTACCGATAAAATGAGGTCTCCTAGCGGCTTTTGCTGCGGTGCTTGGCATAGATATGAGGTCGAAATAACCGACGGCGCAATTCCAAGAGGCCCTGTGCCGTTAGTGCTGCTCCAAGTCTGGTAGTCTGTGTCGGCAAGTCCAAGCGTCGTGTAGTAGCCGTCGAAGGTGCAACACGACGCGTTCGAAACAGCGGTCTGAATGCCAGCGGAGAAGCTCTGTAGCAGCTTTGGGTCGGTCAGGATTTTGGATGAAGGTGTTTTAGCCTGCCCCAGATCCGTGAGGATGGTGGCCTCCCAAACTTTTCCAAAACTGTCGGCCTGTCCCCAGATAGAGGGTTGGTATGAAGCCAGGTCCACTGCCGGATGAGCGCCGAGATGCCAACCCACGCCCACATCACCGTTGTCCGTCATCCATATGAAGCGGTATCTCAAGGAAAAATAGTCCGGACTCTGGACGTCATCAATCGATTCATTACGCCCGAGGGATACGAAACCCTTTGCCCACGGGGTTGACGTGTTAGGTGTCCCATTGAAGCGGTGATCGGCCATAGCCGATGTGGTGTTCATCCATGCCGCCGCCAGCAGCGATTCTCCCCAGAAGAGGCTCGCACGCGAGACCTTGTTGCGTCCCTGGAACTGCGTGAAGCCCGTTGTCACTCCTACCGTTGTCGGGACCAGATCATACGATGTTGATAGGTTGGCGACTGTGACATTGCCGGCATCGTCGCGGAAGCTGCAGACAATCTCAGCGCGTGCCTCGAGGCCGAATATGGACAAGGCCAGCTGTGTTGGGCCCCGTTCAGTGCTGGTCAGGATGAGGTTGATGTCGTAGACACTGCAATTCTCGAAGATGGCATTCTGGTATGTCAGCGCCACTGACTCTGTCTCGTTCTCAGTCCCGTATTGTGGCGCGATGCGAGTAAGCGTGTACGTGAGGGCCGAGTTGTTGGTAAGTAGCTGTTCATTGAGCTGAATCTCAGCTGGCTGACATGTCGGTTTGATCTTGGCCAGGATGTGTGGCAAGCTGCCGTACCAGTTGCGCTGCAGCACCTCGTCGGGGTTAGATGTGAAGACGGCAACGAGACTGTAGCCTGATGATATATTAACCAAGGAGAAAAGAACGGTTGCCAAGATTCCGCCAAAGATTACCAGCGGCGTAAACCATCGCAAGGGATATGGACGCTGTATATTGTACGCGAACAGGGATTTGTGTACTCCCATCGTTGTGAGCAGCACTGTCAAGCTGTCAGCGAGGCATGTGAAGTGAAGCCGAGGAGAAACGGAATAAGAGTTATCCTGAATATATGTGATATAAGGAATATTTCCCCAGCCATTGTCAGGCCAAGCGCGTAATGAAACATGGCTCTTACTCAATTACCATACTCAGCTGCTCAATAAACCGATCAAAGCTAACGCAAGGCTATGTTGCCGCCAACGGCGAGACGAAGGGATATTCTCGTTATCTTTCATGAAGGATCGGATGGGCTGTGTGCGAAGTCCAATCAAACGGTCAAAACTTTACCCCTTCAAATGGGCGCTTAGGACCTGTGTGAGTAAGGGTGTGTTGCGTCAGTCTAGTCTCCACAAAAGGAATGTGAAAGCACATGCGCCCCTGCGTCTACCAGACTGATCATCGTGCGTTTCACTCCGAAGAAATCCTCAACGCGGGTGAACAAAGTCTCGAAGACTTTCTGACTGGCTTCATCATCAACCGGTCAGTAGTCTGTCGGATATATCAGCTTCGTGGGGCTCTGCTTCAGGCAATGATGTTAGGGCTTGATGCAGGGTTAGGGACTATTAAGTTGCATGCCTTGTACGCCTTGCTCTCCGTGTCTGCCGTCCCATAAAGCACCTGTGCGAGGGTCTTGTACTCCGCTGCTTTGCGGGGAATCCCACCGATTGTATCCCAATTCCTGAATCACAAGTGCATTAGCAGTTGTCAACCACAAACAAGAATGAGCGCCGAAAAAGTCTTACGAGCTCTACGGAACCAGACCTGCGGTACTTGTAGCTTCGAGTGTAGGCCGCATCCCGAATATCCCTTGAGCTGCAGCAGGCGACCTGATACTCCCCAAAGCTGTGATGAAGTTAGCGATCGGAGACTTTTCAGCATAGCACAATACCCACTATCTGTGCCCAAGGAGAAGTCGAGCCACGTGTACGAGGAAACAGCGGAAGCACTCCCGGCACTGCTTCCACTGGGTGTGAGGTAGCCGTCTCCTCGAGGGTTGAATGGCCCGTGGTAATCGACCCAGTCACAAGTCGGCCATTCCGAGTCCGCAAACTGAGTGGTCTTCAGCATTCCAACGAACACAACGCCCAAGTCGATGAGGCGCTGGACTATCCTTACATTTACCTCCTTCACGGCATACAGCTCTGTGTATGCACGTGACGACGCTCCTGTTTTGAGTCCTTTCAAGTTGATGTCCTTTATGGCTACACGCACACCCGCATAGGGGTATTGTTTTGACTTGTTGTAGTATAGACGGGAGGGCACGGCCACTGTGAGGGCGGACGGAAATTGTTCACCATAGGCAGATGCATCGAGGGATCGGAAACTCCGGTGAAGTCAGTTCCTGTCTCTCTAGACAGAATATTTGAGTACAGTGCTCACTCGTCGTCATCAGCTGGAACCGTAGAAACTATGAACGCACCGGCAATATCAGGGTACAGTCGGTACGCCCTATGAAGGTGACCATGGTGTATAAAATAAGGACCTTGTGGAAGTCGGGCTTCGCTCACGATGTTGTGAAACAAATGGAGGCTGTTGGCCCAAGACTACGAAGAGTCTGCTTGTCGCCTTCCGTAAGAGTATGGCGTGTCTCAGTCATCTGGATGGCTATGGAGGAAGCGAAATCAGGCGGCCAGACATCGTCTCTAGTGTTGATGTCATGGAGGATAGTTTCGAGATATTTGAGGGTAGGGAACCGGCCATTGATTGTGAGCACAGTACATGGCTCAGCTATCTGGTCTTTGTCAAAGGTAGGCAAGTTAAATACGGCTCTCTATCAACTATCAGAACAAGTCATCAGTTGGTGAAGGGATGCTTTTCGTATACCCCATTCGAGAAAGGGTGCATGTAGTACGCTATGTCGCCAAGCCGGACGACCGTCGACACGACTGTCTTGGCCATAGCTAGTCCATGGTTGATAGTCAACAATGCCGCAGAAAATACTGGTAGGAGCAACATTCTGCGTCCTAGGAGACCGGATCTCCTTCAACAACGGCGAGAGTACTCCCTATGCGGCACAAGAGAGCTTTGCGGGGTTTGGCCGGTGGATGGAAAGAGACGGTGGACGTAGGGGAGCTTTCGATTGAGGGCAGAGGACAATTGCGTATCATGGGAACAGAGCACCACATGTGTTTGCGAGAATGTCCGCAGGTGATCATGGGATGCTGGCAAGACCCTCAAACTGGCGACCTCGTGGGCTTGCAGGCAATGCGGACCAAGTAGTCACAGTTTGTAGGGTGATTCATTTGGCGGGTGAGAACGCTGAGCAGAGATGGAAGGAAGAGGAGCAACGTGGGCCACGAGGGAGTCCTTTGTGCATATTATTAAAGGGGGGGAAGGGGGGAAGCGTGAGTGCGCAGGCCATTCGTTCCCTCCAGGCTCAGGCCGGTGAGGCCCTTTGAGCCTGACTTGCAGAGCATCAAGACGCCAGCACAAAGGAGAGCAGGGTGGACGTCACGGCCTATCTTCCTGAGCCGTATGCCCAAAGCCAAGCTATAAATTTAGGCATCAGAATACTCTAGACATGCGCGTACTCCATTGGCAAGGTTGATATTGATCTGATCTATAACCCAGGACTATCTGCAGCGCATCAGGAACCAGTGAGATCCCTTACCACTATCAGATTGACAACGCCGTAACCTTCCTAATGTGTATTGATGGATCAACCAGAATTACTGCAAGGAGGGATATAAGTACGAGGGCAATCGTTGTCCGAAGACTGTTGAAAGATCGAAGAATTCATACAACCGTGTTGAAATCCTGACAAGAAGTCAGGAGTCGGATTCGTCATTGACCTAACAGCATCACTTAGAGGCGTACAAACTAAAAACCACCCGCAGTATCTTGATACAGGGGGTTCGCATGATGAAGATGACCTTGATTTAATAACCAAAGCTTTGTGAGAGTTCGGCTCCACCGGCGATATTATGAAATGAGTTTATGCTGTTGACACCAAGACTTCGAAGAATGTTCTTGTCGTCTACCACGAATACGCATATTCCTAGCCTCGGCTTTCTAGATGGCCATGGATCTAGTCAACTCAAGAGACTAAAAGACATTTAAAGCTTTGAAGTGGCGGAGAATTGCCTGGGGCTCTTCGAGAGTGAGAACTAGCTTTTATCGTAAGCTTTGTACAGTTTACTATGGTCTCTGTCGAAGGTTGGCAAGTCGACCCTAGCTCCTCACTGGCGACAGCGGACGAGATGATTTGATGCAGAGATATGCTACACCGTATCTAAGATTTGGTGCATGCAGTGAGCTATTCCCCGGGGTCGGATGACCGTCGACATGATTTTCTCGGCTACGGCTTGCCTTTGGTTGATGACGAACAGTGCGGCAGAGAACATTGCTAGACGCAACATCCTCCACGTTTGGAGTCCAGGCCTTCAGATAGGACGAAAGGTGGCCTCTGAATAGGATTGATAAGTGAGAAAGCGGTAAGTATGCCGCTGTATGAAACCTAACGTTCTTCGCCCATAAGCTTGGCGAAAAGGGGCCACCTGAACACAAGCATGCAAGATGTTGTGCCACAGAGATCCCGCAGTTGGTCGTCACCCCGGTAGCGACGCCACAATCGACAAAAGGGTCAATACCGGCGGCGTACAGTGCGGTCGGCTTCATGTGTAGAGCCGCCGGCGACGGAGCTCACTCCAAATCGATATGTGACCCGTCTCACTTGCACACCATCACCCCATGCTGCAGTGTAGTTGGCCTGTTTCTTCAACGTACGGCCTTTTACGTACTGTGTATGCAACCCCATCGAGGCATAGGCCAGGAGTAAAGACCCATCGCTGTGCAGTCAGCCAGCCGGTCTGCGTTCCTATTGGCCGGCGCCGTGCATTAGACGCCGCTGACTCCGGTCGCGATCATGATCTAAGACACGCAATTCCTGTACTAATCTGGAATAGTAAGGCCTGATGACGGGCGGCCCAGGTGGGGGAAGGGCGGAACAGAACTTTAAAGAAGGACGCCAGCGCCTTCTGGAACCGGCCCCTAGTCCTGCGATCTGCCAAACTCCGCTTTCCAGAGCGAAACCCCCAAAGAAGCATGGCTACTACGGCGCAAGGAACGAGCCCGAGCCCAGACCCGCAGGCGCAGGAGGCGCACTTGCACCAGGTGCTGGCCGCCAACCCATTGCAGGCGGACGTGAGTAAAGACTTCGAGCCGGGGAGGTAGTGCGGAGGAGAAGTAGTAACGCGCCTTTTTCCGACAGGATACCCCGCCTGATAATAATGACTCCCTCTATAGCGAAGGGTGAATTTCCAGCCTCACAACGCCGTAGAACAGGTCTGACAGCTTATCCAGGGGATCTGCTAGTTACGAGACGTCTCTGAGGTCGAGCGTCCTGAATTACAAGTAGGTATATACACATCGGCCAGGAGGGTGATGACTGGCGACTTTCCAGTTAACCATCGCACGACTGCTGCATTAGATATGAGGTCAGCGCTGTAGAGAAGGTGGACTGCACGATACGGGTGTTGACGTGTCACAGAACGGACGCCGCTATCATGCCTTCCGCGAAGGCTCCTACCTAGTGGTGAGTATCTTCGGCAAGAAAGAGGCAACGGCAAGGGAAATAGACTGACTGGACCTCCACGTAATAGCCGAATGACGAAGAGGAGCAGGACCGGATGGATCTCGGTCACCACATCTATCGTCTGTCGCTGGGAGGAAAGCTGTATATGGCCCCCATTGGCAGCAATCCCCAGCGTGTTCTCGATCTCGGTACCGGAACTGGCATCTGGGCAATGGACTTTGCAGAGTGAGAGCCTGCCGCCTCCGCGAGTTGCTGTTAGTTTCTTCTGACATCGTTCTTAGAGAGTTTCCGTCTGCACAAGTTCTCGGGACTGACCTGAGTCCCATCCAGCCAAAATGGTATAGCGAATGACTTGTATCTTTCTGCTGCTTTTCACTAATGATTCGCTGGCAGGGTACCTCCCAACTGTACGTTTGAAGTTGATGACTACGAAGAAGATTGGGTATACCACACGCCATTCGATTTCATACATGGTCGGGAAATAGAAGGGTGCATAGGCAACGAGGAGAAACTGTTCCAGCAATCGTTCCAGCACCTGGCGTCGGGTGGATATATAGAGATGCAAGGCATCTACGCACAATTCAAGTCCGACGACGGCACGCTCGAGAAGGCCCAGGATGCTCAGCTATGGATGAAGAACATATGCGAGGGAGCGGCGAAGTTTGGCAAGCCCCTGGACACCGCGCCTGGTTGGAAGGACAAACTGATAGAAGCGGGCTTCGTGGATGTCCAGCAGGAGATCCGTAAGGTTGGTTCAGCGCCTTGCATAAGAACTGCTCCTCTCTTGGATAAACCTTCTAATGAGAATTTCAGATACCGATCGGACCCTGGCCCAAGGACCCCAAGCTGAGGGAGATTGGGACCTGCCAGTCTTTCCAGGAGCTCCAGGTTGTCGACTCTTACACACCCGGAATCTTCGGACGCGTACTGGGCTGGAGCGACGAGGAGATCAAGGTGTTGATTGCCAAGGTGAAGAAGGACCTCAAGGACCCTGCGATCCACCTTTATCTGCCTGTATACTTCGTCTGGGGCAGAAAGCCTTGAGTGGCAGCTTGTACATATACGACCTTCTAGAACCAGTTTCGGTAGGTAACATATATCTGTACTTTCTGCAGCCTAGGACTTCGAGAACCACGAGCGGCGCGTTAACAGCAGAATACGGCGACACTCTTCTTGTCTGACAGCGGCCGCGTGCACCAATCCGGTCAGTCGGGACGCGTGGAGCTGAAACAGAGTCGTCAGTCATCGCTGCAGGCTGATCTAAGAGGAGGCTTTGCCGCCAGTTTCTAGTAAGAAACTCGACACACGGCCGCGCAAAGTTTCCTTTTCCGCGCATCAAGACGCGCAACCAAGATTGCTGCTCGATGGCAAACGGCCTAGTCGGCGTGGCTTGGCCAGAACGCACATCATTTCTGTTTTCATTCCTCGTCCCAGCAGCTGGCGGCTTGAGCGGCAGCCAGTGAGACAATGGCATAGCCCAGCCACAAACCCAACTAGCAGTGAATCCTGCCGCATTTGGGCGCTTCTAGCCACTCTTTGCCTAGCACTTCGGCAGAAGCGAGACCTCAACAAGAGCAGAGACAGCTGCGTGATGCGCCACATGGCGGATTCTGGACCAACCCGGCGACCCCCCTGAGCTGAGAATGTCTTCCGCGGGGCCACGCTTCGCCCGCGTGCTGTCTTGGCTGGCTGCTGGCAAAGCGTGGCTCTGAACCATCGGCTCGTCCGTTTGGCGCAAAAAAAGCGGGCGGGAGGCCGTGTCTATTGAGGGTCTGGATGGGTCGAAGCAGGGTATCGATACCCGGATCAGACAAAGGGGTAGCAATGGCATGCCTTGGCTACCTCCTTACCATGGCGACGGGATTTCCTAGAGTCCTCTTCCTTCCAAGACTGTCTCACGCCACGTGCTTTGCTGAAGGATTCGCCGGCTCGAGACCAATCTCGCTGTGTGCTGAGTATCTCTCGTCAGCGGGGGACACCCATATATCTTGGGGCCCTCGTCGAAGCTCCCCCTCCTTCACATCCACTCTGTCGGTAGCAAACAGCAAACACATTACCCCTGTCAATCGCAGCCTTTCAAGAAAGCAGTCTGAGAAGCAAGAGTATCGAATTTTCGCCCCTCTCAGATTTCATTTACCAATCCTCACAAAACGGCCATGGCTCGGCCATCCGACCTCGTGCTGATCACCGGCGCCACCGGCCACGTCGGGTCGTGCACGCTCCTCCACCTCCTCCGCGCCGGCCATCGCGTCCGCGCCGCCGTCCGCTCCGAGAAAAAGGCCGCCGCTGTCCTCGCCCGGCCCGCGATCCAGGCCCTTCGCCCTGGCTCGCGCCTCACATTCGTCATCGTCCCCGATATTACCGCACCCGGCGCCTACGAGCGGGCGGTCGACGGCGTCACGCACGTCATCCACATCGCCTCGCCGCTCGCGACGGGCGACGCCGTCCCGCTGGACAGGCACGTGGAGCACTTCATACGCCCCGCGGTGCGCGGCACCCGGGAGATGCTAGAAGCCGCCGCGGGGAGCGGCACCGTGCGGCGGGTGGTCATCACCAGCTCCATAACCGCCATCGTGCCCGTCGCCCAGATGGAGGGGACCGCGCCGCGCCTCACCGCCGTCCGGCCCACCGACCGCGTCCCCTGCATCCCCGACCCCTACGAGTCCGAGTTCGCCGCCTACGCCGCCTCCAAGGTGGCGGCGCTGCAGGAGGCCGAGGCCTGGATCGCGCGGGAGCGGCCGGCCTTCGACGTCGTGCACCTGCACCCGTCGTTCGTGCTGGGCCGCAACGACGCCGCCGCGTCGCCGGGCGAGGCGCTGCGCGGCACCAACGCCGTGCTGCTGGCGATGCTGCTGGGCAAGCGGTTCGGGCCCTTCGCGGGGGCGACGGTGCACGTGGAGGACGTGGCGCGGGCGCACGTCGCGGCGCTGGACCCGCGGGTCCCCGGCGACCAGAGCTACATCCTGAGCGGGCC
This sequence comes from Pleurostoma richardsiae, assembly GCA_030052745.1. Taxonomy (NCBI): domain Eukaryota; kingdom Fungi; phylum Ascomycota; class Sordariomycetes; order Calosphaeriales; family Pleurostomataceae; genus Pleurostoma; species Pleurostoma richardsiae. The sequence continues at coordinate 522,029 of JANBVO010000010.1, forward strand.
GGCGCGGTGGAACGACGCCAAGGAGGTGGCGCGGAGGGCGTTCCCCGCCGCGATGGAGACGGGCCTTCTGGTGGGCCGGGGCAACGTGGACAGCACGTACCTGCCCATCGACTCGTCGCTGACGGAGGCGACGTTCGGGCTGGGGTGGGCGGGGTTCGAGGAGCAGGTCGTCAGCACCGTGGGCCAGTTCCTGGAGCTGAGGATGAGGCAGAGGGGCAGCTCGAGTCAGGGGTTGCCGGCGCGGGTAAAGCGGAAGGAGGTGCTTTCGCAGGTCAGCGCTAATGCCTGATGGCCGGCTTTCGTTTTGGGATGTGACTGATACCGGACGGTAGCGCAAAAGGCTCCAGTGAGAAAAGGCGTTGGGTTGCACGGTTCGACTTGCTTGCGGAGTTACCGGTTTGTCTGTATGGTGTTGATAAGGAGATACCCAAGGGTTGAATACTGTGAACAGCAATGTGTTTAACTATTATAGAGCATATAAGAAGCGTCGTCACATAAAAGTGCTGTCTGTTTTCAGAGAGGGAGTCGAACGAGGGACCTCAGATTGCGTGGCTGTCCGATGAGGGCAAGGTGAGAGAAGAGGTAAACAAACGTCCAACGCGCCCTCGTGCAGTCGCCGCTACACCACCAGCGCAGACTTTCTGCACGTCACACCCGGCCTGCCCGATCGGCATGCCATTGCATGCACCTCTGTCCTCCCTCTGTCGTCGCACCGTCCGCCCATCAGCACATCGCCACCATCATCACCTGGTGCATCGCCGCCCAACAGCGCAACAGAGGACTTTCACAGAGGGTAAGCCATAGACGGGCTAGCAATGGTCCCCATGGCAGCAAAAATGAAAAATAAAGTAAAGGGAAAAAGAGCAAAAAGAACGACCTGGCCGTCAGCCGCCGGAAAAGGCCCATTTTTTCCTCATGGGAGGCCACTTCGCCGACGTGCACACGTCTCTGCGCGCTGTCACGCCTCCATGGCACTGCGTGGTTCTTGTGGTCCTGCCCCGATGTTGGGATATTTAGCCCCTAATTTGCTCCATAGGGGAAGGTCGGGGTGGAAGTACCCAGGTACCTGTCTGACCACGTCGGTGCCTACCGCCGTCGAGCTTCAAGATACCTTGCCTACCTCTGCCCTACAGTCGCAGCGGATCAGAACACGGCTTGCACTTTTTCCAGAGAAGAATATAAAGTGATCTTTGCCGTCTAGATTCCGTCGATCTTGAGGAAAACGCGCGTGATGCAGTCTGAGGTCGTCATCATCGTCTCCTGCTGCAAGCCTCGGCCTCACACGGCAACGGCTTCGAATCGACACTTATGCACCCAAGATCCACGTTTCTTCTGATACTTCATGAATGCCCTACATTCAGTTCATCATACTTGGACCATCAAAACAATCTTACCTTACCCACGCCGCTAAATCCTGCCGTGATGGATGATCCCCACGGCACTAATGCAGACGGCTGACAGACGGGGGTCTTCTTCCACGTGCACCCCCTCAGCCATGCCCAAAGGGTCCATGCATTATAGACTACTCGGCAGGGAGGAGATGCAGTAGGTTCCGAAGATCATCTCGCTCCGGATGCTGGGATCTGAGCGGATCCTTCGTAGGGTCGTCGAAAGAGATCACGGAGACGCTACAGGAAGGGGGTACGGGTACGAGAACCAGGCCGTCTCATACATCGACACAGCCCCAGCCCTGGTGTAGTTCTACGTCAGCCATCCGGCCATGGTCTGTAAATGGAGGCTGTGTTCATATCAAATCCTGTCTGTTAAGCGTCTTCAAGAATTATGAGCGACCTGTGAGTTGGGGACATCCTCCTTGACAAGCACTGAATGTCTCATACCCCCAGTTCCAGCCTCCTCTCCCCTCTCTTCTCCCGCCAGTAATTTGTTGCCTCTAGTAGCTCCCCGCATCCTCCCAGAAGCCAGCCCCATTTCCGCAGGAACGCCACCGTCGCCTCCCACCCCCTGGGATCCCACGGCTCCCCCCACACGATGAGCGCCGGCTCCTCCGAGGCCCCCGTGCCTCCCGCCTCCATCACGTCGAAGCACAGCCCGTCCTCGTCGAACAGGTCCGGGTCCGCCGTCGCGAGCAGCAGGTTGTCGCGCATCCGCGGGATGGGGAAGAGGTCGATCCACGGGTGGTGCGGCACCGTCAGCTGCAGGGTGGTGGGCCGCAGGTTGTCGGGGCAGGAGGGGGGCCTCCCAGCCGCTATGGGGGGGTGGGACGGGCCGAGGCCCGGGCCCTCACGGCCGAAGGGGGACAGGGAATCGTATATCAGCCACTCGGTGGCCACGCCGAGCATCGTCGCGTTGCGGGCCAGCGCCTGGAAGACGTTGAACTGCACCAGCGCGGGCAGGTGGGCCAGGCACGCCTTGCCGCTCAGGTAGTCCGCGTAGGCCTGCTCCGCGAAGCGCTCGTATCTGGCGCGCCTCTCCGGTAGCGAGAGGCGGCAGACGCGAAGCGCGCTCTCGATTTGCGATGGGGACGGCGGCGGCTGGCCGTCGGATGGTGGCGAGCCGTTCTCGTCTGACCCGCCGTGTCGTTTGCTCTTCCTCCTGCCTGTTTCCACGCACAAGTCAGACCTGGGTCTCAAAGAAAAGGCTAGCGTGGACTCAATTCGTTGGCATCTGCTACTGACGATACGCCCGCTGGTTGAGGCGGTTCTGCAACCTCCTCCTCTCCACTGTGCTCGTCACGCCAGTCCAGTCTTCATCTGGCTTGCGCGCTTGCAACTGAGGGGCCATTGGCGCGAGCTCGATGGCCTGGTTATTCGGATCGGCTGGCGGTACTTCCATGTTGGTGGCCATTGCAGTGACGTCGGCGTACCAGATTGGCTGCACCAGGCGCTTCTAACGTTGAAGGTTGTTTACAGTGGGAAGGCGAGACAGGGCCTATTACCATATAAATGCAGCCTGCTTACCCCCCTCTTGGCCCACAAAGCCACATGGGGATTAACTTATACTAGGTAGACGGAGCAAAGCGCCGTTGTGGGACTCGGGTTTACCGGCGATTTGGGAGAGACGAGTCCGACCATGCAACCTACCTGAATCAGGAGACGGAATGAGTCGTGCTTCGCCTCATTGGCTCCCTATGGGCTATGTAGATATGCCGCACTGCACGCTGGAACAAGGTTCTCACAGCGCCAGATGGCGCTACTCGGTAGCAGCCGTCTTAGTGAAAAGTGCCGACCCACGCTCTAACCCGCAGTTAAGCCGACCCTGGGACTTCACGACCTCCTCCGGGAGAGATTTGTAGTTGATGTCCGTCAAATGCATTGTTTCGGCTATCATGGCACCGAAAATGGTGGTCAGGAAGCTCGTTGACGCTGAAGTTGGGCTGCAGAAGTTGAGTAGTGAACGCGATTTCTACAATAATTCAAGGACAAAGAATCATAGCTATAATGGCTGACGGAGCGCAGACAGAGACGGATATTGCATCAAGTCCAGCAGTGTCCATCCACACGCCCCAAGGTCGGTGATCCTTGTTCTACCGAGGACCGGGAGCGAGAGCGAGGCCCACTTACGTGAGAGATCTTCTTGTCACCGAAGAGCACATGAGTATGCCAAGGTACCGATTCAGTATCTCCAAATGATGCTGAAGCCATCCGCGACATCTTGTACCCCCTCGGAGCGAAGTCCATCTTTCCAAAGGCAGATCTTGGTGATGACGTCCTCGAGTTGTGCCACAAGCGAGAAGATACTCGGCCAAAGGATTGTACGCATAGCAGAAGAAGCCTTAGCATCGATTAGAATTTGAGTTGTAGACATGAAAGATGCTCCACGGAGACAGTCTGGTTCTGGTGTCCATCCGCAAAGCCAGACCTGCCAGAACCTACCGATCATTTCGTTGCTGTTGATGATTTCATGATGCAGGACTCCCCAAGAGGATCGTGCCGAGGACGAGGTCTCGGATGAGGATGGGAGTTGGCTTGGAGAAGGTCGTATTGACTTGGGCCCCTGCATCAACCCCCTGGATTCGTACGAGGTGCATCTTTCCCTCTTGTGGATTAGAGCTGTCAGCCGGTTGCATTAGCTCCAGTGGAGTCAGTGGAGCCCGCTGCCGGCTTCTCCACTGAAGTTGACCTTATCTTGACCGCTAAGTCACATCCCCCGGCTGCTCCAAGAACGCAGCGATTGAGGAACAACACTGCATGGGGACTACAATCCACATACGACATTTAGACTGTCCTGGCCCCTCAATAGCAGAGTCTCCATCCCATGCGGGCAGAACTGCTGCTTTCGTCCGCCCGGGGAAGCAGAAGCTCCTTCGACGAGCATTTCGGTTTCGATCTTCGGGTACGGCCTCGGAGTGGCGCTGGAATGCGTATAAATGTGCGGCGCGTACCTTGTGGAACAATACGCGTGGACAAATCAGGAGCGCCTTGAATACCATGTCCACTCCGAAGAATATCCACACAAAATATCCGATCTTCGAAGAAGAAGACCTCGCCGATTTTCTACAGCTTCTTGAACTCCTCGCCTTACTCATCCTTTATGTCCTTAGTCGTGGCCTGACCGTTGGGCAACGAGTTGTGGGAAACCCGTCGTCCACGGCCACATACAATGCGATTCTACACAATTCGCAGGTTAGTATGGTAAAGCGGGACAGACACTATTTTTACCTATGAAGTGTCGTTGCTTTCACCGAAATATCTGATAACTGATATATCCGTGGTCATCCATTACTTGAGTGCTAGCCAGTGCTGCTATGGACTCCATGTTCGCTTTCTGTGCCCTTGAAAGAGGATTCCACGATTGCCCAAGAGATCCAGCATAGACGCCTTCCCCCTTCCCAGACACCGAGTATCGGCTAGTCGCTTCTGCAGGTCTAAGGACATATGGAACTTTGGTGTAAGAAACACCAGAGTCTGATCCCCTCTCTCTCTCCCCTCCGGGCTGGGGAACCACGGCTGTGGTTTCCCAGTTCGTTGTAGAGAAGCATTTGCGTGCGGCTTTAGATCAGGACAGCTGCCCTCAAATTTGGACATTTCGATGTCTGTAGGTTGTGGCTCCTGGGCTGGATCCGTGACCACGTCATCTAGCCATCTCATGTACTCGACAAAACCGGAGCTAAGAGAACCTGGAGCCAGGGAGCTATTTGACAATAGCCCAACAGCGATCGTCTTTCCGACGTTGAAATAGTCGTTAGGACTATGTTCCGCATGCGTCGCTGCCAAGGTCGCACACTCATTTACCCATTCCCTGTTTGACCACAAGATTATAATTGGAAAGATCAAGTAGGTTCTGAATCAGTCAAGCTCCTGGTTCAGTCGAAATATGCCAGGATGGAAAGGCGTGATGCAATGGCGCGAAGATGTCGGCATCACCATTCCTCCTTCCGCCGAGCCACACGACCACACGTGCGCCATTCGAGAAGACATGTTTCATGTCCTTGACCTGATGACCACGTTCCTGAATGTTCCCTCGATTGATGCACAGCATATCAATCCATAAGAGACGTGAATGAGGAGGATATCGTATGTTAGTCAAGTAAGGCTTGATGAGGGTTACCAGTGACAAGAAACCATTGGCCGTTATATTGGATCGATTTCCCTCTCGTAGGATTCCCCCAAGCACGCGAGAGAGCCCCATATGGGAGCCTATCAGAATGGCGAGCTGCTAAATACTAATAGCCCTCAGCAAACTGGGTCATCGTCGTGTCCGGGTGCTAGAATTACAACGCGAAACTGTCCGTCTCGGGCACGGAATAGATCGCTATGCTGGGCGTTACCATACTTTTCTTGATACTGAAGTTTCTTGATTATCAGCGCTCATCGTAGATGTAAAGGAGTTCCCATGGAAGTGAGGTAGAGAGTGCTGGATATGACGTGGAGACACAGAAGAAGTAGCATAACGAAGGAGTTGGAAGTATGGCAACCGCTAAGGTGGCGGAAGGTCAGCGGCCCAGTCCAAAAGTCTCGATGTTACTGAGGCGAATCTTTCCGTCTAGATGATTATGCGTATAGCCATATTCTTTCAGTAATACTTGAAAGTGAGAGAAACCCCGACGTGATTGAGGCTCAATAGGCCGATGAACTAAGTTGCGACATGCTACTGCTTTGGTTGTGACTCGTCCGAGTAGCGCCCTGGTGAGTGCGAGCGATACTTGAGTAGATTGCAAAGTCACGTGGGCGTAACAGAGACATTTCTCGTAGTGCGCTGTCAGTGTCAAGCGGGAGGGTTCAAAGGATATAACTACTCGATTATAACTACTCAATTACTGTGTGTAGGATGGCAACGAAGGTGGAATCAGCCTTCTGATCAAGCGGCCAGCTAAGTAAGGCTAGTAAAAGAGGAGCGTTGAGAGGCAGTCGGCAGCTGATTGGATCTGGTTGCGACTGCGGCCCAATCGAAGGGTCACTGGCTATTCGACGTGGCAGAGACTGGGTGCCTAATATTCACACCATGAGGCAGCCCAAGTCTTTGCTCGGAAGAAGTCTCGCCATCTGCTGTCCTTATTCCCTAGACCACTACCTGGATACTACCTAAGTTCTAGCCGAAGTTAATATACCCGTGCACGGGATTATCTCCACGCCAGGTAACGTACACTCGTGACAGCCTTTTCATGACATATTCAAACGAACGCCGACAGGTCTCTCTAAACCTTTTAGAGTTGACAAATAATCATTGCAATAAGTTCAAATCATGTATGCATAACCGACATTTCAGTCTTAGAGCATGATAGAAACCAAGCTACTCTTAGGGACCACGCGATTGAATGTATCCTTAGGCAGTCTCTATTAGATAGAGTCTCTGCAGAAGTTGAATAATAAACCTAGCATAGTGGGAGTGCAACCTTGACATTTGCATCTCTATCACATTTCTATGTGCTCCTTAAGGGACAGACCTGTCTATGTTTTCATATGCCGACATTACACCAGTGAGTCGAACGTGTCGCATCAACGTGATTCTAATGTCATGTCATAGGTAGAGGAATGAGTCCTTTCCGACAAATATTTACCTTGCGCGTATTCGTATGAGTCGGATTGTCACCCTAGCGGCTAAAGTCATTCTTGGGCAACGACCAGATAGGACAGCGACAATTGAGCCTCACTTCAGGATTGGAACAACAAAATGATATCTGCCGCATCTCATCAATATAGTCAGTGGTTTCCGGGCGCTTTTTCTTCTATCATACAAAAAGACTGCGGGGAAGGACTCTCGCCGCCCCAGTTATATCAAAGTCTGCAGTTGACGAAGAACAACTCTCGAAGTTCAAGTTGACTCGCCGACAGACAAGAGTATACGCCATATTGAACCTCGCGATCCCGACAGGATATGAAGCTGCATGAATTCACTGCGGTCCATGTGCATGTAGCGACATACATATCTACGAGGCGCAGCCATCCGTTGGTTGCCTAATCAGGCCACAACCCCAAACTGGATTCCATTTCAAGCCTAACGTTGGTCTTCGCGTTTCGGCACGGCCACCTCAAGTTCTGCAACTTCCCGTCTTTCTATAACTCTGCACATAACACCACAGCAAGGTATAAATTGACCTCGGGTCGCCTGTCACTATCTCCTCCCTGCTCATCGCTTTGTCTCTCTCAAGAGGGCTTCGGTCGGGAGTGGACACGGGAAATTTTCACTTCGCCGCAACCGAAAGGCACCAACCGCCGTGGAGTGAGGTCAGCTTAGGCGGCAAAACCAAACTCATCCACCTATACTCGGAGCCAGAATGAGCGGCGTCATCTCCCTTGCGAGGACCTCCCTCGCAGGAGGAAGCGCGGGTATTAACAATACCTTCCAGACTCTCCTCAGGACGCCCACTTTCCGGTTTCTGCATCGCTTCTTCTCGACCTGGCTCAAGGTCGACATCACCACCCTAGCCGCCCTCCTGACCGTGTACGGCGTTGTATCTGCAGGCATCCGAGACTTGCACAGCATAGCGCTCAAGATCTACTGGTACATCACGCGGTTCTTCACCGCTTCGGTCTCCATCGCCGGCAACGACAGGCTCAACAAGGAAATCCTGGGCTGGCTCGGCGCCAACGTGCTTATCCGCCAGAATCCCCGCATCGTTACGGCGCGCTCGGAGACCGTCGACAACAAGTCTGCCTGGTACACCCGACTGAGAGCCCCGGTGGAGAGGAATGACTATACCACCGAGAAGCGTGTTCCTGTACAGTATCTCCCCGCATTTGGTACCACTTGGTTCATCCACGACCGTAACATCTTCCTCATCCGCCGTATCGCCAAGAATGGCCCGTTCCAGGCGTCCCCGGAGGAGTACGTCTCAGCTCCCGACGGCGACGAGCCGCTTGTCGTTACGTGTCTGGGCCGCTCGGTCGAGCCGATCAAGAGATTCCTCGGGACCTGCCGCGACTTCGCAGACAAGCAGCGGGAGTCGTACGTCACCGTTCGTGCCTGCAAGAGTGAGTTCGACCGCGGAAACTGGGACGTGACGATCCTGCGGCCCATCCGCCCACTGGACACTATCCACTTCGATGAGGCGACCAAGGCAGAGCTCATAGCGGACATTAAGAACTACTTGAACCCCGCCACTCGGAAGTTTTACACCGCTCGCGGCATCCCCTATCGTCGCGGCTACCTGCTTCATGGCCCGCCGGGAACGGGAAAGACGTCCTTGTCCCTCGGTCTGGCAGGCTACTTCGGCCTGGAGCTCTATCTAGTCCACATGCCCACGGTCCACGGCGACACTGAGCTGGAGAAACTGTTTTCTTCGCTACCGCCTAGATGCTTCATCCTCCTCGAGGACATCGACGCAGTCGGAATGAAGCGGCCGTGGGAGAGATTCGACGACGACAACGACGATAGCTCAGACGATGACGGCGGCCACCACAGGCGTGCCTCTCTGTCCAGCTCCCGCTGCACGCTCTCTGGCCTCCTCAACGTCCTCGACGGTGTAGCCTCCCAGGAAGGCCGCATCGTGCTCATGACGTCCAACTTCGCGGACCGGCTAGATGGCGCGCTGGTCCGGCCCGGCCGCATCGACAAGATGATATACCTGGGCAACATATCGCAGCGCAGCGCGCTGCTGATGTTCCTCCGTATGTACGCGCCGGATAGGAGCGGCGCGTCAAGCACAAAGGATCAAGCACAAGGCGAGAAGGACAGTGAAGAATTGGTGAAGCTGGCTTCGCGGTTCGGCTGCGGCGTCCCCAACGAGATATTGACTCCCGCCCAGCTGCAGGGCTACCTGCTCAAGCATCGCAACTCACCCACCGAAGCAGTCGAGCAGCTGGCAGCGTGGGTCGTAGCGGAGATAGCCATGATGGAGGAGGCCGCGAGGCGCGCTAAGGCGTTCAACGCAGAGATGGCCAAGCGCAGAAAGAAGAGAAATGCTAGATGATTTGTGGCCATCGTCCCGGGCCACTACCCCGTTGCTGGTGAGAGTCGCTAGCAAAGATATTGCTCAAGGAGACACCGCCGGAGTGAGCGAATATGAAACTTTTGACGGTGACACCCTAATGCGTGAGACCCCCGGATGAAGCATGACTGGCTGGGGATCAGGGAGGAGTTTAACGAAAGCCACAGAGGCCTTCTTTTCGCATTTAGCTCGAAGGTGTTCAGAGCCCCTTGCTGCATGCAATACTGTATGATATTAGCTGCATGGTATCGCCGATAAGGCATACCGAGATAGGATGCTTCAACTTCAACCTCATCATGGCATTCCTCTTCTTGTAGGTGTAGGTGAGGCTGACGGTCGCTGAGTATGTTACGCTACTCAGATATTGAAACCCCTTTGGTGGTGATGCACACACCCCTACGTCACTCCGACATTACGTCATGTACCATCCATCACCTTTCTCTCTGCAGTACTTGTTCACCACTTCGACTCACCGTAAGCGATATTCTGATACTCAAAGCCGAAGATTTGAAGTCAGCAGAAACACACCTGAAGGCACTCAACCAAGATGTCAGGCACTGCGCCCAGCCAAGATTCCCACGCCGGTCACTCCCGCGACCTCGAGCAGGAGTCCCTCGACTCCCACCAGCACGGCCAGGCGACGTAAGCTATTCCGCTCCTTCCGGGACAACAACGCACCTTGCAGACTTTGTGCTAAGAGTATGTCAGGAACATCATCGACGAGACCTCCGACACCTACGGCACCAAGCGGCCGGATGCGGACGTCGGCGGGAACGCGGAGCTGCACGGCGAAGCGCTGAAGGACCGCATCGACGACGCGGTACCCAAGGGGCCGAAGAAGGCGGATCCGAGTTCCGGAGGAAGGGTCATGGTTGGGGAGCAGGGGGACCTGCACGACCTGGCTGCGGCTAAGCAGCCCTAGATACATTCAAGATCGGACTAGGGAAACGAACTGCTTATGCGCTGGCTTTCAGAGGTATTTTTACAAGACGAATATGCAGGCTCACGATAGGTAAGGGAGTTCGAAGTCTGAGGGCATTGTCTCCTGATCCCGGGCTCTCGTTGGCGCCTTCACTCCACCCTCATTTCCACTAACTCGTCCGTTATCGTCAAAAGCCAAAGTCATGTAGTAGAACTACGGTACCGATATGTTATCACCATCAAGGATGAGACATGGAAGGAGTTCCTCCAACAGGCATTCTCAATCGTCGTCGTCGTCCTCCTCCAGCTTCTTTCCTTCCTTCTTAACTGGCGGATACTTCAGCGGCGCGTTCGCCCCCAGGCCCCATCCATAGAGGCCTTCTCCGACCCCTGCCATGCCTCCGAGCCCCGACGTCCCCCCGGCCGTGATACTCCCAGCGCTCTGGTTGCCGCCGACATTCGGCCGGTCCTTGGCCCAGTCCTCCAGCTGAGCCCTGTCCATGCCCGTGTACTTCTTCAGGTCATCGTCTGACATGGTGTTGTTTCGGCCCGTCTTGGCGTCCTGGTACCGCCGGTAGAGGGACTTCTTCGGCTCGGAGGCCGGCGCGGTAGCCTGGTCGGTATTGCCGGTGGTATCAACCGGCGGCTTCTTGTCCTTGAAGAGCTTATCGAACATTTCGCGATGCTTCGCGCACTAATGGAGCAAGAGAAGGCCACTCAGGATGGAGCTATTCCTGTGGCAAGACGAAGATGTACAAGCAGCAGCGGTGGGAATCGTGGGGAAGATATGCAATTCCGGGGTTTGAACTTAGTTGCCTACACAAGGAGGGGTTTGTTCCGCAAAGAGAGGCTAACTGCGCTTACGTGCTGCGCCATGGCTCAGCCTCCAGGAACCGTTTGTCGTACTACGTCGACTACTGCTTAGGGCAAACAAAAGGTGTCTCTTCCTCGAGATGATAGGCTCAATGCTTTAGTCCATCTACCACACAGGCAGAGCTGGCCATTCCTAGACCGACACCGAGGCAAGGACAGATAAGCGCCCCTGGCACCACACGTTCTTGCATGCTCGTGAAGATAGGGCGAGCAAAGAGGCAGATCCAGTCCAGGTTACAGCAGCTTCGGCTAGAGGCTGTTGGCAGCTCTTCATTGTCAGGACTCGATTGCTCTTACGATATGGCTAAAGCCGTGCCCGCAAGCCACTAAACCCACCCACCACTTCACCATATCTTCTATACGCATCCCCTTCAGCGTCAAAGTTGAGCAGCCACGGCTCTCTCACCAAATGGAGAGACTCATGGTTCTTCCTGATGTCATCCCAGTTGGCCTTATGCCATCTCTCTCGCGTCTTCGGACCCATCGCCTGAGCTTTGTGAACTCTCCCATACCGTATCTTCTCGTATGCCCTGACGGCGGTAGGGACATCTCCTTTGCCGGCGAGATCCAAGCAGGTAGCTAGTACGACGCCGTCCTCGATGGATTGGCTCGCCCCCTGGATGGACGTCGGCAGGAACGGGTGCGCAGCGTCGCCGACGAGCGCTATCCGGGCCTTTGGCGAGATGAAGGTTGGGAGGGGGTCGCGAAAGACTAGCTTATGATCGATAAGCCGCCCCGTCTTGGGCGTGGCCTTGACGATCTCGGTGACGATAGGTGCCCAACCTTCGAGGTATTTCACGGCCTCTTCGACCTTGCCAGGGAACTGCCAGCTCTCCTCGATGTTTCCATCGTCCTTATGCGTGAACACCCAGTTGAACTCCTTTCCGTCCTTCAGAGACGAGGCGAGGAAGTGGATGTCTGGTCCGATCCACCCCTGATGAGTATCGCCGTTCACAACTAGGTGCTTCAGCATCTCATTGTTAGCGATGACGTCGCCAGGGAACCAGGCCCTGTAGACGGCATAGCCTGAGGACTTCGGCTTGTCATCGAAGCCCAAGACGATCTTCCTGCCCCTCGACCGCACGCCCTCCGCCGCGATGACGATGTCGGCTGTCAACTGCTCCCCGTTCACCACAACCCCAGCATGCTCATCCGCCTCAAAGTAGTCCGTGACCCTCCGCCCCATCCGGATGTCGATGCCCCGCTCTCTCGCGTGGTTATAGATAATACCGTGCAGCTCCCCGCGATGCGCGTTGATCCTCCTTCCCCATGCCTTCTCCGCCGCGAAGGACTGCCGCGTCACGAATTCGCCCTTCCAGTGGAACAGGTCCAGCCAGGTGGTCTGGCGCGCGACGCGCTCCATGGCGTCCACGACGCCCGGCCACCGCTCAAAGGCGCGCGACCCGTTGGGGTCGAAGCTGATGATGTCGCCGATGCGCGTGATCTCCGCGATGTCAGAGACCTTCTCCAGCAGCGTCACGGTGTGGCCCTTGCGGTCGCACTCGATGGCCGCGGAGAGGCCGGCGAAGCCGGCCCCCACCACGATCACCTTGATGCCGGAGGGCGGCAAGCGGGGAAAGGAGGCCATTTCTGTTTGTTGCTTTGGCCGTACCTCGCTGCTCGAGCTCTTCAGTCTTCGAAAGGCCGAACGACGCAGTATTTCAGTCGAACTTTCGCCTTCTTCGAAACGGGTGAATTGATCTTATCGTCTGACACACGGCTCCTCGGCAGTAAATCTACTTCCCGTCATATACAATTGCCGTGCCGCTTCCTGCAGCAATAAAGGATGTCCGGGTTCGGATACGGCTGGTCATACAAGCATGAGGATCGTCATCTATTGGTTGCTCTTTCGTCGCTTGGGTCGGAGGGAGCAATATCAACCAAAGTCTTCCCGTCAGACTTTCGGCATCGATGCCTTGATGCAGGATGACGGTAGCATCAGAAAACTCGTAGAAGTCGCCGTCAATGAAAGGAGTCCTCCATTGGCTTCAGAAGGTAGCAGATATGGTAAATGTCTGGATCTGCAGGCCTCTGTTTGGGAGTCGGTATCTTCGCGATGACATCCACGTCAAAGGGCAGCGCGTCAAGATTAAACCGCGAAGACGAGTAACTCATCGAGATCCAGATGCCGCCCTCGGCCAAGCAGTCCCTGACACTCCAAGCCATGCGCAACAGCGCTTCATCACCACCGCAAGACACCGCGTCAGCCGTGCTCTTGTCAATGACTAGGTCGAACTTCCCCGGCAGGTCTAATTGCGTAGCATCGGCGATAAGATACTTCATCTTGATGTTACCAAACGCGGCCATCTCCAGTTCAACTCCTCTATCCACGGCAATAGGCTCGTAGTCAACGTTAGTGACCTCGAGAAACCCTCTTTTCCGCAAGTGGTTCTGCAGGTCGCTCGTCCCGGCCCCAACATGGAGGATGCGCGAGGAGGCATCGAGCCGCGACAGATACGGATCCAGTATGGATGCGAAAACCTCCGATGGGGCAAGCCACTCGAATGAGGTTTCTGTGGCGAAGCGAGAATGCCAGTACTCCTGCTTGTCAAAGGCGGCGGGCATCTTAGCATGACATGTCACTCTCACCGAATGTAAAGAACACAGAAAGGAATGTGATCGGAATGAAGGCCGCTCAAGATTTTCCCCCAACCTTTGTCCTTTTCCAGCTGGTTGGCACCTGGCAGCCATAGCTCCGGGGTACCGTATCCGGGCATCACTGACGCCCTCGGCTGGGATATCGGCTTCAGGGAGCAGCCGCCTCTATGTGAAAAGAAGTAACAAGTGGTAGATACAAAGCGAAATTCACCGCGAGGAGTCAAGACTCAGTTGACCATTTTCAAAGCAGAGGGAACCAACAGGTACCACGAGCCAAGGTATCGTCAACCTGTCCTTGGATTAGGTTTTAGAAGACAGTGTCAAAACAGAGTCAATGACTGAGAGAAGGAGCCTTGTAAGAGTTATCAACCAAGTCCCCGACAGTGAACAACGCTGACAACAGTGCTGCGGATTCATGATGTGCATACGGATATCATGCAGGGGTTTTGTTCTGACGTCAAAACCGTAACCGAGCACGCCATCTTCCTTAAAGGCACCATCAGCGCGAAGTCCCCCACTCCCCTATCCGCATACAGCTTTCAGGTAGCGCCATACTACAGATCTTCCGATTACAGCCGCATGCTATTGCTCACTAGGAGTTCGTCCGCGCGGGCATCTCAGACTTCGCAAGGACCTTTGCTGCCTCGACTCCGGGATCGTACATCCCTGTCTCAGTGTAGTACTTCTCCCACTCTATCAGCAAGTCCGTTAGTACCTTGGGCTGCTCAGACGCTAAGTTATGCAGCTCGCCATGGTCCCTCGCCAGGTCATACAGCTCCCACTCATCCGACCCCTGGGGGGCTGGCATGAAGATGGCCTTCCACTTGCCGCAGCGGATTGCCCGCCGGCCGAAGAGCTCCCAGCCCGTCACGTCCTGGGATCCGCCGTCGTGCACTGTCTGGGTCTCTCCCGTCAGGTGGGCAACCCAGGAGCGGCCGCGCGGTAGTACTACGTCCCGCCCCCGGAAGCTGCTGCCGGGATGCGGAATGCCAGCCAGGTCCAGAACCGTCGGCAGGACGTCCATGACCGTGGTGAACTCGTGCGTCACGGTGTCGGCCGGCACGCCGAAGTGGGGGTACCGCACGATGCAAGGACAGCGGATGCCACCCTCCGTGATCCACGTCTTGTGGCCTCTGCTGGGTGCTGTGGCCGCCGACGCCCACCGCGGCCCATACCACACGAAGGAGTCGGCGTTGCCCACGTTCTCCAGCGAGTTGTTGTAGAACTTCTTGACTACCTGGACCAGAGGGACGCCAGCCATGATGGGCAATGCCTCGAGCAGCTTACCCTCGGCGCCGTTGTCAGAGATGAACATGATGAAGGTGTTGTCTAGCTCACCCGTGCCCTCAAGGTAGGACACCACCCGGGCGAGGTGCTGGTCGATCAAGTCTACCATGGCGGCGTATGTCTCCATCCGCCTGGCGGAATGGGTCTTCTCGTCAGCGTCCATGTCTGGCCATTCTTTTGCTACTTCGCCCACCATCGGAGCCGGCTCGACGTCAGCGGGCACGAGGCCGCGAGCAATCAGTGCCTCAAGTCTGCGTGCACGGAGAGCTTCAGGGCCCTCGTCGTACTTACCCTTGTACTTGGCAATTTCGTCCTGCGGCGCCTGAAGCGGCCAGTGAGGTGCGGTGTAAGCGAGATACGCAAAGAAAGGCTTCTCACGCTCTTCAGGGCTCCTTTCACTGAAATAGTCGAGGAGATTGTCGGTGAAAGTCTTGGTTGAGTAGAAATCTTCCGGAAGGTCCTTGATCCGATCCAAGAAGACGTTGTCCCGCATCCAGAGCCCGTCGGTACACACCGCAGGCTGCCTGAACGGGTACGCTCCGAGCTGAGGCTCGTTGTTGAAATGATTTCCGGCTCCGGCAAGATACACGAAGCTCTTGTCAAAGCCTCTTGCATGAGGGCTGTATTCCGATTTGGTGCCGAGATGCCTATTAGCGTGAGCAACTTCACGCCGGTGCATCTCTGGTGGCGGACAGTTTACCATTTCCCGGACATGATGGTGTGGTAGCCTCCATCCTGGAGAATTTCTGGAAGAGCTGCTACGCGGTAGTTGAGGTACCCTTCGTAGCCAGGCTTCCCTTCATAGCCCTTGTTGAATCTCATGAACTCTGCCATCTGGCCCAGACCGGCGATATGGTTATCCGTTCCGGACATCAGCATCGCTCGTGTCGGGGAGCATGCAGACGCCGTGTGAAATCCGGTCATGATGACGCCTTCTTTAGCCAGCCGGTCAAGGGTCGGCGTCGCGATCTCGCTCCCATAGGGCCCGGTATCACTGAAGCCAAGATCATCGGCCACGACGATCAGAAAGTTGGGCTTCCTGTTAGCAGACATTGTGGTCACCTTGGGTTTTTGGTCTCACTCCTGGTACAACTCGCGGAGCGCCTGGGATTGCGAAATCGACCGGCGTGCGCGGCGTAAAAAAGCCTCTTCTAAGTTCTAGCCGTGAAGATAGCCGTCTATTCCCCCTGACGCATGACGAACACTTCACCCCACAGATCGAACCGAAGATCCCTGGTGGCTGCAAGAGGTAGTTTCGAGCCAGGTTCCCCATCGAAGATACATACAGCGTAAACTTTACCTTTCTCGACGAGCTGCTTTGCTGGACTGAGCGTAGCTACTCGCACGCGACTTCAGGGAGCTCGCACGCCATCGCGATATGTGACTTTTGCGGCCTATGATTGGTCAGGATGCCTCTGACGCCGTACCCGGAGGCGCTTTAAGGCGGATGACAAGCTTGCGGGATCTAACCCTCTGCAGGCACGTCAAAAGAAACCCGAGCAGTCACTCGAGCGTCGGGAAGTTGTCAGGCGGTTCCTAGCAGGATCGGATAGTCGTCTATACATTCTGCGCTAGACAGAACCGTAAGACTGAGTTGCGGCGGCTGTGGGATACCCTCGGGTAGGATTTTAGATATATCAACAGGTATCCGGTCTGCTCTCGGTCCAAAAATACAATTCAAGACTTTCAAGCGTCTCTAAGACTTTGCTTCCAGTGTGCGAACAGTTCTTTGAAGTTCGCGGCTCTGTAGTTCCGTCTTTAAGATGAAGCCTCTCAGGGACTACATCCCCAATCACCATATTGCCGGCCACTTTACAGTGAATCTCGTCCTCACCAACATTGTCATTGCAATTAGCGTGTTCAGTTTCGGCTTTGACAATGTCCTCTACAACACCATTCAAGCTATGAAGCGTGAGTGTTGACTCCTCCCCGACCCGTGTAACAGTGTCCATCTTCAGGGGCTAACTCCTGGCCACTGCCACCACAGCCTTCAAGAAGCAGTTCGGAACCTATGACGCCGACAAAAAGTCTTGGGACATTGACTCGACGCACCTCGCCTTCCTCAACTCCTTCCCCCTCCTCGTCTACGCCGTCGGCCTGCTGCTGGCCATGTTCATCGGCGAGCGCTACGGGCGGCGCCTCGTGCTCGTGCTGATGCAGCTCCTGTGCCTCGCCGGCGTCGCCGTCACCTACACCTCCACGACCTTCGGCCAGATCCTCGCCGGCCGCTGCCTGGTCCAGGCATACATCGGCATGCAGGAATGGCTCGTGCCCATGTTGCAGGCGGAGCTGGTGCCAGCCTCTATCCGCGGCAGCATGGTGGCGCTCTTCGTCTTCGAGCACCAGTTCGCCGCTTTCATCTGCTCCATCATCACAAACTTCACGTCCAAACATACTGACAATTCCGCGTGGAGGATCCCTGTCGTCATCATGTTCGCCTGGCCCTCGCTCGTTCTCTTGCTGCAATGGGTTGTCCCCGAATCGCCGAGGTGGCTGCTGAGACAAGACCGTTTTGATGATGCTGTCGCGAGCCTGCACCATCTGTACGGCTGTAGCCAGGACTACTCGGCGGCTGAGGAGGCTCAGCTACTGAAGGAGTCCCTCGACGAGGTGGATCAGGTGTCCAAGGGGGAGTGGAGGGATCTGTGGAAGGGAACCAACCGAGTAAGCCTACTTCTTCGGCCACTGTCCATGAAATCAAAGGCATTCAGCTAACCACTGTTTTTTTACAGCGCCGGACAATGATTGCTGTCGTCGCTGCCGCGATGAGCATGCTGTCCGGTAACGCCTTCACCTCATCCTACGGCACCGTCTTCCTCGCCCAGGTTGGCGGCATAGATGCCTTCACGGGAACAATGATCAAGAAGGTCGTTGTTCTCTGCGGGCCCATCACGGCCATGATCCTCCTCGAGAATCTCGGCAGAAGAAGGATGTACATGGCCTGGGGCACAGTGGCGGGCCTTGCACTGCTTGTCATGGGGGCGCTCGGGACTCAAGATCCGCTATCGAAGAAGTACAAACAGGGCATCGTGGCCATGGCCATTTTCTTCCCGTATGCCCGGATCGTCTCATTTGGTGCCCTGTAAGTCGCGTATTGTTCTTATGCTCGGCTTGTGCTCCCGTCACTGACACTGATTGTAGGGCTTCCTTGATGCCACCAGCTGAAGTCCCGTCCGCCAGACTCCGGGACAAGACATCTTTCGCGGCCTGGACGACCCAGAATTTCTTTGACTTCGTGACCTCGTTCACCCTGCCATATCTCCTCAATGCGCCCTATGCGCACCTGCAGTCCAAGGTGGGCTTTATCTACGGCAGCTTCTGCATCGCTGGCGTAGTCTGGGCCTACTTCTGCATGCCGGAACTCAAGGGCAGGTCTCTGGAGGAGGTCGAGGAGATTTTTGAGCAGAAAGTCCCGGCAAGACACATGAGAAGTACGTGCCATGCAATTGATCCCTCTGGCTAACTCTTGCTAACTCATTGCACAGACTGGAAATCAAGTAATCAGCAGAGTGTAGGCGTGAGGGTGACACAGCTGGAGAATGAGACTGCTGGCACGGCTAGATCTCATTTGGAGAGGAAGATTGCTGAAGTTGAGGCGTAAGAAAAGGGTGCAGATAGACGGCCATATTACGGAGTGAACCCAAATAACGGATCTGCATCAGGGGCCGTAATCCGTATCGTTGAACAGCATAGCCATTGCACAGACACCTAGGACATGCTAAGAAGCCCTAGGAGGGATCTAGGTACAAGATATCTCGCGGACGCTACACTGGGTCTAGCAACTGAGATGGTTGTGTGGTCTTCGTGGAGTTCCCTCAGATTAACTATGCTTTTGCTTCTGTGTAGACTGGGGTTGCTAACGGATGAACAGAGTGGAAGCGTGGCAATCTAGATCCAGAGAGCCCTCTACGTCTTCCTTATCCATGGTTAGAGTTATTTCCATAGGCGAGGATTCTCATCTATCTGACTTCTTGGGGCTGGGAGCCTCCAGCCGTCTATATAAACCTGGCTTCTCCCCCCTATCCTGCCCAGTTCTGACCCTCTCGATTTCATCTTCCCGCAGCCCCACAATCCTTTCTAGACCAACACCACCCAACATGGCCCCGTCCACCGGCCCCGTCTACACAGAACCACCCATCCCCAGCGGGCTTCCCGTAAAGAAGCCCAACCTCCTCATCTTCATGCCCGACCAGCTGCGCTACGACGCCCTGGGCTGGACCGGCAACCCAGTGGTCAAGACGCCCAACATCGACACCCTCGCCGGGCGCGGCGTGCGCTTCACCAACTGCTACACGCAGGCGAGCGTGTGCACGCAGAGCCGCATCTCTATGTTCACGGGCCGCCACCCGCACGTCACGGGCCACCGCAACTTCGACAACCTCATCAAGCCGTGGGAGCCCAACCTCTTCCGGTCGCTCAAGGAGGGAGGGTACCACGTCGCATGCCTGGCGCCGCGCGGGGACCTGTTCGGGCCGGAGGTTGTTGAGCTGAGCGTCGACGAGTACGGCTTCGTGGTGCTCCCCGACAACCTGCCGGGGAACTGGAAGCCGGGAGGCCAGCCGGAGCCGGAGGACAAGGACGACATCTGGCACAGGCTGTTCTACAAGGGCAGGAGGGAGGCGGGCGAGGCGTTCGACTATGACGAGGGCGCGGTGCGGTCGGCGGAGGCGTGGCTGGCGAACCCACCCGAGGGGCCGTGGGTGTTGTTCCTGCCGCTGTTCTTCCCGCACTGCCCATTCTGGGCCGAGGAGCCGTATTTTTCTATGTACGATCGAAGCGCAATGCCTAAGCCGGCGAAGGTGGCAGACAAGGTGAGAAGTTCTTGATACGACATGGCCGAAAAATATGGCTGACATGGGGCAGACCGGCCATGAGCCGCGATACATGGAAGCCATCCGCAACAAGTACGGCACAGCGCGGGCGACGGACGACATGTGGGCGGAAGTGATGGCAGTGTACTACGGGATGATCAGTCGGCTGGACGACCAGCTCGGCCGTATCGTATCCATCCTCGACTCCACAGGTCTCTTCTCCAGCACCGTGACCATGTTCTTCACAGACCACGGCGAGTACCTAGGCGACTACGGCCTGATCGAGAAGTGGCCCTCCGGACTGTCGGACTCGCTCACGCACCAGCCCCTGATCCTGGCCGGCGCGGGCCTCCCCGCGGGCAGGGTCGTGGATGCCATGGCGGAGATGGTCGACCTTGTGCCGACGGTGCTCCAGCTCTGCGGGATCGGGGAGCATTTCGCGCACAAAGGGAGGAGCTGGCTGCCGGCCATCCTCTCAGGATCTGAGCACAAGGAGTTCGCGTTCAGCGAGGGCGGCTTCCTCCTCGCGGAGGAGCCGCTTCTGGAGTTGGGGCGGTGGCCGTACGACCTCAAGGCGGCACTGCAGCACGAGGACACGTCGCTGATCGGCAAGGCGACGGCGATACGAAGCAAGGAGTGGACGTACGTCTACCGGCTGTACGAGCCACCTGAGCTGTACTCCAGAAAGGGGGATGACCCGAAGGAGCTGCACAACCTTGCTGCTGATCCGCAGTATGCTCACGTCGTCCGTAGCTTCGAGTCGGTCTTGATGAGGTGGTTGGTCGAGACCGGAGACGTGATTCCTTGGACGCGAGACCCGAGATTCCCTACGGTCCGACTGGAATCTCCGGCCGAGCAGCTTGAGAAGAGGAAGACTCGTCAGCCTGGAAAGGAGGCGGCGCCATGAGCCTCATCCTGTCCGTCTTGTCCGGTTTCACAGCGGTTAGTCCCTGGGAGGTAGCAAACAGTTTCCAAGCAACAGGAGAGATCCGGTCGCCAGTCTTAGTAATTCTGGCAGCGTGAATGTGACAGCTCGGACTCAGAATACAATTAGGAGTTTGTCCTCGCACTTTGTGAGCCCGCGTGTGACCCCACAGTCGTCTCAGTACCGGCCGGCTGCTTTGAATGCTCTCGTAAGCCCGGTCCAATGTCTGCCGTGACCCAGGAGACTCCCGCACCGGCGATGAGCCTGCGACCCATGCCAGGATGGTGAGTGACAAGGCGACAGATCAGAATTTCTAAGCGCAGGTTGCGTCAACCTCCGATTTCTCCAGGGGGAATGGTTACTGGCCCTGGGCTAGGCTGGGATGGTGTGCTTGGCGGAGCGGGCCACTTGGTCCACCGAAGGG
Source organism: Pleurostoma richardsiae (assembly GCA_030052745.1). Taxonomy (NCBI): domain Eukaryota; kingdom Fungi; phylum Ascomycota; class Sordariomycetes; order Calosphaeriales; family Pleurostomataceae; genus Pleurostoma; species Pleurostoma richardsiae. The sequence continues at coordinate 543,196 of JANBVO010000010.1, forward strand.
GGGGTCCTCTCGGCACGCGGCCGGTTAGCACAAGTGTCGCCGGCCGGTATAAAGACGAGCCGCGACGTCGTCTTGTCTGCCGGCCGACGTCTGAACAACGATACAAGCTCTAGATCCGCTGTATTTGAGTATAGAAAGAAAGCGTAGACCACAAGGCGCAACATGAGTGACTTCGAGAAGCTGGTCGAGAAAGCCGTCGAGGACCGCACCGTCCCCGGCGTGGTCCTCCTCGCGAAGGACAAGTCGGGTTTGTTGGGCCTCCGGCAAAGTAATGCTACAGAAATGATGCTGACAATTCACTGCAGGCAAGGTCAACTACTCCAAAGCCTTCGGCCGCCGGTCCCTGCGGCCCGGCTACGAGGAGCCCCTGCAGACCAACGACATCTACACCCTCATGTCCCTCTCCAAGCTCATCACCACCATCGCAGCCCTGCAGGTCGTCGAGCGCGGCCTCATCTCCCTCGACGCCGACCTGGCCTCTCACCTCCCGGAGCTCGCCGCGCAACCCGTCCTCCGCGGCTTCAAGCCCGACTCCGCGCCGTCCGACCCCTCCGCCGCCATCCTCGGCCCGCGCACCAAGCCCATCACCCTGCGCCACCTGCTCACCCACTCCTCGGGCCTCGGCTACCCCTTCCTCAGCCCCACGCTGGGCCGCTACTGCGCCGCCGCCGGCCTCGAGACCGGCCTCGCCAGCGGCGCCCCCTCCGTCGAGGCGCAGTTCCTGTACCCGCTGCTCTTCGAGCCCGGCGAGGGCTTCACCTACGGCTCCGGCCTCGACTGGGCCGGCCGCCTGATCGAGCGCCTCACCGGCCTGGACCTGGAGTCCTACCTCGCCGCCAACGTCTTCGCGCCCCTCGGCATCAAGGACGCCACCTTCTACCCGGAGCGCCGGCCCGACCTGACCCCGCGGCTCGTCGACCTGGCCACGCGCGACCCCGCGACCGGCAAGATCGTCCCCACCCCGGGCGAGAAGCCGCAGGTCCCCGCCCCGGCGAAGGCGGCGTTCGGCGGGCAGGGCCTGTGCGCGGACCTCAACGACTACCTCCTCGTGCTGGAGTCACTGCTGCGGGACGACAGGCGGCTGCTGCGCCCCGAGACGGCGGCGCTGATGTTCCAGCCGCAGCTGGAGCCCAAGGCCAGGGAGGCCTGCCTGAAGACGTTCGAGGACCCGTCCTGGGCGGTGGGCAGCGTCCCGCCCACGGGTGAGTACGACTGGGCGCTGGGCGGGCTGCTGGTCGACGGGGACGCGCACGAGTACAGGCAGAACGGGTGTCTGCTGTGGGGCGGGCTGTATAACATTGCTTGGGTGAGTTGAGACCTGCCGTCGAATTTGAGAGAGGGCAATCATGTGGGTTTGCTAACTCGACCACAGTTCGTCGATCGGAAGGCCGGCGTTGCGGGTATCATTGGGGCGCAGATGGTGCCGACCGCCGACCCAGAGGTCGAGAAGCTGATCGTCGCTTTCGAGAAAGAAGTCTACTCGATGGCGAAGTGAGAGGGTGAACTAGAGCCCCTACAATGACCAGGACCAGATGTGGTCGGCCTGCACCGCGAGATACACCGACCGTCCCCGGGATGCAGATAAATATCATTGAGGCCAGTAAAGATAATCAAACAGGAAAGAAGACGACACAACACTTATGGACTTTAGCACGCGTTCAGATTAATGGTCGTAGATTCCATTCCAACTTCAACTTCATGACTACATGCGGCGTCCACGCCAAGCAAGTGACGACCACACAAGCATGAACACGGTACAGAGTATGTACTGCGCTGTCAGAAAAGATCCTGCAAAATGACAACCCACTCCATCGCTAGTGCGGCAATCGGTAAAGACAAAATGTACCTCTGGAAGAATATAGTAGAATGTGATGGGCGGGTATGTGCTGGTGGTGTGCGGAAGTGTGACTGTCCTGATGAACGCCATGCACAGAATCAGAGTAGCAAAAATGGGGGTATATATGGGCACCCGTCCATCGCCTCCAAGCTTCCTCCTACCCCATGATCCTCTCTCATGCTAGAGGAACCTCTTCTACGGGAGTAGGCTCTTCAGTAGCGAGAGCCTCATCCTCCTCGCCAACTGGATCCTCTGGGATCATACCATTCTGGCGCTCCCAGACTTCCCTCCGTATCCTCTCATCCTTCGCCTTCCGTGCACGCTCCACTTCCTCAAATCCGCCAGACTTCTTCAGCTTGCCTTCCTTCACGAAGTTCGTCAGCTCCTTCTTAAGTGGGTTCTCCCGACGAAGCTCGAGTTCCTTCTGCCGCAGCTTCTCGGCCCGTTCAATCGCCTCCAGGCGATCTTCGTGATTCGGCTGAAGGGCGCGGACCTCGCCAAGGACGCCCTCCTTGGCGGCGTTGGGATCGACGGCGATGTTGTTGCTGATGGCGTTCAGTCCACGAGAGAATTGCCGCCCACCCACGATGCCAGTCCCGCCACCGGCAGCACCAGCGTCCTTCATCTGCTCCTTTGTAGCCTGCTCGACGAGGGTGAAGGTCTCGCTAGCCTTCTCAAGGTCATCTTCGAGATCGACTATCAGGTCTTCCATCACCTTGAGTTCGTCTCGGCCCTGGCAGACATCCTCAAGTTCCTTCTCCCAGATCTTGGTCCAGACAGGCTTCTCCTGCTTGAGGTACTCCTCCATCTTCTTCAACTCCTTCATCGCTTGCTGGATATCCTTAGCCACAGTCTCGAGCTGGTTCGGTCGCGGGCGGACACCACGGTGGACCACGTCCTTACGAAGATCCTCGACCATGTCCTGCAAGTCATCGACCTGGGCCACAAGGCGGTCGGAGTTATCGCTGAGCTGCTTGCGGCCGCTAGTGACATATGCGTGACCGCTGTCAACTTCGACCTCAGGCAGAGAAGCTTTGGCTGCCGCAACCTTGACGTTGTTCGCCTTGTTCCGCAACACGGACATTGAGCCCTGGATCTCTGACTGGAAGTTGGAGTATGTCTGGCGAAGGACGGCCAGGTCGCGCCGAAGGGTCTGGATCTCGGAGACTTGGCCGCGACTGGCCCTGCGGACTGGGCCCCCAATGGTGGTGTTCCTCGGGGAGGAGTCAGCCGGAGGAGTGGGCGGCGCAACAGCCAGACGAGCTATTTCCTTCGCGGCCTCCTGCTGCCTGTCTGATACTCTTTGCAAAGCTGCTGCTTGCTCATCCACGTTCTGCTTGACTTCGCCAATTACCTTCATTATTGAACCGAAACCCTCGTCGATGTGCCGCTTCACCTCATCTAAAGGCTCAGTGTTCAAGACCAGCACCGTTCTGTCCTTGATATCAGAGAGGTCTTCCAGCTCGTGGCGGACGCCAGAGACAGGGTCCTGTATGTAGATCTCCGGAAGATCTACTCCATTCTGCTGTGTGTTCCATGAGAATTTCTCGATGAAGGCAAGTTGCAGCCGGCCTATCGACAGCTCGCTCTCGCCCTCTGGCAACACAAACTTCTTGACTTTGGTCTTGTACTGCAAAAACAGCGTCAACTCCTTCGAAGGCGGTGGAGGTGACTGCTCAAGAATGAAGCTGCGATCATGCTTTTCTGGCGGCGGGGGTTCCTCAGCTGCTACTTTGGGCTCTTCTACGTCTGGAGCCTTAGCATTCTCCTCGTCATCTCCTGGGGAGCCCACAACAGGCAAGGCATCCGTTGGAGGTCCGCGAAGGGTTGCACTCGGCTGTGGATACTTGTCGACAGGAGTTTGCACATTCGGGCTGCCTGGTGCTTCTGGTTCCGCCGCCTCCTTTTCTTCGGATACTCGACTCGGCACGCGAACAGGCGAAGAATCGAAACCGCCGGTCCGAGACTGACTAGAAGTGTTGCGATTATGTCGAAGAGCCTCCCTGACCTGGACAGCCCGCATGGACTCCCGTAGTTCACCCCGGCCTCTATTCGGTATGGGAGAATTCTGGGGAGGAAGCATGGGGACGCCACTGGCGCCGCTTCCGAGGTGTTTCGAGATCTGATATGCCGAGTATCGGCGCGAAGCCCTCCGCTCCAGATCGCCTCCTCTCTGCAAAGCTGCCAATGCTGCACTCTGCTGGGCAGTAGCTTTGGGAGGAGGCGGTGGCGGCGGGAACGAGTCGACGACGCTCATATCGTTTGCTGGTGGACCAGCTGGAATGCCGGACTCTTCGCCTGGATACGGTGGCAGGATGGGGATGTTCTGCATCGTCGAGCTAGACATGCTTGAGTGCTCCGACCCCGCTGATGCGGCAGACTGATCGCGCTGTGGCACGAAGCGTCGGCTGGGCGATGAGTTTGTTCTGCCGCTCGATGAGTCCGGCCGGGCATCGGTACGGAAGCCGCCATTCTCGAGGCCTTCATTTATCAGAGTAGTCAGCCCAGTGCTTGTGCTGCCTGTGGTGCTCGTGCTGGTGGTGCGCCCAACGGCCGCTTCACCGCCCACACCATTCTCTTTCTCGCGCGTCGTCTTCTGCCGCAATCTCTGCTGTTTCCTCTTAAGGCCATGTAGTAGGTTAATGATGATATCCCGTATCCTAGGGAGATATTTCTCTAGGCTTTCGACGCTCGCTTCTTGGCTCAGAGTGGCTTCTAGAATATGTCTCAGATTCTCGGGGACGTTTCCAAGGTCCGAGGTGTCGACATTAATGGCCGTGAAGGCCCGACATGCCATGTTGAACTCATATCCTAACCGCACGTAGACGTCGGAGACTTGGGAGTCGGTGGCCTGGCCACGGGACCATTGTGTGAGAGTTTCGAGCAGCTGCTTCGTCGCGACAAGGAGGTGCGTAACACTCTTTTCGATCTGAGACAGAGGCATTGCCGAACTGCTTGAGGTCTTCATTATAGTTAGCAAAGAGTAGCAAAGCAGAGCAAGAGCATAGGAAAGAAAAGAGTAGTCAACAGATGGCAGTGGCAGGAAGGGTAATGGGTATTGTCGTTGTGATGTTTCATATTTTATCGCATGAATTTCTGGATCGGATTAGGACAACGAACATTGGTTCTCCGCGTGCTTCCGCTCCCGCGATCGCTAGACTGGGCGGATCTGTTGGATGCCGTCGATGACCGAGGTGCAACGGCGCCTGCGATGCCCACCGCTGGTGATATGGATCGAACCGGGACATTTGGAGGCGGGCCAGGCTCGGCGCCTGGTGAGCGTCGCTGCATCGAGCGCGACGGCCCAGGAGCCTGCATCATGCTGCCAGCGCCGAAATCCGACGCTCTTCTTCCTCCTCTCTTCCTTCAATAATATCCCTTATTATCCTTTCGCTGGCTTCTTGTCTGCAGCACTCGCAACGGAATGAATGGGAGGAAACGATGCTTCGAAGTTTTGGAGTGACGGGCTACGTTGGCGGATGACAGTTGTCGAAGACGAGAGACCGAGCTTGACCGATGGTGAACACCGTGAGGGGAAAAGATGAAGGCGACGAGGCGTCAAAAAACAAGTGCCAGCGAGAGTGACGACGAGTGAGTGACTGGAGCGGGCTGCCAAAGAGCCGTCGCAAGGTTTGAGGTTTCTGGAGAGAATGTTGAAGCTGCAAGCGCCGTCACAGTTCGGGTCAGCGACATCACCACGAATGAGGAGGTTCCGTATCCGTTGCTGCACTGGGCCAAAGCGGGAAAGCGCGCGAGCAAAATGCAAGCGGAAGGGGTGAGGCGCACGTGCCACACTTGCAGCCACTAAAGATAGTAAATCCTTAGGTACCTCCGTAGGTACAGCCGTAGGTACACAGGTACCCATTTAGCAGCGCCACGTCGTTTAGTTCTCAGCCACAGCAGATCCAGCCTCCCGCCTCCGGCAAAGTCACCTGCTTATGAAACGCAAGCAAAGCAGAGAGCCCTGCCATTGCAACCTTGTCTCCTGTTTCGAAACATCGCACGGATGCTGCGACTCGCTCTTGATCTTGGCATGCTGTGATGGTCACAGACCGTTCTCTGGGGAGGACACTTCGCTCCCCAGGATCGGCATGTCGACGTTGTACGGCTCAGTACTTCTTCCCTTTTGGTTGGCAAGCGGCAATGCGAGGATTTCAACGCCCCTTCGTATTCCAACGGCCGCGCCTCCACCGTGCCTGGTTCCACGGCGCCTCGTATGCGGTGCAAGCTGACTTTCAAGGTACCGCATAGGTATTTTATCTCGTCTTTTACTCTTCGGGCGATGCCGCCCTGGAGACGTAGTCCGTCTGACTACAGCGCTATGGGCCGACTCCTGGCCGCGTGTGTCCAGGATGGCTTGGGCAAGCCGGTTCGCTCCAAGCTGGGGACATCAGAGCGCCATGCAGAACCTTGTAAGAGCGGGGTGCCCTTATGTCTTGGGCGACGAAATGCGCTGAAGGAAGAGAGACCGCCAGCCCTATATCAAGACCAAGCACAGAAAGCCGGCGGCCCGGGCAACGGTTTTGCGCGGTCTGCAGGTTTTAATTACTCCGTACAGAAGCCGCAGTTGGGGCTGAACCAGCCGGAGATCCCCAGTTCGAAAGCCTGCGTCTGTCCCGCCGTTGCGTTCCAACAAATGTCTCGTCGCCTCGGGAGACCCCCGATGTGCCCGCGCCATCTCCAATAGCAGTGTCTCTCATTGCGCGCCGCGTCGCTCCCTTGCCATTCGCTATGTCGGCATGAGGCGTTGTGATAGTGCGCACAAGCACCATTTCTGGCTGGTCCCAAGTGGTGGCTCATCTAGCAATGTATCCAGCCGCCTCAAGCCACCGGTTTTTGTTGTGTTGAGAATTCTCGAGAAGTGGTATTCCAGCAGTCTCGCTGGCCTTTTTAAGAAGGCTGTTGTGCTTCTTCCTCCGTGTTCCAGACCTTGATCTTTACTTTTTTTCTCCTGTAGAACAGCTATTGTTTTACTGTCTGGGATAATAAGCAGAGAATACCTTATCATTATTGTCTTCTGCTCTGCCATCAAGATGCACATGGTCCGTGTCGTCTTCCCAACGCTGCTAGGCCTCGCGGTAGCCGCAGATATCGGTAGCATCATCGCCGAATTCCCTTCATGCACTCTTCAATGCATGGCGACGGCAGCTCAACAGGAAGGCTGTGGGGTAACTGACTACCCATGCCAGTGCCAGAAAGGAACCCCGATCCTAGCGGATGCCCAGCCTTGTCTGGCAGAAGGGTGCACGCAGGCTGATCTAGATCGTACGTGGAACAAGCAGCAGGTCAGGAGGTCTTGGTCGAGGCTAACATTCCCTTCTGCAGAGCTGGCGAAGGCGTCCAAGGATCTGTGTGACTTTGTTGCAAGCTCGAACACCACTACGACCTCCGCATCACTGACTTCTTCGTCTACAACAATCCTCCTGTTTAGCTCCAGCTATAAGGCGAACAGCACAGGCCTAGGATATAACGCCACCACGACGAGATCATCGACGTCAACGTCTAGTTCCCCGAAGACCACAACCGCCGCTACTACACCCACTCGCATCACCAGCGGCGCAACGTCGACCATCTCCGCCGCAGCCACGGCGTCGCAGAATAGCGGCGCAGGAACGGGTCAGCTGCGGCTCGGCATCGCTGTTCTTGGCTTTGCGTGGGCTGCTGCTCTAGAGATGTAAGGATGGAGATTGGTCTTTCGGTCAGGGAAGAGAATTCAAAGGCTCCTGTATGGGAATGTGGGATTGTATACGGAAGTCGACAGCTGTTAGGATAAGCCTGGCCTCCTACCGCCTATCCTATTTCCCCTCCAGCCTTGAGGAAAAGGTGCAAGAAGCAATCCGCAAAGACAGCAGATGATGAGAAGATGTGAGAAGTAGAAGATGGGGAAGGGCGAACCAGCAAAGGTTCCTCTCGCAGAGGGGCCAAGCTACTCTAAAACCTACCTCCAGTGACAATTGTGAGCTTTGATTCCGGGGGGATCGCGTCTCAAGGGTACACCATCACTAGTTTGTTTTTACACTGTAGGGTAGTGCAGGAACATTGGGAAACAGGCACCTCAGACCGCCCGTTTCTACCGCTGCACCACCAACTCATCAGTTATCTGGTCCATCCCCTCTGCCTCCACCTCAGGCTGAGGCCGTGCCAAACCCCATGGGTACAGCTTGCACGGTCTACACTTCGCTCCGAGAGAACTTGACGTGATTTGTGCTTTGATAGAACACGCGCAGTGGGGCGTAGCGGAATAAAACATAGGTACTTGAATTTGCCGAGCTCATATGTTAGAGTTTCATACTATCTTGTCGAATATCGTATAATCACTTGCTCTCAGCCAATATGCCCTTGTCCTCCTCCGCCTGCTTCAGCGCCAGAAGCTCGTCCAGGCGTTTGTGAGTGTCAGTCAGCCTGGTGCGGCCAGTCGGCGTGTGATAGGGTGTTGGGCTCTGCTCTTCCGACAGCCGTGTGACATAGTTCTTTGGTTGGTCATCGACCACGAGGCGCAGGAGATCCGGTCGCGAGTAATGGCCGACGCAATCAGTGAGGGTCTTCGCGTAGTCGATGGCGTCTAGATCGATGTCACAGTATATGAGACCGTCGAATAAGGCCTCCGTAGGCTCCGTGAGCTGTCTGCCGTCTGGGCCAAAGACCGCGGCGCGTCCGCCACCCCCGCTGAGCATGAAGCTGCCTTTGGAGGCACCGGCTTGGCCCTCGCTGTTCAGCCTTGCGCCTTCTGCCGATAGTGGCTGGTTGGTGCAGAGCACATAAGCGCAGCCTTCAAGAGCATACATGCGGCTGGCAGTAAGCTCATTGGCTTCCGAGAACAGAGACCAGGGCTCAGGACCACCGTGGTAGACACCGTTGAATGGCCAGGCTGCAATGTGGACCTGCTCGCCCTGGCAGTAGGTGTGGTACTTCAACAGAGGTTGGAAATGCTCTGATCCGAGAAAGAGTGATAGTTAGTCTGCTGTGCCTTGTTCTGGAGGATTCTAGAGCTCACCCCAGCAATTCAGCATGCCAATCCTTCCAAGGGGTGTGTCAACGACCGTGGTGAGCGAATCTCCAGTCGCGTCACCAAACAGGGTTCTTTCCACGTGTGTAGGCTTAGTCTTGCGCCGGTGGAGAAGAACGTTACCGTCCGGTCCGATGAGCATCTGCGCCAAGTACAGACTGTGACCGACGCGTTCGCTGAAGCCGAAGACTACGTATATCTTGTTGTCTGCCGCTGCTTGACGGATCTGCAGTATGTCGTCGTCGTACGCGGTGAGGCTGTTCTGCATGTACTTCTGCACATGAGGGATATTCTCCTTGTAGTTGCCTGACCACAGGAAGTTGGGATACCCAGGAACCCAAATCTCGGAGAAAGCTATCAGCGAGGCACCGTTCTCTCGGGCTTCCTTAATCAGGCGGACGGACTTTGCGATGCCAGCAGCCTTATCGAACCAGCAAGGCTCAGCTTGGCAGACGGCGGCCTTCCACTGACGGATGGACATGGTCGATTGCGAGCTGCTAGCAGTGCCGCGTAAGGGAGATGTGGAGGATGAGTACTCAAGAGCCGTTAACTAGAGGGCGGTCCAGTAGAGCCATGGTCAGACATAGAATGGACATATATATATTGCTCCAGGAGCTCCAGGAGTAGATTGAATGACACATATCTCGTGGCGACGCAGACTTATCGGCCCCCATATCATGGAATGGCATTTTCCGGGAGACCTTATCTGATACGATGCTGTCATCAATAATCAGGCAACTTCTGGATGAGCATTACCCGGCAGAGCTTGGGACGTATTCTCTCCATCGAACACGGAGATGTTGGTATCTATCAACTAGTTCGGCCCAAACCCTCTGAGTGGCCGGGAAATGCTCATCCGCAATGCTGCTCCACTTTTGCCTCCTGATAACGACTTACACCGGCGGCGCCTTGCTCCGACTCCATCTGAAGCTCGATTGTTATATATGTCGTTGGATCCCGGCATGGTCTCCGGGGTGCCCATAAAAAAAGCCAGAGGACTTGAACTGTGAAAGCACGTCTCGAAACGGTACAGAAAAGAACAGGAAACATGGCAACTCGGACAAGGTTCAACACTCTAGTGTGCCAAGTTCTTGCCTGATTGTCACATAAAGGGTCCGTGCTGACTTGACATGGCAGGTAATACTCTTCTCTACCCTCGGAAGCGTAACATATGGGTATTGTGCCTGTATCATCGCAACGACCCTGGCCCAACCGAGCTTCCTCAGGTATATGGGTCTTGATACAGCGTCGAATGCGACACAGATAGAGGGAGCCATCAATGGCCTCTTTCAAGCGGGTGGCTTGGTGGGCACCCTTGCCTGCAGCTGGAGCGCGGACCGACTCGGACGCAAGAAGGCCATCTTCTTCGCGGCCTGTCTCTGTGTACTCGGAGGTGCTTTGCAGGCGGGTTCCGTCCATGTGGCCATGTTTATCGTCGCAAGGCTCGTCACAGGACTCGGTATTGGATCACTAGTTACCCTTGTTCCTCTGTTCCAGAGCGAGATATCCCCCCCAAAGTCACGAGGCCTGATGGTCGGACTGCACGGTTCGTTGATTCCCCGAAACAGTCGCATAATATCTGCCATTCTAACAGTTTTAGGCGTCTTCATTCTTTCAGGTTACACATGCGCCAGCTGGGTGGGCGTGGGCTTCTATTTTGTCAACGCCGGAGGTGCTCAGTGGCGGATTCCTCTGGCTATCCAGGTCCTCCCTCCTCTTCTTCTCGCTTGTGGTGTTCTTTTTCTACCTGAATCCCCAAGATGGCGTAAGTGATGCTGCAGTCACAGTGGACTATGCCGTACATACAAGTTGACTTGTTCAACAGTTATCGAGAAAGGTCGCCGAGAAGAGGCATTGGCGGTACTCACCAAGTCGCACCATTCTACGAGTGACGACTCCGACACATTTGCGCGTAACGAGTTCGGCCAGATCGAGAAACAATTGGATTACGAGAGGACCTTGCCATCTTCTTGGGTCTCCCTGTTTCAAGTCAAGTCGTACAGAAAGCGTGCTATTGTCGGCTTCTTTACCATGTTTTGCGCTCAGTGCACTGGTACTCAGGTCATCAACAGTGAGATATAAGCCCTGGCTCGACTATGACAAAACTGACGCAAGCCAGATTATGGGCCTATGCTATATTCCAAGCTGGGATATGGCAGCCGAGATCAGCTTCTACTGCAAGCCGGCTGGATCTCCTGGGGCCCGATTGGCAATCTCATCAATGCTGTCCTCCTCGATATAGTGGGACGGAAGGCTATCATGAGTATGGCAATCAGTGTAAATTATATTAAGAGCATGTCAGTTTCCGCTAACAGTGTCCTGTACAGTCTTTGGTCTCGCGTCAACCGCCACGGCCCTCCTGGGCGAGATCATCATGCTAGCCATCTTCGGCGGCTCTGATAACCGTGCAGGTAACAGTGCAGCCGTTTTCTTCTTGTTCTTGCATATTGGATTGTAAGTCAGCACTCGAACTCCGGGACGAACTGTCGAAACTCATCATCGCTTGTGCGACAGCTACGCCTCCTGTCTGGATGCCGCCACCTATGTGTATGCTTCGGAGATTTGGCCGACTCACTTACGCGCCAAGGGATGTTCCTTGTCGACAAGCGGTCTATTCGTAGCATCGCTCATCCTGCTGATTGCTGCGCCCACAGCTTTCGCGGCCATTTCTTGGAAATACTACTTGGTGTTCTTCAGCGTGACATTCGTGTCAATCTTCCTGTTCGCTTCATACTTTCCAGAGGTGGGTGGACATCCCATAGATCTCTCTCCGGAGCCACCACTGCATGACACTGACTGTCGACACACAGGCGAAGGGATTGCCTCTCGAGGAAGTTGCGCAGCAATTTGGAGATCACGTCGAAGTCCATCTCTTGGAGGGTCGCATTGTTGTAAGCTCCGAGGATCAAAATGCATATGCTGTGACCGATCCAGCAACCGAGAAGAACTCCCCGTGAACTTGTGCCTTTGTGGATTTATATAAAGTCTCTGGAGGCTCTGATCTGACATTAAGATGATCAGTCATATCCAGAAGCTCAGGGACCTGGAGCAGTGTGGAACGCATTGTTATGTTTGTTATTCCGAGAGTGATGAGCAGAGTATTCCGAATAATCAGTCAAGAAAATGAGCACATCTAAGCCAATGACAATACTAGTGTTTAACTTGCTTTGCCGCAGAGTCTATCAGCCATAAAATTGAAATACACGGCCGTCAAAAAGGTTGTGCAGAAGCGCATGCGATATCATGAAGACAAAGATTCCCGGGACTACGCAAAGTGGATAACTCGAGCATTCTTTGTGAAGAATCATGATCCAGAAACCATGAGACTTGACGACATCATCTGTCAGGAATGTAGGAAGGCACATGATCCGCGTTCTCTGCCAAGTGGACGATGTACATCGTACATCGACTTCATCTGGATAGAGCGTTCAATTCCTAGCAGTTGGGTCAGTTGCTCGGTAATGGCTACCATTGGTTGGGAGAGTAGTGTTAGGGAGCACACGTAGGAGTGCCGCTCAGGCGGTATTCGCTGATATGAAACTGGAACGCCATTGGCCAATTGCTTGACGTAAAGCAGCTAGTCTTATCGATCGATGGAGGACTTCCTCTCGGCCCGGAGCATGAAAGCCGGTCGACCTCTGCAGACTCCGAGAACGTACGACCGGCTCCAACATCAAAACATCACAGTTTCGGGGGTATTAATAGCACATCTGCGGATACTGTCTATTCATGCGGCGTAGCGAAGGGTGATTGATCTCATGAACAGACAAACCACAACCAATGGCAAGCCGAGGAAGCGGTCGGCTGTAGCTTGCAACACATGTCGAGCTAAAAGGAGCCGGGTGAGCGACCTCATGACTGTTCAGCCAGAGTGGCGTTGACATTGGGCGACCGGAATAGTGCGATGGAGACCGCCCTTCATGCGGTACTTGCTCACAGGCATGTCAGAAGTGTGAGTACACCGACAAGGAAAGCAATCGAAAGTAAGAGCTCGAGGCTGCTCTCTCGCTGTCAGAGGGCGTGCTGCTGATCATAACATAGACCACCCAGTAAGAGATATGTGGAAGCGCTTTTGGAGCGTATTAGGGGCCTGGAGGAAGAGGTCCAGCAATATCGTCCTGACAAAATCCCGTACTCGACAACACTGGGTGAGGGTCTCTCAGAACCGGAGTTGCTCGACGAGACCGAGAGTGACGTGAATCCTGCATCTTCCGACGAGAGATCTCCTATACGAGAGCTTACTGACAGGCTTGGTCGTCTCAACGTTGGAGAAGATGGTCAGATGCGGTACTTCGGCTCCCGGAGCAACTTCTCCCTCCTCCGAGGCAGGTTCGTTGAGAATTCAACCACTTCCACGGCAATTCTCCAGGACCGCGCCGCGGCCACTGTGCGGCAATTGAGCCTTGACGTGCAGTATACAGAAGAGCTACAGGAGCATTTACTAGATCTCTTTTGGCGCTGGCAAAACAACTGGCAGTATATCGTGGTCAAAGAACCGTTCCTGCGGGATTTACACATGGATAAGACCGGCGGTTATGCCTCACCACTTCTCTTGTCAGCGATCCTAGCTTTGGCGGCCCGATATTCGGACCGACCTGAAGTCCGAACGGATCCTTCGGATCCAAACACTGCGGGCGATGCCCTCGCAGCACGGGCAAAGATGCTCTTGTTGTACGAGAGCGAGGCACCGACAATAACGACAGTGCAGGCGGCAGCTTTGTTGTCCCTGCGGGAGACAGCAACTGATAAGGAGTCTCTTGGCTGGGTGTATTGTGGTGAGTCCTTCTCCGCTAGGCAAAGGCCGTGGCATTTTGATCTCAACTATAAGGTATAGGCATGGCGACGAGAATGGCTTTTAACCTAGGCCTACATCTCGACTGTAGTCGGTGGTGCAAAGAGGGATACTTCACGGAAGAAGCCGCGGAAGTGAGGAAGGTCGCCTGGTGGGGATGTTATATCCTCGATAAGTATCTAGCCTCGTACCAAGCGTGACTCTACCATTCCTTCGGATTCTAATAGGGACCTAGGCTCTTCAATATTGGTCTTGGACGCCCGGGGACCATTCAGGAGCACGAAGTGACGGCACCTCTGCCGTCGATAATGGACAACCCTGAATTTACTCCTTGGTCACCTGTCCCGGTAGCAGAACCAAAGACAGACCTCCCATTCGGTCACGTTATCACAAATTGCCGTTCCACTTGTCAATTGTTCCAAATCACTGCGGAGGCACTTGATGAGGTGTACGGTTGAGCCCACGCAAAAGATTTTGGCACGTGTGCAAAGCTAACAAACAATATCTAGTTACCGTCCGCCGAGATTCAGCACCAAAATACGCGTGCTAGACTTGGTCTCTAGAACGCATGTTAATCTGATGGAGTTCTACACCAATCTTCCTAGCTGTCTCAGACTCCCGGTTTCCCTGAGTCAGCCTGTCCCTCCGCATATCTATCAGCTCCAGTATGCTCCTTCTTTCTCTCCCGTCTTCTGATCATAACCTGGGCGAGGTCAAGTATTGACAGCCGGACAGCCTTCAATACTATGTGGCTATAATTCTTCTTCACCGCCCGTTTATCCGTGTCCGCAGGAACTCGGGGATCACAACCCAACGGACTAAGGCAATTACGTCACACATGAAGGAGTGCATACAGGCAGCTGAAGCTGTCGCAAATATCTTTAAGGCTTATCGAAATCATTACGGTCTGGTAAGATACCCAGAAAGGACACACGATGAGGAAATGGCCCCTAATGGCGAGATAATAGCGTCAAATTCCCATCTCAGCAGTTCATTGCGCGTTCACTGCTTCCATTATCTTCTTAGTTGAAGCCACTACTGAAGAAGTCGACGGCCGCCATCGTACAATACGTCTGCTGAGAATGCTGACTGTTGCTCTGCACGAGATGAGCACGGCGTGGGCATGGAGCCGCCGGGCGATTCGAGCGCTTCGGCAACTGGCAAAGGAATGGTCTGTGAGCCAACAAATCTACGCGGCCCTCTTCGATGGAATGGCTGGCCAGTCGGCAGCCATCCAGGACTCTCCATCACCACAAGGCACTTCCCAGTATCCTCCGGCCCTCGATTACGATGCTCTTCCCTGGCTCTTTGATGACTTCGACTACGACAATCAAGAGCTCACCGCATCTCTATTTCCAGACTCAAATCAGACGTATCCGATCGGAGAGGCAGTTCTCGCGGATCCAGTATTCTTTGATGGGCAAGATTCTCTGGAGAGCAACGCGTTGTATAGGTTTACGGGCTTCGGATGAACATTGTGTATGATTGGAAGGCAGGGCTCGCCCGGGTGTCCGTATGGCTATCGAATGCTCGCAACTCTTCCAGGGCCGGGGAATACATCAGCGTTCTCCATCATACACTCGCGGATGTAGCAGAAATAAAGATGTCGACAGACCACCTGAATTACTTGAGTGCTTGCACCGTGTCTCTAACGGAGGTCATTGAATTTGAAGCCATACGGAGTATCGTTAATACGGGTGAGCATGCGGGGTCAAACTCGATCTAAATCCGCGGTCATGTAATCCTTCAAAATCCAGCCATAGCAAATTTACCCCGGGACAGAATCAAGGTTTGAAGTTCATTTGAAACATTCAGGACGACATGTCGACTAGAGATATTACGCTGCTGGACCTTCCGAGCAAGGACCCTTGCTCTACCTGGTCCCGCCACCCATGGAAGAGTAAGTGTGCATGATGAGGCATCACCCCTTCATTTGCGTCATAATAGTAACTCGGTTCTTCAGCTCGGCTTCTTCTGAACTACAAAGGTCTGGACTACAAGACCGAATGGGTAGGGTTTTCATCACGCCATCTGTAGGAACGAGCTCTGACCAGTGCTAGACTGAATATCCCGACATCAAACCCAAGGTCCAGCCTCAGTAAGTGACGCCTTCGACAGTCAACATGTAAGATACCGAAGTGACTCATCTCTGCAGCCTTCCTCCAAATGAGAGTGGAACTCCATACACCATCCCAACCATCAAGCTCAGCGATGGTACATGGATCATGGACTCGTCCAAGATTGCCCACACCTTGGAGAAGCTCCATCCTGATCCGCCCTTGCATCTCGAGTCTCCCTACCAGACCAGAGTCGATCAAATTGTCTCCAAGGTTGGCCAACTTGTCTGCCCACTCTGCTACAGCCGTGTTCCCGTCAACCTCCTCAATGAAGCGTCCGTAGAGTACTGGTACACAACGCGTCGACAAAGACTCGGTATGTCTGTGCAGGAATACGAGGAGAAGTACGGCGGGGAAGCGGCGTACTCGGGCGCTGAGCCGTACCTGAGGCAGATGACAGAATTGTTGAAGGAAAATGAGGGTCCATTTCTCATGGGCTCGGAAGTATCGTATGCCGATTTCACATGGGTAGCTCTTCTGCTCTTTTTCAAGAGGGTCGACGAGGGTATCTTCAGAGAAGTTTTGAAGAGGACCGGTGACGAGGCTGTCCATCAGTCACTGTTGGATGCTTGTGCGCCGTGGTTGAAGAGGACCGATCACTAGAAGTACGGAACGGCTAGACCACCAGCGAGCAAGGGGTGAAACAACCAAAGAAAAGTACTGATTTAGTTGTGTAGCAAGTATTCCTCTGTGACTCTCTTAACTTTTGTATTTAGGTAGGGCCATAGCGGGCCACAACAGCGCAGCACAAGTCTTCAGCAGTCGCCGTAGGGTCTCTTACAGCGCCTACAACGCTTGTAACGCCTGTAGCTTCGCGCCTTTCAGGGCTGTATGTGTAATCCACCTTCTATGGCTTCACAATAATTGGCTGTTTGAGGCCAGCAAACTGCGGCTAGTTAGATAAACACCGACGGGATCAGGCTAAATCGCCATCGGCCTTTTCATCCGCCTACCCTTGCCTAGGTAGCCAGTAGCTTGCCTCAATGGGGCCAGCCAGCCACGTCGACTGGTGGCTACGCTACGCGAATGCGAGATGGTCTAGCTGAAGTCAGCAGCCATGCCCAGCTAGTGCTCTGAAGGACGCGCAACCTCCCCGGTCCGGTTCGTCGTTCTCGCGTCCAAAGTCTGACGCGGCTCGCTGATACACCGACAGTGAGAGACCTCAGTCTTTAGCTGACGGAGGTTCTGGTTGCTCCGTTTTCTCTTTTTCTCTTTCCCGAATCGGCAATTTGCGGATGACATTCGAGACGCCATGATGGTGGTCACTGGTCAGTGGCAGTGTCTTACCACCGAGCATCTTACTCATAGCGAGAACAAAGAAGCCGCCTAGGCCCTCGAGCCAGAATATAAAGACGCCCAGACTCGCTAGGGGGAGACGCCAAGCTGTGCATCATGATCGAGCTTTCTCTGCAGCCAGAATCCGGTCCTTTCCACCACAACCTTGATATTGCACGACCGATGACCGCCCTGAGGATAGCGATCATCGGCGCCGGCCCCGCGGGCTGCACCCTTGCCCGCCTCCTCTCCCTCTCCCCGGTCCCCATCGATGTCACCGTCTTCGAAGGAGAGGCGAGCATCGACTTCCGCGACCAAGGCGGCACTCTAGACCTCCACACAGCGACGGGACTCGCCGCCTTGAAGGAAGCCGGGCTGTGGGACAAGTTCCTGGCCCACGCGCGCTACGAGGGCGAGTCGCTGCTCTTCACGGACAAGGACCTGAAGATCTACTTCCAGATAAAGCCCAGCAAGCCCGACGGATCAAAGGTCGGCGGCCAGCGGCCCGAGATCGACCGTGCCGACCTGCGCCGCATCCTGCTCGAGAGCCTGCCCGAGGGCATTGTGCGCTGGGGCCGCCGGCTGCGCCGCGTCGAGGCCGGCGATGGCGACGGCGGCACAAGCGCGGTGAGCCTCGTCTTCGATGACGAGATCGTGTCGGGATTCGACCTCGTCGTCGGCGCGGACGGCGCCTGGAGCAAGGTGCGGCCGCTTCTCAGGGATGAGCAGCCCGCCTTCGCGGGCGTCGGCGCGCACGGCCTCACCATCGTAGACGCGGCGCGCGCAGCGCCCGAGGTGCACGCCACGGTCCGCGGGGGCAGCGTGTTCGCGCACGCGGACGGGGTCCGCCTGGCGCTGCAGCAGCTGGGCGACGGCAGCGTCGGCATTCACGCGTCCATGCGCAAGGAGAGCGCAGACTGGGCGCAGACGTGCGGGTACGACGTGGGCTCGCTGGCGGCGGTCAAGGAGGCGCTACTGGGCGAAGGCGGGCCGCTCGCGGGCTGGCACCCGACGTTCCGGGAGGCGGTCGCGAAGGCGGACGGGCGGTGCGAGGCCAGGTCGCTGTATATGCTGCCCGTGGGGTTCTCGTGGCCGCACCGGCGCGGGGCGACGCTGGTCGGGGACGCGGCGCACCTGATGACGCCGTTCGCGGGGGAGGGCGTTAACCTCGCGATGGATGACGCGCGCCGGCTGGCCGGGGCTATAATCGGTGCCGCAGAGGCGGTGAAACGGGACGGGAAGAAGGATCTAACGGCGGAGCTGGACGGTGCGGTGGAGGCGTTTGAGAAGGACATGTTCACCCGCGCCGCAAAGGTGGCCAAGTTGACGGACGATCTCCGGAAGCTGTGGATGTTCACGCCAGACGTGCCTGACAGCGTGATTGTGGATGCGATGACACTGCATGTCAAGTTTAGCTCGCCTGCGATCGTGCACCCCTTTGTGGCCGCGGCTGTCCACGGCTACTTTTTCGTGCAAAAATTCCTCCGTTGACTGCGGACAAATTCCCAGCTCGCTGTGCCTAGTTTACTCGAAGTATCGTGATACAGGATTGGCTTCGCTTGGAATTACTGAGGAGCGATCTTTGGGAAGTAAAGCGCGCTTCGAGCTTCTAGTGAACTAAAGATACTTAGGGGTACGCCCTTGCGTCTCTTTCCATTTCCATCTGTGTGGTCAGGCCAATACCCCCATGAGGATGTAGTAGAACACCTGGACCTTTTTAGCGGAGGCATATGTTACTTACTTACCTACCAAGGTACTTCTCGGAGTTCACTTTATGATTAACCTCCAATCCCTGGATATTTGCAAACTCAAAACCTTGCGACGACGAGTTAGCTACCGAGTCACACAGTAAGCCCTTGCAAGCATCGGAGAAATGTACTCCGAGAGGAGTACTAAAGGCCCAGGCAGAGGGCTCAGTCAACCACCAGGGATTCCGGCGAACTACATCTGATCCCTCGCTTTAAACCAATCCTCCAAATTACGTCTCTACCTTGATATCTATATCTTTTATCCTCTTAGCTTGAGTCCTTCTCAGCTTTTTGCAAAAAAAGTCGCCATCGTTTTCAGAAACCATGCTGGCCAAACTGCTCTGCCGATGCGGGCTACACCAGCTTACTAGCAGTACATTCCGACGCTGTTACCGAACAGGCGTCCCAGACGTCCGAGTAGCTGGGCTGGCTGCTTCCATGCTTTCTCCTGCTGACTCCAAGCGCTGGAGTTCTCCAAAGCAGCAAGTTCGTTGACAAGGAACGTTTCCTAATCTCTCAATCTCTCAGAGAGTATCGCCTTTCGGTGGACCTCTTAACAGACAACAGTTCGGCATAGAGCTCTGTGGAAAGGTTGCAACACTGCTGAATGCAGATGGTGTGGAGAACCTCCTTTGGGGCTCACATCTCATAGCTGTTTACACCGTCCCCGTGCTTCTCAGCGTATGTAATCCTCTAACATTCCCCTTGTATCGCTTCCTACACTTCAAATCAGGACTTTCGTTTTGGAGCAAAAGTTTCTCCTAGCAAATCATTAGTTTCTCACCGTATTATGTTCAGCCCGCCTTGGAGCAGGAGCCAGTTGACAATTCCCTTCCGAAGTGAGAATACGACTTACTGATAATATCTTAGGAACTTACGTTTGCAGTGCCCGGCGACCATCTACAAAAGGCTATTGCTTCTCTCGAAAGGGAAGGCCTCCCATTATGCCGAGACAGAAGTTGCCCCCGGAATATTCGGCGGTACTCTCACTAGCAGGAATCGTTTGACAACCCTCCTACCCATTTCCATATGGAATTCTTTGATCCCGTTTTTTTTGAAAGGAACGAGTGGAATACGGTGCAGCTCTATACGATGGAGGATATTCTGTGGGAACTACCCGTGATTGGGCGAGGGGTCAGTTTCGTCGATGGCCCAAACAACAACATCATATTTGCCAATGATGCCAGTCTGCGGGTTGGATCCGAACTAGAAGGATGGGGTCGCTTCCCGGATTCCTGCCCGGGCGTCCGAGTACCAACATGGCAGCGTTATATCGAGGCACTGATTCTCCTCGCCTTAAGCTCCAAGCATGACTCCATCTCAATGATACAATGGCTCCAGGAGTTGTCGTATATGGAGAAGCTTGGGGACCCAGACCGATTGTGTCACCCAGGATTTGCACGATTCATATCGAGTCAACGTGGTCGGCGGACAACCTTCAAGGCCGTGCTAGCTGAGGCGGTGGCTCGGCCCAAGACTGCGCAATGCACGTCCCGGGATGCCTTGAAGGACGAGGAAGGGGAAACATGTCCCCTCTACACCTTCACGTCCGTGGTGGCATGCAATCTTTCAGGCACGACCGTACAGTCACTTGAAGACTGATTTCTAGTTATTCGTTGGCCAGTTACTTCACTCCTTCACCACTCCAAATCTTAGAATCCCAACCGCCACGAAGATGAACGTTATCTCCTACAGCAGAACGAACATTGACGTGTGTGAGGTAATTGTATCGATGCATTATAATGCTATTTTCCATGCCTTTCCGCTCCTAGTATTATAGTCAAGAAGAGTAAGACCTGTTACGCCAGTTTTAGTTACCTTATTCATGTGTCGAGGTTTGGTAAGTTCTAAGGTTGTAGGTAGGTTAAGACGGTAGGTAGGACAGGACAGTATGTGGGTTAGAAGAGCAGGCAAGGTAAAAAGGCCAGTGTGTCTAGCACTCGGTATCTATGTGATGCTTCGATCTGGTCATTCAAAGATACAGTGCCCCCAGCGAAAATTATATTGCAATAGCAGGACTCTATCAGGTTGCATAAACGTTACTGAGATGTGTTCGATATGTTTACTATAGTCTTTGCGTGGTATTATTCAAACTTTCGAGAGAGTTGAATAGAAAGGGGCTCAAGAACCACGGGGTAAAGTCGTTTACAGGGGCCGTGGTAAAATCCATATTAAAGTACTTCAGGGGGTCAATAGTTGGTCATTGATTCCTGTAGACTAGAGGACACTTACATTGTCTTCATCAGGCGCTCGCACTGCAGTTTGCTGAGCCTGGCTCGATGCCTGTGTTCTTTGTCAGCGTGTCTCCTGCACCTTAAACTCGAAAGGGTCTCGGAATGGCTTGCTTTACCTCAAGGTCGCTAGTAGGACAGATCTCTGTGGTTTGGAGACTAGACCGATACGCCTGTATACTCTGCTGCAGCGATGTTCTCATCGCGGAGACAGTGTCACCACCTTCTGCCGTCGCCCTAGATACACCAGCAACGAGATGCAGCAAGCCACAAATGCGTTGGCTCAGGGTGTCCGTGGACACGTTCATTAACGCTGAGGCGGTCCTGTCAATTAGGTCCAGAAACATATCCCGACGTGGATAAGTCCACTGCGAGACATATTGCTGTGTTGACGGCGTCTGGGCGAACAACTGTTGCTGCTCGACTGCTGCAACCAGAAGCTCGTGGCACAGCAGGAAAGCAGCAGCTGAGATTTCGGTACGACAAATATTCGCGAGGGCACTGAACTGGTCTACATCAAGCGATAATGCGTCATTGAGGATTGTGATGGCCAACTCGTTGCAAGCTTGTCGCGAATAGAAGTATCTCGGGTCGTGTGCAGCCCGTGACGCAAACGGTCGGTTGAGTGCGATAAGTGCACGGCGTATAAGGATAGAAAATAGAACTCGTCTGAATGGTTCGGCTTCAGTGTTCAATGTGGTTGATGATTCACCGAGAAAGTCGCGAAGTTCAGCGTCAAGCTTGAGGACTTTCTCGTAGGGCTGATCGAACTCGATGCTGTTGGCCAGTCGACAGATTTTGCTGCGCAGCGGGAGGGATCTGGCGAGGAGTATCTGCAATTTGGTCGGGGTGTGAGGATTCGAAGGAAGGGGAGCCGGCACTACCCCCGGGCCTCCGAACAGTTGTGCGTCGTCGATATCAGAAGGTAGGCTGCAGTCGTAGTCAGTCTCGCTCACGGATGGGATGGTGCCCTTGCTGAGGGATGCTTGAAGGTCAAACTCCAAGATAGAATACCAAAGACGTCGACGGAGCTCGGCATAGAAAGGCGAGATCCTCACCAAATCCGATGGCTCCCGATGGAGACCCGCAGATATGGCGGTGCGGACCAGATTGCCGCTCGCTACCCAAGTTTGGTCGATATGGATCCAGTTTGCCTCCCAAGAGATGAGCATGAGGAAATAGGTCTGTAGGTATCCCAGCGACTTCCGTATCTTGGTCTCTTGTTTTGACAGCCACGATCGCACAGCCTCAATCCACCCGAGGACGAGCGTCTTGTTTATAGAACCTTGCACTTCGTCGACTGATGAGAACGAACAACTCACAGCGCAAATGCCCAAGAGAGTAGGCAGCAAGTGCGGTGGCCCTGACGTGCATGTTGTCTCATCCCAGAGACGGGCATAGTCAGCCAGAAACGTAGGAACATGGAGTATCCTGTAGTACGATTCGAAATACTTGAAATATGTCTGAACATATTGATCTAGTGATGGCCTCGGGGGCAGTAGAGCGTAGAGCTCGGGATCGTGAGCTTGCACGGGCACTAACGAAGTGAAGTCTCGCGGCCTAGTTCGCCGCTCCAGCTGATAGAGGGTCGAAACATCATCCTGCTCATCGGACTTCAGCAGGAAATTGATAATATCCGTGAACTATATGACAAATGGGTCAGTCCCTGGACAGTGAACAAAGTCGTAGTTACGACTCGAACATACGCAGGGAATGAAGTTGCTCCCGTGACTCCTCCCCCACCATGTCGTAGAGTCGTTTTCGCCTCGTATCACCTCTTTCGCGGTCCAGAGCCTGCGGTCGTTGAAAGGCTCGTGGTAGTTGTCGACTGCACGGCTGCCGCGCCACAACAGGTGTAAGAAGGATGATGCGTCTGCTTGAGACGACAGTAAATGTCCTGTGGGCAGGCTTTGAGACGCTTCTGTCCTTGAGGAACCGGGTTCCTGGCGCTTAGCTGCCAAGGAGGACGGATTCACTGGTGAGACTACTGCCGCTGCGGCATCCGGTCTTCTGATCTCCAGGGGTGGGTCATAGATGCACTGTTCAGCGTGTCCTGCCTTGACACAATGGCCGCATGGCTTAGCACGATCACAACGGATCTTCCGCTTCCGGCAAACCCGACAATTCACCAGTCCTCGGCGCCTGTAGGTCGGTCGCGGTCTGCTAGGAGTTGGGTCCATGATCATGCGCTTCGTCTCGACCCCCTTTACCAGCTCACCATGTCATCCCTGAAATGGTAAGTCTCTCCGCTGCGACGGACCGAGGGTATTCACTCAGCGAGCGTTCTCCGACAGTGTTAAGTTGTCGGAACGTGAATCTCTGTAAGTGAGCGGTCTCGGCAGGAGCTCGGAGGTGGGTAAACCCAGGAAGCATATCATGTCCGCAGCGCTGTCGGAATTCCGTCTCGACTACGCCGGAGATCCACTTTTGCCCGATGCTAATCATGAACGCCGGTCTGCATGATTACGACGTGCTACATGCATTCCGCCCCGCCGTGACCCGTGGCAATTGCTTGCTTCGACTGCTTCGTGATCGATGACACACACGCCGCCTGATAGGAGCCAGGGATCGCCGCCGGAGAACACTGTGGTTCCCGTCGTACATTACGAAAATCCATGGGGCTCACTGTTCGTAAACTCTAGCAACAGACCACCTTATCCGCCTCCCACCTAGGAAGTGCACAGCGTACATATTGAATATCCCAGGGTGCTTTCACCCCGCCTCCGAAAGTTGAGGAGCAGTCTTGGCTATCATGAGCTCAATTCTTAAGACTTCCCCCACATAGCATGCTCACATGCCTCCCAGCACGACTGTATTGCTGCTTCGTGCCAGCTCCCGGACGCTCGGCACACGCCCAACCCGCTGCAGCTCGTTCTCATTCTGCCCCTTAGATCTGTTCAGTAATACTGTTCGTTCAACGCTGCCCTACACTTGGAGACGTCAGAGGGACATATAGAGGCGCTGAGCTGCCGATGTCCGGGATTCGGATCAACCAAATATCGTTTGGCATTGTGTGGCAAGCGACAATCTTGCTCTATGCAATTCCATAGTGTCAGATGACCTGTAATTCCAGTTCTATATTCTATAATGTGTCGTTCTGAGATCGGCCGTGGACATGATGTTCCTATGCCCTAAGCACCTCTATCAAGCTCCGCCCTTCTGCATCCCATTCCAGCGTTCAAACTCTCCGCTGTCTAAGCCGAACAAATCTAACAATCTACCTACCATCTGGTCCAGGATATCCTCCACACTTGCAGGTTTGGTGTAGAATGCCATCACCGGCGGTGCAACAATAGCTCCTGCCCTCGTGACCTCCAGCATATTCCTCAGGTGGATCTCACTGAGTGGTGTCTCCCTGACACTCAACACAACCTTCCTCCTCTCTTTCAAACACACGTCTGCCGCCCTGGTAATCAGATCATCGCAGAACCCCCCGTTGATAGCAGCTAGCGTCTTGACGGAGCAAGGCGCGATGATCATCCCGTCTACTCGGAAGGAGCCGCTGGATATTGGTGCTGCGAGGTCGTGTGGGCTATAAGAGAAGTCTGCCAAAGCCCGGACAGTGGTGGATGTGTAGTCTGTCTCATACTTGATTGTCTCAGCTCCCCATTTGCTGATCACAAGGTGTGTCTCAACGTTGAGTCTCCGGAGGCTCTGTAGGACGTGAATTCCTATCTGGGCCCCAGTCGCACCGGTAATGGCAACAACGATCCTTTTCCTTTCTGAGCCCATATTGACTGCTGTGCAGGATAACGGTATCGACTCAATGTTCGGAGTGCCGTCCGGTAGAAGGAAACAAGGGGAATTCAGATGCCAAAGATGTACAGAACGTTCCAAGGGAGGAGTTGGACGTTATATCAAAAAATCTGGGATCGATATGAACTTTCGATGATTGTTATATTATAAACACGATTTGACGTTCTGGGAATCCGAGTCTGATTGATTTATAGCTCAGTCGTAACGTGGCGGCTCATCTGTGATCGGCTGGGACAGCGATCAGAGTGTACGGGCGCGGATGACTTCCGAGCAGCCGGGAGAGGCACAAGTCGACATCCGACTAGACTGTACTGACTGCTAAAGAAACAAAAACAATTGTTACCGATTCTGATGACGTGACCGACGCGATCCCGGGAAACTCATATCGTTACGGTCTACGTTCTGAAGATGATGCCAGCTGGACCTGTGGACCTCTTTGCGCCGATTCTAAGTTTCGGAACTCCGTCGTAGAAGTGGATTCTGAGCGGAATGGACAAGAGAGCTCGGAACCATCTTTCAGTACGTCCACCAGTCAAGACCGGGCTCCATAAGAACGTCTCCGAGACTTCGGAGTTCCGTTGTTTAAGACGAAGAGGGTCCAAAATGTATCGTTACAAGCGAAAGCATTCAAGATATGTTGGTGACCCTATCATCTTGTCACCCACGTTGAGCAGCACAGTGCCGCTTGATTAGCGGGTCAACGGCACACAACCATCATGAACATGCTCCTAAACATCCAAGCTGGACTAACTCGGACATTGCGCAGCCGAAGAACGTCCGTTCCGTGTTCCGACCGCGATCTACTTGTTCATAAAGCCCGCCGCGTTTGCTCTTCTCCCTTATCATCAAGGGCTCGACACTGCACTTTGCAAAAGGGACTGAGAGACCCGAGCAAAGCACCCATCGATGAGGAGCTCGTGGCATCCTTCCATTGTCTAACTATCATCTATCCAAAGGATAACAAGAGGTGCTCTCCAAGATGTCGTCTCAGGGCAGCACAAGTGATCTCCCCAAGCATGATCTACGCACGTTCCTAGCTCTCCTTAATGAAAATAGGGAACTGCTCAAGGTCGACGAGCAGGTAGACTGGGACCTCGAGATTGGCGCTGTCGCACGACGCCTCTGCGATCGCGAAACCAATGGCGTCCCCTCTCCGGCCGTATTATTCGAGAACGTCAAGGATTATCCGGGCGGTCGCTTCTTTTGCAACACTCTTGCCAGCTACCGTCGATACGCTCTCGCCTTAGGGCTTCCGATCGACACGCCGATCTCTGAAATCATCGCAACTTACTCAAAGCGCATTAATACACCGATCAAGCCGGTCGAAGTTAAGGAGGCGCCTTGTAAGGAAAATATCATTCATG
Organism: Pleurostoma richardsiae; assembly: GCA_030052745.1. Taxonomy (NCBI): domain Eukaryota; kingdom Fungi; phylum Ascomycota; class Sordariomycetes; order Calosphaeriales; family Pleurostomataceae; genus Pleurostoma; species Pleurostoma richardsiae. Next base: position 569,322 of record JANBVO010000010.1, read on the forward strand.
AGCAGGAAGTAGACCTGCTCAAGATGTTCGCCACGCCCAAATGGCACGCCGAGGACGGTCACAGATACATCGGGACCTATCATGCCATCGTCGTCAAGGACCCCGACGGACCCTGGGTGAACTGGTCTCTTCAGCGGCTCGGTATCCACGATGAGAAATCGACAGGCATGCTCATCTCCTACAACTCGCATGCTGGCAAGATCTACTCAAAGTACGAGGCCATCGGCAAGCCGATGCCTGTCGCGGTAGCCATTGGTCTTCATCCCATTGACTGCATTGTTGCCTCTTCCGGCTTCCCAGACCAAGTCAACGAGGTCGACATGGCTGGCGCGCTGCGCGGGGCGCCGATCGAGCTCGTGAAGTGCGAAACAAATGACCTCCTGGTGCCTGCCGGGGCGGAGATCATCCTCGAGGGCGTGGTATTGCCCGGCGAGCGACGGAAGGAAGGGCCGCTCGGGGAGTATACCGGCTACTACAGCGACAAACCTTCGCCGAAGCCCGTGCTCCACGTCAAGTGCATAACTCATCGCACTCGGCCGATCCACCAGGGCTCACTGGAGGGGGTGCCGATTGTGGATGACCACCTCATGTCCTCCGTCGCGCAGAGCGGGCTGTGCCTGAACCTCCTCCGGGACGTGCTGCGAATCCCGGGCGTCAAGAGTGTCTACTTCCCGCCCTCAGCTACGGGTTGGCATCTCTGCATCGTGTCCGCAGACCGCAAGGGAAGTCCCGGCCTCCCCGTCCGAATCACCAGCGCCATCTGGGGGAGTAAGTTCGCAGCCACACAGAACATGGCAGGTTGGGTCATTGTGGTTGATGAGGATATCGATGTGACCAACATGAATCAGGTCATCTGGTCGATGATATCGCGCTGCGACCCGGAGAGGGGCATCCAGATCACACGCCGGCGTTCTGCCCATCTACTGCTGCCCGCCGTCTCCACCGACGTTCGGACGAAGCAGCGTGCGCCGTCGTCCTCCGTCATGATCGACGCCGGCTTTCCCGAGGAGTGGTACGTCGCGGATCCGGATTCGATTCAGCCAGTCGTCAACTGGGATAATCTCCCAGGCGAACTGAAGGAGAGTGCTTCGGGCATTGTCGATCGCTCGCTCCAGAAATTTCGGGATAACTGAATGTTCAGGCCGTTGGTGAGGCCGTTTTAATGAGAAGCGTGAACGGATTTCTGAAATAGATTGCGCTTGCTACAGCTTAGCTCTAGGTACAGTTGAAATCCGCAAAGGAACTTGTTCTCCTAGTTATAGGGGTGTGGGAAGTTGGCTTGGGTGAACCTCTTACGATAAATGAATACCGTCCATTATAGAGTCGAGCATTGAGGTCGAATCTAACGAGTGGCCGGCGAACCATAACATTACCCCAAACAACACCAGCACGCGGCATAGAGATCATTTCGGAAAGGGAAAGCACGCAATATTCTATCCTCAACGAGACGGCCATGTATAAACTTCTTCCTACGGTAGGTAGTTATATGAAGCCGTTAGGTTGGCCGTACTGTGGTTCCACCCTTTACAAGCGTGCTAGACCTTGCTTATGTCGATACCCTATCAATCCCTCGCCGACTCCTCAGGCCCCAGAACAGGAGACCGCCGACCAGTCAGGGAATGGTCTCCCCGATAGCGGCCCAAGAATGACAGAGCGTCTGATGCTTCAACCCACAGGGAAGCATGATTGGAGCGGTTAGCCTGAAAAATGATCGAGGGACAAAACGAAGTCAACAGTATAAAGAGCGGGTGAGACCAGCTACGGGGTGGCGTTCTAGAAAGAAACCATGTAACCAGGCGACGACGACCCTGAAGCCGGCACGTTGAAGATGTTCGACGAAAAAGACGACCGCCTCATCTACAGCTACGATGGCGAGCGTCTGTGGATCGAGCCCTGGGGGCCGAACGCCTTTCGCGTGCGCGCGACGAAAGCGCACCAGATGCCACCCGAAGACTGGGCCCTTGACGAACCGGTGCCCGCCCAGGAAGCGAATATAACAATCGCGCCCCAGCAGGCCTCCATCACCAACGGCAAGATCAAGGCCGTCGTCTCGCGGCGCGGCAAGGTGATCATGTACAACGCCAAGGGGGACCTCATCCTCGAGGAGTACGTGCGCAACCGGCGCGACGTGCAGGACCCAAAGTGCTCGGCGCTGGAGATCGAGGCGCGCGAGTTCAGGCCCATCGCCGGCGGCGACTACGCGCTGACGCTCCGCCTCGAGAGCGTGTCCCGGCGCGAGAAGCTCTTCGGCATGGGCCAGTACCAGCAGCCGCACCTCGACCTCAAGGGCGCCGACGTCGAGCTCGCCCACCGCAACTCCCAGGCCAGCGTGCCATTCATGCTGTCGAGCCTCGGCTACGGCCTGCTGTGGAACAGCCCGAGCGTCGGCCGCGCCGTGCTGGGCAAGAACATCATGAGCTTCTCGGCCAGCAGCACGCGCAAGCTCGACTACTGGGTCGTCGCCGAGGACACCCCCATGGCCATCTGCCGCGCGTACGCCGAGGTCACCGGCAAGCCGCCGATGATGCCCGAGTACGGCCTCGGGTTCTGGCAGTCCAAGCTGCGGTACCAGACGCAGGAGGAGGCGCTGGCGGTGGCGCGCGAGTACAGGCGGCGGGGCCTGCCGCTCGACGTGCTGGTCATCGACTTCTTCCACTGGCCCGCGCAGGGCGACTGGAAGTTCGACCCGGACTACTGGCCCGACCCGCGCGCCATGTGCCGGGAGCTACGGGAGCTGGGCGTCGAGCCGATGGTGTCGATCTGGCCCACCGTGGACGAGGGCTCGGAGAACTGGGAGGAGATGCTGGAGAGGGGCCTGCTGATCCGGAGCGAGCGCGGGTTCCGCGCCGTCATGGACTTCCAGGGAAACACGGTGCACTTTGACGCGACGAACCCGGAGGCCAGGGCGTACGTGTGGGGCAAGGCCGCACAGAACTACGGGCAGTACGGCGTCCGGCTGTTCTGGCTGGACGAGGCGGAGCCCGAGTACAAGGTTTACGACTACGACAACTGGCGGTACCACCTGGGGCCGAGCCTGGCCGTCGGAAACATCTACCCGCGGGACTACTCGCGGGCGTTCTACGAGGGCGCGATGGCGCAGGGCGGGTTCCAGGGCCGGAAGCCCAACACCGTCAACTTGGTGCGGTGCGCCTGGGCCGGGAGCCAGAAGTATGGCGCGCTGGTGTGGAGCGGCGACATCGCGTCGTCGTGGGAGAGCCTGCGGCATCAGGTCGCCGCCGGCCAGAACATGGCGATCGCGGGCATTCCGTACTGGACCACGGACATCGGCGGGTTCCACGGCGGGGACCCCAAGGACGTGGGATTCCGGGAGCTCCTGGTGCGCTGTTTCCAGTGGGGTGCGTTCCTGCCCGTGATGAGGCTGCACGGCGACAGGTTCCCGAGCAAGACGCCGCTTGGGACGTCCGGCGGCGGGAGATGTCCCTCGGGTGTCGACAACGAAGTCTGGTCGTTCGGCGAGACGGTCGGCGCCATCTTGGAGAAGTACCTGCGCGTCCGCGAGGGCATGCGCGACTACATCCGAGGCCTGATGAGGGAGGCGGCGGACACAGGAACGCCAGTGATAAGGCCACTGTTCTTGGAGTTTCCCGAGGATAAGGAGGCGTGGGAGGTCGAGGATCAGTATATGTTCGGCGGCAGGTATCTCGTGGCGCCTGTCCTGTACCCCGGCGCAACCACTCGGACAGTGTACTTACCGGCCGGGGCGACGTGGAAGGTTATGGATGGAGATGCGCTGTACAACGGAGGCGAGGCGAGAGAGGTCGATGCGCCGCTGGAAACGATGCCTGTCTTTGAACGGCTGTAGCAGGAACATAGATGAACCACTTCGCAGCCATTAGATGTCGGATAATAGAAACCTCCTGGGAAAGGGTAGTCATCATATCTAATTTACTACCAGGAATAACATCTGGCGTACCTCATCTGTTTTCTCCCCCCTAGAAACTTAATCGTATATCTGACACGTCCCAAGACAAGAAAAACACCACGGAATCGCCCATGTGAGCGAAATAGCCGTATGGAGGTCGGACTAAGATCCGACGCCGAACTCCAGTCTCAAGTGAGCCTAACACCTGGCTCAATCCCATCGCAAGCCCTTTGGGACGGAGAATCCCTTCGCTGTCCAGTTCAGTAACACACGGGTATCATTCTCCCCAATATCTCTCTGAGCCCCGTCTTTCATCAAACATCGGCCACAGCACTCTGAGTATCTCCTCAGTTCACCCATAAACCGCATTCGCTCAACTCCCAAATCGCGGTCCAACCGGCGAGCTAATATCATGATAAACATTCAGCCCCGCCCCCGTCTGTCCCGCCGCCGCGTTCGTCGGCCCGTAATACCCATGAATCATCTCCGCGTCCTCCTCCACGACGTTCAGCCCTCCAGCTCCACCACCCGCCGAGCTATCGCTCCTGTCCCGCCCGTGGCCCCCGCCCTCGCTCCTCCGCCGCCCGTGTGAAAGCAGCGGCGGCCGACCGCTGCCGCCCGAGTTGCTCATCGGGCTGGGGTTCGCACCGAGCGAAGGGCTCGTCCCGCGCGGGCTGACCGCGCTGCTCGAGCGCCGCCGGCCCTGCCCGCCGCTACCCTCCTCGGTGTCCGAGCCGGGCAACTCCGGCACGAAGCCGCCTGCGATGTCCAGCTCGGCCGGCATGAGCGGCGAGCCCACGCCCGAGCCGGGGCCGGAGCCTCCCCCGCCGCCGCCGCTGCCGGCCGACAGCTCGCTGGCGGTGCTCCAATGGCGGCCGTGGTGAGGCGCCACGGGGGCATATCCGTACTGGCTCTGTGAGTCGACGCTGTTGCGCGCCGCCCCGCCGCTGACGACGCTGTTGGCGTGCCGGCCCGGGACGTTGTGCACGCGCGGGATGTCGAAGTAGCTCCCCGCGGGGCCCGAGTCGACGCTCGTGCCGCTGGTCGGGAACGGCGTCGCCTGCTGGCTGGCGGAGTACTCGGAGGCCGACCTCGAGCGGCCGTGGCCCGCCGGCCCCGGGGTGGTGGTGGCCGAGGCCTGCTCCATGAGGGGGTCGAAATCCATGGCATCCACCTCGGAGGTGGTGGGGCGGAAGCGCGGGTGCTGCGTCATGGCGGGCGGGTCCTTGGGCCCGTCGGTCGTGCCGTCGACCCCGCTGGAGCTGTCACCCTTGCCGGAGGACTCGACGGCCTTCACGGTGGAGCGGAGCCGGCGGAGAATCAGGAAGGTCGCCACGAGCACGATTAGGAGGAGGCCGATAGCGCCACCGATGATACCGCCCAGTTGGGCGGTAGTGAGGCCGTGGTCGCCGCCGCCACTAGGCGAGGGTGAGGATGTGGCCGGGACCTTGTCCACTGTAGTCGGGATGAACTTTGGAAAGGCGGCGGAGGTATCGCTGGTGGGGAGCCCGGACGGCGCAGTCGGCGTCGAAACGGACGTGGAAGTTATCGTCTCTGCCACGCCGCCATCGGTGGTAGTGAAGGTGAGGACGTAACTCAGTGGTGCTGTCGCATAGCAGGCGTTCAGTGCACACCCGTAGCCGGTCTGACAGCAACCGTAATTATATGATGAAGGGCATAGATAGTAGTCAACCGGGCAGTTCTGTGAATAGGAGACCCCGGCCGGGACTGTGCAGTCGCTGATGCCGCAGATGTATCCTGTCGGAAGTTAGTGACTGATAAGACCAAAATCTGACGACATCCTCGTCTATAGACCGGAGGGTCGCCTAGAGACTGACCTTCGGGACAACATCCTCCTCCAACATCAGCTCCGCAGGCGAAGTATCCCACTCTTCCGCAAGCCGATGCCGTGGCAGCAGTCGTGGCATAACAGGAGCTCGCGGCGCAGGCATACCCGTCCGGACAACAACCACCATCTAGTGATGCCGGACATAGCGAATACTTCGTCGGGCACACGCTTGCGGCGTCGCGCCTCTCGTACTGTACCACCACATGGACCTTGTCCACCCTGTGCACCGTATCTCTCTTCCCTTGATACATGGCTGCCGCTCCTCGAGGCAGGACTGCGGACAGGAGCAGCAGCACACACGAGGAACACGACCAGACACTGCGCATGACAGGAGCGAGTGTCGCGATCCTTCCACTTGTGATTCCTTTATAGGTTTCGGAGGCTGTTTCGGCGCTGGATCGGGAACGCGGGTCGATCACCGGGCGGGGATCGACATCGGCGAGGTCAGAGAGCCGCGACGATCTCCGTTCTCGACTTATAGCGTCTTTCGCGCGAATGTCGGGAGGCGCACACCGCGAGAAGGAGAAAGAGACGATAGCAGCAGAATTCCGCGAACTGTCTGTTTATTTTGGATATCGGCTAGGCAGCGTGAGGAGACAAAAGCGGTTGGTGATTACAACAGGCAGGGGATTGTGCTTATGGTGAGCGTGCTGAGAGCGTGGCTGAGCCCGCCCACGCCTCGAGAGCGGGCCGGTCAGAGACAGCGGATCTCACGACCGCCGCCAGCACGCAGCAAATAAGGCTGAGACGGAGCGCCGCAGGAGACACCAAAATTGGACGACTGCATGCGTCTGTTGCGGATTGACGGACGAAGAGAGGCACTGCAAGAAGGAAACCGACGTCCGGGTATGATTGCGCGCTACCCAGATGCAGAACGACGAGCAAGTAAGGGTCTCTGAGAGATGCGACGCGGAGGGACCCAGACTGCTGGGGAGAGATCGCCGTGCGGAATTGCCCGTTAAGAGCGGCCGCGTCTGTCTGCCTCCCTCCTTGACCCTCTTGGCTCTCGTGCCGGACCGGCACAGCTCTGGGGAGTCCGACGGCTCAGACACCCAATGAAGAAGACACCGCGGTGTGGGTGGTATGAGGATGAGGGGTTTCGCGGGATGGTGGTGGTTGGGCGCCCGACGCTGCAGATGGATTGCGCAACTCCTCCCAATGGGAGCGCCTCTGAGGTCTCGTCAGCCGCATGACTGGCCCGTCAACTGAGGAAACCTCAGCTCGGATCAGTAACCAACTGCCCATCTCAGACATGGTTGGCTGACCAAGCCGCATGGAAGCGCATCCCAGCGTCACCGCCATTGGCGGAGATGCCGTGGCACCCAAGATGTGGCTGCCGGGGTGGTGGTGATTCAGCAGAAAGAAAAGGCTTTGAAAGAGACACTTGACGGTGCTTCCTTTGGTGAGGCTCTGGAGGGGATCGTTTCATCCTCCCATGCACCATGCAGTGGAAGCTGACCTGCCTGCCTCCCTACCTAGCAACCGAGGGGATACAACACTAAAGTAGGTCATTGCGGTTGCGTCCGTTGGACAAGATAACTGATCACAGACTCCTGGTCTACCGACTCTGAATCGGTTGACGGCCGATGACAAGCAGTTTGCTTGTCGCAAGGAAGAGGGCGCACTTCGCATTGTACAGCAGCCTGTTGAAGTTGGTGATGCGAGATGCAAGGTCATGGCCAAAAGGCTGCTTGGTGTGGGCTTATGGCCTCAATTCCTCTTCCTGCCCCCATCCACTTCCTGCTTACCGGCGCAGAAAATGCCGCTCTGCCACTCTGCCACTCTCAACAGAACAACAGTCCGGTGCAGGGTATTCTTCATGAATCCCAGGCAAAAGATTGAAAGTCGGAGAGCCTGATGAAGAAAGGCGTGCGTGCGTGCGGACAGCGTCGAAACCCACCTCGCACGTGTATCGAGTGCGTACAGCAGGAGACTGGCGAGCTTATATTGAAGGCCCCATGTCGTCCCGTATCGTGTGGCATCGTTACAAGGGGTGTGTGGTCTGCTCCTGAGACTGAGCCAGGTATTCGTAGGCATTTAGCCTAAAAACCGAGCGACAGCTGCCATGTGTGGTGTGCAGAAGTCATACTGTAGCCATGCCTCTTCACCCTTCCATCCTTCACCAGGCCACCCAGACAGCCAGGCTGCCGGGTTACGCTCGGGATCACCGGCCAACAAGACGTAAAGTCCCTGTGGGCATAATCCGGGGTAGACATCTCTGGGAGGATACACTACCTTAGTTACGGCCTTGGGCTCTTGTCGTCTGTTGTTTTAGTGCAAGGAAGCGCATGCTTCACAACGGCCTAGGCACGCCCTGGATGCTGTGGAGATGGTTGTGTAGAAACTAAAAAGCATCTGACCCACCACCGCTTCCATCTCGGCATCGGGTACCCGGGCAAGGGGCGCGAAGCCGCTGTCATGCTTTTGTCCAGCAGAATGAAGCATGGATGGCGGCGAAGATGCGTCTCCCTTCTTCCTTTCTTGGGTGAAGAGACGCGTCCTCTTGTGTTTCTCCAGAGTAACAAGTACGTACAGGTACTTCTCGGGTCCACGGGGCACCTGCCTTCCGAACCTCGCCCGCTGGCCCCGGTCCGATGCGGTCCGAGAGATCTTCCGTCTTGCCCTCCATTCCCGTCCACCGTTGCACCCAAGGGTCTGCCACAGCTTCCGCGATGGGCGGCCCAACCTCACCTTCTATCGGAGACGGCAACAGGCTGCAACCTCCCCCAGCAACCGACAACTTGCTGAGTGCGGGGCAAGTAGCGGTCGGCGGATCTAGATGGGCCTGCGACGAAATTCAGGGGACGTAGGGTGATTTGCCTGTCAAGTCCATCTCTTAAGACCCCGGCTACTGGTAAGGTTAGCTGTATCTGCTTTTTGCAGTCTAACTAGCACGTTGGCCGCCGACAATGCCGGCCGATCACACCTTGAACCACGAGCTCCGGGCACCAGTTCGTGCTGAAGAAGCTTCCACCCGATCGTTTCTTCGATGGTTCTCGACTCTAGCAATGCTAGTGCCGCACACGGGGCTCGCTGGCTCAAGGCCTTGACGGCGCTACCCCGGCTTCGTTCACTCGCTCGAACCGACGCAGGGATCGACCGCTTCCCCCTCACCCCGCCAGACCGGGTGGCACGAAAAGTTGGGGAGACGAACGGCTCCTGACTCGCCGTCATCCTTCGCCGTTTCTGACGACTCGCGTCTTAACCTCCCGAGCTTCTATTGGTGGGCACAACGTCAACGGTCCTCCCTCCTCTGCTGCAACCCCGTCATCTGGGCCTTCTGGTAGATCTGAGTGTGGTTGCAGCCGGGTCGAGTCCAGAACGGCTGCGATGGGGTTGGATGGCATGCAGGTGCCAGCATCGTAACCCCGCAAGACTTCTCCACTTGGTCTTGGGAGGGGCGTACACAGTAGAGAGTCGAAAATGGGGGAGTTTCTCGGGGGGGCAGTGGTGATTTGCGGGCCCTGGCCTGGTTGATCGTCTTCAGAGAGGCGACCATGATCGCGGAAATTGAAAAGCCCTCTCTCTTAGTGCAGGCTAAAGAAGACACGAGGGCACCAAGTGCCGGTCTGGGACTCCGATCTCTTCTCTTATAACGAGCCCGCGTCCTCCTCTCTCCCCCTTAGATCTTTCTTGACGAAGGTTTGCGCTTTTTCTCCTATTCCCGCTCACCTCAAACTCTCGTCAGTCACGCGGCACCACATCCTCGCGCCCACTCCCCGACTAGTGACCAAAAAGGACAGAATCGCGTCCCATTCCCCGCAGTAGCGTGCTCGTAGCGTTGTCGGACACAGGAGGGAATAAGTACCTGCGATTACCGCCTTGTGCCGGTGATCGTGACAGGACGGCCTGCAACGACCTGCGATGGACTGTGGCGCATTGCTATAAGCAGCCCCCCGAGAACACGCTGTCCAACCTCGATTGAGAGGCCGCAAAAAGAGATTCTATTTTTCTGTCCGACTTGAATAGCACCAGACGCAAGAAAGAGCCACAATGCTACTGTACACACGATTGGCGCCTCCAAAAGCCCCAAAAAGGCGATCAAGAGCTGGTATGTCACGCCCTTCCCGCTCCCATGGACGATCCGTCCTTCTCCAATTCATCCAGATCCTATGCTATCCTGAAACATCCGTCACAATCTCCTATGGTGAACCGACTGGCTGACCAAATGTGTTCATGCAGGTTGCACTTTCTGGTACGTTGATCTCCCTCGCATGAACTCCCGTCATCACACCATGCCACTCACGATTCTAACCGGCGACCAACAGCAAGGAAAAGGTTCGTACGGATTCTCCATGAGCGATCGATTTGCAAGAGGCGGCGACGAGGAGGAGCGCTCTACCGGCGTTGACCCTCCCAACATAAGCGGCCTGCCTGTTTGGGGAAGAGTTCCAGCGGATGACGAATGTGAGATGACAGGGGAGATGAACAAGAACGAAGGCTGACATGTCCTCCTTTGCTGTAGAAGAAGAAATGCGATGAAGAACGACCCCAGTGCGCCCGCTGCGCCGAGCGCGGGCTCGACTGCGTCTATGAGCCGGTGAGACCGCGCCAGCGCCGGAAGCGAGACTCGATGGCTTCTTCGGTGGCGAGCACCGCTACGACGGCCAGCAGCCGACTGGGCAAACCCACCATGGACGAGCCCAGCTATGCATCGGCTCGCAGGTGGTCCGGCGACAGCCCGAGGAGCAACAGCAGCAGCAGTGAGAGTGGCGGGACTGTAACGGGCCAGCTGGGCCAGCAGGAGGACTACTACTACAACTGGCCAGGCGCAAGCGAGGCCGCTGTCTTGCTCGAGGATGATGTATGCGAATCCGACCTTTTCAGTCCTTTCGCCTTCGACACTGCGTCGATGGCCTCCTCATCTCCCTACCCCTTAACCGCGAACCTGCCCGGTTCCGCGCTCGCGCCAATCGCCTCCCTATCCTTTGACTGGCCACCACCGCAACCCGAGCAGCAGGACGATGACGAGGGAGCCACACCAACACCAACACCAGAGGCGGCGACAGCCTGCAGCGTCGTCGTCAGCGGCGGTGGAAGCAGCAGCAGGACAAACAACACCCCGGACCTCGCCATGATCGCGCCCATCCCCGCCTCCTCCCCGCTGCTGGACTTCTGCCCGCCCCTCTTCTCCGAGTTCTCCCCGCGGCCCCAGCGCCGCGCCCTCGTCGACCACTTCTGCAACGTGCTCTCCCACCTCATCGTCTTCCGCGAGGAGTCCGGCAACCCCTTCCTGCAGCTCGTCCTGCCCCTGTCCATGGCCAGCCCGCCCGTACTCAACGCCGTCTACGCGCTGGCCAGCGCGCACCTCGAGCACAGGGGCGTCGCCGCCGCCCCGGTCGACGTGCTTGGCATTGGTGATGGCGGCGTCGATGACGGCGCCGAGGAGGTCCAGGCCGCTGGGGGCCAGGTCTCGCTGTACTTCCACAACCGGGCCATCCAGGGGCTGGCGCGCCTGATAGAGAGCGGAGACGCGGGCGGCAAGGTTAACAGGAATGAGCTTCTGGCGGCCATTATGCTGCTGGTGTATTACGAAGTGGTGAGTCTCGTCTTTCCTACCTATTCACCCTCTGGAGCTCGCACCGTGAGACAAAAACATTTTGGGGGTCAACACCCTTGCTAACGTACTGTTGTAACAGCTCGTACAGAAAGGCCGGTCAAACATCGTAGAGGGGCACCTTAAGGGTGCGCTCACGATAATGTCCTCCAATCCCGAGCCAGCAGATCCCACGGGCACGTTCCTAGAACGCGTACGTAGCCTACTTCTTTCTCTCCGCGTATCCTCCTACAGCACATCATTAGAGAAGAAGTCGCATCTTGCTAACACTACACTTCCCGTGGTTCAGGCATTCCGTTTCTATGACGTGATAGCAGCCCTCTCCTTCGGCACTGCACCACTGTCCACAGCCCCTGCGGCGGGCTGCTTCCTGCCCTTCGCACCACCGGGCGCACGAGCCGCCTCACCTCTGAGCAGTGTCGACACTCTGCTCGGTATGGCTACCACGCTGTGGCCCATCATCCACCGGCTGTCCGGCTTATCAAGCCTAAAGAAGGAGCTAGAGCGGGCCATGAGCGGCGGTACTGACCAGACAGCAGCGTCATCAACCAAGGTCGCCGTGCTGCGCACCGAGTTCGAGACCACGGCCGAGGCGGTCGAGGTCGCACTGAAGCAGTGGCGGCCCTGTCTGCCGCCCGGATTCTCGCCCGAGGCGGACGATTGCGACGGAAGCGAGGCGGAGATCGGCCAAGAACCCGACCCGGCGACGCCGAGCAGCAACAGCAGTAGCAGCAGCGAAGGCGACGACACGCCGACGCCCGGGAACCTCCGCCACCACAGCTGCCGCCGCGAGAACGCCCGGCTCCAGTCCATCTTCAACAACGCGATGGCCTACCGGCACTCAGCCCTCGTCTACCTCTACCGGGAGGTGCACGAGCTGGCGCGGTCGCACCCGGCGGTGCAGCACCACGCGCGGCTGGCGCTGCGGCACTGCGCGGCCACCTGCTCGCACGCCGGGCCCATGAGTGCGCTGCTGTGGCCGCTGTTCGTGGCGGCGTGCGACGCCGTGGCCCGCGAGGACAGGGAGGTGGCGAGGCGCGCGTTCGCGGCCATCGACAGGCGGCAGGGCATGACGAACATCAGGCGGGCGTGGGACATCGTCCAGGAGGTGTGGCGCAGGGCGGACCTGCTCGACGAGCAGGAGAGGCGGGAGAAGGAGCTGCTGCTGCAGCAGGAGGAGAACAACAGGGGGCGGTGGGGCGCGACGGGCATGGGGATGAGGATTGGGTGTGCGCTGAGGCGCAGGCTGGGGGGTGACCTGTGGAGGAGGGTCACTGAGGACATGGGTGTTAATATTGTCTTTGGTTGAAGGAGACACACCACACAGTCTGGGGCAGAACAACTCAACACAGAAGGATAGAGTGAGAAGATGGCTATACGTGGCTGACACCACAGACGCTTTCGTTGGAGAAAGCTCAAGCTTCAAAGCGGGATAAGAACATGGCCCAACAGGCCGGGGAACGAACTCAAGGAGCGGCGCAACGGGGTGGGTATGGGACGACATGATTTGCGATCTGAATGCAACGCAGGAGATCCGGTACGATCTGCGATGCATGTCGAATACCCGGCGCCATTACGCGCCTCACGATTATCAGGCGTGCGGAAGAATGGACGGAGTTGCGGAGAGGAGCTGAAAATAGGGGTGAGGGGACGTCGTGGTGTCTCCAGAGTCGTCAGAGAAGGCCTCGAGGCGCGAGAAGATACGTCCTGGGTTGCTCACTTCTTGCGGCTGTTCTCACAGAGAACTTTGTACCTTAATAGGCAGCAACAAACGCAGTCAAATTCTGTAATAGACGATATGCTTCGTCGTCATCATCAAGGAGAGCAGACCCAGGCATGACATGACAAGCAACGGCTGGGGGGCGTTCCTAGAGACGGCCTCTCTTCTTTCCCCAACGGTAAAATGCAGCTTCGTTTCATGCAAATGGGCTCGCGGGCACGTGTCGTCCTCTTGCACTGCTGCCACTGGCTCGAGGACACATGCGAAACCGACTTGAAGGGGGAAGGACACCGGACCGCGATAGAAGGAGTCTATATACGAACCGGTACAGTAAGCGAGCGACCAACGCGATCAAGCGCGCTGACTTATCAAAGTCATCATATCATTTCTGACGCAGCGGTTTAGTTCCTCCATGCCGTCATTTAGGTTTCGACTTGCCGTTCACGGGTGGGAGAAGTTGGGGGAAGGCATTTAGGCTGTTGTCTGCGTCGTTCAAGGTGAAAGGGACGCTTGGGCGCAATGCTGAAGCGGATGGATGGTGGTTGTTATTCTAGCTGTACAAGATATGTTAATGGACAACAATAAAGGTTGCGTTAGAGAGGAGCGTTCTTGTCGTGCAACGTCCGGGCCGATTCAGATGGGATATACCCTCGGTCAAGATGCTGACCGCGACTGGAAGCGCCTGGAATAGGGGTTGGACACTAGCCCGGATGCGCGGAGGATGTGTTGACGATGATAACCAGAGGCATCTATCTATCTCCATGTGCGGGTGTTGAACGCTCTTATCGAGAGGTGCACAGAGCCAGGGGCTTGATATTGAGCTGCGGGGAATCCGGTGTGGCAGACCCGGTCTTGGCAGGGAAGATGTGCTCGTCCCGTGTGGACATGCAGCAGGTTTGTGCCTCGATTGGGGAGCTTAGTTATTGGGAAACCTGGGATTGGCGCGGTCGAGTTAGTTTTGTTCTTGAGTGTAGCCGGCGTGAGTGGGCGAGGTGTGGGGAGAGCGTACAGACGATGAGACCCTGAAGGCCTGTCACGGTTTCGTGTAATTCTGTCGCGGCTCGTGCCGTAATGCGCTTTTCGGAGCAGATATCAAGGTTCGTCGTATCATTTCCGCTTAGTTAGTGGGCAGAGTAGGATCGTGTCCCATGTGAAAGGCACAAGCCGACGGAAGAGTTGCGATAGAAATGATGCCGACGCCGCCATGCTCGTGCGCGTTGAACCGATAGGATGGATTGGCGGGCCCCGTCAACGGCATCCAGGGCGAACGCCTTCCGCGCCATGCCTTGCCCGATTGGCACTGGACGGACTCGCATTGCGTTAGGCTGGACGGGCAGAGAAGGGGATGAGGCTAGAGAAGAGCAGGGAGAGACACGGGTGTCAGATATCGTGGGCGCCTGGCCATGGAGGAGGCATCCCATCCCATCCCATCCCGCCGTTCTGTGTCTTCCGCCGTCTCTTCCTTTTTTTCTCTCTTCCTGTTTTCCCCTATGAGTGTGACCGAGGCAGTACGTGCGCTGCAGGTACTCCGTACCAGCACCTCCTCCCTCCCGCCAATCCAAGGTACACGCGCGTACAGTACTCCGTAATACCTGCTCTACCTGAGGTACTTACACCTACAGTTGGACTCCCCGCGGGCGATCTGCCACCCTCAAACGACCTGCTCTTCTGCCGCTGCCGCACGTCTTTCGTCCTCGCGCAGGTTTTCTCCCCTGGCAATCTCCCCACGATACTGCGCCGACCCGGCTGTACTTCCGTGCCTCCACGGTACGGGGAGATACATATCCGTATCTGCCTCGCTTTCGAGCTCTCTCTCTCTCCCCGCCCGTTTCCCTTCCTGGACAGTCCACACCTCTTCCTTTTCTCGCTCCTCGACGACTTTCACTTCTTCCCTCAGCTGCGCGCTGCCCTCCTCCTCCTCCGCCGCCATCCCGCAATGGAAATATGATTTCCTCGCCTCTTCTCCGGCTCTCTGCCATTTCGCGCCCTCCGGCTCTCATCTCCCATCACGACAAATCGCGCACCCTGACGGCGCCGCAATAACCACCGATTCGCCCTTCTCCATTCTCCGCAGCGCACCCACCAGCTTCCCCAAGCTCTCACCCCAGGTCCGCACGGCCGACGGCGATAGGGCCGGGCACCATGCCCTTGCTGTGAAAGCATCAGCGCGATGACGACCCTAGTCAACGGCACCCTTCCACTTCCCAAGCAGATTCGTTTTGTCAACAATCAGGGTCAACCTCCCTCCAAGAGGAGGAGGATCAATGCGGCGTAAGTCTGCCCCGTCACAGTGTGAACCTTCAGGCACCCGTGGTGGAGAGACATGCACCCAGTTAAGCGTGTGACGAAATCGGAGTGGCTGATTCGACGTGCGTCGCAGATGTCTGACTTGCCGCAAGCGCAAGACGAGATGCGCTGGAGAACGACCACAATGTTCCACCTGCACTACGAATGGCCATGTCTGTCTGGGGTACAATGAGGCCGTGGAGAAGCGGAAGGGTGCGGATGGATCGCTCAGGAGAGACGCAGAAGCAGCCACTGCTGACCAGGGCACCGAACTACACGATCCCTTAGACGAAGAAGAAGACGACGACGACGAGGTCGAGGAAGCTCCTTGGAAGGCCCACAATGCCGCGAAGCAGAACGACCACATGCCCGGCAGCTCGACAGCACGGCGCAGCTCCGACTCGAGCGCCGGTGCAGCACCACGTCCCGCAAGACCTGCAACACATGGGAACGAGTGGGAGCACGACTTTCAGCAAGTGCACCACCAGCAAGATAGATCGAAGAGACCGTCCTACGCCAGAACTGTATCTTTCTCTGAGGACAGCCGGAGCTCAAATAACCGCTCCCCCTTGCAACACCACGCCGAGCGCCGCAAGATGCCCTACTTCCGATACTTTGGGCCTACCGCCATCGTGCCGGGATACAAACAAATGGTGGTCAATGTGTCGGTGAGGGACCGAAGGAGGAGCATGGGAGGCTCTTTTTCTGCGCCATCGCCAGGATCCGCGATGGGGCATCCGTCCATTTTTCCCGGCCCTCCTCACAGCGAGACAGTCTGCGAAAGCCTAGAAGACATGCCCGTGTACGACCCTAACGACACGGAGCCCGTTCATCCCCTGATTGTCAGCCTCGTCAAGACATTCTTCTTGCATCTCGGATGCAACTACCCTTTCCTGCATGAGTCGCATTTTCTACGCATGTTGATAGAGAAGAGGGTCGAGTCTATCCTTGTCGACGCCATGTGTTCGCTAGCTGCTAGATTCTCGGATCTTCCCATCTTCACAGCAGGCGGTGACCCAACGCTCACTCGGTCAGAGTACGGTCAGGCCTTTGCACAGCGTGCGAAAGCTGCTACGGTCGACACATTTCCCTGCCCTTCAGTCGCTGCAGTCCAAGCATGCCTGTTGATCGCCTACGAGAGTTTCGGGGCCAACCAGGACAGTGCGTTATGGATGTACTTGGGTATCGCCATACGCATGGCGCTGGATCTCGGATTGCAGAAAATGGTCGGTATCAAGTACCAAGGAGAGAGAGATCCATGGTATACGAGAACCCGGAGCCGTAACAGCACCGGTGACATAGGGGAGATTGACTCAGGCGCCGCGGAAGAAGAAGACCAGCTGAGTCCTGAAGAACAGCAAGAGATCGAGCAAGAGCGCATCGATACATTCTGGGCTGTCTTCATCTTGGACCGCGTCATTTCCTCTGGGACTGGAAGACCAGTCACATTCAGGGACGACGACTTTGAGTTGGCATTACCTGAGCCGTCCGTTGATCCGGTGTCGGGATGGCCAGCTCCCTTCCCGACCTTCCTTGAGGTTATCCATCTGTATGGAAGAGCTTCTGACGTCCTAAACAACATCCGGGACGCCAGGGACCTGACCCGGGATAAAATGACCAAGCTTGCTGAGATGGAAAGCGATCTCACGAAGATCTACCAGAAGCAAGACGCGAGGCTGCACTTCAACGCCTTCAACTTCCAAGAATACGTCAAGGCCGGCCAGGGAACCACCTTCATCCTCCTGCATTTCTGGTTCCATGCCCTGATCATCATCCTACACCAACCAACCCTGCTCGCCCCCTTTGGCAATCTGAGTCGAGGGCGTCAGTTATCTCCTACCAGCCGCGAATTATCAATGTCAAGTGCCAAAACCATTGCCGACATTCTGGCTTTCGCAGAACTGATAGACCCGAAGAGTCTCATCAGCAATCCGTTTACCTCGCAACCCATATATATCGCCGCTTGCGCCTTCCTGATGGAGTCAGTTGCCAACGCTTCTCATTCCACCTCCCGAGAAGATGGGCCCTCGTTGGGGTTAAAGGGAGAGACAAACAGGGCACACCACTCGCAGTCCAACTCCATGGGCGACGCGAAAGTCTCTAAGCATTCCTTGCTCGCCTCAGCCGCAAATCAGAACTATCAGCGCTGCTACAAGTCTCTCCAGCAGCTCCATGCCTACTGGGGCGGTGTCAAGTACATACTAACCGCCCTGGACCAGAAGTCCAAGGGCATCTGGGACTGCGAGACATATACGAACGAGGAGTATGAGAGTGCGAGACTTCCTCGTCGCGCTTCTCTCAGTCGGTTTCCTCGACTCGAGAACCCATCATCTCCAAGCGTCCCACCAATTGCGTGGTCGCTGACGGGAACCACCAATTCTCCCAATTCCAGTCTCACCTTGCTCTATCCAAACATCGGTGCGAACGCTCCTTTTCACCAGGCGGCTCCTCCACAGCCCGATTCGGAACCAACAGCTTCAGCCTCGACGCCGCCTGGGAATATGATTTACGACCCCATTCGGCAGAGTCTCCCGGAACCGACCGCCATGTTCCCGCCAGCTTACCCTCAACCCAATGTGTCTGCTGTGCGATATTCGGCTCACCCGCCGAGGGGACAGCGGCTGTCGACATCATCGTTGCACTTTAACCAAACCTCGGCAAAGTCGCTCCTTAAATACGAATCGTTCCCGCCAGATGATGTCGAGAGGCACACATCAGAGACGGATGGCAAACACGGCATCCTCGCCAATATGGCTCAAGGAACTGTTCATCCACCGCCGCCGTCTCTGCCTGCTCACTCTTATACACCTTCATCGCACCACTCTTCAAATTACGAACCATCCATCATCCGGGGAGAGTCTCCCGTCGACAGACTCACCGACACGGGTCTGAAACCCGGGCATCGACAGCACGATAATCAAATCAGCGGCCACAATCCTGCTGGAGGCGGTGAATATCCACAGGAGTTTGCCCAAGATGGCCTAGGTTCGGGTTCATACGCATATCTGGGTCCCGGAGGCCCTATCTCGGATGTAATCACCTTCGACAGTCAGGAGATTGACATCGCGGCGTTCGGATTACCGAACGAAATGATGACACCTTGGCTTGAGTACCTACCAGGCGACGTTCTGAATCTCTTTGAGGGCGGTGTCAATGGAACAAGCCAGGGATGAGCCGGATGTCGTTGCTCAGTTCATGACTCTTTCCTTCTGTTACGACGCGACGAATGAACACCTCTATGATACTTTGCATACGAGTTTGGGGCTGTACGTTGTCTTTATCTTCTGCTGTGGGCATCGAGCCCGTATTTGCCAGCAAGCTCATGTTGGCTATGCTTTATACTATCGCTCAAGTGTTTTCTGGGACTTGGGCCAGATCCGGGGAACACGGTACACTGGGGTCGGCTCTGTTCATTGCTCGAAAAAGGAGATTGGGGGAAAAAGAGAATATGGGGATCCGGAGTTCACGGCGCCTTTAGAGGGAGAAATACCGGTATGGCGGTTGTCCATTACTTCCAACGAGGCAGTGCGAGCTTCACGACTTGCTCAGATACGGGATGTATCTCTGGGAATTGAGGAAACCTAACACGGCCGTTAACATCTTAAATAAAATATATACCCGTTTGTTTGCTCTACGACTCAACAGTTCTCCGCATCTCATAATGATGGGAAATACTTTACTTTACTCGTCTTTGCTTCCCGGTGTCCGTGGGCTGGGAATAGCAGCAGCTCGACGCAACCTCGGAAGGGGCAGCATACCAGCTGGTCCTTGAGTTTGCAAGTTCATAATTCCTGCGGGCGTGGTCCGAGCCTGGGCCATTTTCCCTCTTCAAGACCTTCCTCCCGATTGAGATCATACGCGTCTCGGCTATGCTGCATCGCCGTTGCGGCAAGTTGGAGGGTAAGAAACGACGTCATCAGGGTCCAGCCCTGCAGCCCCTTTGTGCAGGAGATCTACACTCCCTCCTTTGACGCCAGCCAGTGTCGCGCCAGAGACCAGCCGCTCTAACCGTCTTCTGACCACTTACCCCAGATTTTCCCCAACAGACGCCCCCCTCATCAGTGTCATCACACCCGCTTAAGCTTGCTCAACGTCACTGGCGTTCTCTTGGTGCTTGATTGGCGTGAGACGAGATCGCGATTATTTATATGACTGGATACCCGCAACCATGAGGCGTCAAGTAGGCTTGGCTACCCTGTTGAATATATTTCAATTTTCATCGCCAACAGGCCAGAGTGATCAAACAGAAGTAAACGTACTACACCACCATGGACAAGCTCAAGAAGATCATGTAAGCAGCTGAAGTTCTCCCATTGTGATTCCCCCCCGGTTTGGCTCCCTGCCTCACTCCTGTTCCCTCTCAGTCCCTCCCATCCCCCCGCATCGTTCTATCTCGCCATCAAGTCAAGCTACGACCCCTCGCTTACACTCATCCAGCCACCCGGACCCCCATCCAAGCAAGCTCTCCACCACGGACGAGCCGTCCTCCTCGGCCACTCGCCCCAGCGCCGAGACGATGGCCCAGCTCGGCTCCGAGCCCAACGTCACCGGCGGCGACCGTCCTGCCCCGCGTGAGGCCGATGCCTTCGGCCAGCAGCAGGGAGGAGACTACGCGGCCGCCGGCGGGGACGCGCCGCAACAGCAGCAGCAGCAGCCGGCCGCGGCGGGCGGTGAGCTCATCGAGGAGGGCAAGGTCATGGCCGAGGAGGCGAATAACTTCCCGGGCACGAACCCGCATCCGGCCCACTCGGCGCTGGGGACGGGGACGGGCGATAGGGGGCTAATGATGCCTGGGAGGGGATGAAGTATGTCTCAGCGACGAGAGCTAGGGAATATTTGGGGAGATTGTATGGTCAAGGTTAAGTTTTTTGAATGTTTTTCTCTCGCTGGAATATCCTCCTTCCAGTTACAGTAGCAGGTTATTATAACTATCACACGCGAAGCATTATTTTACTTTTAACGGGATAATAAGCCCCTCATCCACCTTCAACAGTCTTGATGGTTATGTCATCGTCAAGGACGGTACCGAATGTGGTAGATATTGAGTTGAGGTCTGCGATGCAATTTTGCAGGAGCGTTTTGATGCTGTCTTATCCATTGCGTTCCCAAGAATATCATCATGAGAAATACCATTGTCTCGACATGCATTGCTCCCCGTGTCGAGGATCCAGCCCGTTTCCCACAAGTGCTACGCCATTTCAGTCACCGTCACGCTCTGAAATCCATATCCTCGCAAATTCTCCACCTGGATGGAGGCATATCGAAGTGGTTCCCCGCTCACACACGCTCATCAATAGGGGCACCAGAGGCGCCCAGCGTGGCGTAGTACAGCTCAGTCTCCGCGCAGATAACCATGCGGCCATCCCCGGCGAACTGAAAGTTGGCCGCCGTCGCGCCTAGGTAGATCTTGCCCAGGAGCTTCCCCGACGGGCTGAAGACCTGGACGCCGTCACCGCAGCCCGCGTAGAGGTTGCCGTCCGCGTCGCAATGGACGCCTAGGTATGAAAGCGTGAGTTTGGGACATCTAAGAGAACTCCCTGCGCTATGCTTCTCAGTCACGAATGAGGATATCTACGTACCGTCGGGAACCCCTGAGGCTATGAAGGCGAAGACCTTCCGGTTCTCCCAGGTGCCGTCATCTCTCACGTCGAAGCGGTAGCTGTCAGCACTAGTTAGCCTGGAATCACCCCTATCGAGGTATTCTGTGACGGCTCTCTTACATCGCAGCTGGGCTGGAGTAGTTTCTCCCGTAGAACCCGAGGTTCGTGCCCGTGTCTGTCACATACGCGTAGGAGCCGTCAGGGGAGAATGTGAGGCCTTTAGTGTATCACGGTTAGCTAGTTATCAACCACAGGGCCGTTCTTCGCTTGCTGCTCGTGCCTCACCATTGGGTATACCGAAGCCGTCCGCGATGACTGACACGGCGCCGGTCGCTTCGTTGAACCGGTAAACCTGGTTCTGAATGCCAGGCGCGGGGCGGAAGTCCTGGAGGAAGCCGTAGAGCGAGTCGGTGAAGTAGATCTCCTTGTTCCTGGGATGAACCGCCACGTCGTTGATAGAGTTGAACTGGCGGCCGAAGAAGTTGTTTAGAAGGACTACAGCCTCAGTTAGATCTCCCGGATGGCTTACCCTAAAGGCACAGGGATGGTAGCATACCTGTCGTGTTGTACGGCGGATATGGATTCATCAAGTAGAGCGCAGAGGGGATAGCCTCGCCTTGGCCCTCAGCGGCGAAGATGATGTTGCCCTTATAGTTGGTTCCTCCTTGATGCGGTGTTAGTCACTATGCCATCTTCTGTTCTATCATGAGCATTGCTCAGGGCTTACCATTTGGATTCATGACTGTCGGGGCCGAGTCGACAGTGGTCACAACCACCTCCCCCGCTGTGTCGGACGTGCTTGACACCGCCTGGGCCTCTGACAGGGAGATCTTCTGTATGATGGCAGACTTGGCCATCCCAGTCCCCGCAGCCTTCGCGCCAGCATTCTGCACGAAAAAGACCTCGTCAGTGGGCGGGAACCTGCATTCTCTCTGTTAGCCAGATCTCACAGCGTGCCGAATCGCAAACACATCTCGAGACTGACCAGACAACAGCCTCGTGAAACAGGGGATCCTCCTCAGAGCGCGCAATGACCGTCAAGGTTGGGTCGCAGCCGATTATGGACAGGAACTCCGGGTCGTAGACGTGGAAGGGTTTGGACCTCAGGGCGCCTTCTTCTATCCCCGGGGGTCTGAAAACCTGGCTGCCGTTCGCGACCGAGGGTGGCGGCACGGTCGACAGCGCGTTGAAGCTCCTCTGGTCGATGATCTGGGCTTGCGCCGGTATCCCGGCGTCACAGACCACGCCTGGCCTGGCGTTTTGCCGGGACTGGAACAACAGAGCCGCGCCAAGGACAAGGGCGCCGGGAAAGAGCATCGACAGCACGGTTTTTCTGAAGTTCCGCGTCTCGGTCTTACTCGACTGAGACTTCCCCGCTGCTGCACCCCGCGCTGAGGTCTGCTTGCTGGTGCTACTCATCTTGAGTGAGATGACTTGAAGAGACAAGGTCAACCCTTACAGTCTGATCAAGCGTTGATGAAGAGGAGCAAGCAACGGCCAAGTCGAAGAGAAAGCTCTCCCGGTGCCAAGCTGTATCACCCCCGGGGGAGCTTGTCCGAGCCGCGGTTTCGGAGCGCAGCAGATGAAGGAATGCGGGGAGTCTGCGGGGCCAACGCGGAGCGGACTTGGACGAAGATCGGGGGCTTGCGATTAGCGCCGGCATGAGCTTCACCGAGATGCTTCCTGGGCACGAAATGACGATGTTGCTGCTCGATTTCACTCACAGACTAAGTTATACTGGTCAAGGAATTACATTTACGAAGACTTGCGTGAAAAACTCAAACATGTCTCCATGGCAAATCCCCCGGCTACCTAGGCAGGCGAGCCAGCAAGAATAGCATCGACCTGCTCGTGCCGCCTCACCGCTCCCTCAAGCGTCAAGTACTTATCCTCCTCCCCATCCGCGAACGCCTCATACAGCGCCGCGATGTTCCTCGCCCGCACCGGCAGCTCCTCCTGCCAGGCCGGCCACTCCCACTCCACGGGGACCACTTCGTCCGCCGCGAAGTCGTGCACCTCCACCGCCACCCCGCCGCCGTACGCGTCCGCGTTAAGCGCCACCCCCGCCGGCGCCACCAGCCGCAGCTCCCCCTTCTCGCCGTTCACCGTCCACTCCAGCGCCGGCTCGCCCTTGAACGGCTGCCCGCGGCGGTACCGCACCAGCAGCGTCGCGCCGCCGGCCGCCACGGTGGCGGAGGGCGCCAGCGCCGCGGTGACGACGACCAGGTCCGGCACGTCGGACCGGACGGTCTCGGCGATGGCGCCGGTCGAGGGGTCGCGCACCCGCACGTCCGGCCGCTGGATCTGCGTGCGGGCGCGGATGTCCTGCGCCTCGCCGACTGCGGACTGGACGAAGTCGAAGACTAAGATTTGACAAGGGTTAAATTAAGGTAGGGGTCCCCCTTAGAGTAGTCGTTAAGCAGAGCACTTACGGTGCGCAAACCCGATGGTGACGATGTTCCCGCCCACCTCCCTCTGCGTGAAGTACTTGAGCCCTGCCGGCAGGACCTCCCTGTCGATCGTGCCGCCCGCCGCCCTCACCTCCACGCTGAGAACCTTCCCGATGCGCCCCGACGCCAGCACCTCCCGCACCTTGCCCACCACCGGCGCCAGCCTGCCCTGGCTGCCCACCGCCGTCCTCGCCGGCCCCCTTCCCCCGTTCTTTGCCCCCGCCTCCGCGACCGCCCGCGCCAGCTCCCTCGCGCGCCCGGCGTTCTCCGCCACCGGCCACTCCACCAGCAGGTCCTTGCCGGCCCGGGCGGCCGGCAGCGCGGTGCCGAAGTGGCGGTCCACGCGGGTCACGACCACGACGAGCTGGACGGCCGGGTCGGCGGCGAGGGCGGCCGGGTCGCCGTAGGCGCGCACGGCGGCGGCGTCGAGGCCGTAGTGCGCGATGGCAGAGGCGGCGGCAGCGGCGGTGCTGTTGCAGAGGGCGACGATCTGGTAGCGGGCGCGGCCGCGCGGGGAGAGCAGGTAGGGGAGGTGCGCGGCGGAGGCCCAGGATGTGGTGGCTGAGGAGGAGAGGCCGATCAGGCCGACGCGGATGGGGGATGCCATGGTGCTGTTTGTTGTTGTTGTTGTTGTTGTTGTTGTTGTTGTTGTTGCTGTTGTTGTTGATGTTGTTGTTGTTGTGGGTAGGGGCTCAGTGGTGGGATTGGTTGTGTAGTCCGGCTATCTAGTGTAAGTGTACATCTGAGAGCTTCATGCTCGATGTGGAAATGGTGAGCTGTTCTGAGGCCCGGTATATAACAAAGGCGGGTGAGATGAAGCTGCTATTTGTAAGCATGGAGACCACGGAGGGATCGCAAGCACGCAATTGGCGATATCCGTGTGAGAGGGACAGCATTTGTAATATGTGATGCTGCAGGTTTACCTATGATCTACTTTTCGAGATGTTACTCGTGGGAGGTCATCTTCTTGGAGGATCTTCTCAATTGGTTCGCGATCGTGGCTCCATGGTGATGTGATCGTGCGGATGTTGAGGGGGACATCTATGACAACGCAGAGCGAGACCCAATCAAGGACGAATGGCATAATCAACAACCTGCGCCAGATTAACAAGCAATACACCGTAAAAATCGTCTTCATGAGTTTGTGGAGGTCAGCGTAGGGAGTAGACGATGGCATAAGCCTGACCTAATACCACGCGGGTCTACTGCAGGGTTCAATTACACGGCTCTCTTCCTTGCGGGGAGGCTTAATACAGCCGTCTTTGGCACCGCGTGTTGTTGCTTGGCTTGCCATCGCTTCCTGGTAGTTGTGGATCCGAGATATTGCCAACGGCCCGCAGCGTGCATATAGTCTGTCGTTGAAGTCGACACGTTTGACCCGGGTATGCCAGTAATAGATAGGGCTGTTGGATATGGTAGGGGCAGTTATGTCATAGGGAACTGGACGAGACATAATAGAGTGAGACGAGAAGGATTGAGGCGCCTGGAGCTCGAGCGCACACCATGACGGTTTGTCAACGAGGGGTGTATCCCCAGCTAGGCTAGAAACAGTTGATGCTGTAGATGATACCGAGAAGAGGAGAGAGAGGGCCCCTCAGACAGCAGAAGGCATCGCAGACTGCTGATGTCGCGCTCTGACCTCAGCGGCGCAGCACCGCGAAGGATCGAGACTGCAGCAGGAGCAACAGCTCAGAAGAGCGACCTGTGCGCTTGCACTAGGATGTTTCGTTTCAACTGAGCACAGGGAACAGTCCGCTGGGGAAGGGGGAGATTCCTCCTAATATATAGAGAATCCGAAGGAACTATCAGTGTTTCGCGAATCAGGTCGGGAAATGGGCCTGGCGACGAATGACATGAAGAGAAATGCCTTTGTGGGGAAGGAGGACGAAGTAGTCATTGGTGGAGGTGCACCGACTGAGGGAGGACATGATGAGATGTGGACGACTTCACGTGTAGCTGCGCATAAAGCAGCAGTAAGAGAGAGAATAAGATAAACGCAGGCTGATGCAACAGGCAATGGGAGGGATAAATGGAAACCTCGAGTCTGTGCCCACGCTGAACGGAAAGTTCGAGGCAGACGGCATGAACTGGATCAACAGGCAGCGCAAGGCATGGCACCAGTCGCTCCCAAGGCCTTTTCATTTTTAAGTATTACCATTTACATCGAATCAGATTTCATACCAACGTCCCGTCGCAATCCGTTTTATGAACAATGCCTTGGTCGCGAGCGATCTGATTGAAGCTGCTAAGCAAAACTGCCATTGAGTGGTGATGCGTGTTAGAATGGTGATGAACAAAAACAAATGATGCGGCGACAAAGAGTCGCTCATCCGGGCTATGCCATCCACACTGTAGCGTTTGCGGTCGCAGGCCCAGAACACATGCGATGTGGACCGTAGATCGATCGGCAGATGTTCCGTACCATGTTCGTTCTCCACCTCGGTCCACGGTAGAGATCGGTAAATTCAGAAGCCCATTCTTCCAAGATGACCACCCAATGACAAGAAAGCCAGCAGCCAGCAACAAACCCCTCACCAGCCTCCCATCACGACAGCAGCCCCAGCAGCGAGAGGAACCCCTTACAGGTCCTCGCAGTAGTCGATGGTGGTGGTGACGGTGACGGTGGGGGTAGGCGCGGTGGTGACGGAGCCAGTGACGCCGAAGCAAGAGCAAGCAGACTCGTAGGCAGCGGCGGAGGAGCAGGCAGAGGCGTAGGTGGGGATGGCCGTGGGCACGTCGGTGGCCTGGCGCTGGACAAGAGGGAAGTCACGCTTGGCCGGGGCGGTGGTGGCCTCCTCGTCGACGGTCACGGTCACGGTGCTGCGGGCATTGTTAGCTGGACGTGTCCTCTAGAGATGCCGAGGATGGTCGAGGACTCACGTAGGAGCCGGGGTGACGGTGGTCAGCAGGAAGCTAGAGCAGTCGGCAGAGCGCTCGCTCAAGGGCAGCAGGCCGGCGCGGGTGCCAGTGACGGCACGGTTGCAGTTGTTGCCGGCGCAGGCACGGGGGGCCAGCACGTTGCCGAAGGCAAGCGAGACGAAGGAGAGGGCGACGACGACAGCGGACTTCATCTTGACTGATTTGGTGGTGTGTGTTGGTGACGACGAGAGGAGGTGTCCCGAATTGGTTCCAACTTGGCTGGCCTAGACTGAGATTTCCGTGTGCACCGAGAGGAGGAGGGAGGGAACGGCAGAGCAGGAACCCGGGAGGACGCACCCCATTGATATACGACCTGCAGGACGGTCCGGTGGGAATTGCAATGCTCACCTACCTAACAGGGCCATGCGAGCGAGCCGGGGTGGCGGGCAGTGGGTGTGCGCCGTGCAAGGTGCTTTGCATGGCTCATTAACCACGACGATGGTACGCTACTACTATTGAGCCAAGGATGGAGCCGGTTGGTGGCACGCCGCACAACGCCGTAATGCGGACCGGTACGGCCTGCTGAGCGCTGATTGCAACCCCTGCGCCTGTACTCCGTACCTGGGCGGCCCAACAACGTCGCCTAACCCGAGCTGGGCTGGGCCTGGCTGGCAGGATGGCAGGCTGCGCAGAATCCCACCAATGCGAGGGCGCGAACACGCAACGGGCAGGTTCAGAGTGCTCCTGGACCAGGCTTGACCCGAGCAGGCGTGGTGGTGGTTGTTTTGCTGCTTATCATGGCCGAGCGGGGGATACAAGGAAGCGATATTTTGGGCCCGAGCTAGGCCAGATCAATTCAGCCGGGAGGAGCCCGTGAAGAGAAACTATTGCCTGCCCGTGCGGGCAAGGCGGGCCACCCAGGTGCATGGATTGCATGGGTGCACGGAGGATTTCATGACGAAGAGGCGAGGTCTGCTGAGCAGCAGCACTCGCTGTCCTGCCAGCGATCTTTGGGCCCTCCTGTCTCCTCACGATCTGGCCGTTCTCCTGTAAAGAATACGGCATAGCTTGAGAGCCAAATGGCTGGCAAAGGCGGGGAAATCACCAGAGCCTGCTGCTGCCCGCTCATTTGACAGATGTCGTAGCTTGTAGGTGTAGTCCCTAGAGCTCGATGACCGGCCCGATGATGGTGAGTCGAAAGAGGCATGATTCGATGCTGCTTAGCATCCACTGTAGCATGTCCCGTCTCGTAGCACGATCCGTCATCGCGCCCGGGATCAAAAGAGGATCCTGGGGTGGGCAGCGGCTAGAGCAACGTGCTCACCGTCACCGATAGTAACGCGTAGCCAGCCAGATGGTATTCCATGATAACGGGTGTAACATGCCCAGGGCTCCGGACGCTGTAGGCAGAACAGCTAGAGGCGATACTCGACGATCCGGCACGGTAGCCGGGCTTGGACGGAGACTTCCGGTCATCACCGTTGAGGCACCGCTTGGCAAGTAGCGGTGCGCGAATTGATAACGTGGCTTCCTGGGCGGACGCTGAATGCCCGTTTCCCAGGCGATCCTTCACTCTGTCAAACTTGAACAGTGCAGACTAGTGTGTAGAACTTGCTGGGACTACGAGTCACTAACCAGCTTCCCGTCGGTCACCGTCTCGCGAGCCATTTCAGAGCTTAATGCTTGGCAGGCCGGTCCCGCACCGGCGGTTCCGCTCAGGATGGACTCATCGGCAGTGAGAGGCTCGTCGCATCGATGATACCGCGGATACCTGGCACGTATGGACTGGATGGCGATGGCATCGCGGTGACCTACAGATATCGGCCGCGGGTTGAGTGACGGCTTGTTGCGGCTCATCACGAACCTAATCTGAGATATCGAGGCCCTCGCGATACCGGACACTTGCAGGCTGTTCCGTTTTGGAAGGTCTGGAAGGTCTGGAAGCCCGGAACCAGGTTGAGGGGCGGAGTACGTGCAAGCGCAGACCCTTGTTATCGGAGATCCATCTGGCCTTGCCGTTATCGAACACCGAAAGAGGCAGCTTGGTTATTGGAGTACACGTATTCTCCGTACTGCGTACAAGCAATCTGAACGCGCGGAGGATGCACGTGGGAAATACCCAGAGTGGTACTGTACGTCGGTACGTTCCCCACAATGTGTGGCCAGGACTGCCAGGCACAACTTGCATAATAATTGAAGCTTAAAATAAAGGCAAATGCGAAGAAGTCCAGACACGCAAAGGAATTCTGTCCTGCGATTTGTCCAACTCGCTACACGTGCTGGCCGGGGACCGTCACCACGTGCATTTGCTGTCAGAGAGACCTAACCGTCTTTCTGACCGAAACTCCACAGCAAAATGCAATAGACCAAAGAACCAAAGGAAACAATTGTTTTGTTCCTTATACACCATCTGTTTCTTTCCCTTCCATTGGCGTTTGTCTCGATGCACGATCAATCCTTCCTTTCCCGTTGCTTCGGAACTCGGAAGGAAGGCACACAGCACGGTGGGCACCTTCTCCATCACCTAAGGTACCTAAGTGGAAAAGGCAGGCGCATTCGGGCCGCAGAGAGCCGGCGACGATTCGATTGTGAGATCACATGATCTCGCACATGACTGTCCCGGGTCTCGGCCAGTGGTGCATGGCTGTCAATCAATCAGCCCGAACCTGCAGCTGCTTTCCATTGACAGACTGACCACGATCGGATCCTTCGCGAACATCCGACTTCCCCTCACTGAGGCTACTGCACCTCATAACCTTGTCGGCCTAGGACGGATCAGCATCAATTGACCCGGCTCAACTCCCCCGAGCTCGGATCTCGAAAGCACTTGAGCTCTGGTCCTTTTGCAGGTCACCCAGTTCCCCAGGATTCGGTTCGAATTCCCCGAGCGAGAGGTGGGGAAAATCTTACAGATTGGATTCGAGGAGACACGCGGGCGAGGAGCTCTAACAAGAGCACTTCCTTCATGTTTCGGACAACCTCCATCCGAGATGAACCTCGTTTGACTGGACTAGTCTGCCCCTGCAGGCGAACGACGGTACCATCTAGTCATCGTCGTCGCTACCGCAGAAGCGAGGAGAGATGTACCCCTACAAGCAAGCGCTTTCGCTCTCCCCTCCTCAGATGCCCATGGCTTCATGATGGTCGGCGCACATAGCAGCTCGGCTCGCTTCTGTGCCTCTGTCGAACTCCACTCCTGTCTTTGGCACATCTCGTTGTTCAGGGCTGCAATGCTTTGCCGCGTCGCTGTTAATTCGCCGGCGCTACGTCTAGAAGGACCGATTTTCCGGGGAAACTCCATGCGGGGAAGAGGCCAGCGCGGGGGCCGTCAGCCAGACTTTGACACCTCTCCTCCAACTCCTCCACGGTCATGAGGCCTGTCAGATCATAGCCGGTACAGCGACGGGTGTGCCGGGCCCGGGGTAACCCCGGCGCCTCTGCCTTGGTAGCGACATGCTATTTCAGAAGTCTGGAGTGGTGGGACCGCCGTCTGGCCAGTTTCTGCCATGCTTAATACTTACCCTTTCACCCTCGTCACTCGAGTCTGGGGAGACGGATCGTCTTGGCGAGGACTAGAGTCGCGTGGCTCCTGTGCTGCGAATTCAATCCGTCAAGAGAGGTGTTTCCACGAGCAGGTATCACAGATGGGTCAAACACGAGTGTGCTTTGGACTCGAAATGCTCGCCAGCCCTGTCAACCAGATTCTAGCCGGCAGAAGATACCGTGCCGAGCAAGCTCACATATCAATTACTAAGTCACATATTGCAAGGAGGACGAGACGCAAGTGTGTAGCATGAGCTTCATATTCTCTATTCTTCTAGTTTCTGCCAACGTTTTGTATTTCGTTGCGTCACCGTCATGTGCAACCATGCCAGTCATAAAGCATTTCCATATGCAAACCGCCTAAGCCGCAGGTGTATGCTTGTGTATGCGAACCGCCAACGCCATGAAGATGAAAAAGAAAAAAGCACATATCCCTAGATGAGAATGAAGAGAAGAAAAATAGGAAGGTCGCCCTGCGCTCCTCTGTTCTATTTCCCTCTCACGAAACAAACCCCCTTCCCAACCCGCCAGCGCGGCACAGCTTAGATGACCCACGGATTGGCGAAGCGCCGCGCGCCGGCCCTCCGGCCGACGGCGCGCTTCGAGATCTTGAACTCGGAGGTCACGCCAGACGTGCAGCTCGTGCCGGCCGCCATCTGCATCACGACGCTCCACTGACCGGAGGCGCACCGCTGGAACGAGTTCCCGCCGATGCAGTTCCAGTCGCCCTCGTTCGTGCACGCCGTGCCCGCCGTGTAGACGGAGCTGCTGCCGGAGCTGCCGGTGCCGGTGCCGGTGCCGGTGGACGTGGCCGCCGAGGTGGTGGCCGTCGCGCCGGATGAGCCTCCCGAGCCGGAGCCGGAGCCTGAGCCTGAGCCGGAACCAGAGCCAGAGCTCGCGCTCCTGGTGGCGGTGGCCAGCGTGGTTGGCGC